>CM047809.1:78846563-79446563 GCA_026214975.1 Gentiana macrophylla | reverse complement strand
ATATTAAGAATATGAGTTAATGTATTAACTTTTACAATGAAATGACTAGAATGTCTTTGTATATAATTAATGTGACCTTTTTTTTATATCTCATAATGTAATAAATAGGGATAGATCAAGTAAAAACACAATAAATATTGTATTGAAAAATATATTGTCTCACATAAAATTGAACAAATTATTTTGGCAACTGCCTCAATTATTGTGGAATGGAGGGAATAACACTCATTATATCATTCATCAAAATTAATTTTCTCTCACATCTCAATTAACTAATTTAACTATCAACACAATTTTTTTACTTTGTTTAAGAAAATCGGAATAAAATATTATATATTTATAAAGTTAGATTTTAATATGTCGTATGACATTTTAAGAAAAATGTCGAATGTTTATTAAAAAAATATCGTATATATTGGTCCCTTGAAAAGGCTTTGGTTAAGTTTATAGGGGGGGTGAATAAACTTAACATTTAAAACTTTTGGAGTTAACAAACTCAAGAACTTCAAGAACTTGCCGATACCCGATAGTCTCACGACTATTGACTCTACTGAATTTGTTGCAGCGGAATGTATTTAAATTAAGCCTTATTACTTGTTTGAAATGTGATACCAAGTATTAGATACTCAGTAGTGTATGTGTGAGATTCAGTTGCTAGTTCAGTAGGTTGATGTGTTAAATATATTAAATGCAGAATGTAAATGTTGAAAGTAAGTAGGCAATTTTTATAGTGGTTCCAGGTGGTGTAATCCTATCAGTCCACTCTTCTCCTGTGATGTTGGAGGTAATTCACTAGAGATTCTTGAGGTAGCAGTTACAAAAATCCCTAAGTTGCTTGTCCTTCACCAATAACTATGGCTTCACAAACTGAACACTTGGAACATGTAGGATTGCTGCTCCAAAGTCTTCCACTGGTCCTTGAAGGGTAGGATTGCCTCTTCACCATCTCCACCACAAACAACAGTCCTTGACACCCAAAGATGCTTCACTGTCTTCAGCAGATTTCTTGTAAGAGAAAGTTTGAATCAAGTAAGTGATTCAGCTTTCAGCAGCTTGATCAGGATGATATGATCAACAGCTTGAGGTCTTCAAGTGTGTAAACTTGATGTAGCTTGAAAGCAGATTACACTTGAAGAAGTTTACTGGATCAGTAGCTTTATGATCAGTAAGGTCAGCATGGTGTTTAATCGATTTAAATCTGATAGCTCAAGATAGATCCTTAATTTTCATCACTTCTATCTGAATTAGGAATCCTCTATTTATAGGTAGGAATCTTTGTGACTTATGTTTGAAATTCAAACATAGCCGTTTCAGATTTGTCTCATTTGACTTGCTTTCATCATCGTTTCATAGTAATCTTGATCTTTGTCGAATGCTTTTTGACAGTTTTTAGTCTGTCCACCCTTTGACTTGTAACCATTGGATAAAGCTCAGTTTCTTTCCAACGTCCCTTTAATCTTAACCATTGATTTGTTTGATAAAATCAGAGGTTGTTAGCTGTCCTTTTCTTTGTAATCTTACAATGTAACCTTTGAATAATTCGAAATATATATCAGCAGGTTCCTGTGGGTATTAGTCTGCTGAAATACATATCAGTTAGCTGATCTAGAGTTGTTGTGTTAATAAAACACTGCAACTGACTTCTCTTATATCTAACTTTTTATTATTAAGTTAGATTACACCATTTTGAATATAACTAAGTTCCAATCACCACTTAACTTGTGGAACTTAGACCTTGAACACAAGGTATATGTAATCGATTTAGTCATCACAGACTTCCCTAAATTTCGATTCCATATCCTTGACTTTAAATACTAAGTTTGATCTCTTAGCTTTCAATAACTGAGTTTGAACCTCGGCCTTGGTCTTCAAAGAGGTTCCTAAACTAGTCTCATGACTCTGTGTACCTCTATCGATATGGACAGTCATTGATGAAAGTCAGCTGACCTTTTACAATGCTTGTTTGATCAAACCTATACAAGATCAAACTCTAATAAACCTATACATTTGATCTAGACATCTTTTTGCCTTTGCTCTATAACAGCTAGTCTGTCACTCATCACTAAAACTTAAAAATAAGTCCAACAATTTCCCCCTTTTTGGTGATGATGCCAATACCCTCCTTAGAGCAAAGCAAAAAGATTAAGAACAAATATAGTCATTTCTCATTATAATCAATTTGTTCAAAAGTATTACATGCTAGATTCAGCAAAAGTAAAAATGCAGGTGTAAGTATGCTGATCTAATTTCTTCTTTCTCTTTCTTGCCTCTCCTTCTCTTGCTGCTCTTGATATTCCCTTATTTCTCTAACCATTTGTCTCATCCATTCATTTTCTATAAGGGAAAAATCAATATGGGGGTTGACTTCTTTCCACCACTTCCATGCCTCAGGTAGAGGAAGGTTAATCTGATGTACTCTAAAGCCTAAACGCATGTATACTTCATTGAATTCATTCAGTGATTCCTTTCGCTGGTGTGTTAGGAAGACTTCTTCCACCTCTTCCACCTCTAGATCACAAGGATTTGACTCTTGCTTCCTAAAATTTCAAACCCAAAAAGGAGTTTAGCCCTTCATGAAAGCCCTTGTCATGATAAGGTCTCCTCTTATTATAGTAAAGCCTCTTATACTCCTTGAAAAGATCATCAGTCAGTGGAAGTCTACCAGGTGCAGGTTCTCTGTATGCATTGGTGTCAGCCTCCCATCTTTTCTGTGCAAAAATTCTGGCAGCCTCTTTTGCTATTGCTGTTTGGCTCTCTCCCCCCTTATTGACATCATCAACAAAACGGGACAGCAGGCCATGAACACTTTCTTGTGTGATCACTAGATTATTCAGTTGACCCTCCATTATTTTTGTTCTAGTATCAACTGCAGTGATCCTTTCTTGCATAGTTTGCTCCAGTAGATTGATCCTCTCAGTGAATTTAGGATCCAATCCAGCAGAGTGAAGTGTTCCAGCAGGCTCAGCCTCAGCAGGCTTAGGTGCCTCAGCAAGTTTATCTAGTTTTTGGTGAATAGATTCAAGTTGGTCCTTCAGAAACTTCTCCTTCATTGTATTACCTTATCTGATCCCTTTTACATCTTGAGCAAGATCAGCAAGAGCATACTGAGTGGAGGTAATATTGGAAGCAGCAGTTTCAGTGGTTCTCCCTCTATTTTCCACTAGATTCAACAAATTAAATCTTCATACCTTTGCTCTTGCCTGTCAAGTTGAGTTCTTAATCTTGTAATGTCACTCCTGACAGCCCTCAACTCATCCACAATCTGTGTTGGTACTCCACCAGCCATTCCTCCAGCCATATGTCCTGCAGACTCATCAGTAGGCTCCTCTACATTATATTGTGCCCTTTGTCTGCTGACAACCATGGCCCAGCTCATATCCCTTCCGGCAGGGTTAGGTCCTTGAACTCTTCTAGGATTGGATCTAGGGCAGGTTCCTCAAAAATAGGTACAAATGCCTGTTGAGGTTCAGCATCTATAGGTTCTTCCTCGGGCACTTGAAACTCCTCATCACTGTAGTCATAGTCCAGCAGCTGTTCATCTTCATCAATAACAACAGTCTGCTAACTATCTTTCCCTTCAGTGACCTTTCCTCCAGCAGGCTCTACTACAACAGCATGTGTCCTCCAACAGCAGCAGGGGTTTCCTCCAAACCCATTGTTAGTTCCAACCTTCGTCCAGGTGCTGTCTGATCCTCATCAATCTGTACCACCAGTTTCAACCATTGTTCAGGTGCTGTCTGATCCTCAGCAGCCTGAACCTCCTCAACAAGTAATGGTGATCCTTCAAATCCCATCACCATGTCCAATCACTGTGCTACCACTGTTTGTTCCGTAGTGATCAGCACTCTCTGTACAAGAATTGCCAGGAATTCAGCCATATTTTCTCTTTGAAACTCCTTAACATTTGCAATCCTTCGTAGGATATTAGCAGTTTTGGACAGAGTGTCCTGAGTATCAATCCATTCTTGATATTGAGTTGAATCCTCAGAACTGATATCAGGCTCACTATGATCAGCAACCTTCTCTTCATTCAAATATTCAGTCTGCTGATCATCAGTATGTGTAGCAGATTATTCAACGAAGACAGTATCTAACTCACCAACCAACTGTTTCCTCTAAGATTTATCCCATCATTTATCAAGGCTTCCAAACCATCTATGGTTAAATTTTCCAAATTTTCATCCATCTGTTCAGTTTGTTGCCTCTCAGTGGACTGCCCAGCATCAGTAGACTACTCTACTCTTGGTTCATTTATCAATGCAGTGCCACTGGTCTCTCCTTGATGTGGGGGATGACCATCATCAGAGTCAGATGATGAAGAATCACTGTCTGATCCATCTCTTGGATCCCTAAATTTGATACCCTCTTCTTTCTTTTGCTCATCAATGAGATCCATCAGTCTCATTTCTAACAAAGAGGTATCAAACAAATTAAGCAAGTTTTCTACTCTTAACTTTCCAAAAGCCCACTCCTCAAAATCTATCATTGGCTCAGCAGCTGATTTCTGTCTTTTGTAAAACCCAAACTTCCATTGAAAATAATCAGCCACCAGCTGGAGCTTAGGATCAACATACTCTTATTTATTTTTCCTTTCATTCCTTTCAAAGGGCATGGTTGGCTTTCTAGGAGCTGTGTCCTTACTCTGCTGACCTCCAAAGGTCTCAACAAGTAAATTTAAAGTTTCTTCAACAGATGCAGATAGGTCAGTAGTTTCTTTAGGTTGGATATTAGTGCATACTACCTCCATCTGTTTCACACTTGCTTCCCCCTGACTTACATGCTTATCGGTGAGGTTTAGCAAAGCAGATCGCTCTTCCCCGTAACTATTGCGAGAATTTGCGAGTGCAGTACAGTTAAATCAACATCCACAGCAGGTGCAGACCCAGTAGTCTGCTGTGGTTCTTCAGAAAGTTGCTCAACAACAACTTCTGTAACTTTAGTAGGCTCAGAAGCCTTTAGAGGGGAGGATCCAACAACTTCTTCAGCAGACTCAGGTGCAGCAGTCTGCTGTGATTCTCCAGTAGGTTGCTCAACAACAACCTTTTCAATCTCAGTAGGCTTAATAATTGTTAAGGGCCCAGCTTCAAAAGCCTCTTCTTCTTCTTTTTCTTCCCTTTGAGCTTCAAGGACTCTCAATTCCTTCCCTTTTCCATGCTTCTTTTTCTTTGCTATCTCTTTCATTCTCTTGGAAAGTTGCTCTGATTCAACTTCAGCAGCTTTCCTCATTCTCCTTTATGCCTTCTGTTGCTCTTTCAAGATATCAACAGCAGACTTCTTCTTTGCAACTGCAGCAGGGTCAGTAACTTCAATTTCAATTGGACCCTCAGTAGACTCAGCTGTCTCTGCTGTTTGCTTCCTTGTTTTCCTTGGCTGTAATATCTCTGTGATTTTTCTGATGTCAGTAGCCTTCCTCTTCTCAGCAACCTTCTTGGGTGCAGCAGATTTAACAACTTTCTTAATCAGCTCACCACCAGCACCATCATCTCCACCATCATTATCACTTTCTGTGGCCTCATCATCCACATCATCATCATTATCTAATCCAGGAATATGAGTAGCAACTTCTGGCTTATATATGGATTTGTTAATCTTTTCTGATGCAACATCAGGTATTTGAAAGTGATTCAACAAGGTCTGAATCAGTAGACCTAGGGGCTTGGTTTTGGACTTCCTTACACCATCTCTATCTTCAGAAAACACCTTCTTCATGTAGTGTATAAAGAATCCAGCCCAATCAAACTTCATACTTCTGCAAATGATGATCAGTAGGTCTATTTTAGGTCCAGACAGTGTATCTAGACTCCCAATGAATCCCAAAATGGTTTTGGCAATTAATTTTCTCAGCAGATTATACTCATATCCAATATGCTTCACATTAATGCCTAGTGATGAAGATATCTTCTCATTTGTCTTTATTGCATCCACAAACTTCATTCTTGGCAGATTCATTGCTTCTGGATTGGTAGGAGCATTATTTCCGGGTCCAAAGTGAAAAACCTCTCTCAATAGGTCTGAAGAGATTTCAATCTCTCTACCATTAACCGTTGAAGTGAAGGCCTCTCTACCTTCATGTATAACTATGTTTTTCCAGAATTCCAAAACGTTAACATATGAAATTCTCTCCAGTCTTCTATTGATAACATTTTCTAAACCAGCAATCCTTCTGATTCTTCGTCCAATGTTAATGGCTAACTCAGTAGAGTGACAGTCAGTAACATATCCTCTCGCACTTTGACTAGTTCCAATATGAACATCATCATTGTTCGCCATTATAAATGAGAAAGATGAAGAAGAAAGCTTTCAAATCTGTGTTCACACATAGTATTTGCAGAGAATGGCAATGTGAGAGTTGTAACTATCTTCTGTGTATAGGTCTGTATATATAACAGAGAGTAGTGGTGGAAACTGTCAGATCGTGTACTGTAGCATTAACCACAATTAAATTTGAATTAATGAGATCTTGACACGTGGCCTATAACTTATCCATAAAGATTTGTAACCGTCAGATCGTGTAACCGCAGTTATAAAGATAGAATAAATATCCCGCTATTTTGCTTTTTGACTTTAGTAAAGTTTGACTGTAACGTATCCTTCAAAGTGACCTTGTCATCGATAGATGTGGCTCGTGATCACGACATAATGTCTCAATGACTTCTTGATAAAGTTACTCTGCTGATCTTCAATTTTCCTTGTTTTGTCCAACTGATAATACAAGATGAAGTTTAATACCAATGACTGATCTGTCAAGTGAGCTCATCCAACATGACAAAGACCAATCCCCTTGGCAACTTCATTTGCTCAATTGTCCAAACATAAGTACATGGAATTGTTGATACCAATGACTAATCTGCTAAGTGAGCTCACCCAACATAGCAAATACTAATCCCCTTGGTGAATTCCAGTACATTGCTGATCATAGATGTATCAGTCAACTTTTATAATTCCAAGTTCTGTCCTTAACTTAGCAAATCTTTCACTATCCAATGGTTTTGTGAAAATATCAGCAAGTAGATCTTCAGTAGGGATGTAAAGAACCACCACATCTTTCTTTTCAACATGATCTCTTATAAAGTGATGTCTCACATCAATGTGCTTGGTTCTTGAGTGCAAAACATGATTTTCTGTGATTGCAATTGCACTTGTGTTATCACACATTATAGGAATTTCTCTTTCTTCAATTACATAATCCCTTAATTGTTGTCTTAACCAAAGTATTTGTCCACAAACCGCTTCAAAGAACAATGTATTCAAATTTTGGTGAGTGGGAAGTTGATATTGAATCTGCTTTCTTGGCGGGAAACCAGTCTATTTCCCATTAACTAACAGGTTCTTGTGGTGCTTTTTCTATCAATCTTGCATCCAGCATAATCAGAATCTGAGTAGGATATAACTTTGAAAGTTCCATCTTTTGAATACCAAATTCCTACATCCAAAGTCTTTTTTAGATACTTGAGAACTCTTTTAACTGCAGCTAAATGACTTTCCTTAGGTTTTGATTGAAACCTTGCACAAACACCTACAACAAAGGATATATCAGGTCTGTTGGCAGTAAGGTACAGCAGACTACCTATCATCCTTCTATATAAATTCTGATCAACATCTTTGCCTTCTTTGTCTTCATCCATCTAATGTTTGTACTCATAGGAGTTGATACTTTGGTGCTGTTTTCCATACCAAACTTCTTCAACAGCTCCTTGGTGTACTTGGTTTGATGAATGAAGATTACATCTTTCATTTGTTTGATTTGCAAACCCAAAAAGTAGTTCATTTCACCCATCATACTCATTTGGAATTTACTTTTCATGAGATTAGCAAACTTCTCACCTAGCAATTCATTTTCAGAACCAAAAATTATGTCATCAACATAAATCTGTACCAGCAGGGTGCTGTTTCCTTCATTGATTCTGAAAAGAGTCTTATCAATGGTACCTTTGGTAAAACCATTATCCACCAAGAATTGAGATAAGGTCTCATACCATGCTCTTGGTGCTTGTTTCAAACCATAAAGTGCTTTATTGAGTCTGTACACTTTATCTTCTTGATCTTTAACTTCAAAGCCAGGAGGTTGCTGAACATAGACCTCCTCTTCCAGAATGCCATTCAAAAATGCATTTTTGACATCCATCTGATATACCTTGAAGTTCTTATAAGCAGCATATGCAAAGAATAATCTTAAAGCTTCCAATCTTGCAACAGGGGCATATGTTTCATCAAAATCTATTCCTTATGCTTGAGAATAGCCTTTTGCTACTAGTCTGGCCTTATTCCTTACAATGGTACCAGATTCATCCAATTTGTTTCTGTATACCCATTTTGTACAAATTATATTTGCATGATTAGGCCATTCCACTAGTGTCCAAACTTGATTTCTTTCAAATTCATTCAATTCTTCTTGCATAGCAATTATCCAATCTGGATATGATATTGCTTCTTCAACAACTTTAGGTTCCATTTGAGATAGAAAACATGTAAACATTGCTTTTAATTGTCTTCTAGTCCTCACACCTTGCTGTATGTTTCCAATAACTTGCTCAGCAGGGTGATCCCTTAACCATTGTGGATTTTGGTTAGATTGATTCTCAGGAACATCATCTTCAGTAGGGTCTGCTGTTTCTTCAACATGGGGTTCAGCAGATCCTTGAACTGCTTCAGTTGTTGCATCAGTAGTGTTACCAACAGGGTGTTCAGCAGGGGCAGAGTCAGAAACTTTTAAGTCATTAAATCTTTCCAAAACATCAACACATTCTGGATCAGTGACTTGTTGATTCTCAGCAGGTTCTAATCTTCTTCTTCCATTCCAGTGAACTTAGGTTCATCAAATACAACATGTATTGTTTCTTCATGTTTCAGTGTCCTTTTATTCAGTACCCTAAATGCCTTGCTGACAAAAGAACAACCCAAGTAGATTCCTTCATCTGATTTAGGTTGGAAGGTCTTCAATTGTTCTTTATGATTTAAAATAAAACATTTGCTTCCAAATGGATGGAAATAGGATATATTAGGTTTTCTTCCATTCCAAATTTCATAAGGTGTCTTCAGCAGCTTCTTGTTCACTGAGGTTCTATTTTGTGTATAGCATGCTGTATTGATTGCTTCAGCCCAATATCTTTCAGGTTATAATGCTTCACAAGTCATAGTCCTTCCTGCTTCCTTTAAAGTCCTGTTTCTTCTTTCAGCAACCCCATTTTGCTGAGGCGTACCAGCAGCATGTTGATGTAGTACACCATTTTGCTCTCAATATTCTCTTATAACTTTGTTGAGTAATTCAGTACCCTTATCTGATCTGATCTTCACTACTGTCAAACTTTTCTCATTTTGCAATCTCTTCAAAAGTTCAGGAATCTTTTGAAGTGTTTCACTTTTCTTGTTCATGAATACTACCCAAGTGTATCTTGAATAATCATCCACAACTACTAGAGTGTACTCCTTTCCTGTTACACTTGTTGGTGTTACTGGCCTAAAAAGATCCATGTGCATCAGCTCCAAAACTCATTTTGTTGATTGCTTTGTTTTTGATTTGAAGCTTGATTTTGTTTGTTTACCTTGCTGACAGGCATCACATATAACATCCTTTTTGAATGTGATCTCAGGTAAACCAATCACCAATTTCTTCTTCACCAACTGATTAATATCGTCAAAATTTAGATGATTCAGCTTCTTATGCCATAACCAATTAAGTGACTTGGTATGCACAATCAGGCAAGTTTCTGGAACAGCAGTAGACCAATCCACAACATACATGTTTTGTTGTCTTCTTCCAGCCAACACACCTTGATCACCTCTTTCACTAATGACAATACAGGTGTTTTTGTCAAAAGTGACCTTGTAACCCATATCACAAAACTGTCCAGTGCTCAGTAGGTTGTAGTATAGTCCTTCCACATATGCAACATTCCTGATTGTTAATCCATTTCTCACAAGTGTGCCATATCCTCTTGTGTATCCTGGTGTGTTCTTGTTGCCAAAATTCACTCTTGGACCATCCTTTGCTACATAGTTTGACAAACAGTGCTTATTCTTTGTCATATGTTTGGAACATCCACTGTCAAAGTACGAGACACCCTACAAAACAAAGTTAATGCATTTTAGGTACCCAAAACTGTTTGGGTCCATAGTGGTCAGTGGCAAGCATGTCCCTTGGCAAATTTCCATAAGGTCTTCTTTGAAAGGTATCATACTTTTGTTCATACATGTATTCCACACATCCATAAGGTTTAACATTTGGTTGTGTAGGATTCACATTTGCTTTCTGGCCTTTTGGTATATAGTGCTGTTTGGAGTGATTTCTTTTGTTAGAAGCACTAGTATAACCATATGTTTGCTGTCTGTTAGGAACAGCCCTGTAATATGGAGTATGCTGAGGTTTTATATAAGTCCTCTGCTGATTCAATTGCTGAGGTTTTACCCTAGAAGTATGGTTATATTTGTTGTTTCTAGCAGTGGGGGCAGGAATATTCCAATCATCATCAGTAGGGAACAGTCTACCTTTCCCCCTAAGATAAGTATCCCTTGAATGATTGACATTTTTAGGTTTAGGATTCTTATCCTTGGAATATTTCTGATTTTTACCCTTTTGTGGTCCAGCAGACTTGGTAGCAGGTCTGCTATCAGCAGGTCTAGAAGGTACAACAGTCCTATTTTTGGATTTATCCTTTTTGTTAGGTGTTGTTGACCTTTTTGACTTCTGATTTTGCTTCCTTGAAGTCTTCTTAGTAGGTTTTACTACCTCAGCAACCTTTTTGGGAGTTGGATCTTGTGCAGGCACAAACTTAGGACCAATTCTGGTACTAAGTTTAGTGACCTTACTGGATCCACTCTTATTAGATTGTTGAGTTCCAAATCCAAGGCCTGTTCTATCACCATAAGTCTTTCCAGATTTGAATGCAGTGGAGGAACAAGATTGTTCAGCAGATTCAACAGCTACTGAATGTACAACAGACTTGTGTTGATTCTGTTCAACCTCTTTTTCCTTACCCTTGAGAACTCTTAATTCAGCTTTTAATCTTTCAACTTCTGATTGAAGAGCTTTTTCAAAGCCTTCACAATCTCATAACTGCATTGTATTATCCTCAGTTGATTAAGGATGGCATCCAAAGTTTCTTCATTGTCAGAATTTTTAGGATTTGAACCACAAGTTGATTCACAATCACTTCCAGCAGGAGTGTTAATAGATACAGAATTGTATACCTCCTCTATTTCATCCATATTTGCTATTAAATCATAATCATCCATCTCAGCAACAAGTGTAGTATCATCAGATTCATTTCCCTTTTCTGATTCAACTTCATATCCTGATTCATCTTCAGCAACCATAGCTTTCTTGCCATATCTTCTTTTTTGGTTTTTGCTCTTTAGTAGGTCTGGACAATCAGGTCTGAAATGTCTAGGCTTCTTGCAATTGAAGCAAAGATAATCAGGTTCCTTTTTCTGTTTTAGTTCAAGACAGTCAGGTTTGAAGTGTCCTGGTTTCTTGCATTGATAGCAAAAGTAATCATTGTCTTTCTTGGATTCCTCCTTCTTCTTTTCACTAAATTTCTTTGTGAAATTCCTAGGAGAACCCTTTCAAGTTTTCATCATTCTGATTTTCTTGCTCAGTAGGGCAATTTGCTCTTGCATTTCATCCAGTAGATCATCTTGAGCTCCTGATGTTTCTTCTTGATGTCATGAGCTAATGCAAGAGTTTTTGGTTCTTCTTTTGTCTCTCGGTACAAGTTTCTTCTTTGAATTCATATGCCTTGAGATCGAAAACAATTTGAAGGTGTCCTCTTCATGTAGACTTCTCATTTCTTCTATGGCAGTCACCTTCATCTCCCAAACTTCTTTTGCACGTAATGCTTCCAAGATTTTTGAATAGATTTCTTCCTGTGAGTACTTCACACTCAGTAGGGTGAGTTCAACCATGATTGCATTGAATCTTGACTCCATTTGTTCAATAGTTTCATTTGGTTTCATTTTGAACTCCTGAAACTTCTTCTTTGCCACACTGATCTTATTCATCTTGATAGCATCAGTGTCTTCACAAATTAATTGCAACTTGTTCCAAAGTTCTTTTGCAGTCTTGCAATCTTTCACCTTCATGTACATATTGCTATCCAAGGTTCTATATATGATATCAATAGCAATATTGTTGAGGTTAGCTCTTTTTCTATCTTCAGCAGTCCATTCTATTTTTGGCTTTGGAATGTACTGAGTTTCATTATCTACAGTTATGGCTTTTGTGATTTCCAGTGGTCCATCAGTCAGCACATCCATCATTTCATCATGTGTTGCAGCTAGATAAGCCTGCATATGATGTTTATAATCATCAAAACAATCTAAGGAACACATCAACATCGTTCTAGCATACTGGTTGTTATCCATGATGCAAGGCTTTGAAAATCAGAGACTTGAAAAAGTTTTCAAAGTATTTTCACAAGCACAACAAGTAGGATTACTTCAGAATAGAAGCACTGCTCCGATACCAATTGTTGGTCCCTTGAAAAGGCTTTGGTTAAGTTTAGAGGGGGGTGAA
Organism: Gentiana macrophylla; assembly: GCA_026214975.1. Lineage (NCBI taxonomy): Eukaryota > Viridiplantae > Streptophyta > Magnoliopsida > Gentianales > Gentianaceae > Gentiana > Gentiana macrophylla. Next base: position 79,434,052 of record CM047809.1, on the reverse strand, counting down.
TAAAATTAACACTTAAAACTTTTGGAGTTAACAAACTCAAAGCAACCAGTGACTCTTTGATACCTCGATAGTCTCACGACTATTGACTATACTGAATTTGTTGCAGCGGAATGTATTTAAATTAAGCCTTATTACTTGTTGCTTGAAATATGATACCAAGTATTAGATACTCAGTAGTGTATGTGTGTGATTCAGTTGCTAGTTTAGTAGGTTGATGTGTTAAATATACAAAATGCAGAATATAAATGCAGAAGGTAAGTAGGCAATTTTTATAGTGGTTTCAGGTGGTGTAATCTTGTCAGTCTACTCTTCTCCTGTGATGTTGAAGGTAATTCACTTGAGATTCTTGAGGTAGCAGTTACAAAAATCCCTAAGTTTCTTGTCCATCGCCAATAACTATGGCTTCACAAACTGAACACTTGGAACAGGTATGATTGCTGCTCCAAAGTCTTCCACTGGTCCTTGAAGGGTAGGATTCCCTCTTCACCAGCTCCACCACAAACAACAGTCCTTGACACCCAAAGATGCTTCACTGTCTTCAGCAGATTTCTTGTAAGAGAAAGTTTGAATCAAGTAAGTGATTCAGCTTTCAGCAGCTTGATCAGGATGATATGATCAACAGCTTGAGGTCTTCAAGTGTGTAAACTTGATGTAGCTTGAAAGCAGATTACACTTGAAGATGTTTATTGGATCAGTAGCTTTATGCTCAGTATGGTCAGCAGGGTGTTTAATTGATTTAAATCTGATAGCTCAAGATAGATCCTTAATTTTCATCACTTGTATCAGAATTAGGAGTCCTCTATTTATAGGTAGGAATCCTTGTGATTTATGTTTGAAATTCAAACAAAGCCGTTTCAGATTTGTCCCATTTGACTTGCTTTCTGTCACTTTTCATAGTACAGACACTGTCAGAATGCTTTTTGACAGTTTTTAGTCTGTCCACCCTTTGAATTGTAACCATTGGATAAAGCTCTGTTTCTTTCCAACGAACCTTTAATCTTAACCATTGATTTGTTTGATAAAATCAGAGGTTGTTAGCTATCCTTTTCTTTGTAATCTTCCAATGTAACCTTTGAATAATTCGAAATATATATCAGCAAGTTCCTTTGGGTATTAGTCTGCTGAAATGCATATCAGTCAGCTGATCTAGAGTTGTTGTGTTAATAAAACACTGCAACTGACTTCTCTTATATCTAACTTGTTATTATTAAGTTAGAATACACCATTTTGAATATAACTAAGTTCCAATCACCACTTAACTTGTGGAACTTAGACCTTGAACACAAGGTATATGTAATCCGTTTAGGTCATCACAGACTTCCCTAAATTCTGATTCCATATCCTTGACTTTAAATACTAAGTTTGATCCCTTAGCCTTCAATAACTGAGTTTGAACCCTCAGCCTTCAGTCTTCAGCAGGTTCCTAAACTAGTCTACTGACTCAGGTACCCTACTGATATAGACAGGTCTGCTGATGAAAGTCACCTGACCTTTTACAGTGCTTGTTTGATCAAACCTATACAAGATCAAACTCTAATAAACCTATACATTTGATCTAGACATCTTTTGCCTTTGCTCTATAACAGCTAGTCTGACACTCATCACTAAAACTTAAAAATAAGTCCAACGGTATAAGTTTACAAAAATAAGGTCGTATGCTACTTTTGTAATAAAAAATAGTATCTTTTGTAATTTCGTGTATTTTTTATATATAAAACTATATCAATTTGAAAGATAAATTTTGATTAAAATATGGTAACTTTGAACTTATCTAAAAATTTTATCTAATAAAACTATTATTATCTTCTTTTTGCAGTGCTTTATTATATTTTGATTAAACTATATCACTCAGAAGTATATTTCTAGAAATGTATATTTTTTTTTGGCCCTGCAATGTAATTTTTGGCGCTGAAATGATTTTGATGAGGGGAAGGAGAGAGGAATGGTGTACTATTCCTATTAACAAGACCTTTATTTTTGAGGTGAGGCTTAGTTTTATTTAGGGATAGGGGGTTGGGTTGGGAATCATTATGGGCTTGAGGGTGGATCATGCACTTTATATCAGATTTAGGGAGAGTTAAAGTTCTACTACTTTGGTCATTCTAAAGGCAGCCGAATAATGAATTAGGTGTGTAGAGAATATTAGGGTATTAGTTTAGGTTTTTTTCTTCTCGGAAACGAAAGAATAACACCACACACGCCCCAAGCGGGGTTCGAACCCTGGACTCCCCACTGGAAGCCAGGTTAGACCCTAGTGGATTACCACTAGGGTATGTACCCGAGTACAGTATTAGTTTAGTTAATACACGGGCCTGCTAGATTTAAATGTAAAGTTAATTAATTTAATTGATTGATTGATATATATATATATATATATATATATATATATATATATATATATATATATATATATATATATATATATGTATATATATATATATATAAAGTTAACAAAATTAACTTTATAGTATATCTCAAATATCAACTAATTAATCATAATTAATTTACACAGTTCATGCAAAACAAAAACACAACAACGGTGCCATTTAATGTAAATCAAGATGATTTCATGGTAATGTTAGTATGATATAAAAAGATACAAACAATTAAATAAAGATCACACCACTTATATCAAAATCTTTAACTCAAGGGAGACATTATTTTTGAAAATTAATCAACACAACAATTGATACCACAAAATACTCAACAAAATGTTATCAAGGCACATCTTAAACAAGTAGGGATCGTCCAAGTAATAATGTTTCAAGTCTGGAAAGAAATTTTTCTTATTCATGCTCGTGAATTCTGGTGGTAGGTATCTTTCCGCAAGATAATTTACTATGTTAGCAAACTACGGGTATACCTTTCCTACTTTTAATGTATTGTGTCTGGGCTGAGATTCTACTAGAGCCACTACTGAGACGGCAAAAAGTTGTTCGTCAGGAAAGTACTCATCGATCTCAGTAGTTTTATCCTCTTTTAACAGTGTTAGTCTCAGACCCTAGTTCACAGACCCTTTCTTATCCTTAATCTCCACATCAAACTCATGTAGGAGTAGAATCCATCTTAATAATCTCGGCTTGGAATATTGTTTGGTCAGAAGATACTTCAAAGCTGCGTGGTCAGAGAAAACAGTGACTTTAGTAACTACAAGGTAAGATCTAAACTTGTCAAATGCGAATATCACATCTAAGAGTTCTTCTCTGTAGTCGCATAATTCATTTGGGCACTATTGAGAGTACGATTGGCGTAATAGATTGGTTTAAATATTTTGTCCTCTCTTTGGCCAAGTGTTACTCCAACCGCTGTATCGTTTGCATCACACATTAGCTCGAAGGGTTTGTTCCAATCTTGTGCTACCAGAATTGGGGCAGTTATCAACATTTGCTTTAATGTGTCAAATGCCTTTTTGCACTCCCCTTCAAAGACAAAAGATACATCCTTTGAAAGTAATTCGGTTAGAGGTTTAGAGATCTTTGAGAAGTCCTTAATGAATCTCCTATAGAATCCTGTGTGGCCGAGAAAGGCTCGCAGCGTCTTTAAGTTCGTGGGAGGTGGCAACTTCTCTATTACCTCTATCTTAGCTTTGTCCACTTCCATTCCTTTCTTAGAAATCCTCTGACCTAACACAATTCCTTCAGTGACCATAAAATGGAACTCTTTCTAATTAAGCACAAGGTTGGTCTCTTCACATCTTTTAAGCACTCTACTCAAGTTGTCCAAGAATTCTTCATAGCTATCTCCAAATATAGAAAAATCACCCATAAATATTTCCATGAAATCTTCCACCATGTCCGCAAATAATGACATCATACATCTCTGGAATGTGGTTGGTGCATTACAAAGTCCAAAGGACATGCGATTATAGGAAAATGTTTCATAGGGACATGTAAAAGTAGTTTTCTCACGGTCTTCGGGGGCAATGTGTATCTGGTAATAACCAGTGTACCTATCTAGAAAACAGTAAAAAGCATGACCGCTTAATCTCTCTAGAATCTGGTCAATAAATTGAAAGGGGAAATGATCTTTCCGAGTTGCGTCATTCAGTTTCCTGAAATCAATGCAGACTCGGTGTCTAGTTATTAGTCTGACTGGGATCACCTCATGAAATTCATTAGGTTGGACAGTAAATCCTCCTTTTTTGGGCACCACGTTAATTGGGCTTCCCACTCACTATCTGCAATCGGGAAATGATTCCTATTTCCAACATCTTTATGATTTCCTCCTTAACAACGTCCATCAACTTTGGTGTCAACCTCCTCTGAGGATGAGCCACTGCTTTTTTTCTGGATCTATAGAGATCTTATGCATGCACACTGATGGGCTTATTCCTCAAATATCCGCTATCATCCACCCAAATGTGCCCTTATGCTCTCTCAGTACCCTTAATAATTTCTCCTCATCCACATGTGATAATGATGCATATATTATCAGGGGGAGAGTATCATCTTGTAAGTAGACGTACTTCAGGTGAGATGGCAAAGGTTTAAGCGTTAAGTTCCTCGGTGGCTCTTCCAATGATGAGTTCAGTATTCTACCAGTCAATTACAGATCAAAGAATTTGTGCCATGAAGGTCGATGAATAGGTCCTCCAACATCTACAGAAGGTACAAGTTCTATTTGTTGCAATGACCCTCACTACACTCAGGCCAAACTTTATCCTCCTCCTCTTCTTCCTCTTTAACAGCAAAGTTTCTGCCACTTCGGGGTTGATTTCCAAATGTTGTTGCAACTTCAAAACAAGTTTATCAATGCCACCCAACATATAACATGCTTCTCCTTCATCTTGCATGTAACCCATCATCTTCATCACATTGAAGACCACGCTATCATCATTTACTCTTAGGATCAACTCACATTTATGAACGTCTATCAATGTTTTTCTTGTCTCTAAGACTGGTCTTCCTAGGATGAGTGGAACATCACTATTAACTTCCATATCTAGCACGATAAAGTCTACTGGGAACATGAATTTGTCAACCTTAACCAGAACGTGATCAACAACTCCACATGGTTGTTTCGTAGACCTATCAGCCAATTGAAAGGTTATTGATGTCTCGTTTAACTCCTTCATTCCTAATTTAAGAAAGATAAAGAGTGGCATCAAATTGACACTTGCTCTTAGGTTATATAAGGCTTTATTTAGGCACACTGTGCATGGTATGAGGAAGCTCCCAGGATCTTTACACTTAGGAGGCAGTTTGCTCTGTAGGACTGTCGAGCATTCCTTATTCAGGGAAATAGTCTCAAGGTCTAATAACTTTCTTTTGGTAGAGATTGCTTCTTTTAAGAACTTAGCATACTCTGGCATTCTTGCCATAGCTTCTACCAGAGGTATGTTAACTTGCAGCTTTTTAAACATTTCAATGAACTTATTATAAAGAGCATTATCATGATTAGGCTTAGATTTCCTCGGGGGATTTGGTAAAGTAGCAGGATTAATATTTACAGTATGTGAAGACTTACCTGCTGCCTGATGTGCCCCCTGATCATCTATTGAATCTATATATTGCCATGGCGGTGGACTAACGTCGCGCTGCTGCGCCTCCCCTGTTGCTCCCGATTATGCTGCTTTCTGGTTCTTTTCTCACAACTGGTCCAGGTAATTATTTTCCACTTTTTGTCATAATAGCATTCACGTCCTTTGAGTTCTTCTCCGTATTGCTTGGAAAACCTCCAGGAGGACAAGATGACACTTGTTCGGCAATCTACCCCACTTGGTGCGACAGATTTTGCACTAAGGCTTCTTGATTGGTCAATCTAGCATCGTTCTTTTGACAGTAGGCTGTGAAGTTTGCACTAAGCTCGCTCATGGATTTTTTTAATTGGCTGACACTTTCGGTCACAGTTGAGCTCATCTTGTCCATAGCGGCTTCCATACCACCATACTTGTTTGATTGAGGCAGAAAACCTCCACTCTGTTTTGCTCTCTCGCCACCCTCAAGATTAATGTATCTGAAACCAGGGTTGTCATAAGAACCTGGGCGATATCTGCCCCCATATGGGTTTCCTTGCCTTCCCAAATAGTTCACCTCTTCAGTGTTGGATGTCTTGATCCCTTGGACCTTCTCCACTTTGGAAATGCGATCTTGTATGCCGTCCATATTCTTATTGATTACTAGCAACTGGTATAGGATTTGTTGAGAAGTATCTTCTTCAAATACGCCTTCAGTTGCTTTCACCACCTCGGTTTGTGTGTCCCCCATTGACTTGTAAGTGCAATTTGTTCAAGTTTCTCTTCAACTTCTTATGGTGATAACAACACGAAACACCCGTTGCTTGATGCATCAACTCTTATTTTCTCACTCAGGCGCACCATGATAGAAACTATGAATTCTTACAGGCAGAGTGCTATCATAGTGAGGGCGTTTCTGTTGTTCTTCCTTGAATCTTTCCCAAGCTTCCTCAAAAGTTTCGGCTGGTTTCTGCTTGAAATTCATAATATTCTGTCTCATCTGCAATGACTTCCCATGTGGGCAGTACTTATTCATAAACTTCTACAAAAGGTCTGTCCAAGATTGGATAGATCCTGCAGCTAGAGACAAAAACCATATTCTCCCCTTATCCTTCAATATGAATGGAAAGAGCTTAAGCTTGATGTTATCTTCAGCCACTCCTACTGGATTGACAGTGCAGACTATCTCCAAGAAGTTGGTGACATGTACACTTAGATTTTCATTTGGTACCCCTTGGAACGTAGTGTAATTTGTCACCATCTATATGAAATTAGGCTTCGGATGGAAGATTTCAGCTACATTCTCCGGCTAAACAATTACTGGCACAAACTGCTCAATTATTGGCATGGCAAAACTCTGTAGAGTCCTTCTATCTGCTTGCACTATCACTTCTGCTTCGTTCCTTCTTCCATTGACATTGTTTTGTCCATCAACCCCGTTTTGCGCCATCATTTCTTCTGGATCCTGTAGATGTGGAATCTCATCGTCTCTATCCTTCTCATTTCCTTCATGCAGGCTTGCTTCATCAGCTAGCCTTTCAGTCCTTTCTCAAGCTTTCTTACGCTTCTACTTGCAAACTTTTCAATTTTAGGTATTAATCGCTCAAGTTTGGCTGCTGAAGTCCTTGTTGCGTGCTACAAGACACAAAATAAGGTTAGTTACTTGCCCTGGCGGCTGTTACATTCACCCTGGTAGACTCAAAAATAATACAGACTCTGATGCTGATAGAACAGAGAAGACTCTGTTAATTTCCGGTCTCACGGCTGTGCGAGTGACCCTCGCGGCTTCCTGACCAAAAAGTCCCAGAACCGATCTGAACATACACTATACGACTCAAATAATCACAGACTCAATTAACTAAATATTTTACTGAAAATAGAATATATAGAAACTCTTAATCCACATAAAAAATATTTTTGACACGATTCCCCGGCAACGGTGCCAAAAATCTTGATCGCGTCCGCGGTGTGAGCACGGGCTTCTACTAGCAATAGGACTAGGTCTATCATAGCAGAGTACATGCAAGTAAAGGTCGAATCCCACAAAGACTCTTAAAAACACATTTAATCTAGATTGTGTGTGTCACGAATACGGTCTACGACCAACTATAGAACAGAGAAGTAATAATGGTTCCAGTAAACGCGCCAGAGAAAACACAAGTATAATCTTATGAGTTTAGAAAGATTAGTTCTAACTATGAGTGATTAGTTAGTCCCCCCATATCATTCATCAATCATCCCCATTGGTAAATTTTAGATCTTTAACATCTACGGGTGCTAATCCCTAATATTACGCTACTTCCATTGAAAGGACAGTAGGTGCCTATGTGCAATTAACCTCCTTCGTTGGTTGTATTACTTAACATGCAATAAGAATTACGACTAGCCGGATCAAGACCGAAAACCTCCCTAAGCAGCTATCATGGATTGACTAGCACGTTCCTAAGGATCGATCAAGACATTGTCTTAACTAAAACTTCACTTTATCGTCCTTCATGTTAATTTACGATGACATGCATATAGTTGATCAGGCTAACAACATGTAAATTGAATCTGTCAATCAGACGTAGCTAGCGCGATTATCATGACTTAGGGTTTACTAGGTATTTAGATCTAGCGATAAAGACCATCGCAGATCTGAAGAACGCAACCTCTATTTCACGATTTCTTCACCAACGATTTAGATCTATACATATATGGGGTAAACTAAACTAACTACTACATAGTAGAACTAACATAAGCAATCAAATCATACTAATCACTATATATAAATGAAAGATCTACATCTAGAAAGCTGGAAAATCACCCTCGAAGACGAGAGCAGACCCTCTGTTGGACTTATTTTAAGTTTTAGTGATGAGTGCCAGACTAGCCGTTATAGAGCAAAGGCAAAAAGATATCTAGATCAAATGTATAGGCATATTAGAATTTGATCTTTGTATAGGTTTGATCAAACAAGCAATCGTAAAAGGTCGGTGACTTTCATGTGAGAGACTGTCTAGATCGAAGAGAGGTACCGAGTCAATGAGACTAGTTTTGGAACCTCTTGCATTTGGCAGAGGTGAGAGGCTCAAACTCAGCTATTGAAGGCTAAGGGATCAAACTTAGTATTTAATGTCAAGGATATGGAATCAGAATTTAGGGAAGTCTGTGATGACCTAAACTGATTACATATACCTTGTGTACAAGGTCTAAGTTCCATAAGTAAAGTGATGATTGGAACTTTGTTATGATCAAAATGGTGTAATCTAACTTCATGATAAAAAGTTAGATATAAGAGAAGTCAGCTGTAGTGTTTTATAAACACAGCAACTTTGGATCAGCTGACTGATATGCACTTCAGCAGACTTACACTCAAGAAACCTGCTGAACATATATCTCAATTTAATCAAAGGTTACATTGGAAGATTACAAGGAAAATGACAGATAACAACTCTTGGTTTTGTCAACAAATCAATGGCTAAGATTAAAGGGACGTTGGAAAGAAACAGAGGTTTATCCAATGGATACAAGTCAAAGGGTGAATAGTCCAAATCTGTCAAAAGTAAAGCGACGAGTGTCGATTACTACGTCTGAGGTGAGAAAAAAAGTCAAGATAGGACACATCTGAAACGGCTATGTTTTGAATTTCAAACATAAGTCACATGGATTTTCACCTATAAATAGAAGACCCCTGATACAAAAACAAGTGAGGAATGGTGATGATTTTTGAAGAGAAAAATAACAATTAATCTAGAGCTTCAGATTCTTATCAAGAAGTCACCCTCTACTGAACTTAAAGCTACTGTTCCAGTAAACTTTTTCAAGTGTAATCTGTTATCAAGCTACATCAAGTTTACACACTTGAAAACATCAAGCTGCTGAAAGCTGAATCACTTACTTGATTCAAACTTTCTTTTACAAGAAACCTTCTGAAGACAGTGAAGCATCTTTGGGTGTCAAGAACTGTTGTTTGTGGTGGAGCTGGTGAAGAGGAAATCCTACCCTTTAAGGACCAGTGGAAGACTTTGGAGCAGCAATCCTACATGTTCCAAGTGTTCAGTTTGTGAAGCCATAGTTATTGGTGAAAGACAAACAACTTAGGGATTTTTGTAACTGCAACCTCAAAGATCTCTAGTGAATTACCTCCAACATTCACAGGAGAAGAGTGGACTGACAGGATTACACCACCTGGAACCACTATAAAAATTGCCTACTTACTTTCTGCATTTACACTCTGCATTTAGTATATTTAGCACATCAACCTACTGAAACAAGCAACTGAATCACACACTACACTACTGAGTATCTAATACTTGGTATCATATCTTAACAACAAGTAATAAGGCTTAATTTGAATATATTCCGCTGCAACAAATTCAGTGAAATCAACGATCAATGAGACTCATCGAGTGTCACAGACTATCGAGCAAATCGGCAGTCTGTGAAGTTCTTGAGTTTGTTAACTCCAAAAGTTTTAATTGTTAAGTTTATTCACCCCTCTAAACTTAACCAAAGCCTTTTCAAGGGACCAACAATTGGTATCGGAGCGAAGGCTTACGCTCAAGTAATCCTACCGATAACGGTCATTTTACGCCCGTTATTCTATGGTTTTATCCCGATTCTAGTTTGAAAGAACTATAATATAGCAATAATTAGTCGTAATATGCTGAATTTACTTATGCCAAGGGTTACGATTCATTATTGTGTATTTAAAGATTTTATTGTATTATTTGATGTTACAGACCGTGTTTTATGCTAAATTTGCAGTGGACTATTTGAGGAAGCGAAGGAGGGAATTTCGAGAAGGTTTAATGGATTGCGAGACATGTTCAAAGTGGCCCAAGACAAAAACGAGAGGAAGCCCAGAAGAAAGAAGGCTCGGTCGACCGAGCCTATACATTCGGTCGACCGAGTGTCCACGAAGCCCAGCAGAAGTCCAATGCATCCTTTGAGGCGGTTAGGGTTCACTAATGTCGGCGTTTTAAGTCGGTCTTCTTAAGTCATTTTGTAGCTCTATATAAACATAAGTCCTTTGTATTTTTTAAGACACCAATACCAATTCATTCATTTATACATACAAGCAAATAGGGATTCGTTAGGCTTGTGAAAGAGCTGGGGGTGCAATAATGTAAGCCCTAGTTTCTCTTCTTGTTTTCTTTTAGTAATTAATTTCCCAATTATGCTTTGATTGTTTGAGTAGTTTTTCGTAGCTAGATGATGTAGATCTAGGCTATGTCGTTAAGGAAGTGATGATGCCTTGTCTATGAGGATCTCATACCCTACGTCCTCTTCCTAAGATTTATGGATGAATCTACGTGTTTAATTTACGTGTATCTAGGTTAATTTATATAATGTCACGATGATTCACTATATAATCCGATTCGTATGAGAAACGCCGAGAAATATATTGGGGGGGTGTAACTGGGAGTGAGCTCGGGTGGTGAGTGGTGTCACTCGGTCGACCGAGACTATGCATTCGGTCGACCGAGAGCCTCTAACCCCGCTTCAACCGTTAATCGATCCACGTCTTTATGATTAGATTAGCTTAATTGAATCTGTTATCTCAGTAGGTATGGCTATGGCTACGTTACTCGCTTGATTTAATTAAAACGTGTAAAAAGGAAATACCAATATAAAACTCTTAGGTAGGCTTATGAATTGATCTTCACGGACGTTCAGCGTTATCTAGGAAGGTTTATATTAGGGAATTGCGCGCACCTTGTTTATACGTAGATCGTAAACTAGCATGAGATTATAACTTGGTAATTGTTAGTTGGACGAGAGTTTGAGTGATCGTTTAGGAAGTACGCCTAACCATAGGAATGTTGCCTAGACGAGGTGTACGGTTAATATCGGCATCCTTAGAGTCGTAAGCGTGTGAGTTATATGAGATGGAGGCACTTAAAAGGCGAAGTCATGTAACAATAGCACAGTGATCTAGTGACCTACCGGTGCTACGTCAAGTTTTAGAGGATGACTCCCGTAGCCAATATAAACAGATATGAACGGATTAATAGTTGATAAGTCTCGTTGTTATATAAATTGTCTAGATCCAAATGATTACAGTTATAATTGTGTAGTTGATTACGTTATTTGTTTACATGTTGTTTGTTTATACGTTTAAATGTGTTTTTCTTTTCTCGTATCTTATGTTGGTCATAGACCTCTTTGTTAAACGAAATAAGTAGGTTGACTGTTTAAGTAGGATCCACAAACTGATTCTCTGTGGGATCGACCTCGACTCTATCTAGCTATACTGTGATTGAACCTAGTTCACTTGCTAGTGGTTATTTAGGCATCGAGTTAATAATTTAACTTGACTTCAACCAAGTTTTTGGCGCCGTTGCCGGGGAATCAATGGTCCAATTTCTTAAATAATTTACTTAATTATTTTGCTTTTCTGTTTTCTTTTATAAAAAAAAAGAAAAAAAATTAATTAAAAATTATATATATATAATAAACTGTATGTTCGGTCGACCGAACGTTATCACTCGGTCGACCGAGCCCATTTTCTATTTTCTGACAGCTGTCTTCCCCCTGAGATTCTGTTTTTTCTCAGTAGTAGGTTATAAGACTAGCAGCAGTATGAGTAATCATACTGCTTGTTAGTTCAATGACCGTTTGTTGTTTTTCTTATGATGCAGCTAATCAGAAGGAATCACTCATGTGAACTGTTAGCAAAATGTCATCACATCAGTCTTCTGAGGCTCGAGGAGAAGAAGTCTTGGTGCTGAGAACCAAAACCACACCAAGAAAGCCGTTGACACCTAAACTCAAGGAGAGAATAGCGAAGATGAAGGCAAGAATTCAAGAAGCTAAGAAGACAAAAGAGTCTAAAGAAGCTTACATATACAGAGGTATGTCCAAGTTAAATCTCAAGAGATTTTTCTTGATTTAGACTCGAGGATATGACTACATGCATCACATGTCGATATAGAATCTGATTACGAGGTTAGCATAGACCTAAATCGCCCTATAGTCGTCTGCATCGAGAGATGCAACAAGATATTGAGAATGAAGCTCGGTTGATGCCGAAACTAGATGACCCAGGAGCATTTATGGTAGAGGTTACCTTAGAAAGAACATGCCTAGGGTTGGCTTTGATAGATTCTTGCTCGAGTCTGAACATTTTCCCGAAGAGTTTTTGTGAGAGAAATCTAATCCTTACCCCCACAAATATTCCATTGCAAGTTAGGTTTGCAGATAGGACCAGAACGATCATGTCTGGAAATATGAATAATATGATCATTGGCATAGGACAGCTCAGGTTTAAGATAGATATAGTTGTTATGGATATAGATGAGCACCCTCACTGCCCTATCATTTTAGGGAGAGCCTTTATCAATACTTCTAGAGCCCTAATTCGTATGTCCAGGCATGAGATTACATTTTTCGATGCTAAGGGTTCTGAGACCTATGGGACGAGGAATCCAGATTTCCCTATTCCGGTGAGCGTGAATGTTATAGGAGGTGGTAATTCGAAACCAGATTTGACTCCGGAATCACAAAAAAGTGCTGATGTCGAGATAGAAGAAAGAGATGAGACCCTTACAGTTCTGAGTCGTGAGAAAGCTGTCGAGCCTGCCCCTATTCTAGAAAATCATAATTCTGAAGGCCTGCCTTTCTCCAGACCCAAGGATAGAAGGAAGCAAGCAAAGAAACGAACCCGTCGAGTTCGTGCTAAAGAGAGCTCATCTAGTTCTGAGACAATCACGAAAGTTGGAGCTTGCTTGGATGGACAGTTCGACTGTCTTTTCGTTGGACTCACATCTCACGGAAAGGCACTCGTGCAAAAGGACAGCAAGACATTTTCGGTAAAGGCTAACCGGGTGAAAACCTGGCAAGCCAAGAGCAGTTTGTAGAAAGTGATGATTTTTTTTTAGAGTCGAGCTACTGACTTAAACTGTAGAACTATTTCTATTTTTCGTCATTTTATTTCATTTTTAAAAAAAAAAATTTAAAAGTAGCGTGAAACGATAAGAAGTTTTTTTTTTTATTTTTGCCGTGTTCCGACGACTGCTAAGTTAAGGATGTGGGAGAAATCTTTTTTTTATTCGAATCGTTTTTACGTGAAGTAGGGTGTAGTATCCGAGTCTTTGTAAAAAAATGTTGATTAAGGAAATAGAAATGTGTTATTTTAAAAAAATGCTGTAGGCCAGATTGTTTGATTTTGTTGAAAAGAATGAGATTGTTTTTGTGCTTGGGACAACTTGTCGGTTGGGTTAATTTTTGCGGTATGGATTGAAAAAGTGAAATAATAGTTTTGGCATGGTTATATGTTGTAGTTAATTTTCGGTGTGTCATAATTAAATGGTCAACACCATTTATTTCTACATATCCCCATACACCTTTCCATTTTCCCAATTTCTTTATTCATTCAATTTAAACTTTCAAATTCCACCTTTACACCTCATCAATCCCCAACCATTCTTATCCACCAATCACATTCCACTTTTCAATTTCTCCTTTTTCTATTTAACCCATTCATCCTCTTCTCCATTTTCTTCATCCAAATTCTCCACCTACCTTTTCCCCAAATCCTTGTAGAAATCAAATGGAAATATTTTGAAAATCTTCATCCATTACACCATCTCACTCACTTTTTATCTTTTAATCGCGAAGGAGCTGTCGAAACTTTTTCTGATTGGCCAACTCAGTCACAGGGAGGATACAGAGCCAGAAACGAAGCAACACTTGCCCAGCCAGCACTCGGTCAACCGAGTGATTACTCTCGGTCGACCGAGAGTCTCCCTGCTGCCACCGTCCGCTGCTGTGCTGCTTGTCTGTCAGAATGCCACCAAGAAGACGCAGAGCCTCCCAATTTGTGGCAGTTGAAGGCATCATACCATTAATCAACGGGGTACCACAATTCGCGAGTCGGGAGGTGTATGATTCATTTATTAATAATTTCTCGAATGCCCCCGTATATCGAGCTCGAGGACTGGATTTGGATAATTGTGGAGATGAGCTTTTGGAATTGGTGGAACGTTACCAGTGGCGAGATGTCGTAGCGCCCCCCGGCCGAGTCAACGTCAATTGGGTAAGGGAATTTTATGCTTACTTACGCGTACATCCCGATACCAATATTGTTACCATTCGTGGACGACCGATTGTAATTTCTCCGGGAACGTTTATGCTTATTTTGGTCTGGATATCTCGGAGGACGGGCCGGAGTATATGGTGACATTTGACGGGTCCGATGCTTGGTTGGAGGAAGTTGGTGCCTATCTGGGGATAAAATGGACTATAGGAGAGGTTGCCCGCACATTTGCGGAACCCGATTTCAGGAGATGGGAGGATAAATGCCTTCATCGGCTTATCCGTTCTAATCTCTTTCCGGCCAAGCATGTATCTACGGTATATTATGCCCATTCCACTCTGCTTTATTGGTTATACATGGGATGTCCCATGAATGTGGGGGCATTGATACGCAAGGAAATGACAGACGATGCCCTCAAGCCTCGGCACACCTTACCTTTTGGTTCACTGATTACTACATTCTGTGAGGGAGCCGAGTGTCCAGTGTTAGGCAGCGATTCCTATGTGGAGCCAATGCCTATCTTATCTTTAGATTTTGTGGCACCACCTATAGTTCACGGCCACGATCAAGAACAAGCAGGGGAGCCCGAGGACGATGCTGCCGAAGCCGGCCCGAACAATTTGCAACTAGCACCATTCAATCTGTTGGACTTATTTCTTAGTTTTGATGATGAGTGCCATACTAGCTGTTATAGTGCAAAGGCAAAAAGATGTCTAGATAAAATGTATAGGTTTATTAGAGTTTGATTCATAAATAGGTTTGATCAAACAAGCACTGTAAAAAGGTCTTGATCGTTTATCGCCAGATTGGTCTCAGTCGATAGGGTAGATAGGTCGAGGACCGGTGCGGAACTCTGTTGAAGATCCGAAAGATCGAAGGCTGAGGGTTCAAACTCAGTTAATGAAGGCTAAGGGATCAAACTTAGTAGTTAAAGTCAAGGATATGGAATCAGAATTTAGGCAAGTCTGTGATGACCTAAAGCGATTACATATGCCTTGTGTAGAAAGGTCTAAGTTCCACAAGTTGGATGATGTTTGGAACTTGGTTATATTTTAAAATGATGTTATCTAACTTCACAAATAAAAGTTAGATAAAAGTAATCATTGCATTCTATTTTACAAACAAAAATAAGATGTTCAAGAGATCGATTGGTATTACAACAGATCGATGAACTCGCCGATATATACCTCGATTAATTCAAGATTATTGGAAGGTTACATGGATAAGAACACCAACTACCTCTCGACTTATCAAGCAAATCAAAGGTGAGATTAAAAAGACGTTGGGATGATCCATATTTTTATCCATTGGATACAAGTCAAAGGGTGGGCAGATTGCGCATGTCAAAAAGTAATCTCGACAAATGTCGATCCTATGAATAGTGATGTAATGCGCGAGCAGATGGGACAAAAACAAAGAACGGTCACATTTGAATTTCAAATTCAAGTCACATGCATTCCTACCTATAAATAGAAGACTTCCAACTCGAGTAAAAGAGATGATGAATTTTTGGGATAAACTTTAAGTGACAATCTGAAGTGAAGAACACCTGTTGAACTTAATCGAGCTTAAGGTCTCTTGATCTAGTTATTTTCTTCAAGTGCATTACGTGTTCAAGCTACATCAAGCATACACACTTGAAGGCGCAAGTCTTGATTATATCATCCTAATCATGCTGCTTTGAATGAATCATTTATTTGATTCATTCTTTATTTTATAAAGAACCTCTTGAAGACAGTGAAGCATCTGTTAGTGTGAAAGACTGTTGGTTTGTGTGGTGGAGTGGTGAAGAGGCAATTCTACCCTTCAAGGACCAAAGTGGAAGACTCGGGAGCAAGCAATCCTACACATTCCTGGGCCAGCGGTTTGTGAAGCCATAGTTATTGGTGAAGGACAAGCAACCTAGGATTCTTTGTAATGAGATAACTCAAAGATCACTAGTGAATTTCCTCCAACATCACAGGAGAAGAGTGGACGTACAGGATTACATCACCTGGAACCACTATAAAAACCTGCCTACTTACTTTCTTGCTTTTACTTTCTGCACTTATTTTTATTTCACTCATCAACCTACTGAATCTAGCAACTGAAATCACACACTTGCACTACTGAGTATCTAATACTTAGTATCATATTTGACAACAAGTAACAAGGCTTAATTTTGATATTATTCCACTGCACAAATTCAAAAAAGAGCTGTCGATGAGACTCATTTATCGCTGACCTATCGAAGTCTCAAAGCAGAACTCAAGTATCGCCAGATCTGAAGTTGCAGAATTTGTTAACTCCAAAGTTTTAATTGTTAAGTTTATTCACCCCCCCTCTAAACTTAACCAAAGCCTTTTCAAGGGACCAACAATTGGTATCGAGCAAGCGGTTACATTCGAAGGAATCCTACTTGTTGTGCTTGTGAAAATTCTTTAAAACTTTCTTTCAAAGTTATCGATTTTCAAGACTTGCATCATGGACAACACACAGTATGCTAGAACTATGTTGATGTGTTCTCTTGATAGATTTGATGAGTATAAACGTCGAATGCAGGCATATCTTGTCGCTACCCATGATGAGATGATGGATGTACTAATCGAAGGACCACCTGAGATTACAAAGCAGAAGAATGAGTGGGTGTGGTGAATCGAGTACATTCCTAAACCAAAAGAGAATGGAATGCGTAAGAGCGAGAAAAAAGGCAAACCTCAACAACATTGCTATTGATATCATTTACGAACCTTGGATAGCAATATGTACATGAAGGTTAAATATTGCAAGGCGCAAAGGAACTTTGGGACAAGATTCACTTGATCTGTGAAGGCACTGATGCAATAAAGAAGAACAAAATCAGTGTAGCCAGAAAGAGGTTCCAAAAGTTCAAAATGCTGCCAAATGAAACCATTGAGCAAATGGAATCCAGATTCAATGCAATCCTGGATGAACTTACCCTGCTGAGTGTAAGTTATTCAAAAGAGGAAGTAAACACCAAAATCTTGGAAGCTTTACTCTGCAAGAGATGTTTGGAAAATGAAGGTGATCTGCAATTGAAGAAATGAGAAAGTTGCATGAAGAAGACACCTTCAAATTGTTCTCTCGATCTTAAGGCCTATGAATTTAGCAAGAAAGTGGTGCTCAAATCGAAAAGGAAGAGCCAAAGACCATCTGCATTGGTCTGCTTCACATCATGAAGAAACATCAGGAGGACATGATGATATGCTAGATGAAATGCAAGAGCAAATTGCCCTCTTGAGCAAGAAAATCGAATGATGAAGACCGGAAAGGTCCCTACAAGAAATTTCACAAAGAGGCCTCTTGAAAGAAGGAAAGAAGAACCAAAGAAAGATAATGACCATCTATGCTTTCATTGCAAGAAACCAGGACACTTCGGACTGATTGTCCCGAGTTGAAACAAGGCAAGGAACACGATTATCTTTGCTTCAACCTGTAAGAAGCCTGGACATTTTAGACTGATTGTCCGGACTCATCAAGACCAAGAGTCAACAAAGAAGACATGGCAAGAAGGCTATGGTTGTTGAAGATGAATCGAGGATATGAAGTGGAATCAAAAAGGAAATGAATCGGATGACACAAAGACCAAGTTCTTCGATATGGAGGATTATGCTTTGATGGCCAATATGGATGAAACTCGAGGAGGTATACAACATTGTATCTATAAACACTCCTCGCTGGAAGTGATTGTGAATCAACTTTGTGGTTCAAATCCTAGAAATTCTGACAACAATGGGACTTTGGATGCCATCCTTAATCAACTGAGGGTAATACAATCTGGCTATGAGGTTGTGAAGGCTGAAAATGAAACTCTTGAGTTAGAAGTTGGAAGATTGAAAGCTGAATTAAGGGTTCTCAAGGGTAAAGAAAAGATGTTGAAGCAGAATCAAAATAAGTCTGCTTTGAACATCCAATGACCTCTGAAATCTAATTTGAACCATCTTGTTCCAATCATCGCATACAAATCGGAAAGCCTTATGGGGATAGAACAGGGCTTGGATTTGGAACTCAAACAATCTAACAAGAGTGGATCGAAGAAGGTTCTTGAACCTAGTACGAGAACTGGTCCTAAGTTTGTACCGCACTAGATCCAACTCCCAAGAATTCTTTGAAGCAGATAAAACCTAATGAGAATGCTTCAAGGAAGCAAAATCGGAAGTCTAAGAAGTCAACGACTCTAGTAAAAGAATAAATCCAAAAATAGGATTTGCTTTGTGCCTTCTAAGCCTCTTGATAGCAGACACTGCTACCAAGTCTCTTTGGACCACGAAGGGTAAGAAAGCAGAAATACTCCAAGGATAAGAATCCTAAACCTAAAAATGTTGATCATTCAAGGGATACTTATCTCGGGGAAAGGTAGACTATTCCTCATCGATGATGATTGGAATATTCTGCATCTCTTGTTAAAAATAGTAAGTATAACCATATTGCTAGAGGTAAAACCTAGGCAATGGAATCAGCAGAGGACTTACACAAGACCTCAAAGAGACTCCATATTACTGAGTTGCATTCTAACATGACAGACAACACACCTATGGTTATGCAAATGTTTCTAACAACAAGAATCATTTCAAACAAACATTATGTACCAAAGGCCGAAAACATATGTGGTTCCTACACAACCTCTTTGTTAGAACCTATGGATGTGTGGAATACATGTATGAACCAAAGTATGAACCAGAGTATGACACATTTAGAGAAGACCTTATGGAAACATACCAAGGGTCATGCTTGCCATCGACCACTATGGACCCAAACAGTTTGGGTACCTAAAATGCATTAACTTTGTTTTGTAGGGTGTCGGTACTTTGACGGTGGATGTTCCGGACACATGACAAAGAATAAGCACTCATCTAACAAACTTTGTGGCAAAGGATGGTCCAAGGGTGAATTTTGGCAACAAAAATACACCTGGATATACAAGAGGATATGGCACACTTATCAGAAATGGACTTACAATCAAGAATGTTGCATATGTGGAAGGACTGGATTACAACTTGCTGAGCACTGGACAATTCTGTGATATGGGATACAAGGTCACTTTTGACAAAGACAACTGCATTGTCATTAGTGAAAGAGGTGATCAAGTTGTACTTCTTAGGATCAAGCGCTTACCGTTGTACTAAAACCAATTGGTGGTAGTAAAGGCGCAACCTTATTTCCTTAAATCACACCATTACAGCGCCATGGGTTGAACTAACATGGGAGGGCAGAGTGCTGTACACCCAACAATCCCCCCCAGCACCTGCTACCCACATTCAACCGGGACACCCGTAGTATGCCCTGGGCCGAAATGGTTTACCACAGAAATGCTCTTGCCAGGATTCGAACCCATGACCTTCTCTGATACCAATTCTTAGGATCAAGCGCTTACCGTTGTACTAAAACCAATTGGTGGTAGTAAAGGCGCAACCTTATTTCCTTAAATCACACCATTACACTGATGCCATGGGTTGAACTAACTATGGGAGGGTAGAGGTGTCACACCCAACAAGATTTCTTTGGTAGAAGACAACGAGAATATGTATGTTGTGGATTGGTCTCTGCGATTCGAAACACGCCTGATAGTGCATACTAAGTCTCGAACTCAATTGGCTATGGCACAAGAAGTTGAATCACTTAAACTTTGATGATATTAATCGGTTGGTAAAGAAGAAAGCGGTGGTTGGTTTACGAGATCACATTTAAGAAGGATGCTATATGTGATGCTTGTCAGCAAGGTAAACAGATAAAGTCAAGTTTCAAATCAAAGACTAAACAATCAACTAATAGAGTGTTGGAGCTGATGCACATGGATCTTTTTGGACCAATAACTCCAACAAGTGTAACAGGAAATAAATACACCTTAGTAGTTGTGGATGATTTTTCTAGATACACTTGGGTGATATTTATGAACAAGAAAAGTGAAACACTTCAAAGCATGCCTAATCTTTTGAAGAGATTACAAAATGAGAAAAGTTTAACAGTCATAAAGATAAGATCAGATCAGGGTACTGAATTTCTCAACAAAGTTATAAGAGAATATTGTGAACAGAATGGTGTACTTCATCAACTTGTCTTCTTTGGTACACTCAAAGCCAAAATGGGGTTCTTTGAAAGAAGAAACAGAACCTTAAAGGAAGCGGGAAGAACAATGATTTGTGAGGCATTGCTACGAAAGATATTGAAATTTCAAGCAAGAATACAAAGATGCTATACACAAAACAGAACATCAAGAAACAAGAAAGCTGCCAAGACACCTTATGAGATCTCGGAATGGAAGGATACCTAACATATCCTATTTTCATCCATTTGGAAGCAAATGTTTTATTCTAAATCATAAAGTTCATTTGAAAACATTCCAACCAAAATCAGATGAAGGAATTTTCTTAGGATATTCTTCAGTCAGCAGAGCATTCAGGGTACTGAACAAAAGAACACTGAAACATGAAGAAACAATCCATGTTGTGTTTGATGAACCTAAGTTTCTTGGTATGGAAGATAAAGATTGTGAACTCTTTGAGAATCAACAAGTCACTGATCCAGATTGTGTTGAAGTTTTGGAAAGATTCAATGACTTGAAAGTTTCTGATACTGCCCCTGCTGAGCACCCTGCTAATAATGTTACTGATGCAACAACTGAAGCAGTTCAAGGATCTCTTGACCCTCAGTAGAAGAAACTACAATGCAGACCTCATCAAGATGATGTTCGAAAATCAAAATAACCAAAATCCACAATGGTTAAGGAATCACCTCTTTGAACAAGTTATTGGCAATGTATACGGCAAGGTGTGAGGACTAGAAGACAACCTGGAAGCTATGTTTACTTGTTTTTCTGTCTCAAATGGAACCTAAAGTTGTTGAAGAAGCAATTTCAGATCCAGATTGGATAATTGCTATGCAAGAAGAATTAAATGAATTTGAAAGAAATCAAGTTTGGACACTAGTTGAAAGACCAAGTTATGCAAATATCATTGGTACTAAGTGGGTATACTGAGAAATAAACTTGATGAATCGGTACCATTGTGAGAAATAAAGCCGGACTAGTTGCAAAAGGCTATTCTCAAGCGAAGGAATAGATTTTGATGAGACTTATGCACTGTTGCAAGATTGGAAGCTATCAGATTATTTTTGGCACATCGCATACAAGAACTTCAAAGTATATCAAATGGATGTCAAGAGTGCATTTTTGAATGGTATCTAGAGGAGGAAGTTTATGTTCAAAGAACCTCCTGGATTTGAAGTTAAAGATCAAGAAGATAAAGTGTATAGACTCAACAAAGCACTTTATGGATTGAAACAAGCACCAAGAGCATGGTATGAGACTCTATCTCAATTCTTGGTGGACAATGGTTTTACAAAAGGGACCATTGACAAGACACTTTTCAGAATCAGTGAAGGGGACAAAGACTTTGGTACAAATTTATGTGGATGACATAATTTTTGGTTCTGAAAATGATTTACTTTGTGAAAAGTTTGCAAATCTAATGAAGAGTAAATTCCAAATGAGTATGATGGGAGAAATGAATTACTTTTTGGGATTGCAAGTCAAACAAATGAAGGATGGAATCTTCATTCATCAAACCAAGTACACCAAGGAGTTCTTTCAAGAAGTTTGGCATGGAAAATAGCACTAAGAATTCAACTCCTGTGAGTACAAGCATCGATTGGATGAAGATAAAGAAGGCAAAGATGTTGATCGGACTTTTTACGTACGAAGGATGATAGGCGATCTCTTTGTACCTCAACGCCAGCCAGACTGATATATCCTTTGCTATAGGTGTTTGTGCAAGATTTCAATCCAAACCTAAAGAAAGTCATTTAGGTGCAGTTAAGAGAATTCTCAAGTATCTTAAAGAGACTTTGGGAGTAGGGATATGGTATTCCAAGGAAGGAAGCTTCAAAGTAATATCCTACTCAGATCTCGATTATCTTTGGATGCAAGATTGATAGAAAAAGCACCTCAGGAACACATCGGTTAATGGGAAATAGACTGGTCTCTGGTTTAGCAAAAGCAATTCTATTTCAACTTCCACTGAGAATTTGAATACATTGCATTTGGAAGTTGTCAGTGCACAAGTACTATGGCTAAGACAACAATTAAGGGATTATGGAATTGAAGAAAAGGAAATTCCAATTATGTGTGATAACACAAGTGCAATTGCAATCACAGAAAATCCTGTTTTGCACTCAAGAACCAAGCACATTGATGTGAGACATCATTTTATAAGAGATCATGTTGAAAAGAAAGATGTGGTGGTTCTATACATTCCTACTGAAGATCAACTTGCTGATATTTTCACTAAACCACTTGACAGTGAAAGATTTGCTAAATTAAGGACTGAACTTGGAATCATAAAGATTGACTGATATTCAGCAGTGTACTGGAATTCACCAAGGGGATTAGTCTTTGCTATGTTGGGTGAGCTCACTTAGCAGATTAGTCATTGGTATCAACAATTCCATGTACTTATGTTTGGACAATTGAGCAAATGAGGTTGCCAAGGGGATTGGTCTTTGTCATGTTGGGTGAGCTCACTTGACAGATCAGTCATTGGTATTAAACTTCATCTTGTATTATCAATTGAACAAAACAAGAAGAAAACAAGGATCAGCAGAGTACTATTATCAGCAGGCTGCTGAAGCCTACTTATCAGCAGACTGCTGAGGGCACCCTGCTGAGGTTTACCCTGCTGGAGGGAACTTTACTCAGTCAAAGTTATTTAGGTCAAAAAGCAGTTTGGCGGGATATTTATTCTATCTTTTATTACCATAGTTAAACCATCCAACGGTTACAAACGTTATGGAGGAGTAATGGGCCACGTGTCAACACAAAGATTTAATCGATTTAATCGTGGTTACCTCATATGTAATGCGGCAAAGGATGTGATGATCAACTACCCAATGTCTATAAAATCGATCGTTATACTGCCAGATTTCTCCACTTGCAATTTCTGCTTTATCTCTGGCCAATTCTACATCGTGTGTACACAGATTTGAGAGCAATTCTTCCTCATCTTTTTCTTATTTCAATGGCGGAAAGAGTTGAAGTTCAAATCGAATCAAGCCAAAGTGTAAGAGGCTATGTTGTTGATGCAAACAGAACAGAACTGGCCATTAATATAGGTCGAAGAATAAGAAGGTTTGCAGGCCTGGAGAACAAATTCAACATCAGATTAGAAACAATATCATACACCAATGTTATTGATTTCTGGAAGAATATTGTTATAGAAGAAGGAACTGAAGCATTCAAAACCACTGTGAATGGTGAGGAGCTTGTAATCTCCTCCAATCTCTTTGAGAGAAGTGTTTGGTTTTGAAGAAGTTGTTGATGGTTCACCAATCTCGAAGCTATGGGATTGGACAAGATGGCTTTTGTAGATCGAGATCAAGACAGATGCAACTATCAAATCGAGCACAGGCATCAACCGCAAAAACATTGGTAATGAATACGATCTCTTGAGCAAGCTCATTGCAAAGAACATACTTGGGCTAGTTGGCGGTATGGATACTCTATCGGACCCAAGATAGAGCGATGATTATCATTTGCGAAGCATGAAATTTGATTGGGAGGTTATTTCATTCATTATATGAAGAAAGTAGCCAAGGAGGACAAATTAAAGAAAAGGAAATCAAAGGCCTTACCCTAGGCTTGATGGTTGAGACTCTCTTTGAATCATCCGGAGGTTCCCGATCTTGAACCGATTGACATAAATCACCCGGATACAAGAAGGAGATTGATCATGCGATTCTGGACTAGATGATGATGAAGAGGTTCTTTGGAGAGCCTGCTTTGGTGATAATGATGATGGAGATGACGGTGATCTTTGGTGGTGAGCGGAGTTCAAGACAAACTAAGAAGATATCCATCAAACTCTTGCACCAAAGAAAAGCTGCTGAAAGAGAAAGAGGTCGATGTTAGGAAGATTACGTAAATCTTGAAATCAAAGAGAACAAGAAAGGAAACAAAGACAGATCTTTGAGTCCTTTGAGGGTCAAGTGGAGGTTATGACCTGCTTTGTAGAGTGCAAGAAGAAGAAGCTGTTGTTGAAGTTCGACAAAACAATGAAAGAAGATAGTAGAAAGAGAAAATCTGGACATGATGATGATGATGATGAACCCCTATCCAAGAGGATGAAGGAGGTTGTCAAAAAGAAGAAGTATGGCAAAGGAAAAGAAATGAGAATCTTGGAAAAACAAAAAGTCCAAGAAGAGGCGTCATTAGAAGAAGAAGAATTCGTTGAGGTGAGCCCTTAACTATTATTCCACCGGGTTGTAATCGGTGATTCCTCACCGATGAGGTTATTAAGTCTCTTGGAAGTGAACAAAGTTGTTGTTGAGCAACTGTTGAAGAATCACAAGATCTGCTGCACTGCAGCTCTTTGTAGAAGATGTTATTGGTGAATCTACTCAAGCCGCACAAAGTTGTTGTTGAGCAACTTTGAAAAACCACAAAGCAATCATCGAACTCTCGCTGTGGTAGTTGAAGAGGTGATTGAAGACTTGATTGAAGACCCTGCAAGTTTGGCAATAGTTCGGGGGAAGAGCAATCTGCCTGCTAACCCTGCTGATGAGCATGTGAGTCGGGGAATCAAGTGTGATACACAGATGGAAGTAGTAGGTACAACTACACAATCACAAAGAACTCTGCCGACTTTCAAACATCTCGTAGAAGAGACCATGAGTCCGCTTGTTGGAACCTTTGAGGTCAACAAGCTCATCAAGTCGCTCTCAGGAGATCTTTCATGCCCTTTGAGAGGCATGTGAAAGAGAGGAAGAAAAGCAAGATTATGTGGATCCCAAACTTGAAAGAAATTGTCGATTATTTTCAATGGAAGTTTGGTTTCTACAAGAAACAAAAGCCATCTCTTGAACTATGGTGATTTTGAGGAATGGGCTTTTAACAAGTTGGGAGTGGAGAACTTGTTGGATCTGGTTGATACCTCCCTGCTGCAATCCAGACTGATGGATCTATTTGATGAGCAACAGAAGGAGGAGGGTATTAAGTTCAAGAGATCCAAGAGATGGAGATGATGATTCTTCCTCATCATCGGACTCCAGAGGAGATTTCCCCTCCGGACCGAAGGAAGCAGTGGGACTGCATTGATAAATGAACCATACGCTGTGATCCATCGATATTGGTAAGTCTCACGAGGGCCGCCAGATCGAGAAATGGATGAGGATCTACAGGATCTCACCTTGGATGATCTTGAAGCACTAATCAATGAAGGAATCACTTTGAGTGCTGGTAGGCTAGTTGATGAATCTGCTACATTTCATGTTGTAGAGCCTGCTGGACAACCTGAAGATGAACAGATTGTTGATTTGGATCAGGAAAAGGCCACTGACTTTAGTGAACCAAGTGCTAGTTCTGAGGAATCCATTGAATATCAAAGTGGATTTGACTTTGAAGGGATTCTCACCAAAACCGCCATAACTCGACCAAGATTGGTCATTTGAAGGTTTCAAGTGGATAATACCAATATCTTTAATCCACAGAAATTGAAAGAGGATGTACAGTTCTTTGGAGTACAAACAAAGACTGGACAAAGGTTGGAACAGAGGTACAGTGCTTTGAGTCTCAAACAAAGACTGGACACAAAGTTGGAACAAACTTTGGGTTTGGAGGAAACCCCTGTTGATGAGGTCTTTGTAGTGGAACCTTCTAGAGCCAAGACCATTGTAGGGAAGGATAATCAGCAGGCTGTTGGTGTTAATCAAGAAGAACAGCTGTTGGATTATGACTACAGTGATGAAGAATTTCAAATTTTTGGACAAGAAGAAGTTGCTGAGGAACCTGCACAAGATCCAGTCATGGAAGACATTCTTGGTGCAATGGTTGAGGAAGGACCTCCCCCTGCTGGGAGAGATTTGAGTAAAGCAATGGTCATCAGTAGACAACAGGCACAATATAGAGTTGAGGAGCCTGCTGATGGACCTACTGATAGTAGAATGACTAGTGGAGTGCCAATTGAAGTTGTCAATGAGTTAAGAACTGTAAGAAATGACATGCAACAGTTAAGAACTCAATTGGACAGGCAAGAACAGAGATTTGAAGAACTGATGAAGATGGTAAATGATAATGAGACAATCTCATCGATCTGATTTGCTTCAAACTTTGCATCTACTCAAAATGCTATGAATGATTTGATACTAGATGTCAAGGGTATCAAAGTTGGAAATAAAGCCAAAGACAAGTCTCTAAAAGACCAACTTATTTCTATACATGAGAAACTTGACAAGCTTGCTGAAGCTCCTAAACTTGCCTGAGCCTCTTCCTTGCACAACAACTTGCTATGCCTGATCCCAAACTCACTGAAAGGATCAACAGACTGGAGGAGACATTGCAATCTAGGATCACTACCATTGATACTAGAACTGGAACCATGGAAGGCCAATTGCATAGAGTGATTGTATCACAGGAGGGTATTCATGGCCTCATCTCCCGTTTTGTTGATGATGTCACTAAGGGGGAAGAGGGCAAATCAGTTGCTGCAGCAAAGGAGGCTGCAAGACTCTTTGCACAGAAAAGATGGATTGATGATACAAATGCTTTCGGAGACACACACTTTGCAGAGTTCAACTCATGATGATCTCTGTCACAATACAAGAAAGAATTTTATAATGAAGGAGACCTTACCATGATATGGGATTTCATGAAGGCCTTAACTCTTTCTTGAGTTTGAAATTTTGGGAAGCAAGAGTCAAAGCTCTAAGGGCAAACAAATGAAGTAGAAGGAGTAGCAGAGGTGAGAAGGTGCTACCTATTACAAAGGCAAAGGACTCCTTTGGATGAATTCAAGGAGCTGTATATGAGGTTTGGATTCAGAGTGAATGACATCAATCTTGTCTGCTCAAGCATGGAACCTGGTGGAAACAAGTCAATTCTTATATTGATTTTACACTAATTGAGAATGAATGGATGAGTCAAATGATAGAAGAGATCGAGCCTATCAAGAGCAAAGTGAGAAGGCTAGAAGAGAAAGAGAGAAGAGACGAGTAGATCAAAGATATTTACATTATTTTATCTTTCTTGATGCTAGATCAGAATATCTTGTGAACAAATATTTATAATGAGAAATGACTGAATTTGTTCTGCTTTTGTTTTTATCTTTTGCTTTGTTGATTAGGTGAGGGTAGTGGCATCATCACCAAAAAGGGGAAATTGTTGGACTTATTTCTTAGTTTTGATGATGAGTGCCATACTAGTTGTTATAGTGCAAAGGCAAAAAGATGTCTAGATAAAATGTATAGGTTTATTAGAGTTTGATTCATAAATAGGTTTGATCAAACAAGCATCGTAAAAGGCTCATTGATCGTTTATCGCCAGATGGTCTAGGTCAAGAGGGTAGATAGGTCGATGATGACTCGGTCTCGAACCAAGACCAAGACCTCAAGGCCGAGGGTTCAAACTCGATTAATGAAGGCTAAGGGATCAAACTTAGTAGTTAAAGTCAAGGATATGGAATCGAATTTAGGCAAGTCCGTGATGACCTAAAGCGATTACATATGCCTTGTGTGTAGAAGTCTAAGTTCCACAAGTTGGATGATGTTTGGAACATGGTTATATTTTAAAATGATGTTATCTAACTTCACAAATAAAAGTTAGATAAAAGTAATCATTTGCATTCTATTTTACAAACAAAAATAAGATGTTCAAAGATCGATTGGTATTACAACAGATCGATGAACCTGGCTTGATATATACCTCGATTAATTCAAGATTATTGGAAGGTTACATGGATAAGAACAACCAACTACCTCGATATCAAGCAAATCAAAGGTGAGATTAAAAAGACGCTGGATGATCCATATTTTTATCCATTGGATACAAGTCAAAGGAAGGTTACATGGATCAAAAAGTAATCTGACGATGTCACCCCTATGAATAGTCGATGCGAGCAGATCAAGCAAAACAAAAACAGTCACATTTGAATTTCAAATTCAAGTCACATGCATTCCTACCTATAAATAGAAGACTTTCAACTCGTAAAAGAGATGATGAATATTTTTATCCATTGGATACAAGTCACACCTGTTGAACTTCATCGAGCTTAAGGGTGATCTAGTTATTTTCTTCAAGTGCATTCGTGTTCAAGCTACATCAGCATACACACTTTGAAATCATTTATTTGATTCATTTATTTGATTCATTCTTTATTTTATAAAGAACTCATTGAAGACAGTGAAGCATCTGTTAGGTGTGAAAGACTGTTGGTTTGTGGTGGAGTGGTGAAGAGGCAATTCTACCCTTCAAGGACCAGTGGAAGACTCGGGAGCAAGCGACAATCCCTACTGTTCCTGGCCGATTTGTGAAGCCATAGTTATTGGTGAAGGACAAGCAACCTAGGATTCTTTGTAACAGATAACTCAAAGATCACTAGTGAATTTCCTCCAACTATCACAGGAGAAGAGTGGACGTACAGGATTACATCACCTGGAACCACTATAAAAACCTGCCTACTTACTTTCTGCACTTATTTTTATTTCACTCATCAACCTACTGAATCTAGCAACTGAAATCACACACTTGCACTACTGAGTATCTAATACTTAGTATCATATTTGACAACAAGTAACAAGGCTTAATTTTGATATTATTCCGCTGCACAAATTCAGCAAATCGAATCTGTCGATGACTACATGTTTATCGCTGAGCCTCATCAAGTCTCGTGAGACTCTGAAGTATCGTAGATCTTTGAAGTTGCAGAATTTGTTAACTCCAAAGTTTTAATTGTTAAGTTTATTCACCCCCCCCCCCCTCTAAACTTAACCAAAGCCTTTTCAAGGGACCAACACAATCCTACTTGGGATTAAGCATCTATATTTCCGAATTTGCATTTCCTATGATTAACGCGTTTTTTTTTTTGACTCGGTTCTACTAGTATGTCGTGTTATATAGAGTAGGTTTCCCTACTTCCTAAATTCGAACTCATGTAATGTTTTGGACTTGCTGAAATATATTGACATGTAATCATGAATTTATGGACTTGAAAATGTTTAAGGAATTTGTTATCTCTGTTACGGTCCCTTTTTCTGATTATTACTATTTGGACTAATCCTGTAACGAGTTTCGAGCTTTGTTTAAGTTGCATATTACAGTGATTATTCTTCTGCCCTGCTAGTGGCCTATGCATGTGCCTGTTAGACTTTGCCGAATTCCCAAGACTTGTTCAACTTCCACGCTTATCCAGAGTTAAGTTCCTTTTCTTAGTTTTTTTCTTTTTCCGATTTTTATACATTAAGGACAATGCATGGTTTAAGTGGGGGGTACGAATCACTTAGCTCAAACAAGTTTCCACATATCAAAGAAATAATAAAATATGTGAACTTTAAAGTTTTTTGTTAACTTAGAATCACATTTACCTTGGTGAGTTCCTGATAATTATATCTAATAAGAAATAAACCATATTTCATGAGTACGTGATCACTTTATACTTCTGCGATTTATTGATTAGTAAACTTAATGATATTCATATTGTCCGTTGCGAGTAGTTGTTTATTATTCAATTATTCGATAAATGAATCGAGTTGTACTACGCTTATTTTAAAAATGAAAAATTTATGTGTACATTGTGTAGGTAATTGGTTATGCTTACCTAGTGTCAAGTTTATCGTCTGATGTGTTCCTAAAATTCTAGCCACAAAAGCTGAGTAATAAGCTTGAGACGCACCTGTGTTGATAATACTAAAGCACTGGGCTTGTAGTAAGTTACCAAAGTAGCCTTGCGCTTGTGGTAATATCTGATGCTATATTTGATCTGAGATAGGGGGATACGAAAAAGTTTTCTCCCTTGAGATTGGTAGTATTCGAAGATATTGAAGATTGAAAAAAATTTACTTCTATAGAGGCTTTGAGTATTTTTCTCGGTCTCCAAGTCCAAAAACCCGATAGATACGCTCTTGCTTATTGCTCTAGTGCTATAAAAGGCTAAAGAAATGGGAATACTGATGTTGATACGATAAGACGGCAAAGTTTGCATAAACTCTAATCTTGCTACGAATATCTAAAACTCAATGCACATGCACACATCACTTCGATTCATGATGAATAGTGGATAATGGATATCTTATGAGCATAGAGGGTATGAGTAGAATCGAGTTTCTTGTGTCAGTATACTGTGACCACGGGAAAGTAGTATATGGGGAATGACTTATTGATATTTTGATCGGGACGATCAAAGGCTAAGTTGGGGGTAGTTGATAACGGTCATTTTACGCCCGTTATTCTATGGTTTTTATCCCCGATTCTAGTTTGAAAGAACTATAATATAGCAATAATTATTAGTAATATGCTGAATTTACTTATGCCAAGGGTTACGATTCATTATTGTGTATTTAAAGGTTTTATTGTATTATTTGATGTTACAGACCGTGTTTTATGCTAAATTTGCAGTGGGCTATTTGAGGAAGCAGAAAGGAGGGAATTCGGAGAAGGTTTAATGGATTGCAGACATGTTCAAGCGGCCCAAGACAAAAATGAGAGGAAGCCCAAAAGACAGAAGGCTCGGTCGACCGAGCCTATACATTCGGTCGACCGAGTGTCCACGAAGCCCAGTAGAAGTCCAATGCATCCTTTGAGGCGGTTAGGGTTCACTAATGTCGGCATTTTAAGTCGGTCTTCTTAAGTCGGCTGTAGCTCTATATAAACATAAGTCCTTTGTATTTTTTAAGACACCAATACCAATTCATTCATTTATACATACAAGCAAATAGGGATTCGTTAGGCTTGTGAAAGAGCTGGGGGTGCAATAATGTAAGCCCTAGTTTCTCTTCTTGTTTTCTTTTAGTAATTAATTTCCCAATTATGCTTTGATTGTTTGAGTAGTTGTTCGTAGCTAGATGATGTAGATCTAGGCTATGACGTTAGGGAAGTGATGATGCCTTGTCTATGAGGATCTCATACCCTACGTCCTCTTCCTAAGATTTATGGATGAATCTACGTGTTTAATTTACGTGTATCTAGGTTAATTTATATAATGTCCTGATGATTCACTATATAATCCGATTCGTATGAGAAACGCTGAGAAATATATTCAGGGGTGTAATCTGGGGAGTGAGCGCTCGGGTGACTGAGTGGTGTCACTCGGTCGACCGAGCCTATGCATTCGGTCGACCGAGAGCCTCTAACCCTGCTTCAACCGTTAATCAGTCACGTCTTTATGATTAGATTAGCTTAATTGAATCTGTTATCTCAGTAGGTATGGCTATGGCTACGTTACTCGCTTGATTTAATTAAAACGTGTAAAAAGGAAATACCAATATAAAACTCTTAGGTAGGCTTATGAATTGATCTTCACGGACGTTCAGCGTTATCTAGGAAGGTTTATATTAGGGAATTGCGCGCACCTTGTTTATACGTAGATCGTAAACTAGCATGAGATTATAACTTGGTAATTGTTAGTTGGACGAGAGTTTGAGTGATCGTTTAGGAAGTACGCCGAACCATAGGAATGTTGCCTAGACGAGGTGTACGGTTAATATCGGCATCCTTAGAGTCGTAAGCGTGTGAGTTATATGAGATGGAGGCACTTAAAAGGCGAAGTCATGTAACAATATCACAGTGACCTAGTGACCTACCGGTGCTACGTCAAGTTTTAGAGGATGATCCCGTAGCCAATATAAACAGATATGAACGGATTAATAGTTGATAAGTCTCGTTGTTATATAAATTCTCTAGATCCAACTGATTACAGTTATAATTGGGTAGTTGATTGCGTTATTTGTTTACATGTTGTTTGTTTATACGTTTAAATGTGTTTTTCTTTTCTCGTATCTTATGTTGGTCATAGACCGTCTTTGTTAAACGAAATAAGTAGGTTGACTGTTTAAGTAGGATCCACAAATTGATTCTCGTGGGATCGACCTCGACTCTATCTAGCTATACTGCGATTGAACCTAGTTCACTTGCTAGTGGTTATTTAGGCATCGAGTTAATAATTTAACTTGACTTCAACCACCTACTTGTTGTGCTTGTGAAAATACTTTGAAAATTTTTCAAGTTTCTGATTTTCAAAGCTTTGCATCATGGATAACAACCAGTATGCTAGAACAATGTTGATGTGTTCTTTAGATCGTTTTGATGAGTATAAACATCGTATTCAGGCTTTCCTAGCTGCAACACATGATGAGATGATGGATGTGCTGACTGATGGACCATTGGAAATCACAAAAGCTATAACAGTGGATAATGAAACATAGTACATTCCAAAACCAAAAAGAGAATGGAATGCTGAATATAAAAAAGAGCAAACCTCAACAACATTGCTATTGATATAATATACAGAACCTTGGATAGAAATATGTACATGAAAGTGAAAGATTACAAGACTGCAAAGGAGCTTTGGGATAAGTTGCAATTAATCTGTGAAGACACTGATGCAATCAAGAAGAACAAAATCAGTGTGGCAAAGAAGAAGTTCCAAGAGTTCAAAATGAAACCAAAAGAAACTATTGAACAAATGGAAGATTCAATGCCATCATGGATGAACTCACCCTACTGAGTGTAAAGTACTCAAAAGAAGAAATCAATTCAAAAATCTTAGAAGCTTTACCTGCAAAAGAAGTTTGGGAGATGAAAGTGACTGCCATAGAAGAGATGAGAAGTTTGCATGAAGAGGATACTTTCAAGTTATTTTCAGATCTCAAGGCTTATTTTCAGAAGAAACTCACTGAGGCTTAAAAAGAAGAACCAAAGACCTTTGCATTGGGTGGTACACATCAAGAAGAAACATCGCAGACTCAAGATGATCTACTGGATGAGATGCAAGAGCAAATTGCCCTCTTGAGCAAGAAAATCGAATGATGAAAAGCGGAAAGGGTTCTCAAGGAATTTCACAAAGAAATCTAGTGAAAAGAAGAAGGATGAATCCAAGAAAGACAATGATTACTTGTGCTATCAATGCAAGGAACCAGGACACTTCAAATCTGACTGTCATGAACTAAAAAAGAAGAAGGAACCTGATTATCTTTGCTTCAACTGCAAGAAGCCTGGACATTTCAGACCTGATGGTCCAGACCTACTGAAGAGCAAAAGTCAGCAAAGAAGATCTGGCAAGAAAGCTATGGCTGCTGAAGATGAATCAGGATATGAAGTTGAATCAGAAAAAGGAAATGAATCTGATGATACTGCACTTGTTGCTGATATGGATGATTATGTTTTAATGGAAAATATGGATGAAACAAAGGAGGTATACAATTCTGTATCCATAAACACTCCTGCTGAAAGTGATTGTGAATCAACTTGTGGTTCAAATCCTAAAAATTCTGACAATGAAGAAACTTTGGATGCCATCCGTAATCAACTGAGGATAATACAATCTTGTTATGAGATTGTGAAGGCTGAAAAAGAAGCTCTTCAAACAGAAGTTGAAAGATTAAAAGCTGAATTAAAAATTCTCAAGGGAAAAGAAAAAGAGGTTGGACAGAATCAGCATAAGCCTGATGTACATTCAGTAGCTACTGAATCTGCTGAACAATCTAGTTCCACTACTGCATTCAAATCTGGAAAGCCTTATGGTGATAGAACAAGCCTTGGATTTGGGACTCAACAATCTAATAAGAGTGGATCTAGTAAGGTTACTGAACCTAGTACCAGAATTGGTCCTAAGTTTGTGCCTGCACATGATCCAACTCCCAAAAAGGTTGATGAGGCAGTGAAGCCTACTGAGAAAACTTCAAGGAAGCAAAATCAGAAGTCAAAAAGGTCAAAAGCACCTAACAAAAAGAATAGATCTAAAAGTAGGACTACTGTACCTTCTAGACCTGCTGATAGTAGACCTGCTACCAAGTCTGCTGGACCACAAAAGAGCAAAAATCAGAAATATTTCAAGGATAAGAATCCTAAACCTAAAAATGTCAATCATTCTAGGGATACTTATCTCAGGAGGAAAGGTAGATTATTCCCTACTGATGATGATTGGAATATTCCTGCTCCTACTGCTAGAAACAACAGGTATAACCATACTGCTAGGGTAAAACCTCATCAATGGAATTAGCAGAGGACTCAATAGAGGACTTATACAAGACCTCAGCAGGGACCTCAGCAGACTCCATATCATAAGGCTGCTCCTAACAGACAGCAAACCTATGGTTATGCTGGTGCTTCTAACAATAGAAATCACTCCAAACAGCATTACATACCAAAAGGCCAGAAAGCATATGTGAATCCTACACAACCAAATGTTAGACCTTATGGATGTGTAGAATACATGGATGAAAAAAAGTATAACACTTTTCAAAGAAGACCTTATGGAAACTTGCCAATGGTCATGCTTACCACTGACCAATATGGACCCAAACAGTTTTGGGTACCTAAAATACATTAACTTTGTTTTGTAAGGTGTCTGGTACTTTGACAGTGGATGTTCCAGACATATGACAAAGAATAAGCACTGTTTGTCAAATTATGTGGCAAAGGATGGTCCAAGAGTGAATTTTGGCAATAAGAACACACCAGGATACACAAGAGGATATGGCACACTTGTGAGAAATGGATTAACCATCAGGAATGTTGCATTTGTGGAAGGACTGGACTACAACCTACTGAGCACTGGACAATTTTGTGACAAGGGTTACAAGGTCACTTTTGACAAGAGCACCTGTATTGTCATTAGTGAAAGAGGTGATCAAGTTGTGTTGGCTGGAAGAAGACAACAAAACATGTATGTTGTGGATTGTTCTACTGTTGTTCCAGAAACATGCCTGATTGTGCATACCAAGTCAGAACTTAATTGGTTATGGTATAAGAAGTTGAATCATCTAAACTTTGATGATATCAATCGGTTCGTGAAGAAGAAACTGGTGATTGGTTTACCTGAGATCATATTCAAAAAGGATGCTATATGTGATGCTTGTCAGCAAGGTAAACAGACAAAATCAAGCTTCAAGTCAAAGACTAAGCAGTCAACAAAAAGAGTTTTGGAGCTGATGCACATGGATCTATTTGGACCAGTAACACCAACAAGTGTGATAGGAAAGAAGAACACTTTAGTAGTTGTGGATGATTATTCAAGATACACTTAGGTAGTATTCATGAACAAGGAAAGTGAAACACTTCAAAAGATGCCTGAACTTTTGAAGAGATTGCAAAATGAGAAAAGTTTGTGAAGATGAAGATCAGATCAGACAAGGGTACTGAATTTCTCAATAAATTTATAAGAGAATACTGTGAGCAGAATGGTGTGCTACATCAACTGGCTGCTGCTGGTACACCTCAGCAAAATGGGGTTGCTGAGAGAAGAAACAAGACTTTAAAAGAAGCAGGAAGAACTATGATTTGTGAAGCACTTTTACCTGAAAGATATTGGGCTGAAGCAGTCAATACGGCATGCTATACACAAAATAGGACCTCAGTGAACAAGAAGCTGCTGAAGACACCTTATGAGATTTGGAATGGAAGGAAACCTAATATATCATATTTCCATCCATTAGGAAGCAAATGATTTATATTAAATCATAAGGAGCAATTGAAGACATTCCAACCAAAATCAGATGAAGGAATCTTCTTGGGATATTCTTCATCTGCCAAGGCATTCAAGTCTTGAATAAAAGGACACCGAAACATGAAGAAACAATACATGTTGTATTTGATGAACCTAAGTTCACTGGAATGGAAGATGAAGTTTCAGAACCTGCTGAGAATCAACAAGTCACTGATCCAGAATGTGTTGATGTTTTGGAAAGGATAAATGAGTTAAAGGTTTCTGACTCTGCCCCTATTGAACACCCTGCTGGAAACACTACTGATGCAACAACTGAGGC
Organism: Gentiana macrophylla; assembly: GCA_026214975.1. Lineage (NCBI taxonomy): Eukaryota > Viridiplantae > Streptophyta > Magnoliopsida > Gentianales > Gentianaceae > Gentiana > Gentiana macrophylla. Next base: position 79,397,834 of record CM047809.1, on the reverse strand, counting down.
AGTTCAAGGATCTGCTGAACCCCTTGCTGAAGCAATAGCAGACCCTACTGAAGATGATGTTCCTGAGAATCATTCTAACCAAAATCCACCATGGTTAAGGGATCACCCTGCTGAGCAAGTTATTGGCAACATACAGCAAGGTGTAAGGACTAGAAGACAATTAGAAGTGATGTTTACCTGTTTTCTATCTCAAATAGAACCTAAAGTTGTTGAAGAAGCAATATCAGATCCAGATTGGATAATTGCTATGCAAGAAGAATTGAATGAATTTGAAAGAAATCAAGTTTGGACACTAGTGGAAAGGCCTAATCATGCAAATATAATTGGAACCAAATTGGTATACAGAAACAAATTGGATGAATCGGGTACCATTGTAAGGAATAAGGCTAGACTAGTAGCAAAAGGCTATTCTCAAGCAGAATGAATAGATTTTGATGAGACATATGCCCCTGTTGCAAGATTGGAAGCTATAAGATTATTCTTGGCATATGCTGCTTATAAAAACTTCAAAGTATATCAGATGGATGTCAAAAGTGCATTTTTGAATGGAATTCTGGAAGATGAGGTCTATGTTCAGCAACCTCTTGGTTTTGAAGTTAAAGATCAAGAAGATAAAGTGTACAGACTTAATAAGGCACTTTATGGTTTGAAACAAGCACCAAGAGCATGGTATGAAACCCTATCTCAATTCTTGGTGGACAATGGTTTTACCAAAGGAACCATTGACAAGACTCTTTTCAGAATCAATGAAGGAGACAGCACCCTGCTGGTACAGATTTATGTGGATGACATAATTTTTGGTTCTGAAAATGAATTACTATGTGAGAAATTTGCTATTCTCATGAAAAGTAAATTCTAAATGAGTATGATGGGAGAAATGAACTATTTCTTGGGATTACAAGTCAAACAGATGAAAGATGGAATCTTCATTCATCAAACCAAGTATACCAAGGAGCTACTGAAGAAATTTGGTATGGAAAACAGCACCAAAGTATCAACTCCTATGAGTACACACATAAGATTGGATGAAGATAAAGAAGGCAAAAATGTTGATCAGACTTTATACATAAGGATGATAGGCAGTCTGATGTACCTTACTGCCAGCAGACCTGATATATCCTTTGATGTAGCTGTTTGTGCAAGATTTCAATCTAAACCAAAAGAAAGTCATCTAGCTGCAGTCAAAAGGATTCTCAAGTATCTAAAAGATACTTTAGGAGTAGGGATATGGTATTCAAAAGATGGAAGCTTTAAGGTTATATCCTATTCAGATTCTGATTATGCAGGATGCAAGAGTGACAGAAAAAGCACCACATGAACTTGTCAGTTAATGGGAAATAGACTAGTTTCATGGTTTAGCAAGAAATAGAATTCTATATCAACTTCCACTGCTGAGGCTGAATATATTGCTGCTGGAAGTTGTTGTGCACAAATATTGTGGTTAAGACAACAATTAAGGGATTATGGAATTGAAGAAAGAGAAATTCTTATAATGTGTGACAACACAAGTGCAATTGCAATCACAGAAAATCCTGTTTTGCACTCAAGAACCAAGTATATTGATGTGAGACATCATTTTATAAGAGATCATGTTGAAAAGAAACATGTGGTGGTTCTTTACATCCTTACTGAAGATCAACTTGCTGACATTTTCACAAAACCTTTGGATAGTGAAAGATTTTCTAAGTTAAGAACTGAACTTGGAATTATAAAAGTTGACTGATACATCTTTGATCAGCAATGTACTGGAATTCACCAAGGGGATTAGTCTTTGCTATGTTGGTGAGCTCACTTAGCAGATTAGTCATTGGTATCAACAATTCTATGTACTTATTTATGTTTGGACAATTGAGCAAATGAAGTTGCCAAGGGGATTGGTCTTTTTCCTGTTGGGTGAGCTCACTTGACAGATCAGTCATTGGTATTAAACTTCATCTTGTATTATCAATTGCACAAAACAAGAAGAATTGGAGATCAGCAGAGTAACATTGTCGTGAGCATCGAGGCATCTTTATCACAGGTCTTTGAGCCAAGTCTCATCAAGGCAAAATCTCTTTGAGACATACATTACACAGTCAAACTTTCACAAAGTCAAAAAGCAAAATACCGGTATATTTATCTTATCTTTATAAACGCAGTTACACGATCGGACGGTTATAACTCTTTATGGATCATTTATGGGACACGTGGCAAGATCTCATTGATTCAAAATGTAATCATGGTTAATGCTACAGTACGTGTACAGTGCATTATCTGACAGTTTCAACTACCTCTCTCTATATATACAGACATATACACAGAGTTCCTACTTACAACTCTGAGATTGATATTTCTCTGCAAATACTTTGTGTGAACACAGATTTGAAAACCTTCTTCTTCATCTTTCTCATTTCTAATGGCGGATAAAGCTGATGTTCATATTGGAACTAGTCAAAGTGTGAGAGGATATGTTACTGACTGTCATACAACTGAGTTAGCCATCAACATTGGAAGAAGAATCAGAAGAGTTGTTGGCTTAGAAAATGTTATCATTAGAAGATTGGAGAGAATTTCATATATCAACGTTTTGGAATTCTGGAAGAATATAGTCATACATGAAGGTAGAGAGGCCTTCACTACAACGGTTAATGGCAGAGAGATTGAAATCACTTCAGATTTACTGAGAGAAGTATTTCATTTTGGACCTGGAAATGGTGCTCCTACCAATCCAGAAATGATGAACCTGCCAAGAATGAAGTTTGTTGATACAATAAAGATAAATGAGACTATACCATCATCTCTAAGCATCAATGTGAGGCACATTGGATATGAATATAATCTACTGAGCAAGTTAATTGCCAAGACCATTTAGGGATTCAGTGGGAGTCTAGATACACTTTCTGGACCCAAGTAGACCTACTGATCATCATCTACAGAAGTATGAAGTTTGATTGGGCTGGATTCTTTATACATTATATGAAGAATGAGTTTACTGAAGATAGAGATGGTATAAGGAAGTCCAAAACCAAGCCCTTAGGTCTACTGATTCAGACCTTGCTGAATCATTTTCAGATACTTGATGTTGCACCTAAAAAACTAAACAAGTCCAGATACAAGAAGGAGATCAGTTATTCTATTCCTGGACTAGATGATGATGAATATGTAGATGATGAAGCAACTGAGAGTGACAATGATGGGGATGATGATGCTGGTGGTGAGCAGGTTGAGCAAGTTGTTAATTCTGCTGCACCTAAGAAAGTTGCTGAGAAGAGGAAGGCTGCTGGTACTAGGAAAATCACTGAGTTGCTAAAGCCTAGGAAAACAAAGAAGCAAACAGCAGAGACTGCTGAGTCTGCTGAGGGTCCAGTTGAAATTGAAGTTACTGACCCTGCTGAAGTTACAAGGAAGAAGTCTGCTGCTGAAATATTGAAAGAGCAACAGAAGGAAGATAGTAGAAAGAGGAAGGCCACTGAGGTTGAAGCTGAACAACCTTCTAAGAGAATGAAGGAAATAGCAAAGAAAAGGACACATGGAAAAAGGAAACAGTTGAGGATTCTAGAGGCTCAAAGGGAAGTAGAAGAAGAGGTTGTTGAACCTACTGAAGCTGCAGAAGTTGTTGTTGAGCAACTTACTGAAGAGCCCAGCAGAGACATCGAATGCACACTCTTTGTGGAAATTGATACGACGGTACAAGACCCTGCCATTTCTGCAATAGTTCAGGGGGAAGAGCAATCTGTTGCTAACCCTAGTGATGAGCATGTAAGTCAGGGGGAACCAAGTGTGGAACAGATGGAGGTGGTAGGTACAAATGTACAACCTGAGAAACCTACTGACCTAAATGCATATGTTGAGGAAACTTTGAATCTGGTTGTTGAGACCTTTGGGGTCAACAAAGTGAACAAATGACTCCGAGAGAAAGCCATCTATGCCTTTTGAAAGGAAAGAAAAGAAAAAGAAGGAAGGGTATGTTGATCCTAAACTCCGGTGGTTGCCGATTACTTTCAATGGAAGTTTGGGTTTTACAAGAGACAAAAATAAGTTGTTGAGCCTATGACAGACTTTGAGGAATGGGCCTTTGAAAAGTTAGGAGTGGATAACTTACTTGACTTGGTTGATACTTCTTTGCTGGAAATGAGATTGATAGAACTCATTGATGAACAAAAGAAAGAAGAAGGTATCATGTTTAAGGATCCTAGGGATGGACCAGATAATGATGTATGCACAACCAACCCTTTTTCACAAAGGTTAGGTTCAGAATTAATCAAGAGATTAATTCAGTGAGCTGTTTGATTCTTCTGGATATGACATTGTAGCTCCAAGATGCCTTCTTTCCCCCTTAATGGGTTACTGGATCTTTCTTTTTAATCTTCAAGGCAATTCTATTGGCTTCCCCTTTTCTAGATAAGAAATCTGATTTTCTGGATCTGGATCTTTAGATATATGCTATTAAAACCTTTTTCGGATCCCACTCTCTTTAGTGTTTTCCTTGTGTATTTATAGGGGTGATGTAATGGTCACTAGCTCTTGTAGCCGTTACATTTGTTGTTTAGCCAACGTTCATCTGTACGACCTTTTGTCGTATTGTCAATTCAAATTTAACAAGGCCTTAACTCAGTTTTCTACTCTTCTTCAAAACTGAGTACCTCATATATTTGACATCCGACTTTGATTGACTGAGTCAGAGTACACCAATCAATTTCTTCTTTTTCTTGTAACTGATAATCTGTGTCCTTAAGATTATTCAGTTTTACATGATCTATAGTTCGGGCCAGTCACCACAGACTTGCCTGAATCCTGACTTATAGTCACGACTTAATCGACTTCTAACCGAGTTTGCCACCTCGCTTCTTGAGTCTTCGATAATTGAGTCTGTGTCCCTCAGTTCTTCAGTCTTCTAGATAAGCCAACTGAGTCTGTGTCCCTCAGCGAACTCATCTTCTTCAGTTTTCTCATAAGTATACTTAGTTTGCTTATTATGACTCAGCTGTTCGCCTAGTTCCTATTTATTACAATGCTTGTCTGAAACAACCTATACAAGGTTCAGACTCTAGATAGAACTTATACATTTTCTCTAGACAATTTCTTGATTCTTCTTTCATTTTGCACTATAACAGTTAGTTATGACTTCATCATCATGGGTTGTAAGTGATCTTACAAATTACGTGACGAATCATCATCAAAACACATATATTATTTCCAACACAATCACTATCGCATGATCGCCCCGTGGCTGGGGGAACCTTAATAGTGTCAAAGCATGACAATACACACCGTGATTCCATGAAGACTCTGGTCTTAAGGATAATTACACAACCGCCACATAGTGTGACACTTAATGTAAGTGGGTCGGTCTAACGTACGCATTCTCTAATACATGTCCACGTACAATCCAAGTGTCTCTACACTTTGATAGAAGAGATCTCTCCCTGCCCTTAAAGTAAGAAGACATCTAATGCCTGCTAGTATGTTCGTACTATCAATGTCCCGTTTAATAGTACATCAGCCTAAAGACATTTAAGTATCAAACTTATTAAAGTGATTAGAGATCTCATCAACCATAATCGCCCATCATGGTTTCTCTATCATAGTTTAATACTAAGGACGTTATCATATAACAATTCATAATTGGTTCTTTAAAAGAACATATATATGACAACATAAAAGCCATTTTATATATGTACAAACATAAAGAAATAGTAGAAATGATCCGACCCAGTCGGATCCGGTCCAACCCGATTGGGTTTAGGACACTATTCCAACAATCTCCCACTTGGACTAAAACCAATCACTCGCACACAAAAGACCAAGTTGAAACACAAGAATCTCATGCAATACTCGCAACCAGCCCTAGCCACAAACGGATCGCTCTCCGTGGGGACTCAGACTATCTTCATACCATGCTCCAAATGACCAAGTCAAAGGAACCGCCTCAACACACACATGAATCTCCGAAGAGACCCTGGTCCTTGCTTCAAGCAATAAATCCACTTACTATATCAGCTATATATAAAAGGTGGAAGAACCGCACAAGGTTCAGGAATGAACCTTCTACATCCATGTACTGCTCCCGCTTAAGTATAAAGGTAGTAGTCGTTGCTTCAAACACATGTACTGTTTCACATGAAAGGTAGTAGTCGTTGCATTTGACTCTTCCGATGATTGGGGGTCACGGTGTGTTGCTAGACGCTATCCCGTGATCGTTAGGCATGAAGGACATTTTCGTAATTTTCACTTTGTGTCTACGGCCAACATATCGGAAGCCTATCGGGTCACACACATAAGAACATCCAGCCGGATTAAAATGTGGTTATAGTTGATAACCAAATAAGGAAAGAATTTATCTCATACTATAAAGGTTGTAGTGGTAAATTAATATGGTGGTATTTATTTATTATGAATAAATTAAATACAAGATATTAATTAAGTTGATTAATTAAATACACTTATATTGATAAGTGACGCCACATATGTGTATAAGTGATACATTTGGATTGTGCAATTTAATTAATGATATTACATATTATTAATATTAGATATTAATAAAATAAAATAATATAGATATATTATGAATACATGCGTGTGTACACATTTGCAAATTGGTGATTTGCATGCATGCGCACCAATGTATGTATATATGATATTAATAGATTTTTATATGTGTAATATATATGTGATATATACACATGTGTAAATTGATTTATGGTAATAAGATAAATATAGTCAATATAAGATATTGACAATATCTTGGGAATATTCAATATAAGATATTGACACTATCCTAGATTTATTTGATATAAGATATTATAATAAATTAGATAAATCAATCAATTATATTTTCCTTATTTTATTGGGAAAAAAGTTTTCTTCTTCTCCACACTTAGATATGGCGCCACATACACTATCAATATAGTGTGGGTGTCAAGCTCTTTGCATAACACAATTCCAAGAACTAATAGTTCTTGTGTAAAATAGAGAGCATCCTATGAGAGTTGGAGAGAGGAAAAAGGCCGGTCTAAGAACCGGAGTTTTCCAATAGCAATCCATGATGGGATTCCGGCGGGCTGTCCGTGTGGACTAGCGGTAGAGACCGAACACTTGGGCGGCTCTATGCAGAACTACTCTCCTTAGACGGTCAAAGCGTCGATCTTTTAGATCAACCAAGGTAACCACCGTCTACTGGTTATTTGTTTATTGCTTAAACGGAGTCGATCCTGGTTAAAAGGAAATAAAATTTTAAATTCCGATGTGTTCCCGCGTAGATTTCCTAACAGTGGTATCAGAGTGAGCTTCGAGCTTAAGCAATAAGCATGTTATTTTGCGTAGTTAATTTTATCGTTTAAATCACGTAATTAAAAGATGAAACATTTTTGATTTGCAAAAGTGATACATGAAAAGAAAAAAAAACGATATCGGGTGGTGCTCGGCCGACTGGCGGCGGCACCACCACCGGCGGCGGCAAGTTAGGCAACTCGCCGCCGGCAATGGTTGACCGTCAATCTTTGGCGGATCTCCAATTTTTGTTTTGTGTATTTTGTGATTCAGTATGGTTCATAGTTGTGATTGATAATTCCTCATTTATTTAGTTGTGTCATGTGGCTAACCAATTGTTCAAATAGTTTGGGCCATTAGGATGCCACATGGCATTAAAATAATAATGGCATTTCCAAACATTTGATTTGGAATAGGCCTAGGCCCGTTTGAAATATTTGATTTGTAAAAGGCCTAGGCCTAGACCACTTTCAAAATTTTGATTTTGGAAAGTGGCCAGGCCTAAACCAAAATTATTTGTCATTTCCAAATAGTTGATTTGGAATAGGCCTAGACCATTTTTCAAATATTTGATTTGTAAAAGGCCTAGGCCTAGGCCACTTCCAAAATTTTGATTTTGGAAAGTGGCCAGGCCTAAACCAATATTGGTTTAGGAAGATGCCTTTTGGTTTAGGAAACCAAAGGCATCCCTTTTGATTAAGAATCAAAAGGGAAGAAACAAAAGAGACTTAATTTTAATTTTGATTTTTTTTTAGAATAGTTCTAAATAATTAAAATTAAAATTAAAATCATTTAAAATTAATCGTTAATTTTATTTTAATTAAATTCATTTAATTAATTAACTGTTAATTAGTTAATTGATTGGATAAAATTATTTAATATATTAAATGTTAATTGATTAATTAAGACGCAAGTAGTTAAATTTTAATTTTATCTTTTTCATAAGATATTATTGTATGGATTAGATATAGTAGATATAATATGATTATATGGACCCCGATTGATCATGGACTCGACCGATAGGATATATGTGAGTGATTTAATTTTTCAGTTGGTTTAAAAATTGTCCTGGGCCGTTATGAAGAACCTGACCTAGTTTATTTCCTGCATTTATCTCATTCCCGTTAGCCTTCCCGTGTGCGGCGGGTGTATTTATTTTATTAGATAGAATTAAATGTAACAAGAATGGAGCAGAAGATGGAGACCAAAGAAAGAAGAATAAAGATCTCATTGGAGAATGGCACATTAAAGATCCTATTGGCGGTTGCAGCTACCCTTAGATTGTGACCCGCGGTTTCGTCAGTTTGTATTCGAAACCGCACCTAGGAAAAGTCCATGATCATACCGGTTATTTTACGCATTTATTTATTTTGTGCTTGTATTTATTTTATATGATACGATAGATGCATGACTAGGCACGATCTAGATAAATTTGTAGGATGTATGTTTATAGAGATAGACATATTTATGATGAGACCATAATTAAAATTAATTAAGTGAATTAATTTACATAAATACTTCCACCTCAAAAGAATCAAGTTGAAATTGCCTCCCCATATTATAATGACGGTGAAGAGCCCTTGTTCAGATCCAACTCATCAGCCAAAGCAGGGGGTTGACCTACCTCGGGTATATCGTCATTATCGAGATATGATCGTATGAGATCTCACGAATATTGGGGTTATGACTTGACTAAGAATTCTCTCGGCCACCAGCCAAAGTGGGGTCGTTTGGATTTTAGAGGCAAGGGTTTGACTATTTCATAAGATGAAAATTTGTCAAAGAGTTGACTAGTCAAACAACAAGAGTCGTATATCATACGATTGACAAAGGGATGTTGTCTACCTATTAGACTATTTTCGGCCCACCAGCCAAAGCGGGGGTCGCGGTAGTTTAGTGGGATCTTGTCCACTAAAGAAATTAATAATTCTTGAAAGTCAATTGGAAGTAGTTGACCAGTGGGAGCAAAATCATAAATCAAAAGACCATTTTTGATTTTGCGTGTATAAACAACAACACTCTTTTATTTTCATTTTTATGTTGTAGTTTTAGCAAAATTTATATTTATGTTTTATTCTCGATTAGTAAAACCAAATTATGACTGTTACCTTTTGAGAAACGTTCTCAAGTATGGTTAAGTAATTTTAATCCTTTTAAAATGAGCAATGACACGAGAGATCCCGTTATAGTAGTTAGAGACAAGGAGACTACATATTTGATGGAGTACTCCAAGGCTTTAATTATTAATGAAAGCGGAAGCTCATGATATGATTAAATCATTTGAAATAAGTTTCAACGAATTAGTCATATATTGGATACGATCCAAGATGATCATTCTGTCATACGATGACAATTAATTCAAACGTTGAACAAGAATGACCACATCGAATTTTGGAAATGTTGTTTTCAAAATTGTAAGATTTAAATATCGACTTAATTCTATCATTGCTTAAACGTTAATTAAATATTCAATGTTTTGAATACGATTCAAAAGGTTAAATAAACTATTTAATAAACTTTAGATTTTCTTTATGAAAGGAAATTAAGGACATGACTCTTGTGATCTTTCTTAAGTCTTATGAAGACTACAATAAGAAACATTTTTCAAGTGCTTAAAGGATTGAAAGAAAAGTTAGGGCATGTGCTTAAATAGAGAACTTATTGAAGTTTCTATTCTAGGCAAGTGAGTTGAGATAAATCTATCTAAGTGAAAGTCAACTATTAGATATATGATATCTTGCGAGTGTGATTAAATTAGAATGATTAAATACAGATATGGAAGGTGAAGCAAACGTTGTAACACTTACCATATTCTGGATCTAGTAAACTGATAAGGGAACTAAATAAATGTTATTATGTTCTGGTTCTTATGAAGAACATGCTTTCCGTTATTTGTTAGGGTTTAGTAGACATATTCAATTGTAAAGAATAAATGTTATTCCGATAAAGTTGGAAGGTCACTGAATCTAACATACTAGATTGATGTCACTATATAGTTGATATATGTGATGAGATCTCAACTAAATATTTGTATGGTTGTTATCCTTGATTTGTGATTACTCTAGGCACAGTCTCTATGGAAGGGAAGCGTGTAATCAAACGTCATTCTGATGATGCTGAACCTTATGATTATGAATAATGTGGGTTATACATATCTTATCCAAAGAGGACTAAAATACCCTTTTAAGAAAAGGTTATGAAACTTAGAAGATTGACTAAAGCCTAAACATATTGATGTTTGTAGGCTTGTGACAATTTATACCATAAAAAATTGTTTGTCTCTCTCTTGGACTATTTTTAGAAATAGTTGAATGTACTTATTGAAGTACAACAATTTGGAAAGCCTGAAAAGTTCGAGCTAGTACGAATATGAGATTGATGAGCTACATGGGAATTAATCTTCAATTGGATTGAAGTAATTAATACCTGAAGGGTGTTTCAGAAGTCGTCTGAAAAGGAATAAGATTCTCCCTTGAAGGATACCATCTTTGGGATACGCAATTAGATTGTGTTCCCAAAATGGAAACAACACTTTATATGATAAAGCTGTGACGCAAGCCATGCGAAGTATCCCTTACCCGCTTCGGGATAGTGCCCTTATACTTAACCGAGTTCCAAAGAATAAAGGTTGAATAAATTCCATATTAGACATGGAAGGGGATAATGTCGAATCTATCTTAACCGATGATTTGAAGTTGTCATAGGCAAAGTCAAAAAGGCTTCGAGCCTAGTATGGCATATGCAACTTTGTGGAATATCTTAGCAAGTATGCTAGATATTATTTACTTGTCCGCGGAGCAAAATGTTTGTCTTCAAACATGCTGTCTTCTAAAGGAAGTGTTTCTTCCAAAAGAAACAGTGGGAGTGAATCAGATCTCAAAAGAATTTGAGAACCACAAAGATATATTCAACCATTGGAACACGAAAGCAGATGCCGTGATAACGATGAGGTGTAGAACACCGCTTCAGTGCACACAAAGTTCTCAGAAGTCCGTGGATAACCTCAAGCCCAAAAGGGTCAGCTGGTATGTTCATCTTGATGAATGAATATCTCACGACTTATGAAGGAATGTTTGAAAGGCAAGATTGAGAGATATGGCCAGGAGCCATAATATCTGAATTAGATTCCATCAGTGACAACCAGGTTATGAACCTAGTCTGTCTTACCAGAGGAATGTCCTGTAAGGTCGAGCCCGATTCTATTCAGATTATGCTTGTTATAACTTCGTATCATGACTATATGATAGTGTTGAAGACGTTGGGCAGAAAGCTCGATGTTCATAGACGATGACATGATATATAAGCCCACGAGATTCATTTATGGACTCAAACAAATTTCTCTAGATGATTTCTTGGTTTGATAATCAAAGGAGTTTGATTTAGTCAAAAGAAGGATATGCCCTAATGTGCAAGATGGATAGTGGGAGTGTGTTACGATTTTTGAGTAAGGTATTATATATCTCTCTCGAGAATTATCGCCCCATGTCACAGTCAATTAATGTTTGGTAGTTCAAGGTCTTTACGAAAGCACTTGGATTAGCAGTTCTTATTTTAGAAATAAGAATCTATAGTGATAGATTTGACTGCTGTTAGATTATAGTTTACCTATATAGATGTGATGCTAAAAGAGTTTAGCATAGGTCGCGACAGGGGATACTGCTAGTCGGTGTTCTCGAGATCTATCTATGTTAGGACGTTGGTCCTAAAGATAAGGTGAAAGATGATGCTTATGGAAGGTTTCCTTCGCTACGGCAATTGGAACCATCATAAAGGTAATGCCAGATGTTCATAGTCCATGAATGGTCATGTGCAAGTATGAAAGTAAATCTGGTGAAAGTCGAGAATATCCTTAAACAAGTTAAGGAAGAGTTCCTAGTTTATCGAAACTTGGAATCAGATAAATATAGTTATACAGACGTATATCCTGAGTCTTATGAAGGCGAGTGGGAGCTACAGTCTGGGTTTGTAGTCACTTTGTTTAAGTGATACAGTGAGTCTGAAATGTTCTTAGCTATGGGTCACTGTAAATTCTACAACCAGGCCAAAACACAATAGTGCCTTAGTAGGCAAATGAGCAAGATACATGGATCTAGAAGGTTCATTTATGAACCTTGTACGGTTCTTCCACCTTTTCTATATAGCTGATATAGTAAGTGGATTCATTGCTTGAAGCAAGGACCAGGGTCTCGTCAGAGATTCATGTGTGTGTTGAGGCGGTTCCTTTGACTTGATCATATGGAACGTGATATGAAGATAGTCTGAGTCCCCATGGATTGCGTTTATGGCTAGGGCTGGTTGTAGTATTGCATGAGATTCTTGTGTTTCAACTTGGTCTTGTGTGTGCGAGTGATTGGTTTTAGGTCAAGTGGGAGATTGTTGGAATAGTGTCCTAAACCCAATCAGGTTGGACCGGATCCGACCGGTTCGGATCATTTCTACTATTTCTTTATGTTTGTGCATATATTAAATGGCTTCTCTGTTGTCATATATTTGTTCTTTTAAAGAACCAATTGTGAATTGTTATATGATAACGTCCTTAGTATTAAACTGTGATAGAGAACCCATGATAGGCGATTATGGTTGATGAGATCTCTAATCACTTTAATAAGTTTGATACTTAAATGTCTCTAGGCTGATGTACTATTAAACAGGGTATTGATAGTATAAACAGACTAGCACGTATTAGATGTCTTCTGTCTTTAAGAGGCGTGGATAGATCTCGTCTCATCGAAGTGTAGAGGCACTTGGGTCTGCACGTGGGACGTGTATTAGAGAATACGTACGTTAGACTGACCCACTTACACGGATAAGTGTCACACTATGTGGCGGTTGTGTAATTATCCTTAAGACCGGAGTCTTCATGGCATCACGGTGTGGATTGTCATGCTTTGAAACTATTGAGGTTTCCCCTAGCCATGGGGCGATCATGCGGTAGTGATTGGGTGTGATACTGAAGCATGCGGAGTATACATGATTGGTCGTCCGGGAATCACGTATCCTATGATTGGGATTGAATATCCGAAAGGGCCTTCTTATAAGGAATGTCTTACTCTCGTGAATCTTTGAAAAGTGGGAGTAAATGAATTACTTCGAGAGAGCATGATATCCAGATTATAAGATACGGTCGTTGATGTTTTGACACTCGACTAACGACCGTATCGATATTATTACAGCGGTAGGATTGTAAGTTACACGGTAACTGTTTCACATGAAAGGTAGTAGTCGTTGCATTTGACTCTTCCGATGATTGGGGGTCACGGTGTGTTGCTAGACGCTATCCCGTGATCGTTAGGCATGAAGGGTATTTTCGTAATTTGCACTTTGTGTCTACGGCCAACATATTCGGAAGCCTATCGGGTCACACACATAAGAACATCCAGCCGGATTAAAATGTGGTTATAGTTGATAACCAAATAAGGAAAGAATTTATCTCGTACTATAAAGGTTGTAGTGGTAAATTAATATGGTGGTATTTATTTATTATGAATAAATTAAATACAAGATATTAATTAAGTTGATTAATTAAATACTTATATTGATAAGTGGCGCCACATATGTGTATAAGTGATACATTTTGATTGTGCAATTTAATTAATGATATTACCTATTATTAATATTAGATATTAATAAAATAAAATAATATAGATATATTATGAATACATGCGTGTGTACACATTTGCAAATTGGTGATTTGCATTCATGCGCACCAATGTATGTATATATGATATTAATAGATTTTTATATGTGTAATATATATGTGATATATACATATGTGTAAATTGATTTATGGTAATAAGATAAATATAGTCAATATCTTGGGAATATTCAATATAAGATATTAACACTATCCTAGATTTATTTGATATAAGATATTATAATAAATAAGATAAATCAATCAATTATATTTTTCTTATTTTATTGGAAAAAAGGTTTTCTTCTCCTCCACACTTAGATATGGCGCCACATACACTATAAATATAGTGTGGGTGTCAAGCTCTTTTACACAACACAATTCCAAGAACTAATAGTTCTTGTGTAAAATAGAGAGCATCCTATAGAGAGTTGGAGAGAGGGGAAAAGGGCCGGTCTAGCAACCGGAGTTTTCCAATAGCAATTCATGATGGGATTCCGGCGGGCTGTCCGTGTGGACTAACGGTAGAGGCCGAACACTTGGGCGGCTCTATGCAGAACTACTCTCCTCAGACGGTCAAAGCGCCGATCTTTTAGATCAACCAAGGTAACCACCGTCTCATCGGTTATTTGTTTATTGCTTAAACGGAGTCAATCCTGGTTAAAAGGAAATAAAATTTAAAATTCAGATGCGTTCCCGCGTAGATTTCCTAACACCGCTGTGCCTCCAAGGCACTACTGTGTTTTGGCGTAGTTGTAGAGTTTACAATGACCCATAGGCAAGAACATTTCCAGCTCACTGTATCACTTAATCATAGTGACTGCAAACCCAGACTGTAGCTCCCACTCGCCTTCATAAGACTCAGGATATACGTCTGTATATCTACATTAATTTATTTCCAAGTTTCAATAAACTAGAACTCTTCCTTAACTTGTTTAAGGGATATTCTCGACATTCACAGATTTACTTTCATACTTGCTCATGACTCTTCATGAACTATGAACATCCGGCATTACCTTTATGATAGTTCCTATCGCAGTCGTGAAGGAAACATTTCATAAGCATCATCTTTCACCTTATCTTTAGGACTAACGTCCTAACATAGATAGATTTTGAGAATACCGGCTAGCAGTATCTCCTATCGCGATCTATACTAAACTCTTTTAGCATCACATCAATATAGGTAAACTATAATCTAACAGCAGTTAAATCTATCACTATAGATTCATATTTCTAAAATAAGAACTACTAATCCAAGTGCTTTCGTAAAGACCTTGAACTACCAAACATTAATTGACTATGACATGGGGTGATAATTCTCGAGAGAGATATCCAATACCTTACTCAAAAATCGTAACACACTCCCACTATCCATCTTTCACATTGGGCATATCCCTTCTTTTGACTAAATCAAACTCCTTTGATTATCAAACAAATAAATTGTCTAGAGAAACTTGTTTGAGTCTATAAATGGAGCTCTCACATATCACGTTATCGTCTATGAACATCGAGTTGTCCCCCCAACGTCTTCAACACTATCATATAGCCATGATAATGGGTTATAACAAGCATAGTCTGAATAGAATCGGGCTTGGGTGGCAAAGATAAAGATAATTACAAGGTTTACACCCAGTACCCTTCAGCCATCGCTATAGCCTTATGGTAATCATATTACTATCCATGTCAGTCTTTCAGGGACATTCCCTCTAGGTAAGACAGACTAGGTTCACAACCTGGTTGTCACTGATTGAATCTAATTCAGTTATTGTGGCTCCTAGCCATATCTCTCAATCTTGCCTTTCAAGCACTCTTTCATAAGTCGTGAGATATTCATTCTTCAAGATGAACATACCAGCATCCTTTTCAGGCTTGAGGTTATCCACAGACTTACAGAACTTTTGTGTGCACTGAGCAGTGTTCTACACCTCATCGCTATGCTGGGCGCCCGCTCACGCTCCTATGGTTGAATTTCTCCTTGTGGTTCTCAAACTACCTTTGAGATCTAAATCTACTCCCACTGCTTATTTTGGAAGAAACACTTCCTCTAGAAGACAAACATGTTTGGAGACAAACATTTTGCTCCCATGGACAAGTAAATAATATCCAAGCGTGCTAACTAAGACATTCCACAAAGTTGCATATGTCGTACTAGGCTCCAATCCTTTCTGACTCTGTCTATGACAACTTCAAATCATCAGTTAAGATAGATTCGACATTATCCCCTTCCATATCTAATATGGAATTTATTCAACCTTTATTCTTTGGAACTCGGTTAAGTATAAGGGCACTATCCCGAAACGGGTAAGGGATATTTCGCATGGCTTGCGTCACACCTTTATCATATAAAGTGTTGTTTCCATTTTGGGAACACAATCTAATCGCGTAACCCAAAGATGGTATCCTTTAAGGGAGAATCTGATTCTATTTCAGACGTCTTCTGAAACACCCTACAGATATTAATTGCTTCAATCCAACTGAAGATTAATTCCTAAGTAGTTCATCAACCTCATATCCATACTAGCTTGAAATTTTCGGGCTTTCCGAATTATGCACTTCACTGAGTACACTTGACTATCTCTAAAAATAGTCGTAGAGATTAATAAACAATTATTTTGTGGCATTAATTGTCACAAGCCAACAAACATCGGTATGTTCAGGCTTTGGAGAACTTTCTAGATTTTATAACCTTTTCATAAAAGGGTATTTTAGTCATCTTTAGATAAGATACGTATTACCCACATGATTCATAACCACATGGTTCAGACGTTATCAAAATGACATCTGATCACACGATTCCCCTCCACAAAGACTGTCTAGAACGACCACCAAATATTAAGGATAACAGCCATACAAACGTTTAGTTGTGATTTTATCACATATATCAACTATATAGTGACATCAATCTAGTATGTTAGATTCAGTGACCTATCAACTTTATCGGTAGGGCCGATAAAAAAACCCAATAAACCCGAACCAACCCAAAACCCAAACCGAACCAACCCAAAATAACCCAACCCAGTTGAAACCAAAACTATTGGGTTGGTTTTTGACCCAACCCGAATGCTATTGGGTTGGTTTGGGGTTTTTATTTTTTTCTTCGGTTCGACCCAACCCAACCCGAAAGACATTACAATACATAATTCTATTGATATCCAATGAAAAAGGTTATTGCTATTCATTTTCGATCAACAATTATTTTTGTGGTGTGATAATTAAAAAATGAAGAAATGTAATATCCCGATTTTTGAAAAAGGGCAATTCGGTCTTTTAGCAAAAATCAGAATATTATATTATTAAATTAAAAGATTTAAGAAAAAGAAAAAGGGATAAACAAGGATTTTTCTTTTTAAAGAAAATAATTAGATAATTGGGATTATAAAAGGAAAACTAATCATAATTTTAACCTAGTTGTTTTTGACAAAAAAAAAAGAAGAGGGGCGCAAGTTTTTAAAAAAAAAGAAGGGGAGAAGAGGCTTTCGATTTTCGAGGCTAATCCGTTGCTCTTTTCAACAGACGTCTCAAGAGAGAAAGGATCACCGCGAGACGAGGATCGTTTTGATACCAACAATCCCTAGATCCGTAGATGTTGGAGGTTAAGGGTTTAACCTTTTTTTCAAAGCTTTGGTAGTTTGGATCGTTGTACCACGCAAATTAAGGTAACGTGGTTTTCTTATCGTATGATTAAGATTTCGTAAAGTGGTAGAGCAATTTGTATGATTGTTTTTCATGGTTTTAATTTGTTTAAGTTGAGGTTGGGTTGAATTTGAGTAGAAAACGCAGAGTGCAGAAAACTGTCCTCTGTGGTGCAAGAAAAACGTGTATCTGTACAAGAGAGAGGCTTGGTCGACCGAGCCTATCCATTCGGTCGACCGAGTGTTGGTTCATCCGTACGGATGAGTTGTGTATCCGTACGGCTATTTCTCAGTATCGGACAGAAAGTTTATCCATCCGGACAGGATCGCTATTTGATCTTTGTTTTCTTTTATGTGTTTCAAGCTTTATAATAGCATATTTACTGCTTAACCTTACGTGACAAAGCTCTGAATTTGCTTTTGATGCGTTTAGTTCCGACACCACATGGATTCCCTAAAAAGATTAAGTGTGGGACCGTCGAAAGCTTTGGATTTGCCTTGTGCTTCGATAAGCTAGAGTTTATCGATGTCTGTGTAATTGCTAAGACTTGTCCGTGTCTAGTGGTCTAAGTACGAGAGTAGGAGATGTGAGGGAGCTTACATGAAAACACTTAGGTGGCTAGTTAAACATATAATCAAATGTATGTGTTAGTTTAAAATCTTAAACATCATGCAATGCTTGGTAAGGCATAGTACAATATCGCGATGTGTTCTCTCGACTGCAGACAAAGTAGATCGTACACCCACGCCGGTCAATCGATTGGCTAGATAAAGCGTCTAGTGCATTCTCGCCGGTTATCACACTATCGGGACTCGAGATATTCCCGGGCAACTAGAGCGTGTCTCTAAGTAGGTTGCACCCAGTTGTCCTAGTACATCCTATTACTAGGCGTAGTGCCCTTGTTATTCATGATGTAACAAACTTGAGCTAAGTTAGATACCTTTGGAACCTCATGTTATGCTATGAACATAATATGATAGTTAGCTAGGGTTAATAACGGAAATGAATTAATAAAAGACGGCGTTGCTTTTATTTCTTTATGAGATCATAGGTATACGATCTTCTACGCGTTATTGAGTACTTTTGTACTTACCCCGTTACGTTGTGTTTGTCTTCCCCTTTCCCCAAAGAAGATGAACAGGTTTCTAATGTTGACGAGTTCTTTGATGATGAAGCTTTTGAAGACTTAGTTCTTTTAGTTGTTTCTTTCTTAAAACAGTTGTTTCACGTTTGAACAATGTTGTCCTTTCTTTTGGTTTAGCTCCGTTTAAGTTCTTTTGGGATGTTGGATGTTGGATGATTAGTTCTCTTTATTGGATTTAGTTTTTCACAGCATTGATTACCGTGTGTTCGATCTTTTGGTTTCCCCGAGTTGTTGAGTTGTTTTATCTTCTGCGCCGCTTGGTTCTGATGTATGACGTAAGGCTTACATATATTATTGAATTTATTTGATAATATACGTGCCGAGCGCTCTTTCCGGATAAGGGCTCGGTGTCCGGGAATGGGGCGTTACAGTTGGTATCAGAGAGAAAGGTTTTCCTTGCTGTGTAGGACTTGATTTCTTCTTTAAGATAAGTTTTAGAGCTTTAGTAAACCCTCTCTTTTCTTGGTAAATGTAATGGTTCTTACTTGAGGAGGAGCTAATACGAGTAACACCGAGGCGCCTAACACCTGCACGGGTAACGCTGAGGCAGGATTTACCGGGGTTGTGATTCTGAGAAGGAGAAGAAGTGGAATAGCTACCTAGGCCCCTACACAGTTTCCCAAGTTAACACCCCGCCTGTGAGCAACATCCCTGCGTGGGGTGAATCGAGGGGACCGGACATTGTCACCAGAGGTAGAGTGGAACAAGGGGGTCCTTCACGGTTTAACACCCGTGATACCGGTTACTACTTCACTCCAAGGACCATGAGTTGGACCGGGTTGGGACTTTCTCATCCACAAAGCTAGTCGGGCTTTTTCGCTTATCCACGGGTATCGACGTTTTCTTGCACACCGAAGTTTTACACCGCGAACCGACGGTTCTACCTCCACCACCGCCCAGGTCGATTCTTCGTAGCACTGGCTACACCCATCCCCAATAGACCTATCAAGATCGGAATGCCCACGCAAAGCGGCCCAAGACAAAGATCATCATCGTTTGGGGGTTATGATAGACCAGTGGATTGGTATGAGAAGATGAAGAAACATAGGGTGCCAGAGTTCTTTGGCAATGTCGAACCAACAAATGCGCACTTATGGATTCGTGGGTTCGAGAAGGCGTGCAGAAATATGAAAGCTCCAGAATCTGAATGGGCTTAGTTAGCAGTATCCTTGTTGGCAGGAAATGCAGAAAGTTGGATGGAAGCATATGAGCAAGTTAATCCAAGGATCATGGATTGGGCAGTGTTCAAGGATCTGTTCTACAAGGAATACTTTCCTAGGACAGCACGGAATGCGAAAGCTAATGAGTTCCTGAGTTTGAAACAAGGGAGATATACTACAGTAACTCAGTACTCCCAGAAGTTCCATGAGTTGGGCAGATTCTACCCTGAGATCATGAAAAGTGAAGAGAAAAAGATTGACAAATTCATGGAAGGATTGTCACACGAGGTGGCAAAGGGCATGCTAGGAGATAGACCTACGACCAAGGCAAGCGTCATGGATAGAGCTTTGATTGCGGAGAGATTTGCCAGTAGACAGACGGTTGTAGTTGGAGATAAGAGGTCTTTCTCAAATTTTCAAGGAAGTAATAGAGGAGCACCGCAGAAGAATGTTAAGAGGACAGGAAATCCGGCTACGAAGAGTTCAGCAAGTGGAACGCCAGCGGTTTGTGCTATGTGTAACAAGACACACACGGGAGAGTGCATGACAGGTAGCGTGAGTTGTTTCCACTGTGGGGAAGTGGGACATTACTCGAGAGCGTGTCCTAAGAATCTCTCTCAAGGTAATCAGGTAGGAGGACGAGGTAACCAGCAGGGTAATAGTACCACAAGTAGCAGACCAGTTCGTGTCTTCGCAGCAGATGCAGAACCGGAAGAGTTAGATGACCTTGTGGTGACAGGTACTTTTCAGTGTTTGTGTTTATTATAAATATTTAATATGATATAGCGCGCATATGATATTACATATTTATACTTAAATTGATTCACTTGTTAGGTACCATAATCATAGATAATCTAGCAGTTTCAGCTCTGTTTGATACTGGAGCTTCAGGGACTTTTGTTTCCTCTAAGATAGCTAAGAAGTTGAACCTACCTCTTAAGGAATTGGAGAGACCTTTGAGTATAACCACACCTTTGGGCAGAGTCACTAGATGTGCTCAAGTCACACCCCAAGTTGATATTAGAGTTGGGACTTACAAGTGCCAAAGATGCTTTGACGGTGTTGGATTTTCGATTTCGATGTTATCCTGGTATGGACTGGTTGTCCAAGAATTACGCTCTACTTGGATTGTAGAGGTAAGAGAGGGTCACCTAAAACGTTTGTGGTAACGATACAAGCCTAGCAAGGGTCGTTATCCGATTATCTCAAAGAATTAAAGCCTTAAAAGCTTTGAAGAGGAGTTGCCAAGGTTTCGTTGTTTATGCATTAGATAAGGAAAAGCATAGGCCCGTGTAGTTAAGGACTTTCTGAAGTTTTCCCCTAAGATTTGCTGGGACATATGCCTGATAGGGCCATAGAGTTCGAGATCGAATTGATTGCAGTGAGCATCACCAAGTGGCTAAAGCACCTTATAGGATGGCACCAAATGGAGTTGAAAGAGTTGAAAACTGGTGAAGGAGATGCTAGAGAAAAACATCATCCACCAAGTACATCACCGTGGGAGCACCGGTTTTGTTTGTGAAGAAGAAAGATGGGAGTATGCGTTTGTGCATCGACTACAGAGTTTTGAATAAACCGACAATCAAGAATAAGTATCCTTTACCAAGGATTGATGATCTTTCGATCGGGTTGCAAGGTAAGAAGGTGTTCTCTAAGATTGATCTTAGGTCCGGTTATCATCAATTGAAGATCAAGGTGTCGATATACCTAAGATGACCTTGATGCGAGATATGGACATTATGAGTTTTTGGTCATGCCGTTTGGACTCACTAATGCTCCATCGAAGTTCATGGACTTGATGCAAAGAGTTTTCATGCCTTATCTCGATAAGTTTGTGATAGTTTTCATAGATGATATCTTGGTATACTCTAAGGATGAGGAAGAGCATGAAGAACACCTAAGGATAGTTCTACAGACCTTAAAGGAGAACAAATTGTATGCCAAGTTTTCTAAGTGCGAATTTTGGTTGCACCAGTTTAGTTTTCTTGGGCATATAATTTCTGGAGAATGTATTAAGGTGGATCCAAACAAGATAGAAGCCGTTTCTAAGTGGCCTATTGGGTCTAGCTGGTACTACCGGAAGTTTGTAAAGGATTTCTCTAAGATAGCTACACCTCTCACGAGGCTTACTCAAAAGAACGTTAAGTATGAGTGGACCGTTGAATGTGAGGAAGCTTTTCAGACTTTGAAAGAAAAGTTGACCACAAAGACTGTGTTAGCATTACGTAAGTTTTTGATAATTATGATGTATATACGGATGCATCGGGTCAAGGTTTGGGTTGTGTTCTGATGCAATCAGGAAAGGTAATTGCTTATGCGTCTAGGCAGTTGAAGGTGCATGAGAAGAATTACCCTACACACGACTTGGAGTTGGCAGCAGTGGTATTTGCTCTGAAGCTTTGGAGACACTACTTTTATGGTGTCAATGCAAGGATCTTCACGGATTATAAGAGTCTTAAGTTCTTCTTTACTCAGGAGAATCTGAACATGAGACAAAGAAGATGGTTGGAGTTCGTGAAAGATTACGACTTGGACATTCAATACCATCCAGGTAAAGCGAATGTTGTAGCTGATGCACTTAGCCGGAGAGCGGTTAATGCTATCACTACATTGCAAGAAGTTGTGGATCAGTTAGATAGGATGCAGATTCAAGTGATTGAAAGGAAGGGTGAAGCTCATACTTTGGCGCCATTGATGGCAAGGTCAGATTTGCTAGATGAGATTCGGGCTAAGCAGGATAAAGACCCGTTGTTGCTTAATTTGAAGCAAGTAGTTCGAGAGAAACCTAATGTGGGTTATCAATTGGAAAAGAGTGGTCATCTTTGGTACGGAGACCGTTTGTGTGTGCCCGATGTGGATGGCCTAAGGGAGAAGGTTATGGATGAAGCTCATAAGATTGCTTTTGCGGTACATCCAGGAGCCACTAAGATGTATAGAGATCTCAAGGAAAGGTATTGGTGGCTTGGTATGAAGTTAGGGATCGCAGAGTTTGTGGCAAGATGTGATACATGCCAGAGAGTGAAAGCAGAACACAGAAGACCAGGAGGTTTGTTGAAACCCTTAGAGGTACCGGAATGGAAATGGGAGAATATCACGATGGATTTCATCACCGGTTTGCTTAAGACTAAGGGCGGTCATGACATGATTTGGGTGATTGTGGATAGACTCACAAAATCAGCCCATTTCTTGCCGTGTAAAGTGGACATGCCTATAAAGAAGTTCGCTACTATGTATATCGACAATATAGTGAAGCTTCATGGTGTGCCTCTATCCATTGTATCTGACAGGGATAGTAGATTTATCAGTCGCTTCTGGAAGGGTTTGCAGAAAGCTTTTGGGACGAAGAATGATTTGAGTACAGTGTTTCATCCGCAGACGGATGGGCAGTCAGAGAGAACAATTCAGACTCTCGAGGACATGCTTAGAGCTTGTGTTTTGGATGCCGGAGGATCATGGATAGATTACCTCAATTTGGCTGAGTTTGCTTACAACAATAGTTACCATGCAAGTTTGGGAATGCCACCTTTTGAGGCCTTGTACGGTAGGAAGTGTAGAACTCCACTTTACTGGGATGAAGTTGGAGAGAAACATATCACAGGGCCGGAGATGGTTCAGCAAGCCAAGGAGAAAATCGAGTTGATAAGGAAAAATCTGAAAGCTGCTCAAGATCGTTAGAAGAGTTGGGCCGATGTTAGAAGAAGACTGCTAGAGGTTGAGGTCGGGGATAGAGTTTACCTTTGAGCGTCTCTGATGAAGGGTATCAAGAGGTTCGGACAGAAAGGAAAGCTAAGTCCAAGGTATGTAGGACCTTTTGATGTCATCGAAAGAGTTGGGAAGTTGGCTTATAGACTTGGTTACAGTCGATGTCTAGAGTCCACAATGTTTTCCATGTATCGATGCTTAGGAAGTGTCTATCTAAAGTGGACGTGGAATCTGAGATTGACCCAGAAGTGTTGCAAGATAATCTCTCCTACGTGGAGAAGCCGATAAGGATTCTGGATAGGAAAGAGAAGATGATAAATAGACGAGTGATTCCGTTCGTATTAGTGCAATGGAGCAATCATGCACCGACGGAAGCCACTTGGGAAGTGGAAGAGGACATGTTCGACGAGTTCCCAGAGTTCCCTCATCTACCAGGTACGATCTAGTTTCGAGGACGAAACTCCTCTTAAGGGGGAGGGATGTAATATCCCGATTTTTGAAAAAGGGCAATTCGGTCTTTTAGCAAAAATCAGAATATTATATTATTTAATTAAAAGATTTAAGAAAAAGGGATAAACAAGGATTTTTCTTTTTAAAGAAAATAATTAGATAATTGGGATTATAAAAGGAAAACTAATCCTAATTTTAACCTAGTTGTTTTTGACAAAAAAAAAAAAAAAGAAGGGGCGCAAGTTTTTAAAAAAAAAAGAAGGGAGAAGAGGCTTTCGATTTTCGAGGCTAATCCGTTGCTCTTTTCAACAGACGTCTCAAGAGAGAAATGATCACCATGAGGCGAGGATCGTTTTGATACCAACAATCCACTAGATCCGTGAGACGTTGGAGGTTAAGGGTTTAACCTTTTTCTCAAAGCTTTGGTAGTTTGGATCGTTGTACCACGCAAATTAAGGTAACGTGGTTTTCTTATCGTATGATTAAGATTTCGTAAAGTGGTAGAGCAATTTGTATGATTGTTTTTCATGGTTTTAATTTGTTTAAGTCGAGGTTGGGTTGAATTTGAGTAGAAAAGCGAGTGCGTAAAACGTCCCTCGTGGTGCAAGAAAAGCGTGTATCTGTGCAAGAGAGGCTCGGTCGACCGAGCCTATCCATTCGATCGACCGAGTGTTGGTTCATCCGCACGGATGAGTTGTGTATCCGCACGGCTATTTTCGATGATCGGACGAAAGTTTATCCGTCCGGACAGGGATTTATTTCGATCTTTGTTTTCTTTTTATGTGTTTCAAGCTTTATAATAGCATATTTCTTGCTTAACCTTACGTGACAAAGCTCGAATTAGCTTTTGATGCGTTTAGTTCCGGCACCACATGGATTCCTAAAAAGATGAAGTGTGGGACCGTCGAAAGCTTTGGATTTGCCTTGTGCTTCGATAAGCTAGAGTTTGTCGATGTCCGTGTAATTGCTAAGACTTGTCTGTGTATGCAGTGGTCTAAGAAATGAGAGTAGGAGATGTGAGGAGCTTACTTGAAAACACTTAGGTGTGTCTAGGTAAACATCTAATCAAGCGTATGTGTTAGTTTAAAATCTTAAACATCATGCAATGCTTGGTAAGGCATAGTACAATATCGCGATGTGTACTCGACCGGACAAAGTAGATGTACACTCCACGCCGGTCAATCGATTGGCTAGATAAAGCGTCTGGTGCATTACGCCGGTTATCACACTATCGGGACTCGAGATATTCCCGGGGCTACTAGGCGTGTCTCTAAGTAGGTTACACCTGATTGTCCTAGTACATCCTATTACTAGGCGTGGTGCCCTTGTTATTCATGATGTAAAAACTTGAGCTAAGTTAGATACCTTTGGAACCTCATGTTATGCTATGAACATAATATGATAGTTAGCTAGGGTTAATAACGGAAATGAATTAATAAAAAGCGGCATTGCTTTTATTTCTTTATGAGATCATAGTTATACGATCTTCTACGCGTTCATCGAGTACTTTTGTACTTACCCGTTACGTTGTGTTTTATCTTCCCTTTCCCCAAAGAAGATGAAGCAGGTTGCTAACGTTGACGAGTTCTTTGATGATGAAGTTTGAGATGAAGCTTTTGAAGACTTAGTTCTTTTAGTTGTTTCTTTCTTAAAACAGTTGTTTCACGTTTGAACAATGTTGTCCTTTCTTTTGGTTTAGCTCCGTTTAAGTTCTTTTGGGATTTGGATGTTGGATGATTAGTTCTCTTTATTGGATTTAGTTTTTCACAGCATTGATTACAGTGTGTTCGATCTTTTGGTTTCCCCGAGTTGTTGAGTTGTTTTATCTTCTGCGTCGCTTGGTTCTGATGTATGACGTAAGGCTTACATATATTATTGAATTTATTTGATAATATATGTGCCGAGCGCTCTTTCCGGATAAGGGCTCGGTGTCCGGGAATGGGGCGTTACAAGAATCATCTGTAGGATTGCAGAATTAGACAATAATGTCTATTTGATGAATATAATATTTTTTTCGAATGAATCATGGATCATTTCTTTAACTTTTAAATTTTCATGTATGATTTCCTTAATGCTTAAGTATTGTTCTTTGTTACAATCTCTATACGTTGTTGGTTGTGTCATAGATTATTGGATTCGTAATATGATATCCATAATAAAATTGTCTTTAAATATTATTCTCTATGAACATGTGGTAAAAAAATTGAATTTCGATAGAATACATGTATGGATTTTATTACATCAAAATTTGATTATAAATATATTGTTTATGGCTTAAAACCCGAAACCCAACCCGAAACCAACCTGAACCAAACCATTGGGTTTTATAATAATTTGGTTTGGTTTGGTTTGGGTTAGTATTTTGTTAAACCAACCCGACTAATACTATGAAAAACCCAACCCAAACGAACCCAACCCGACCCAAGCTCAGCCCTATTTATCGGAATAACATTTATTATTTACCATTGAATATGTCTACTAAATCCTAACAAATAACTGAAAGTATGTTCTTCATAAGAACCGGAACATAATAACATTTATTTAGTTCCCTTATCAGTTTACTAGATCCAGAATATGGTAAGTGTTACAACGTTTGATTCACCTTCCATATTTAATCTTTCTAATTTAACCACACTCGTAAGATATCATATATCTTAGAGTCAACTTTGAACTTAGATAGATTTATCTCAACTCACTTGCCTAAAATAGAAACTTCAATAAGTTCTCTATTTAAGCACATACCCTAACTTTCCTTTCAATCCTTTAAGCACTTGTAAACATTTCTCAGTGTAGTCTTCATAAGACTTAAGAAAGATCACAAGAGCTATGACTTTAATTTCCTTTCATAAAAAAAATCTAAAGTTTATTAAATAATTTATTTAACCTTTTGAATCGTATTCAAAACATTGACTATTTAATTAACCTTTAAGCAATGATTAAAAAAATAAGTCGATACTTAAATCTTACAATTTTGAAAACAACCTTTCCAAAATTCGATGTGGTCATTCTTATCCAACGTTTGAATTAATTGTCATCGTATGACAGAATGATCATCTTGGATCGTATCCAATATATGACTAATTCATTGAAACTTATTTCAAATGATTTAATCATATCACGAGCTTCCGCTTTCATTAATAATTAAAGCCTTGGAGTACTCCATCAAATATGTAGTCTCCTTGTCTCAAACTACTATAACGGGATTGCTCGTATCATTGCTTATTTTAAAAAGATTAAAATTACTTAACCATACTTGAGAACGTTTCTCAAAAGTACTTGATCATAATTCGGTTTTAGTAATCGAGAATAAAACATAAATATAAAGTTTGCTAAAACTACAACATAAAAATGAAAATAAAAGAGTGTTGTTGTTTATACACGCAAAATCAAAAATGGTCTTTTGGTTTATGATTTTGCTCCCACTAGTCAACTACTTTCAATTAACTTTCAAGAATTATTAGTTTCTTTAGTGGACAAGATCCCACTAAACTACTGTGACCCCCGCTTTGGCTGGTGGGCCGAAAATAGCCTAATAGGTAGACAACTCTTTGTCAATCGTATCTTATACGACTCTTGTTGTTTGACTAGTCAACTCTTTGACAATTTTTCATCTTATGAAATAGTCAAACCCTTGCCTCTAAAATCCAAACGACCCCGCTTTGGCTGGTGGCCGAGAGAATTCTTAGTCAAGTCATAACCTCAATATTCATGAGATCTCATACGATCATATCTCGATAATGACGATATACCCGAGGTAGGTCAACCCCCTGCTTTGGCTGATGAGTTGGATCCGAACAAGGGCTCTTCACCGTCATTATAATATAGGGAGGCAATGTCAACCTTATTCTTTTGAGGTGGAAGTATTTATGTAAATTAATTCACTTAAGTAATTTTAATTATGGTCTCATATATCTCTATAGACATACATATTCATCTAGATCGTGCCTAGTTATGCATCTATCGTATCATATAAAATAAATACAAGCACAAAATGTATAAATACGTAAAGTAACTGGTATTATCATGGACTTTTCCTAGGTGCGGTTTCGAATACAACCCAGTGAAACCCATGGTCACAATCTAAAGGTAGCTGCAACCGTCAATAGGATCTTTAATACTCCATTCTCCAACGGGATCTTTATTTTCGTCTTTCTTTGGTCTTCATCTTCTGCTCCATTCTTGTTACATTTAATTCTATCTAATAAAATAAATACACTCGCCGCAGACGGGGGGGAGCTAACGGGAATGGGATAAATGCAGAAAATAAACTAGGTCACGTTCTTCATAACGACCTAGGACAATTTTTAAACCAATAGAAAAATTAAATCATTCACATATATCCTATCGGTCGAGTCCATGATCAATCGGGGTCCATATAATCATATTATATCTACTATATCTAATCCATACAATAACATCTTATGAAAAAGATAAAATTAAAATTTAACTATTTGCGTCTTAATTAATCAATTAACATTTAATATATTAAATAATTTTATCCAATCAATTAACTAATTAACATTTAATTAATTAATGATTTTAATCGAAATAAAATTAACGATTAATTTTAAACGATTTTAATTTCAATTTTAATTAATTAGAACTATTCTAAAATAAATAAAAATTAAAATTAAGTCTCTTTTGTTTCTTTCCTTTTGATTCCTAATCAAAGGGATGCCTTTGGTTTCCTAAACCAAAGGTATCTCTCTTGGACCTTTCAAAATTTTGATTTTGGAAAAGTGAAGCTTTCCAAAATCAAATATTTTGAAAAAGGCTGAGGCTTATTCAAACAAAATTTGGAAAGACCAATATTTTGGTTGATATGTCAGCCACTTTCCAAAATCAAAATTTTGAAAGTGGCATAGACACTGAGCTTTTCCCAAATCAAATATTTGGAAAGGGGCTGGCTATTCAAACAAAGTTTGGAAAGACCATTATTATTTTAATGCTTGTGTGGCATACCAATGGCCCAAACTATTTGAACCATTGGTTAGCCACATGACACAACTAAACAAAAGAGGAATTACAAATCACTACTATGAACCATATAAAAACACAAAATACACAAAACAAAAGGAAAAGACCCGTCAAGCAGCCGCCAGTCGGCCGAGCACCACCGGATCTCCTCTTTTTTTCTTTTTCTTTTCGTGTATCGTTTTACGAATCTAAAATCTTTCATCTTTTAATTACGTGATTTAAACGATAAAATTAACTACGCAAATTAACATGCTTATTGCTTAAGCTCGAAGCTCGCTATGATATCACAGTTAGGAAATCTACGCGGGAACGCAGCGGAATTCAAAATTTTGATTTCCTTTTACCCAAGATCGACTTCGTTTAAGCAATAAACAAATAAGCTAAAGACGGTGGTTACCTTGCTTGATCTAAAAGACCGACGCTTTGACCGTCTAAGGAGAGTAGCGATGCACGGAGCCGCCCAAGCGTTCGGCCTCTACCGCTAGTCCACACGAACAACCCACCGGAATCCACCATTGGATTCTACTAGAAAAATAAGGTGCTTAGACCGGCATTTTCTCTCTCTCAAAACTCTCTCTATTTTTCACAAGAACTATTAGCTCTTGGAATTTTGATATACAAAAGAGTTTGACACCCACCTCCTATTTATAATGGATGTGGCGCCCCAATGTAGAGTAAAGATAAAGAAAACATTTTACTAGTAAAATAAGGAAAATATATTTGATTGATTTATCTCATTAATATTCAATATCTTATATTAAATATTTCCAAGATATATATTGACAATATCTTATATTGAATATATCTTTATTATATTACCATAAATCAATTTACACATGTGTATATATATCATATATATAAATTACACATATAAATCTATATTCATATATGTATATTGCATGTGCACTCATGTATATCACAAATATACACCACACGCATATACCAAGTAGAAAAATCCATGTGTATCAATATACAATATATTTCGACATACATATCTAATATATGTATATTTAATTAATCAACATAATTAGTATCTTGTATTTATATTTATTCATAATAAATAAATACCACTATATTAATTTACCATTATAACATTTATAGTACGAGATAAATTCTTTCCTTATTTGGTCATCAACTATAACCATATTTTAATCCGGCTAGATGTTCATATGTGTGTGACCCGATAGGCTTCCGAATATGTTGGCCGTAGGCACAAAGTGCAAATTACGAAAATGCCCTTCATACCTAACGATCACGGGATAACGTCTAGCAACACACCGTGACCCTCAATCATCGAAAGAGTCAAATGCAATGACTACTACCTTTCATGTGAAAGCGATTACCGTGTAACTTACAATCCTATCGTTGTAATAATATCCATACGATCGTTAGTCGAGTGTCAAAACATCAACGACCGTATCTTATAATCTGGATATCATGCTCTCTAAAGTAACTCATTTACTTCCACTTTGAAAAGATTCGAGAGTAAGACATTCGTTATAAGAAGGCATTTTCGGATATTCACCCTACTTATAATATGCACGCGATTCCCCAGACGACCAAAAGTGTATACTCCGCATGCTTCAGTATCACACCCAGTCACTATCGCATGATCACCCCGTGGCTAGGGGAAACCTCAATAGTGTCAAAGCATGACAATCCACACCGTGATGCCATGAAGACTCCGGTCTTAAGGATAATTACACAACCGCCACATAGTGTGACACTTCATGTAAGTGGGTCGATCTAACGTCACGCATTCTCAATACACGTCCACGTACGGTCCAAGTGTCTCTACACTTCGATGAGCGAGATCTATCCTTGCCCTTAAAGGCGAGAAGACATCTAATCGTGCTAGTGCATTGCGTCTTATCAATGTCCCGTTTAATAGTACATCAGCCTATAGACATTTAAGTATCAAACTTATTAAAGTGATTAGAGATCTTATCAACCATAATCGCTCATCATGGTTTCTCTATCACATTTTAATACTAAGGACGTTATCATATAACAATTCATAATTGGTTCTTTAAAAGAACATATATATGACAACATAAAAGCCATTTTATATATCTACAAGCATAAAGAAATAGTAGAAATGATCCGACCCGGTTGGATCCGGTCCAACCCGATTGGGTTTAGGACACTATTCCAACAACTTCATCTTCCCCACTTCCATCTTCATCATCATGTTCTTCTTCATCTCAAGCTCCATCAGCCAAAGTCTTTTTATATGCCTCGGGCTCCTTTTCGTAGTCGGTCTTTCTTTTATCAGATTCAGCTTGATAAGGAGCCTTTTCAGCCTCAGACATATGTCTCCATATTTCACCTGCGGCTTTCATGATCACAGAGACGAATTTTTGTTGATTCTCTTCTGTGAGTCTTCACGAATTCTTCCATGGAAGCTTGAAATGTAGCATGTCTTGTGAATCATTAATGACCTTTGTTGCATCATATTCATACCCCAAGTCTTTATAACTATCCACCACAATATCATGCTTAACTGACAGCGGTTTTGGCATTTCATCAAATAGCTGTCGGGTACCTTCAAACCTTCAAGCTTCCACGACTAGAGTTGTTCCTCCTCATCAAACAAGTAATTCACAGCCTTAGGTAAAATGAAGATAGCTTTAGGCGCTTTATACAATGAAAATAGTGATTGAAAACCGGTTGGGCCTAGTTCGATCAATTAAATCAAACACCTTGTGTTGTTCATTTTCCAATACATTTGAAAGAGAAGCGAGTAGTTGAATTTGAATGGGGCATTTCGGTGAACAACTGCGAGGCACCATTTTGCATCTCTTCCTCAACTAAACTTTTGGTTGCTACATTGTTTGGTGAAGCATAATCACGGCGTTGGAAAATGGAAGGCTGCTTTGCACCAAAGGATCACGACCTTTGGATTGCATAAATGCGAAATGTATAGGAAATACAAAACACCGGAGTTGAGCGCCGATTCTATCTTGACAACGATAGAATGCATATGTGATCGAATCTGTGATTGCATAAATGCACGAAATGATGATTTTATTAAAGATTGCAAGTCATCTAACCTCGATTGAAATGATTTATCTTGATCTTGAGCCTAAAATGCATCAAGTTCCTCCTCGAACTTGTTCTTTTTTGCATTTCTTCCATCGTTTTCAAATGCGAAGCAAACATAGGAAATACATAACACATGACTCTCCATTTGTAGAAATACCATCTTAAAAAGCGTCACATAACAAAGTTTGAGAGAAAACAAGCGGTGAATCAACAAAGTAATCAGAGAAAATTGTGATGAATCATGCTATTTGTCATCAAACACACAATATTGAAAACAAACATCAAACTCGGGATGAAGAGCGGATTAAACTTAAAAAAGCTCTATTTATGTTCAATTTCATTAGGAAGATTGATATTTATCTTATTGATCTAAAAATCATCGAACAATAAGCAAAAATAAAATAAAAAGGCAAATACACTTGTTGAGTCAAAGATCTGCTGAAAAGAATCCTTGGAATTCGATGATCGATGATAGACGACGCGAATTTGGAAGAGAATCAAGGCAGATCGTGAATCCTTTAAATCGTGATGGAAGTTCGTCGGAGCAATTTCTTTGGTCTTAGACATCGGCTTATTCAACAACGAGGAAGGATAAGTTGAAAGCCTGAAACATAGGAATAGGTTAAGTAAGGGCAATTTAGTCATGTAATTAAAAGTTTGTCCTTATTTTTTTATAAAAATGTTAAGTAGGACCGTTAATAGAAAAAAAAAAAAAAAAAAGTGTAAAGTGTCTTCGTTATTTAATTTTCTATATATTTTTATGCTTGAAAGGACAAAAATAAAAAATAAAAACGATATAAAAAATCGCGCGGAACAGATTTGGGACCGGGGACTTGGAATTGTTTTTTTCCTCTTTCATCATCTCTATTTTGAATCGCCGTATCTTTTGATCAAGATCTCCAAAAGCGATGAAACTTTCATTTGAATATTTTATTTCTTGATGCTCTTGATTTGAGATTTGGTTTGATATAATTACATCGTTTTTAAGTGAGATTCATCATCAAAATTCACTCGGTGAATCTTCCAGATTAATCACGAAAATCGATTAATATCGCAGTGAATTTCGATTAACAGTGAAATTCGACAGCAGATTTTCTGAAATCATGTCGGAATATGTTGAGTGGTCTCAAAATAAAGAACATGAAAAAATAAAAAATAAAAATTGGTGAAAGAATTTTCAAATTTAGAGTTCTAGATTGTGAGATATGAGTGTTCAAAAAATATGGATGATAGAGAAAATGTGTTGGTTTTTTTTTTAATTACATAACATGCGCCAGAAATAAAAGAAAAATAGTTTTGTCATTTATGAAAAAATTTCAAAAAAGCGTCATTCTCATTAATTGATTAAATGTTTGTCATACCACTCATTCACTATTTTTAAATAACATGACAATGCATATTTTATATTTGGAGAGTGATGAAACCTACGTTTTTATAACGCAAAAGACAATAAAAAAATAAAAAAATACTGCAGTGTGAGCTGGGAGATTTTTTTATTTTTTTATTTTTTGTTTTGTTTTCTCTTTCTTTCTAATTTCAAAATATTTAATATCTTTTGATTTAAAGTTCCAAACGATAAAAATTTCACTGCATTTTTATCTTTTGATGTTCTTCCTTTTGAGAATTGGTTCGATATAATTACATCGTTTTTTGTGAGATTCACTGTCGATATTCACTCAGTGAATCCCGAAAATCAGTGAATATCGAAAGTGAATTTAAAACAATAGTGAATTTCGACAGCTGATTTTCGGAAATCACGTCGGAATATGTTGAGTGTGGTCTCAAAATAAAGAGCATGAAAAAATAAAATTTTTGGTGAATTTTTTTTAAAATTTGGAGTTCTAAATTAAGAGATATGAGTATATAAAAAATATGGATGATCGAAAGTGTGTTGATCTTTTTTCTTTGAAAAAAAATGTGCCAACAAAAATAAAAAAAAATAAATTTTTTTTTTGTCATTTATGAATTTTTTTTAAAAAATCTGTCATTCTATTTAATTGATGAAATGTTGGTGTCTTCCCTCTCATTTTTTTTTTTTTTTCAAAGTTGGTTTTTGGTCCAGCCTTAAATAATTCAATATTTGTTGTTTTTTTTTTTTTTTTTTTTTTTTTGAAGCGAAAAGGAGGAAAGCGGGGAAAGGATCGAGCGCAGGCATACCTAAGCAGTGAAGTAAAGCAGGATAATTTGCTTAGCGCAGGATGGTATATCTTTCATTCAATATTTGTTTAAATGAGGTCTATCCATCTAATTCCTTTTATTTTGGGCTTAAAATTTATATTCAGTCATTTCTATAATAAAAAAAAATAAAAAAAATTAACACGTACATTTTGGCCCATTCCATCTGATTAAACAGCACGTACAAGACTTCATTTTAATATGTCGGCACACTGTCCAATATCTCAACGCTCACTAGTCCCACACCTTTTACTACTTTGCTCAGAGGAAATTCAATACATAGCTACCCCTAACTAAAAACAATATTTTCATATGTGTCCCAAGTTAATACTCAAAAAAATAAAATAAAAAATGTGTCCCAAGTTAATGGCCAACATTATTGGCAGAGCAATTGTGCTCCAGCTAGAGCACTTTGTCCAAAATACCCTCCGAATGTTTTAATGTGTTTTGATCCTAATAAATGCTGTCGGTTATGCATCATGTATTTCAGTTGCTCAAGCTTTTTGTTTTTTGTATTACATTTTCGTTAGCAATTTTTTTATCACATTTTTTAAAAAAAAAATTTTGCCATATTTAAACGAGAATAAATTTGACTATGTTATGAGAAATAATGCTGTTTCTCAAAATAAAAACAAAAATAATGCTAACTATATATCGAGAAAAAAAAAAGATTTGATATCAGATTCAACCTGCTACTCTATATGTTCACGACACATTTATTTATGAACCAGGAGGTTAAAGTGCGTGTGTATATTTCGTATCAGTAAAAAATATATCTTATAGTTTGTTAAAAGAAAAGTGAAAGAATGTCCATACAAAAAAAAAAATTGGCGAGAGAAAACGTTTTTTACGGATCTGAAAGAAAGCACGCGCACGCGCATTTTTATTGAGGCGAACTCGAACCGCCGGGTTAATAACTTCTGACATTATAACGCCCGCTTTGCGGATCGAAGCGCTTATCAGGAAGAGAGCGTTCGGTAGCGCATATAACATTAAATAAATCTAATATTATCGTCACCGCCTACGTCGTCGTATCAAAAATTAAAGCAAAGGAAGCCCAAAGGCTCGGGTAAAATCATAAATGTCTCTAAGAATATAATACAAACCGACTAGGGGTAGAAATGAAAAGCTTACAACAACGATATAAAGCTTACAACGTACGATGTTCCAAAATAAAGATACAATACTTGTCTTACAAACTTGAAATAAACGTACAACATAATCTAGTACAACATCTAATAGAAAGGTAAAAGAAAGCATCATCATGTCATCAACGTCATCAAATCATCATCGAACTCATCAACGAGCTCAAGGTTAACATGTTCGTCTTCTCACCCCAAAAGCACAAAACAACATATGTAATTGAGGTAAGTACAAAGTGTTGGAAGTAGCGCTCGAAAGACAATTTATGTAATTGTTTATATTTAATAAATGATGATTTTATTTATTTCATCTTATTATTTGCTTTGTGCTCATATTTAATACTTTGGTAAAAACCCAGTAGTAGTATCATATGTAGCCATATAACTTAGTGTGTGTCACATGAGGATTAAGTTTATGGTGATACACTTAAACTATTAGTCCGTGGTGAACTTAATCAAAGTATGGGGTCTATTGATTAAACCACCATTAATGCATGAGAACACTTTATGGTGTGACCGTCTTATCGGACCGTCGACATTGGTTGTCTAAGTGGGGCATTTATATATGATGCGATCATATAGATTTGGACCGATTTAATCTGTATTTGTCATATAATTCCGTGATTGAGAAATCGTATTGAATCACTAGATGATCATGTATGGATTAACCTTAATCTGAAGTGATTCTGAGACTCTGCTTGTTTGAGGATATGGTTTGATGTGTTCGTTAAGGATCGCTAAGAGCCTTGATCCGATTCACTTTCACGTTGGCACTAATGCGGAATGAGTGAGAAGTGTGTGTCTCACATATATGGAATCCATTCCTTCTGCGGAAGTAGAAAGACAATCCCCTTATTTGTTAATCCAGAAAGCGATCGATCCGGCGGTTCGTATTAGTTATTGTTAGAATATGCATTTGTGTGTGTGTGCGTTGTATTATGTGTGTGTGTCGGCTAGGGTTTAGCCCTCTTGTGTGTTATGGCGTGTTGGGCAAGAAAGCCCATTAGGGTTATGGCTATGTATTGTGTGTGGGTGTTTTCTATATAAAGTAATAAAAGTAGTAGAATGGATAATAACGAACTATCCTCTTTCTTTCAAACCATGTATCTCTTAACATGGTATCAGAGATACTTTCATCCATTTTTTTCCCTATGATCCAGAAACCCTAAAGCCGCAAAAAAAAAAAGCGGCTCGATTCGTTTCGATTCAACAGGATGGAGATCAAAGGTGACTCAAATCCCAATTTGTTCGGTCCGATGTCGGCACCAATAGCGACCACCGGTCAGATTAAGCGATAAAATTACACGTTGTGGTCTGATCCATCAAGATATACTTGGTGGTAAGGGTATGGATCATCATCTGCGTCAAAGATAAGGCGGGAAAGGATGATCCGAGGGCCTCATCTTGGCGTCAAGATGATGCACAAATTATGTCATTGATGTTGAACAGTATTGAACCGAATATCAGCTCTACCCTTTTGTATATGAATTCGGCCAAAGACATCTGGTCTGGGCTACGTCATATGTATTCCGGTTTTGAAAATTTGTCACGTGTGTATGAGGTTTGCAAACAATATTTTCAGTTGGAATAGGGAAATCAAAGTTTGGAAGATTACTACTCCCAAGTCATGAGTATTTGTGAAGAAATGAATATGTATCGACCACTTATCCACGAGATGTGAGTGCCATGGAAAAACAAAGGAATGATATGGATGTGGTCGGTTTCTCTCGAGTTTAAAGTCGAATTTGAACTGTTCGTACCACAAATTCTCGGTGGGATGAACTTCCTACCATACGAAGTATTTTCAGTTGCGGCGTATGACCATTAATCATAAAGGTTCCCGATCTCACAAAATCGAGGAAATTGGTGAGGAAAATGCTGCTTTTGTGACAGATTTTAATGCAGGTAGAGGAGGCCGAGGTGGCAGATCGTCCCGTGGTGGTCGGGGCAATTCTCGTGGAGGAGCATGTGGGGGCTGAGGTGGAAGAGGATCACTTAAGTGTGATCATTGTGGCAGAACGAATCACAATATTGATAATTGTTGGGATCTTAATGGAAAACCCGCCAATTTTCAATCACAGGCTCATTCGGCTCAGGAAAATGATCAAGTTACAATTTCTAAGGAGGAGTATCAAAAATTGAAGAGTGAAAAGCGGACATGGCGGCCTCACATGGCCAACTTGGCTCAAGCAGATAAAGTCTCCTCAGGTCTTCTCTCCAAAGCGACCCAGGTGGATCACGGATTCGAGGCCCGCGATCATATGTACGGTTTTCATCATCTTCATTTTTTGAATATCATAAATTACTTACCCCGAAGGCTGTTACTTTGGCCAATGGTTCCACGGCTCAAGTTGTGGGCATTGGCACAATCTCACTCAATTCTGACATTCATCTTCCTCATTCCTTACATATTCTGAATTTCCATATAATCTTTATATCGTGAATCGTTTGACTAAAGATTTGAATTGTCGATTACCTTTTTCACGATTCATGTTTCTTGCGGGATCTCCAAGCGAAGAAGAAGATTGAGTACGTGTCATGAAGTAGGAGGTCTCTACACTTTTGATGATCCTTAAACAATTTGCGTTTCAAGCAAGGTTATCTCTATGGAGTGGCATTGCGGTTAGGTCATCCATCCTTTTTGTCGAAAAAGCAATTTGAGGGAATCAATCACTTAGAGTCCTTGAGGTGTGAAGCTTGTCAGATTAGTAAGCATTGTAGGTCGTCTTTCAAAATTAGTGTCAATAAAAGAAGGGATGTTCCCTTTGCACTTGTCCACTCTGATTTATGGGGCCCGTTTCATATCACTTCTAATAAATTTCGATATTTTATTACCTTTGTGGATGACCATTCTCGTATGACATGGCTTTACTTGCTAAAATCTCGAACCGAACTTGTTGATTGTTTTCATTTATTTCACCAAGAAGTTAAAAATCAGTTTGGTACACAAATTCATGTCGTTCGTACCGATAATGCTCATGAGTATAAACACCCATTTTCACAATATCTTGCTGACCACGGTATTATTCATGAGTCGTCATGTACATATACCCCTCAACAGAATGGCGTGGCGTAACGTAAAAACTGTCACCTCATTGATGTTGCTCGCACCTTGATGCTTTACATGAATGTCCCTAAACACTTTTGGAGTGATGTTGTACCGCCGTGTACATGTTAGCGAAGTCCTACTACCATTTAGCCGTTTATAGGCCATGAGTTATTCACTTTATCGACCGCCCACACGTCGTAATCTGACCAAGTGCCTTACCAAGAATGAATTGATGTTCAATCTTTTTATTACACAAGTATGTTTGTTATAATGTTGTTAACTAGCCACCTAAGTGTTTTCAAATAAGCTCCCTCACATACTACTCTCTTACTTAGACCTGAGACACGGACAAGCCCTATCACATTACAGACATTGATGAATTCAAATTATCAAAGCACAGGCCATTCATACCTTTCCGGCGGTCCCGAACTTCAACTCCCTTGAAGAGTACATTACGTGCGGAACTAAATGCATCACAAGCTTAATCCAGGCTTGTTCATGTTCATTTAGTGTTATTAGATCAGAGATAACAATTAGAACTCATCTCGTAGCTTAAAACACTCAAAACAACATTTAAACGGTGTTGGGGCGCCAACACCTTTGGGGCACGCCAAAAAGCGCCCGAGAGACTTCACTAAACTCTTTGTTCGAGGTTTGGGGCGCCAAAGCTGCGAGAGAGTTCACGAGAACTCTGAGCGGAACGAGGCGTAAAAGCTTTTAGTGGCGCCAAAATTGCACCACATGCGATTTTACGCACTTTATCGACCTCGATCAAAACCAACCAAGTTTAACGTCAAATATACATCCAAATAGAATCAAAACATGTCCTAAACATGCTATAACACCTTGTATTACAACAACAACAACTAGCATGATTTCTAAACACAAATCATACCCAAAACACAACCTTAACACCATAAAACTTTAATTAAACATTATGCAGAGTCTCTTACCTTATTAGCAAGCAAACCAAAGCAAAACCCTTTAAAGGAAACTTCAGCACTTATCCAAGACTTCAACGGAACATAGTTGATCAACCAATTTGAACAAGAAATTAAACAATGGTGATCAAAACTTCTAGACAACCGAGACTAAGAATAAGGAGGTTTAGAACAACAAAGCTTAAAGAACTCAAACTAGGGCAAAACTAACCTTTCTCAAAACTCTAACTTTTTCTGGTATCATAAGGATTCTCTTCTCTCAAGGATCATGAATCTTTTCTCGGAACTGAAATTTATCAAGGATTGAATGAATTATGATGAAAGATCTCCTTGAAGAGGTTTTGTGACTTTGAGAGGAAAAGAACTGCGCCCCTTTTCTAAATAAAAGGTTTTTTGACAACTTCCAACTCAAAAGGAGGTTTTATTCATGTAGGAAATAACCTCCAAGAGGTTATTGGCCAAAAAAAAAAAAAAATCCTTTTTATTTCTTCTTTATTATATATATATATATATATATATATATATAGGGGGAATGAGGGAGAAGGACAGAAATATTTCATCAATTGAGTAGAAGGACAGTTTTTTGAAACTTTTGCATAAAGGACAAAACTATTTATTCATTTGTCGAAATTCACTTGTGTTGAAATTCCTTTATTTAAATTATTGTGAAATTCTTTGTCGAAATTCACTAATTTTCAAAATTCATCATCGAAATTCACTAATTTTGGGATTCATTTATCAAAATTCATTTATCGAAATTCACTTGATTTGGGATTATTGAGGAGATTCATTTGATTTTAAGGATTATTTGTTTGTCCTTCCCATTATAAAATTATGCGATTGTCCTTCTCATATAAAAAATATGTAGTTGTCATATTCTTAAAAATATTTGATTATTGTCATTTATCACTAATTTTCCAATATATATATATATATATATATATATATATATATATATATATATATATATATATATATATACATATATACATACATACTTTCAATCCTTTACTTAAATAAAAGAAAAATCTGAATTTTTTTTGTTAAAAGACTATTTTGTCCTTTTCTGAAAAGTCGGGATGTTACAAGCATTTATCGCTACGCTAATGCCTTGTTGCACCCGTAAGATGTTATTAAAACAATAAAAGTGATACATGGTTTTTACATGGCGTATCACAATTTATACGAACATTTAAATTAATCATTGTAAGAATTAATATAAATATGGTCGATAATACTATTTGCATCATAATCTCTTAATACATTTTATATTTTACAAACTCAAACATAAATTTTATCTATCTATATACATACATATATATATATATATATATATATATATATATATATATATATATATATATATATATATATATATATATATTAATGGTCAAATGCACCATGCTATCATTTATTATGAATACAACATTAACATATTCTTCAATTTATAATAGTATACATACACATACATATGAGTCATCTAGAGTTTCAATAAATACTATGAAGTAATTTTATACAATATTTATAGAGTTTCCTAATATAATTTTTACTATAATGATTTTTTAAGTAAGTACAATAATGTTTGTATATATTGTTTTATAATATTTTTATACATTTGGATTTAGTTTTTTTCCGGTAAGAAGCTGAATCCCCCATATATATATATATATATATATATATATATATATATATACACACATGTGTGTATATACACATGCCACACACATATATATAGAGAGAGGGGTAATATATATATATATATATATATATATATATATTATTTATTTCGCTTACATTATTTCTTATGCTAGATTCAAATTTATTTTCGTTTAAATATGAGACAAACAAAATGCAGGAGAAAATTTAATAAATACAAATTGTTTGGGAAAACAAACTACAAAATGCTGGGACAGGTGGAATACATAATGCATAGCCGACAGCTTTTACTGTGATGGAAAACACATTTAAAGCATACAGAGGGTAAATTGGGCAAAAGTGCTCTGGCTGGAGCACAATCGCTCTGGCAATAGCGCTACCCCAAGTTAATACTACTTCCACCTCTCTTTACTTGATAAAAACATGTCCTATTTTACTTTTATATCGTACATGTTACTAAATTAACTCAATAAATGATTTCTGTTTTATATTATATTAACATATCTATCGTTTACTTAATTTTTTTTCTGACCGTTTAGTTTACTTAAAGAAAAAAAAAATGTAGAAGAAAAAAAATGTTATGGATAATTAATGAGAAAATATTAAATATATATTAAAAAAACAGTATTAAATGACTTATAACAAAACATTTTAAAAAATGACATACTCATAGTTCATAATATCGATCACGATTCTGCAAAAGATTTCGTTAAAAATAAGCGAAATGATTCGTATTTTGATGGAATATTTAATGTATTTTTCTACTTTCTCTCTTCATTAAATCGTATTTTTAGTCTTTCGAATGACTTTTTGTATTTGAAAGTTTTTAGTTGAGGCGTTATAGTATATTTAAATATAAAAGTCAATCACGATAAATGGTTTCTTAATCGTAATGCGTTTGGCATTGCGATCGATTATTTGAAAGCGGAGGAGTATTTTTAGTGACGTATGGAGTACTAATTTTTTAATTTTTATTTACTTATTTGTTCCACCGGAAGGATATATTGTTGATTGAGGATCATTCCCTTTGGTTATTCAAATCAGTTGCCATTTCATCAAATTAAGCTGGATCTCACCTACATGCTAGCCAAGCTATAAGCATGAAGGGGATCATTGGTGTCTCTCCTAATTCTGTAGAACCAAGACAAAGGCTTTCTCTATTATTCACGTAAGCCTGCTCTCGCTCTCTATATATATATATATATTTATATATATACTCTTCTAAACTTGTCTGGTAAATTAATTACTATATCATAAATGTTTTTTTTTTTTTTTTTTTTTTTTTTTTTTATGTCGAAAAATTTCACCTTTTTGCTTACTTTGAATATTATTATTATCCTTAAACAAGTGCCTACCGGGATTTCAGAGCAAGAAAAGGCAGGAGTTTAGAGATAGATTTTTCTTATTTTGTAATGAGAGGAAATTAAATTAATGCATGGGTAGAGATATTTAAGTGGGTTTTAATTTTTATTTTTAATTTATCTGATTTAACTGGAAAAATACACAGATCGAGTCTCACAATGATTTAAATCTAGCCTCTAGCAAAAGCTTCAAAATTCTACTACATACATTATCTTCCAAAAGCGTATTCCTTTGCTATAGCTTTTTCGACCAGTTGGGCAACTA
Source organism: Gentiana macrophylla (assembly GCA_026214975.1). Classification (NCBI taxonomy): domain Eukaryota; kingdom Viridiplantae; phylum Streptophyta; class Magnoliopsida; order Gentianales; family Gentianaceae; genus Gentiana; species Gentiana macrophylla. The sequence goes on along the minus strand of CM047809.1, from coordinate 79,355,255 downwards.
ACACGGACAGAAAGTGGTGGTTGGTTGTGTAATTTGAACTTCGGTCCGGTCTCATTAATGGGTTTGATTAGTATGAGATTAATTGTGCATTGTACTGTTGTTCCAATGTGGTAAACATATGTGATCTAAGATGTATGAGTACGGATATATACATGGATACACGACATATACGCAGATAAGTGATTTTACGAAAACATAAGATACAGATACGGGTGTATTTGTAAATAATAAAAACAAAGTGATTATATTATATACATACACACACACACACAGATATATATATATATATATATATATATATATATATATATATATATATATATATATATATATATATATATATATATGAAATATCAGGTTACACTAACTAGATTTTAAGGTGGATATACATTTATTTATGTGTGATTTCTCCGGTAGGAGGTGGTGGTTGTAATGAAAGGATGAAGATTCAAGCGTCGGACTCGGTGCGGACACGATAGTTAGCAAATTGGCGAGAGTAGCTCTGCTTGTATTAATTCTCAGATCCTTTATGAATTACATGGTGCCCTTTATATATAAGATGATTGCTAATAGCGATTAGGCTAATGGCGACAAGTCATAATCAACTATGGCGTGACATAATTAAATACAACCAGGAAGACAAGTAAAAGTCGGACATGGCTTTGTTGGTATTTATAATATCCTCACGACCGACTTGATGGTCTTGCTTTCGCTAATGTCAAGTGTGAATCATGTTCGCCATATGTAGCGGGCACATGGTGTGAGGATCGGAGTTGGCCCCGGTGAGTAAGTGTCGTGGGTAGCCCGGACGGATAGCTTACGGCCTGATTCGGCATGTGTTCATGCGGATTGAAGGCGGCTATACTTGGCTGTAGACGTGAGACACCTGTTCGGGTCATTTGTCAGATCCGTAAGACCGTTTGTGGGTTCGGTATATCAATGGCCCCCTACTCCATGCCTTAACTGTTTGCAAGATAAGTGAGGCATGGAGTAGAGTTATTGGCGACTTTGAATACGCGGCCCGGTGACCTCCGTGAGAGGAGTTTGATGTCGACTTTGAGAGTGTCTTGCTTAAATCGGCGGCTATGGTGCAAGCGGCTTCTTTGAGAGGTGCGCTATGGAAGCGGACATGCTTTGGAACGCGCTATTAAGCGGACGGGTTTTGGCAACTTTTATGGCATAAAGCGACTCGTTGCGGGGCATTGCGCTATGAAGCGGACAAATATGAATGATGTGATATTTAGTGGACATGCTTATAGTAGGTTGTTTGTAGGCCATGTTTGTTGGGGAGTTACTCGGCGTTACCTCGGTCCGTAAGCGATGTGACGGTTGACATGATGGATGCGGTTTTTGATTTGTGGGAAACGCTTTGATAACTGCGTGACAGTTATTGCGTTTGAATTTTGAATTTCGAACGCGATGGTTAAGCTTCCGTGTTGCCTAAAAAAAGAGAACCCCACCAACACTACACGTTTGCAATTTTCGGTTCCTTATAGCAAAAAACTCCGGTGAGCGTTGAAGATTCCTACGAAGCATTAGTGGTTTCTGGCTGATCTAAGAAGTGTTGGAGAAAAAGCCCTTTTTGAAGGGTTGAATGGTCAACTTTAGCGCTAGTTACAGATAGGCTCCGATGTATATCATCGAGAGTTAATGATATCATTAAATACTCCATACGGAGTAGTTGATGATGAGATTTTGAATCACTCGATTCAGATATTGGGTTAATGAGAAATTAATGTCTAAAGTTGGTAGAAAATAGGTATGAGATGGGAGTTGAAGGGATGACCTCACCCCATTCTCCCACATTGGAAATTTGAGTGTTGGGAGCTCAAGTTAAAAGAGCTAGTGTGTCTCTTATGGATGTGCCCCAAGGGGCAAGACACTTTTGTGCAGGAGGGAGGACTTAGATAATTCCACACGCGCGCGCGCCGCCTCCGCCGTCCGTCCGGCTCGGCTCAAGCTTGGTTCGGTTCAGGTGTTATTATTAATTTTCGACCAATCAGATCAGGGACACGTCATCCGACCAATCAAAAGTGAAGATTGGGGTCGGCCAAAGCATGTTCTACACTCCCCAATGGCTTTTCCTTTCTTGAGGGAAAAGTCGGCCATTACTTTTCTAAGGGGAAAAGTTTGATGATGTGTTTCGGCCAATCATATTTGAGCATTGACTACTCCTCTCCACTATATAAAGAACCCCATTGATGAAAGTTGAAGTATCGAATTTTCTCTAGTCTTTTCCAGCACAAAAAGTCTAGTAGCGTATAGATCTAGTTCTTGAGTCGAAGAGAAGTCGGAGCACTATGTATGTTCTACGGAGTTCGGATTTTCAAAGTGCCTCTAAATCCGAGACGTAAAGCCGTTGTATTTTGGGAGACAGTTGCTACTACCGCGAGGCACCATACCGGAGCAATTTGTCTTAAGGAAAGAGTATCTACTCGCCTCGGTTTGATCTCCGTCCTTTATTTTGTGCATCCTAATTTTCTTATTCGTTGTTCGAGTTAGATCTGCACGCAATATTAATTTTGTTAGATATGTTATATAATACGTATTTATCTTTCGCATTTTTTAATAATCCGTAATTAGTTCCGGTAATTACGGATCTATTACGTAAATCACTCCACACACAATACACTTACCCAACAAGAAGTTTCCGGTGCAGCCAAGAAGATGTCGGCCATTTCAATTCCTTTGCAGTTTCCGGCTAGTTCTCAAATTTCCCGGCCGTTATTCAAGTAGTTTTCTAGAAAATCTCCAAATTTCCAGGTAAAGCTTCGTTTTTCCCTGGTTTTCTCACCTATGTTGATCAAAGCATGCTTTAAATGCTTAATAGGTGTATGAATCGTATAAGTTGTTGGGATTTGAGCCTGTTTTGAGTATTTTTTTCCGCTTTCGTTTTGAACTCGTGTCTTGCTTCATGTAGTGCTTTGAACCGTTGCATCTTTTGCAAAAAATGTTTGTACTTGTTCTGGAGTTTGGCATATTAGCATAGAAATTTATTACGATAGAATGATTTATGAAAAATATTTATAGAAAATATTGTGTTATGGAAATATTGACATAAGTAGTAAGGGTAGTTTGGTAATATTGTATTGATGTAGAAACCCTACTAGAGGCTTTAAATATTGTACTTGATGACTGAGAATGATATACGAAAGAGACCGACCGAATTTATCATGGTATCGAAGCAAGATTTTGATTAGCCAAAAAAAAAAAAAAATTGATACAGCAAGAAACGAAGCTGAAGCTTCTCTCATGGCTGCAATGGCCAACGGTGACAAAGTCAAGACTTACGACCAGGCTTATTCTGTAGAGAATAAAGAGGATGCTGAGTTGGCAACATAGTGTGTTATGATTGGTTGGTAATCGTCACTCTACCCAATCACAACATTTCTAGTTAGCGATCAAAAGGATATAAAGGATAATAGTTAATGGAGTTAGGTGTATATACGAGAACAAAATATTCGATTCAATAAAGTACAAGTTGATTAGTTCATTTTTCTTTCCTTTCAAGTTGTTTTGTTCTTCTTCATAGTTTAGAGCATTGATCACTCTGAATTTGTGATTGTTGTTCTTCATAATGATTAATCCTCCTACAGCTATTTGTTTGTTTGTTCAACAATGAATCAGAGACAAAATCCACTTTAATTTGCGAAATTACTCCATCTCATCCTCTATACATGCATCAAGCGAAAATCCTTCCATTGTTCTTTTCAACCTTGCTTTGTGAGAGAAATTACCACGGTTGGAGCAAAGCTATATGCGCATGGCGCTACAGTCGAAGAACAAGCTCGGATTGGTAGATGGAATAGTTCTATGCCGAGAGAATGATGAGCGATTGCTTGGAATCGGACACAGTCAATAATATGGTGCTCTCATGGATTCTAAACTCTGTGATTCCTCCGATTACTCAAAGTGTTATGTGGTCAAACACAGCACGAGAGGTATGAAATGAATTGTATGTTCATTTTTCAACCAGTGATTCATTTCGTGTAGCTGATATTAAGGAAGATATTTTTGCTCTCAAGCAAGGTACTAGCACTGTAACTGAGTTTTACACCAAATTGAAAATCCTTTGGGAAGAATCTACTATGATACGACCCATACCTAGTTGTCCTTGTGGCCTTAACAACCAAGATTGGTGATTATGTTATAAGGTTTATTAGAGGCCTCAATGATTCCTTTGAACCTGTGAAGTCTAAAGTCTTCCTGATGCAACCTTTACCTGATATCAATGAAGCCTTCGCTATAGCGGTTAAGTTCGAAAGGAAAATTCAACATGGAATAGAACATGTTGTTGCTCCTATGGCTATGCAGCAATCTTATCAAGGAAATTATGTGATACAACAGCCACCTAGGCGATCTATGATCACGCAAAATGCGGTGCCAACTGGTTATGTGCAAGACGGTAACAATAGGAATTTTATGCAATGCACTTATTGTGGCAAACAAGGACATACTGAGGACAAATGCTACAGAAAGCATGGATTTCCTCTCAATTTCAGGCCTAGGAGGCAAGCATATCTTGCACAAAATGATTATGAGGATCCAGAGGGTGTCATACCTACTGATGGACTATCTTCAACACAGTTCGAAGGAGGTTCCTCTGCTTTCACTCCAGAACAATGTAAGGAAATGATGAAAGTGTTTGATCTTTTGAGATCTTTGAGTGCCGGACCTTGATTCCTCAGGTTCATGGATCAGCGACTCCCACATCGAGGCATCTCTTTGTTGTTACGAATCTTTGAATTCACTCAAAGAGACAAAGGTATGCATCTCAGTCCTGTTTAAGAGATTGGATTTTGGATTCAGTGCAGCCCGATCATGTAGCTTGCTCTTTATCCGTCTTTACTCATTACATTCCTGTTACAGGCAAAACCATTCATTTGCCTAATGGTTCCGATGTTCCTATTACTCATATAGGTACTGTGCTTCTGAATCCTGAGCTTACTTTGTATAATGTCCTCTGTGCGCCATCTTTCTCCTTTAACTTGCTGTCTCTCAGTACACTAGTCAAGAATCCTAAATATTTTGTTGTTTTTCATTCCTGTTCTTGTCTCATTCAGGACATGAGGACTTTGAAAGTGATTGGTACAGCTAGAGAGTACCATGGTATATATCATCTATTTGCTACTCCCATAAACACCTCTTCAGCTCAAGGCTCCACTCATTTGGCCTCTTCATCTCATCAATCTGTCATCTTCGGCCAGTGTCTTAGCAACATTTCCTCTTCTTCCTGGCTCTGGCACTATAGGGTTGGACATCCTTCAAACAAAAGGCTTCAAGTTGTACATAATAATAATGCTGTTGTTAGTGTTCCCACGAATAGTCATTGTTCTATATGTCCTTGTGCTAAACAACATAGGCTCCAATTTCCCTTAAGTACAAGCAGTATTCAAGTTGTTTTGACAGAATTCTTGTAGACATATGAGGGCCTTACAGGCAGCCCCCCATTAATAATCAAAGATACTTCTCGACTATTGTTGATGATCACAGTAGATACTGTTGGATTTTTTTTAATGCAATTCAAATCTGAAGTGAAACATATTATGAAATCTTTTTATGAAATGATTCTCACACAATTTAATCACGAAAATCAAGTGTTATAGAGCGAGAATGGCCAAGAGTTTGTTCTCTCGATTTCTAATTAGATAAAGCTATTATACATCGACAAAGTGTCAAACATACCCATCAACTAAATAGTATTATGGGCGTAAACATCAACATATCCTTGTCGTAGCTAGAAGTCTAAGGCTACAATCCAATATTCATACAATCTTTGGGGTATTGCATCAAACATGTTGTTTTCCTCATCAACCATTTGCCCACTCTCTGTCTAACAAATGCTTCTCCCTACCACAAACTCTTTCACAAAGATCGAACTACAATGACCTCGAGTCTTTGGTTGTCTTGCATATGCCCTTTATTCTTGATACTCACAAAACGAAATTCGATCCTAGAGCCATTCCTTGTTGTTATCTAGGCATCTCCCCTACTACCAAGGGCAGTATCCTTCTCAATTTAAATACTAGAGAAATTTTTCTATCTAGGGATGTAATCTTTCATGAACATATCTTTCCCTATTCTCAGTCCCCTCAAATATCTTCTGCACCATCCACATTACTTGTTCCTACACTGCAACTTTCCACCATAACTCTTTCTGACCCAGAAATTCCCTTCACCACTCCTCAATCATCCTTTGACAACTCAGACACTACCTCACCCGATCCTTCCCCAAATCCTGATTCTCCTTCTCCTCATTCCCAGGATATAAATCTTGTCAAACACTCTACCAGAGATAGGAGACCACCCCAATGGATCCAGCAATATCATACCATTTTACTCTTATCTTTCTCTCCTCCTTCCACATTTCCCAAATACCCCATTCATCATGTCCTCTCATATGATCATGCGGCACCTAATTATAAATCCTTTGTCCTAAACATGTCTGTTATTGCAGAACCTACTTATTTTGAGGCTGTACAGGTTCCAGAATGGCAAGCTGCCATGCAGTCTGAAGTTGATGCATTGCAGGCCAATAACACTTGGACTCTTGTGGACCTACCTCCCAACAAAATTCCTATTGGGTGCAAATAGGTATTCAGGGTCAAATACAAGCAGGATGGATCAGTGGAGAGATATAAGGCCCGGCTGGTGGCAAAGGGGTACACTCAGCAATTGGGCCTAGATTACCAGGACACTTTTAGCCCTGTTGCCAAAATGACAACCATCAGACTTCTTTTAGCTATTGCAGCTGCCAGAAATTGGATTTTGGAGCAGTTGGACATCAATAATATGTTTCTTCATGGGGACCTCCATGAAGAGGTCTACATGTTGCCACCTTCAGGTTTCCCTACTAACAAGGTTTGCAAGCTGCAAAAGTCCCTCTATGGACTTAAACAGGCTAGTCGGCAATGGAACATCAAGCTCACAGCTGCCCTTGTCCAGCAAGGATATGTCCAATCTCCTCATGACCACAGCCTGTTCATAAAATGTTCCCTTACAACTTTCACTGCATTATTGGTGTATGTTGATGGTGTGGTTCTTGCAAGCAATGATAGGTTAGAAGTTGACTCCATCAAACACTTCATGGATCAGATTTTCCACATTAAGGACTTGGGACCCCTAAAGTATTTTTTGGGTATTGAGGTGGCCAGGTCTAATGAGGGGCTTATTCTCAGTCAAAGGAAGTATGCATTAGAACTTTTGGAACAACAGGGGTTGTTGGGATGCAAACCAGCAACAAGTCCTATGGATAGTTCACAAAAGCTGTCACATCAAGATTCAGAATTGCTGCCCAGCAATACCTTGTACATGAGCCTAGTGGGAAAGATGTTGTACTTAACAATAACACGGCCATACATCTCTTACTGTTTGTCCAACAACTCGGCCCAGTTCCTTGATCAACTTGAGTCAATCATATGAAGGCTACACAAAGACAACTTAGATACATAAAAAGAAGTCCAGGGCAAGGTCTCAAGTTTTCTGCACAGAATGAACTAACCCTAAAAGCCTTTTATGACTCTGATTGGGCAGGTTGTGAAGAAACCAGAAGGTTTGTCATAGGGTTTTGTGTTTTTCTAGGCATGTCCTTAATTTCTTGGAAATCCAAAAGGCAAACCACAGTTTGAAAAAGCAGCTCAGAAGCAGAATACAGAGCAATGGCATCAGCAACCTGTGAAGTACAATGGATCATGTACTTGCTGAAGGACTTATTGGCAATGTATAACAAAGCAGTGCCTCTCTATTATGACAATAATAGTGTAGTGTACATAGCTGAAAATCCAGTGTTTCGTGAGAGAACGAAACACATTGAGATAGACTGCCACATTGTAAGGGAAAAGTACTTGAAAGGTGTCATCAAACCATTGCCTATCAGATCTGAGTTGCAATTTGCAGACATATTCACTAAGAGACTGGACAATATCAAGTTAGGCCAAATGATGCATAACTTGGGAATACATGATCTCTACTTGGCATCAGGTTTGAGGGAGGATGTAGAGAATAAAGAGGATGATGAGTTGGCAACATAGTGTGTTATGATTGGTTGGTAATACGTCACTCTACCCAATCACAGCATTTCTACTTAGCAGTCAAAAGGATATAAAAGGATAATAGTCAATGGAGTTAGGTGTATATACAGAACAGAATATTCAGTTCAATAAAGTTCAAGTTCAGTAGTTCCTTTTTCTTTCCTTTCAAGTTGTTTTGTTCTTCTTCATATTCAGCCTCGATGCTGGAAGAAAAATTTCATTGCGTATCCGGAGAGACTCGAAAGTATGCAAACGACAGGAGATTGTTACTAGAATTTGGAGGCGACGGGGAATTTTTACCGGAATTTTCGACAATTCCGGTTGATTTAGCGGGAGTGGAGGAAATTTATTCACACATAGAAAATAATCTACCATTGATTGTTGAGGATTTGGACGGATGGGTGATGATAACAAGATTTGACCGAGAAAATCGGTGCTAGCTAGAAATGGCAATCGCGGCACGGAATGGCGGCCAGACGATTGCAGAGGCCACGCCACGAGAATCAAGTGGTGCCCGCCAAAAGTCAACAAGGTAGTTGTTTTTGATTTGGCGGTCTCGGCTCGGCCCGTTATTCTGCTGATTCACAGAATTTAGAACATACAGGGTTGGCGAATATTAACCCCGACCAATGGCAAGGGATACTAGAATTTTTGAACCGTCCGAAACCGCATGATCGATTAATAGGTAACTCGGTTTGGATTATTGACACAGGGGCCACGCATCATGTGACATGAAATTTCCACTTACTCGTTGATCCTCACAAAATAGTTCCGTGCCCTATTGGGTTACCGGATGGGCGTTCGTCCTAGGCAACACATGAGAGAACCGTGGTTTTATCAGGAAATTTGTGTCTGAAAAATGTCTTATTTGCACCTAATTTAAATTGCAATTTGCTCTCGATTCACAATCGAGGATGATACGGTTGTATTATTCGACTCACGTCTACGTTATCGTTATGCATGACCGAGTAGCGAGGGCCGTTGATTGGGTGGGTGGCGTGTGGATGGAATTTTCTTGTTCTTAGGAGTTAGAGGCTCGGGTTACGGCCATTGATGGTGAGCAAGCGTGGATTTATGGAACGGCGTTTGGGACACCCATGAAAAGGTTCTTCGGTAGGTTCCAAATATTTCCATTTACAAAAATTTAAATAAAGATGGATGTGATATTTGCTTTCGGGCAAAGCAGACCCGTGAGCCTTTTCCTCTTAATGAAAATAAAGCCAGTCGTATCTTTGAGTTGATACATTGTGATCTGTGGGGTCCCTATAGTGTTCCCTCGACATGTGGTGCTATTTATTTATTTTTTAACTATTGTTGATGACTACTCTCATTCGGTGTGGATTTATTTCTTGTTAAAATGGAGGTTGAAAGCTGTTTTTGGACTTTGTCGCTTTGATTTCTCGTCATTAGAGTCACGATTAAATGAATTCATAGTGATAATGGGGTGAGTTTAGAGTCTTTACTCCACTTATTTTAGAAATGAAGGATCATATTTGAAACTTCTTACGTTGGGACTCACAATGAGAATGGAAGGGTAGAACGTAAGCATCAACACATCCTAAATGTTGCACGAGCCCTTAGGTTTGATGGTCATTTACCTCTTAAGTTCTTGGGAGAGTGTGTTATGGCGGCTGCCTATATAATTAACCGAACCCCCTCGAGTATTTTGAAATACAATACACCTTATGAGTCTCTACTTCATAAAAAACCGGATTTATCGATGCCTTGAATTTTGTGTTGTTTGTGTTATGCCTATGACCATCGTCCTTCACATAAATTTGCTAGTCATAGTCATAAGTGTGTGTTCTTAGGGTATCTTTTTGGGAAGAAGGGGTGGACCCTGTATGACATTGATTCGGAGGAAATTTTGTATCCCGAGACGTAAAATTTTTATGAGCATGTTTTCCCTTTTTCTCATCTGACCAAGGGTAGTGTGTCTCCTCCCATCCCTTATCCAGTTTTCGAGGATTTTGACATTGTAGATACGGGGTTCGAGGCTTCTACTTCTCCTCCGGGGATCCACCATTGTTGGTCCTCGAGTTGAGGGACGCGTGGGCATGATGATCTGACCAATTCGACGAGAGGATCTTGCACATGATATGGCACCCTCACCACAACCTCGACAACCAGGTGATGGTGTAGAAGAATTAGGCCGAGGTAGACGACAGAAGATCCTGAATTCTCGATTTCAGGATTACGTGACACATACTATGGTTGCACCGAAAAGTCCTACCCCACGCTCTTTCACTTCCTCGGCATCCTCGGGTACTCCGTATCCTCTTATGCATTTTGTAAATTATGATAGGTTTTCTGATAAGCATCACAAGTTTCTGGCAGCTATCACAGTTGGGAACCCTCCTAAATCTTTTAAGGAGGAAGTAAAACATGAAGGTTGGCGTAGGGCCATGGCTGCAGAAATTCAGGCCCTAGAAGACCAGGGTACTTGGGAGTTACAACCCCTTCCTCCCGGGAAAAAGGCATTGGGGAGTAAGTGGGTTTATCTGAGAAAAAAATATAGCGAGCACGGTACTTTGCGAGAGGTTAAAAGCCGGTTAGTGGCATTTGGGAATCATCAAGAAGAGGGTATTGATTACACGGAGACATTTGCGCCAGTGGCGAAAATGGTTACTATTTTTACTTTTCTTAGTGTTGCTGCGATGAAAGGTTGGGATATACACCAAATGGATGTGCATAATGCATTTTTGCATGGGGATTTAGAGGAGGAGATTTACATGAAGATCCCCCCGGGTTTTGAGAAGAAGCGGTTCGAACTTAGTTTGTCGGATGCGTAAGTCGTTGTACGGGTTGAAGCGGACCCGAGATCTTTGGTTTCAGAGCTTGCTTCTGCGTTACGTGAGTATGGTTTTCGTCAGTCCTACACCGATTATTCATTATTTACTTTGATTCATGGTGATATTCAGCTCCATGTCCTCGTTTATGTCGATGAAACGATTATTGCCGGCAATGATAAGGTTGCGATGACGATTTTTAAATACTTAGGGAAATGCTTTAAGATGAAGGATCTTGGGGTCTGAAATACTTTCTTGGGAACAAGGTGGCTAGGAACAAGGACAGAATTTTCTTAAATCAATGCAAGTATTCCCTTGATATTATCCATGAAGTCGGGTTACTTGGGAGCAAGCACGCTGATTTCCCGATTGAGCAGAATGACAAGTTGGCCTTGGCTATTGGCCCGTTGTTGAGTGATCCGGGGCTGTATCGTCGACTGATTGGCCGACTTATCTATCTAGGAGTAACTCGACCTGATCTGGGTTATTCCTTGCATATGTTATCTCAGTTTATGTAGGCTCCTCGAGTTGTCCATTAGGACACGGCTTTACGTCTCGTTCGGTACTTAAATAAACATCCGGGTCAAGGCATTCTGATGCACTTTGACAGTTCTCTTCTCTTTGAAGGTTGGTGCGATTACGATTGGCGATTTGCCCACGACTCGCCGTTATTTGAGCTGTTGGTTTGTCTTTCTTGGACTTTTGCCGATATCTTGGAAGTCCAAGAAACAAACTACGGTATCTTGTTCTTTGGCCGAAGCGGAATATCGATCTATGGCGTCGATTACATATGAATTGAAGTGGTTGAAACAGTTACTTGCTGAGCTCGGTGTTGGTCACCCTTCTGGGATCCGTCTCTTTTGTGATAGTCAATCGACATTGTATATCGCCCAAAATCTGGTCTTTCACGAACGCACGAAGCATATTGAGGTAGTCTGTCATTTTGTGCTTGATGCTATCATGGACGGTTTGATTCTCCTTCATATATTCCCCACGAAGCATCGGTTGGCGGATATTCTTACAAAAGCATTGGGTCGTCAGCGGTTTGACATTTTATTACATAAGTTGGGCATTGAGACCATCACGCTCCCACTTGAGGGGGGGTACTACGATAGAATGATTTATGGAAAATATTTATAGAAAATATTGTGTTATGGAAATATTGACATAAATAGTAAGGGTAGTATGGTAATATTGTATTGATGTAGAAACCCTACTAGAGGCTATAAAATATTGTACTTGATGATTGAGAATGATATATGAAAGAGACAACCGAATTTATCAAAATTCCCTGCCAATTTGCTTCGTCTTTCTAGAAATTTGGATAGTATTTTGCCCTTTAAGCTCTCTTTGTTCGAATTTGGGGTTTAGAACTTGATTTTGGCAGAAAATATAAGGGTGAGGTGTCAGGATGAGCGGACACGCTCGTCCTGGCCCGACTTCCAAGTCTAGGTGACTAACTATCTGCCTCGCCTCTTTACTTTTTAGCATGTCATCCAAGCGGACACCTAGTAAAGACGACGACCATGAGGCCATGGATTACGAGGTCAACGAGGTAGATTCCGGTGATCACGGGATGTATGAGTTTGCCGTGCAGCTCGTGGGAGAATTGGTTGAGGTTGAAGTTCTGGGGACCTCCGGGCAAGATCTTGATGAGCATCTTTGAGGCTACAATGAGAGAAAACATTTATCGATCGAGGAAATGGAAACAAACTATGGAGAAGAATCGTGGCCTCCGAAATAATATACCGTTTAGGAGCACGCTGAGCTCGCGTTCCAGAAGGCATTCGACAAGGATGTTAGGAAACAATGGAAGAAATCCTGGACGGCCAAATAATACACCCCTTCCTTGGCCGCTTACGACATCTCTGCGGACTACTGTTTCGTGTCTTTCAAGAAGGATAAGGCGAAGAAACGGTTTTGCAGCCGATTCCTGCTAGATTTTCTATTTTTGCATTATGACCAACTCGTGGCCGGGTTCCAACCACCATTTGACCCTTTTCTGGTGAAGTTCATGGATGTCACCCAAACCTTGCCCTGTGACCTCTCTCTTAGGTTGGCGAGAGTGCTAGTGGACTTCATTATCGTGTGCCGGATGCTGGGGATCGAACCCACATTTCTGGTGTTCAATCATTTCTTCAACATGTCTAGGATGAACGAAGATGGACAGCTTGGTCCTCACAGGTGCACTGGCCACTGTGAACTTGACCTTCCAGATAAGGTCAATGCTTAGAATACCAGTGTATGAAGATCGAGCCGCGGGTATGGTGGCCTCTTCAAAACTTTGAGCCTGGCTCGACTAACATCGAGGAGTTTAAATAGTACGGAGAGCAGAAGGATGACGAGCCTCTCATTCAGCGAATAAAGGAGATCTTGGAGAGGTCCCTCTCACTTAGAAATGGACCTTTAACTTGCGTTCACTGTAAGATGTGACCGAGCCCTTTAGTCGAGCTGCTGGGATCCCCGGGTCTGAGGTTGGAGAGGCGTTAGGTAGAGTTAACCCCCTTCCCTGCGACTTGGATTGGTACGGGATGTGCCACCATGAAATATGCTTCCACTTCACAATGCTGCGTGTGTGGCGATCAGCGTGTGTGAGCTAGGTAACAATTTTCTTCATATACACTTGGCTTGTATTTTGCATTTTCATTTTCATAGTTGTATGCTCTGCTTTCATATCTTGTGGGCGCTCTAATGTGTCTGATTATTTGCAGATATGGTGAATTTCAGCCGTCTTCATAAGCAAGTCGTTGATAGGCAGACTGTTGGTGAGGTCGAATCTGCTCGCGGTGACCGGGGAGCATGAGTTGCCTAAGGTTTCCTTGGATACCTCTTCTGGGGCAGCGCCTCAGAACCAAAAAGGAAAGAACAAGGTTGCAGATTATCCTGCCGGTGGCAAACAATCTATAGGGCCGAAAGCTGATGTAGTGCCCGCCAAAAAGTCTGTGACTCAGAAGCGGCCGATCATGATCGATAGTACAGAAAAAGAGCCGAAGCTAAGAAATCCAAGGCGGGGGGCGGATGCGGCCAGGCGGACTTTGGGGCGACAAACAATTCAAAAGTCTATTTACGGTCATGGATCGGCTTCCGGTGGCTCCACTTCTCAACTGTTTCAAACCGAGCTCCCTGGTTTGTTTCGGAGTTCAAAAGGCCGGAGACCAAGAAAGATCGATCATCTTGGTCGATGCCATTTCAAAGTTCTTGACTAAAGAACACGCCGCTAGAGCGGCCCGATGAGGTGGCCATGGAGATTGGCATGTGTATTGGTGCTCGGGCGATCTTGATGGACCGGGTTCATTCGACAAAATGCTTGATGAGGAAGCGTGAAGACCATCCGGGTTTGATGGGCATGCTCACTACACTGGTAAATTATTATTTCCGTATTCCTCTACACTTATTTTTTTGTTATCAATATGTTCTTGATCTCGATCCATTGCTTCCATTGTAGATGGACACCTCTGTTGCCCAGAGAGACCGCATGGACGTTGAAGCTGACCACGAACTAGAGCGTACTGCCAAAAAAGTGAAGGAATTGGAAACAGCTTTGAGTGAGACCAATCTTACGGCCGGCACAGCTGAGAGTAAGCTTGAGGCCTTGCAAAAGAAGCTGAAAGATGATTTGGAAGCCGCAGAGCTGGAGCGAGTCCAACTTCAGGGTCTTAAGGAGAAAGAGGTCGCTGAACTTAATAAGGTCATCGATGATATGAAAGCGAGTGCGACACGGGCAGGCGAGTTGTGGGCCAAGGAGAAAGCCGATCTTGAACAGAAGGCGAAGGATGCCGGGGCCGATTTGGAGAACAAGTTGGAAGCTGCCAGGATGGCCGCAAGGGTGGAGGCAGTTGAAGCTTTTAAAAGATCTGCTGAGTACCAAAAGGCGCTCGGTGCTGCTGGTCTCACGGGCTATGATGAAGGTTTTTACCACCTGGCTCGCTATGTCCGATGGGCTCTAGGAGCGGCGCTCCTCTTTTGGGGACTTTCAAAGATTGGTCTTTCACGGACCAATATGATTCCCGTCTGTTGCCCTTCCATGCTGAGATCCCTTTTACCTGAAGAGCTCGCCGCCATTGCATTGATCTGGTTGGGCGCGGTCATACACCGTAGAGTCCTCCCCTAGTCCTCGACAATAACTTGAGGTCAATGATAAACGATCCTTCCTCTGTGCCCCCCCCCCCAGTTGCGGAGAAACCGAACCCAGATCATGATGACTCCATGCTGCATTCCTCATTGAACGAAGAAAACGTACATGATGACAGCATGCGGCCCGAAGGGAAAATGACTCAGAAGTGATCACCTCTCCTTGCTCTCATTTATTTCTTGAAGTTGTAATCTGGAACAATTACCTTTGATGCTAATTTGTAATAATTTTTGCCATGCTTGATAACTTTTACTAACCTCTCTTTATGGTTGTTGTTTCGGCCTTGTTTGAATGAATGTTTCTTGATTTTGCTATGTATTAAACGTGTTCGCTATGTCTTCTTTTTGTCGTAATGTGTTGCTTTAATAATCTGCTCGAAAATATTGCATCTTTCGAGTCCGACGTTGTTAGTCCGACTTAGGGAGGGTCCGCCCCCTTGTTTTGATAAGGCATGAGGTTGTAAGCTTGCTGGCTTATCGAAAATAACTGCCCGACTCGTAATCGAAACTTTGCCATGGCATGGTCATGCGAGAAAGTTGTTGAAAATTACACTTGTGCATCAGTGGGCACATCTCATTGATAGAATAACGCACATAAAAGATAAAATGTAAAATCGGGTTTTTATTAAAAGCTTACAAAATAAGAAAGCCTAAATGCTCAAGTTGTAAATGAGAGGATAGCCATAACACATAAAGAAAGCGAGTCCATTCACGTGAAGCACGAGATGAATGGCGCCATAACCCTACCGATTGTTACATGTAGTACTTTTGAGATTGCCCGCGTGCCATGGCCGATTAAGCTCGAAGCCGTTCTGATCCTTGAGAATATAAGTCCCTTTCTTGACCTCTCTGCGACTTGATAAGGACCTTCCAATTCTCCGTTAGCTTGCCCTTGTTGGGTAGAAGACCGACGGATTTCCTATTCCGTAGAACGAAATCTCTGAGCTTAAATGAGTGGTCTCAGATTCGTCTATCATGATGTCGCTTCAAGATCTGTTTGTAGTTCACAAGCCGATGGTAAGTCGCTATTCTTCTTTCTTCAGCGAGATCGAGTTCGATTTTCCTATTGACCATATTATCCGTTGGATTGTATTTAGCAACTCTGATACTTGGGAGATCCATTTCAAATGGGGTCAAGGCTTCTGATCCATACGTCAGGGCGAATGGTGTTTCTTCTGTGGGAGTCTTAATTGTGGTGCGGAGAGCCCAAAGTATGGCAGGTAGATCGTCGACCCATCCGCCTGCTTTTTCACCTATACTTTTCTTCAACATCTTAATGATATGCTTGTTGCCGGCCTCGGCTTGACCATTCCCCTAGGGATAGGCTACGGATGATTGCCAGTTGTGGTGTTATCTATAGAAGACTGAGAACTCATCCCAGAATTGAGGTCCGTGGTCCGATACCACTGCTCGTGGAATCCCAAATCACGACCAGATCTGATAGTGTAAGAAGTAGACCGCATTCTTTGATCCTATACTCGCTAGTGGCTTGGACTCAATCCACTTCATGAAGTAATCAACTGCCACTATGACATACTTGCAGCCACCTCTTCCCGTTGGGAATGGTCCGATTAGATCATGTCCCCACATGTCGAAGGGCCATGTGGAAACAACAATACTTTGCTCTACTGTTGGCAACCTAGGTATGTCCTCGTGTATCTGACACTCTGGGCATTCTCTGACTAGCTTTTCCGAAACCCGTATGATGGATGGCGGTGGTAGCTTTGTGGTTCTGAATTTATGTGTTAGAGAGCGGCTAGCCGGGTGGCCCTCACACACTTCATGATAGAGCTCTGCTAGGATTTTTTTCACTTTCCTCCTTGCGGACACATGTGAGAAAAGGTTTAGAGATAGACCGTCTGTAAAAGTATCCTATTGTCTATGATGTATCTCACTGCTCTTCTTCTGAGAGCGCGGGCCTTATCCGGATCTGCGGGCAAGGTGCCCGATTCTATGCACGTTTGGATCTCGTCTATCCAACATGGAACCGGTGTTAGTGCATCGATTTCCATGATTTCACTTTCTCCGTGGTAGCAACTGATATATATTCTACCATGATCGAAGGATCAGCAATTTCCTCATCCAAAGATAGTCTGGAGAGAAAAATCTTCCCGTTCATCGTCCTCTCTGCCGATTCTGATGAATTCACAATAGTTGAAGTCGCTTCTCATTCGTTGGACAATGTCACGATACTCTTTTGGGATGCCGCATCGTATTTCATAACCCCCTGAGATCTGTTCAACTATGAGTTGAGAATCACAATAGACTTCAACATTTTGAACCCTCATTTCTCTTGTAAAGTAAATTCCGGCGATCACAGCCTCGTGCTCAGCTTGATTGTTTGTGGCCGGGAACTCGAACCTGAGAGCCTTTTCTATCTTTTCAGTTGTGCCCGGATCGAGTAGAATAACACCGGCCCCGCATCCATTCTAATTAGGCAACCGTCAACATCGGTTTGCCAACAATTATCCAGGTTTTGAGGTGCCAGGGCAGGGTCAATCCGCATCGGTCAACCTGGCTGCTCCGAACTGAAACTTGTTTCAACGATAAAATCTACTAAGGCTTGAGCCTTGATCATTTTTCTGGGTTGATACTGATCGCGTGTAAGTCACTAACGTCGATATTACTAGCAAAAAAATACTAGGTACATCGTAGTATAGTAAATGTGAGTCACGGTCGATCCCCACAGAGGCGATGCAACTATAAGTATAAAAGATTCTAACCTAATTAAGAAGCAACATATAGGCGGTCATTGACCAACAATAACATAAAAGAAAACAAACATGGTATACCTCTCCTCTCCTCACCGATCCACTAACTTGAATTATGTAATCGTTATGTTTACTTCTTACATAATTTCCTTAAATTAATCGCGAGCTTTCGTTTTAATTATCATTATCACTACGGGTGAAATTCTAACCCTATCTACTCCGCAATGGCGGTAGACAATCTTTTCACATAAGCTACCCTCCTTGATTGGTCCGTAATAGTCCATACGCATAAAGAACTAGAATTGCCGATATTAAGCGCTAACTCATACCGCTAAACCCACTGAGGCGGTATCGACATTGACCAAAGACGCGTTCTGAGGTCCATTCAAGACTATGTCTAATTAACACTTCACTAACGATCCTTCATGTTAATTTACGAATTACGAATACTAGATTGACCGGACTATTACTCGTTTTAGTTATTCCGCCGATCAACGTGGTGTAGTGAATCGTTTAGGTTTTCTAAAACATGCCCCGGTAAATCGGTATAGACCACCGGGTTACCGGGGCGGCTTTTCCAATTTACGGATCTACATTGCTTAGTACGATTAAAATAAGTAAATTATGGGGTTGTTAAACATGCAGATTAACTAAAACACATAAGTACGAACAGATCTACCATATTGAAGACAATAAAGGAACGTTCAAAGCTTCATACCTTCAACAGTGGTGATCTAGCTCGATCTACTCAAGCTAGAGATGATGGAAGAAGGGAGGAAACCAAAAACAACTCTCCAAAGCTCAAGAAAACTTTATTGCATAATAATAATTGTAATGTAATATGTAAAACTTATGTTTTGTATTGAGCATATCCAAGCTTTCAGTATATGCGGCTTTATATAGATACAATAGCCGACTCAAGACTCTCTAAAACCCTAACTGACTTATATAATGCGGCAGAATCAAATTCGTGTCCAACAAGACGCCGGTTTACCGGGTCTAGCCTTCGGGTTACCGGGCCTTCTTTTCTTCTTTTTCTTCAGCAGGCTTCTTCTTGGACTTCAATCACTTGGCCCAATGTATTTCTTTTGGTTCAGATCCATCCTCCAATGCTCCCGATCCGGTACATCCTATAAAACACGCAAAACAAGACAAAACAGTACCAAAACCTTGGGAAAATAGCATAGATGCAGAATTACGATCCTGGAAACACTCACATAGCATTTGACACTTATTCCACATAATAACGAGCCTATATATCATCTCTTGAGCAGAATTTGGGGTGAATAAAGGTAGAATTATTTGTATCATTTAGAGCGTTATCAGATACTGAATGTCGAACTCCGTGATCTCAATAGCCCATCGCAGTAGACGACCTGAAAGGTCGGGTTTGTGTAGAATCTGACACATAGGGCTATCTGTTAAGACAATAATTGTGTGTGAAGTAAAGTAGACCCTAAGTTTGTGGGCTGCAACGACAAGCGAGTAGGATAATTTCTCCACATTAAAATAACGACTCTCCACCGACTGAGAGCCTTGATTACATAGTAGACGGGTTTTTGGAGGGTTCCGGCCTCCTTTATAAGCACGGCGTCTACAGCCCCAATCTGAGGTTGCCAAGTATAGAAACAAAACATCTCCCGCTTTGGGGCTTACTAAAAAGGGTGACTTCCCTAGGTACTCTTTGAGAGCCTGAAAGGCTTTGGAGCACTCTCCATCCCATGTGAACGTCTTGTTGCCCATGAGGATCTTAAAGAAAAGGAGACATTTCTCAGCCGACTTCAACATAAACCTGCCTAGAGGAATGATTCTGCTATTAAGCCCCTGGACTTCCTTGATTGTGGTCGGTTCCAGCATGTTGAGTAGTGCTTGAATTTTCTCAGGATTAGCCTCGATCCCGCGGTGACTGGCCATGAACTCAAGAAACTTGCCTGCCTAGACACCAAATGTACATTTGGCCAGATTGAGTTTCATTGAGTGCCTCCAAATGTTCTCGAAGGTTTCCTTGAGGTCGTCTGTGTAAGCCTCCGTGTTCTTCCTGATTTGTGAGCTGAAAACTTTGTTGACCATCCTCTGATATGTCGAACCCGCGTTCTTCAGCCCAAAGGGCATCATCTTGTACTAGTATAGACCCCCAACAGCTCTGAAGGCTGTTTTCTCTTTATCGGACTCAACCATCCTAACCTGATGATACCCCCAGTATGCATTCAAGAAGATGAGAGTATCAAACCTGGCAATGGAGTCAACCAGCCGATCGATCACGGGAAGTTGGTAGGGATATTTCGTACAGGCCTTGTTGATGTCCGTGAAGTCCACGCACAGTATCCACTTGCCATTATGCTTATTCACCAGCACCGCGTTTAATAACCTGGTAGGATAGGCCAACTCTTTGATTATCCCAGCTTGAAGAAGCTTCGCAACCTCTATCTTTATTGCGGCCTCATTTTTGGAAGTAAACTGTAGAGCCTGCTGTTGTATTGTCTTGAAGGTAGGGTCAACGTTCAAGTGATGTAGCGCGACCTTGGGCTTAAAGCCCCTCATATCAGTTACTACCCACGCAAAGGCATCAATTTTCGCCTTTAGCTGGGTGATGAAAGCTTCATTTTTCTGCTTCGGCTAGGTGGGCCCCAATTTTGATTTTTGTCATGGTAGGCATCGTTCATCGACTACCTCGACCCGACTCTCCATCATTTGTGAAGTCCGGCTCATTTTCGACTAGTAAGGTATCACATTCAATAGCGAAGGGATGAGCTCTCTCACCATCCTTATCATACTCATGCCCGGCTGCGGTGTCTGTTCGCTCGATGCGAGCCTTCTTACTTTCTGTTCTTGAATCTGAATGAATTTGAGGATCGTTGCGGGCTCACTAAGCGACACTCCAATTCTATCCCCACATAAAGCGTAGCCCACGATGCGAGCCCGAAACAACCATGTGAAATTGTCTTAAAGCCGGGCTCCTAAAATCATGTTATAATTTGATTGGAGATCGACCACAAGGAATGTTACCTTTTTAGTCGGAAAGTGCACGTAATATCCGATCTACACATCAAGATCAATGGCCCTTTGACTTGATTTTTGTGATTTGTAACACATTCAAGGGTGCCATTATGCGGCCTCAGACTGGAGTCGCCAAACCTGAGCTCCTTGAAACAGTTGTAGTATAGGATATCTCGGCAGGCTCTGGTGTCGATCATTACCTTGTTGACACAGAATCGGTTGGTTACCACTGAAATGCTTAGGCATGAATACTTCACATTAGTAGCGGTTACCAGTTCGTTATGGGTATAGGCGAGTGGCTGCTCATTCCCGCCCAGGATAACTGGCTTCTCGACATGCTTGTTAATGGAGCCGATTCTATGCTTGATCTAATTTTTGCTGGGAGGACCCTCCGTGATTGTGCGGATCTCTCCTGTCGTCGTAATGGCGGCCTGCCAATCATTTTGAATTGCGCCCCCACCATCTCTTTTGTACTGGTCGTGTTGACCACGGGTTTACAACTTCTCAATTTCTCTCTTCAACTGTATGCATTATTCAGTGGTGTGACCCTTATCTTGATGGAATGCACAACACTTGGATTGATCACGACGCTTGTCCGGCTTCATCGGATAAGGGTCAGGAAGCTCGTCCCTTACCTCATTCATCATCTGGGTGTATGAGACCCTGAGAGGAGTCCAGTTCTCTTCCTTAAATTTCTTGGGCTTCTTGATATCCCGATCCCGATTCTTGCGGTTATCTTTAGGCAGGCTTCGCTCAGCCCTTTGTTTTCCTCTATGGAAGGACGACGACCCCTCATTCCCCGCCGTCGCGACGTACTTTCTTGTCAAACTCAACATTTCCTAAAGATTGGCCGGAGGATTGAGGGCAAACTAAGATTTTAAGTAGCATTGACTTAGCCCCGTCTCAAAGCTAGTCATGACCACATTATCTGCAAGACCTCTCGCCAACTCATACACTTTATAAAATAGCTCATAATAGCTACTAGTTGACTTGTTCTCACCTTGTCTGGCCTCGTGAAGGTCAATGTGTGTCTTCTTGGGTCCGCCCACTGACTTGAACTCTGCTGTAAATTTATTCACTAGATCATCCCCAGATAGGATCGATGCGGGGGGCAGGCTGCGGACCCATGAAGGTGCTCTATTTTGCATGGCGCCCATAAAACCATGCATCCTCCCTGGGCGTGCATAAGTTGATTCTGCTCTGAAAACCTGAGTGCCAATCCAAAGGGTCCGTGGTACCGTGATAATTGGTAAAGCTTGGGTAGTTTGTACCTCCCCTTGGAGCTGCCGCTAGGATGTCTTGATGTAAGACGCTTGTGCCCATGTGGGCTTAGATTCCTTTACCGTCTTACCCCTTTGTAGCTACTCTATCTATTTTTTCATCAGAACCAACTCAACTGCGACTTCCAGGGTCGACTAACACTTTGCTCTTGCTCTGACTCTCCCCGCCTGTCTTTGAGGGTCCGAACCTGTCTGGTGTTTCCGGGACGATCAATGTTTCCTTGCTCGTGGGTTGCACCGCTGACATTATCCACGGGCCCAAGGCGAGCCAAAACTGATTTTCTGCCCTTATTGGGCTGGGATGTCGTGTGATTGCTCTCATCTCTTTCCGTATGACGAGACCAAGCAGCTCTCGGTGGATCCAATGGTGGCTGGACCTCAGTAGGGGCTTGCAATGGTGGAATAAACTTGCTGACCAGTTACGGAGGTAGCCCCTCGGCTATGAGTTGCAAATTGTATAGCCGCATATCCTCCATATATTCCATGTGGGCCTTAAGTGCCAGAGCATGTGGACTGAGGTTCATGTTTGCCTCCACGTCTAGGTTTGTCCTCTGCTCAAAGTTTTGTTGGGAAGCTCCAGCAATGTGCTTACTGCAGCCCTGCCTTATGGCCGCTTACTACATCTCTCTGGACTTGGCCCTTCATTCAGCACGCCTCGCATATCCGCATATTCCTCATGTCCGGAGTTACCCCCTGATTGCGCACCTCTGCTACGTCAACTATGATGTGACGCACTACCACGTGGAGCGTTTTGATTGGCCACCTTGGCTGGCGTCTCAGTTGTAATATTTTTCCCGCCAGTCCTGTTGATTTGATAGGTAACTTGTAGAGAAAGCAAAGTTGGTGGTGCCGGCCGGAGTAACTCTTATACCCAGAATCCGATAGAACTCTGGTGATGCAATGTCAAATATTCCCAATAATACAAATATGCAGGTTCCTTTCGATATTTGAAGAACTGGGATTGCTAAAACACGTTTACCCACCTGGAAATTGGTAGGAGCTCGTGTATGAGCTCTGAAGATACCGTCGGAGGTGCTCTTCCAGGTTGGAGCGATTTCAATGAGAATTGAAGCAAAGATTCGTAATACCAATGCTCATGTCAATGAATATGCTTCAAGGGTGTTGAAAACGTTGATTCTTAGGCCGTACAACCCTAAAATCAAAGCGTTTGTTGATTTGAAGCATGGAGAAGGTGCGGCGGTCTCGTCGGCGACGCCGTGGAGATGAATTTGCAGTGGTGAGAACCTCCGGAAAACACTGAATCTATGTGATTTTTCCGGTAACGGAGCCAACTGATATTGTCTGAAATATCACGGTTACACTAACTAGATTTTAGGGTGGATATCTGGCTATTTATGTGTGATTTCTCCGATAGGAGGTGGTGGTTGTAATGAAATGGATGAAGATTCAAGCGTCGGACTCAGTGCGGACACGATAGTCGACAAATTGGCAGAGTAGCTCGGCTTGTATTAATTCTCAGATCCTTTATGAATTACATGGTGCCCCAATATATTGGCGGATTGCTAATGACGATTAGGCTAATGACGACAAGACATAATTAACTATGACGTGACATAATTAAATACAATCAGGAAGACAAGTAAAAGAGTCGGACATGAAAGCTCGTTGGTCGCTATAATATCCTCCTGGCCGCTTGATTGTCTTGCTTTCGCTAATGTCAAATGTGAATCTTGTTCGCCATATGTAGCGGGCACATACTATGGGGATCGGAGTTGGCCCCCAGCTGAGTAAGTGTCTGCGGGTAGCCCAAACGGAGACGATTTTACGGCTTGATCCGGCATGTGTTCATGCGGACTGAAGGCGGTTATGCTTGGCTGCAGATGTGGGACCTACGCATTCGGTCATTTGTCGATCCAGAAACCGTTTATGGTTCGGTATATCACGTATATATATATATATATATATATATATATATATATATATATATATACAGAGAGAGAGAGAGAGAGATTAAGATTCAAACTCATTCTTTTTTTTTTGGTCGAAACCGGATATTTTATTAATAATCAAACTGTACAAACTTTACAAATCAAATGAGAGGGAATTTACACTAACTGGAAGAACGAAACTCGAAAATCAAGGCCAAGCTAATCTAAGTTCACGGGCTCGGCGAACAGCTTCAGATATAAAGATCAACTTCGGCGGGCGTGGAAGGTCCGAGTGATGGCTTTCTTTATTCCTCCAATACCAGACACTCATCACGATTTCACGGAACAAGAATCTCCAAAACGCAGTGTTATCGTGTTTATACATATTTATTTTCAAACAATTTTCCAACCAGGAGGGTGTGTCGAATGGACAGACAAAGTGGTCCCAATGTTGCCGGTGAATAACATGTTTCCACATGTCGTGGGTCCAGGGACAATCTCTCAAAGCATGCAACGTGGTTTCCTGAGAATTTCCACAAATGGGGCAAGCACCATCATCACTAATAGACCTCGAAGCCAAAAGACCCGCAGTTGGAAGGGCATCACGGTGGATCTGCCAAAGAAGAAAATTGCCACGAAGAGGCCCTTTAATGGACCAAATGATACGCCATACATTGTCCCCTGGGCCTTCCTCATATTGGTGGATTTCGTGGTAGGCCGAGTTGACTGAGAAATTGCCCGAGGTGTTTAATTTCCAAGTAACATGTCCATCGCCGTCGATGCCGAATGCGTTTCGCAGAGAATCAGCTGCCGAGCAAATATGACGCCAAATAAAGCTACAATTCGGCTTTGGTGTATCAAAGGGAGAACCATATTTACGTTTGAGCAATTTCACCCACAACTTTTCTGGTTCCGTCAAGAGCTGCCATGAAAGTTTCGCAAGAAAAGCGGTGTTCATGTCCCGAGAACTTCTTATTCCGACCCCTCCCTTAAATTTTGGTTGGCAAATATGATTCCAAGCTACTAGATGAAGACCCCGTTCCTCCACATCGTGCCCCCAAAAGAAAGATCGAATTATTTTGTCGAGCTCATGGGTTACGGAGACAGGTAATTTAACAGTTTGCATTTGGTAGTAGGGTGTCGTGGAGAGAACCGTTTGGGATAAAATAGCACGACCAGCTTTGGATAACGTATTTGCTTTCCACGGTTGCAGCTTACCACGAACTTTGTCAATAAGACCTTGAAAATCCTCCTTCTTCACACGAGTATGATGTAAGGGTACTCCAAGGTATTTCTCAAGATGGGGCGTGTGTGACATACCAAGATTCAAACTCATTCTTTAATTATCATTTTCTTCGGATACGTACATGTATCTGTAATCAAGATACATGTATTCGCTAAAAGTATCCGAATTTTAAAAATTACAATCCGCCCCAAATCCATATCCAATGGAGTATCCATCGAGTATCGGTATCCGATACGTATTAGATACGGGATAAGTTCGGTTTGCAGGATAAAGTATCCGTGCACCCTAGCACCTGATTAGATTAGATGCGATGAAAGTAGATGAAGATGCTGCTTTGCTGTAGCTTTTAACAAGTCTTACAAGTTCTGCAACTTTTTCTTTATGTATAATAATATTTGCCATGAGCCAACTTTGTGAATTGTGATTCAGGGAAGAAGCAAGCAAAAGAAAATCATTAAAAAGCAGATATCGCAGAGATGATGGCGAAAAGCCTCCTTGGTATAGTCCTAGAAAAGGCGGAATCTTACACTGTAATCTCTTCACTGTAAAACTGGTGTTCAGTATTGTTTTACTTGGAGCATTCATTACGCTCTTGCACTCTCAGGCTATTTATCACATTGAATACACAAGGAGGTAATGTATGTAGATATTCTTCACTTTATTGTGTTTCCTCCCCTCCCCCCTCAAGAATTTCTTTTTTCACCAAAACAACATGCAAAAACTGTATCCAGGAACGGTATGATGAACTTTTGGGGAGGGGATAAAAGTACCGTTAGAGACGAACACTATGTTTCTTTTCTCGATATCAACTGGGACCAAGTGTCAAGTGTTACCCATAGAATACATGATGGTATAATACATGCCAATATGACCATTGGATTGCTCAATTTTCGTGATATGGAAATCGTGGATTTTAAGATACTCTTGCCAGATGCTGAGATCCATGTTTTAAACCTTGATCCGGTTTCTGAGGATGTGACATGGCAAACATTATACCCGGAATGGATTGATGAAGAACAAGAATTCGAGGTTCCTATATGTCCAACTCTACCCAAGATTCAGGTGCCTAATAATAGACCATATGATCTGATTGCACTAAAGCTTCCATGCAACAAATCAAACGAATGGTCTCGAGATATTGCTCGGTTACACTTGCAGATTGCTGCTGCTGAACTTGCTGCAACTTTTAAGGGTGTTTATACCATCCGTATTCTCATAATCACCGAGTGTTTCCCGATTCCAAACCTCTTTACCTGCAATGAGCTCCTCGAGCATTCTGGCAATGTCTGGCTGTATGAACCTAATTTAAGTAAACTGCTCGACAAACTTCGCTTACCCTTGGGATCGTGTGAGCTCGCAGTTTCACTAAACGCCGCCAGAGGTTAGTGAATCCATAACTGTCTCTAAACACACAGAGTGCTGAAAATAGGTACATATTTTTGTTGGACACTGTTAATGGCGCCATGGTCAATTTTACTCGGGCACCACACCTCGTGCAAATTTCGATTTTGTAGATGTCAAAATATGTTTTCAACCCTCCATAATCGAATTTTGTGCATAATTTCGACTCTGGAGGGGTTGAATACAGATTTCGACCTCTATAAAGTCGAAATTTGCACGAGGTGTGGTGCCCTAGTAAATCGCGTGTGGTGCCATTAACAATGACCATTTTGTTTTAGTAAGCTACTGAAAAATTGGGTATTAATATTCATAACAGATCAACCGCGCCTTGGAAATGCACCGCAGGAGGCATACGCTACCATCCTGCACTCGGCACATGTTTATGTCTGTGGGGCAATTGTTGCGGCTCAGAGCATTCGTATGACGGGTTCAACACGTGACCTTGTGATTCTAGTCGGCGAGGCCATCAGTGATTATCACAGAGGAGGTTTGGAGGCAGCTGGTTGGAAAATTCACACGATTAAGAGAATCAGAAATCCGAAAGCAGAACACGATGCCTATAACGAGTGGAACTACAGCAAGTTCCGTCTATGGCAGCTGACGGATTACGACAAAATTATTTTCATAGATGCAGATTTATTGATACTTAGAAATATCGATTTCCTGTTTGAGATGCCTGAGATTTCTGCAACCGGAAACAATGCAACCTTGTTTAACTCTGGAGTGATGGTTGTTGAACCGTCTAATTGCACCTTCAAACTGTTGATGGATCACATTGATGACATTGAATCATACAATGGAGGTGATCAAGGTTACTTAAACGAGATCTATACGTGGTGGCACCGATTACCAAAGAGAATGAACTTTCTGAAACATTTTTGGATGGGTGATGAAGACGAGATCAAAGAGATGAAAACACGGCTCTTTGGCGCCGATCCTCCTGTCCTTTACGTTCTCCATTATCTCGGTCTAAAGCCGTGGTTATGCTTTAGGGACTACGATTGCAACTGGAATGTGGATATCTTACAGGATTTCGCTAGTGATGTTGCGCACAAGAAATGGTGGACTGTTCATGATGCTATGCCCGAGAATTTGCACAAGTATTGCTTGTTAAGATCCAAACAGAAGGCATCTTTGGAATGGGATCGTCGGCAAGCCGAAAAAAGTAATTATACAGATGGTCATTGGAAGATAAAGATTCAAGATCCTCGTTTGAATATTTGTTTCGAAGAATTCTGCTTCTGGGAGAGCATGTTATGGCATTGGGGCGAAAAAAATTGGACAGATAATGTAACTGTAACCGTAACTACTCCTAAAGCTTTACTTTATTCCCATCAATTGAAACTGTAACTATTATTCTATAACTTCACTTGACTCAAATGGAATAATTTGAACTTTGAACCTTTATTATGATTCTGCATTTTGCTTTTGAGAGGAGGTTATGGAAATATTAATCCCACACGAGGAAATCTTACAAATTTGGTACAACGGTTGTGTCACTACGAGTAACACAACGGTGATCTACACCGTTGATCATGTTAGATTTGTTAGATATTTTTTCATAAAATTACATATTTTGTTATCGTATGCATTCGAGTTGTCGTAACAAAATAGGGTGCAAAGTGATGCGATTCAGATACATTGAATCTATGAAGTGATGCGATTCAGATACATGAATCTGCGAAGAGATACAAATCGAATCCATGCATCTGTGAAGAGATGCAATCAAATTCACGCGTCTGCGAAGTGTTGTAGCCCTTCATCTGGATTCATGAATCTTCGAACGGATATGACCAATACCTTTTTTGTCCTATAAATACTACTCAAAGCATACATGAGAATTCACTCATTTTTTAAAGCATCATCAGAACTATTTTTTGAGTGTTCTCTGGTTTGATTAAACTAGTTACTGTTTGAATCAAACACCTGCATTAGAGTATTGTAAACCCCAAGTGACTTTGTAAACCCCAAGTGACTTTGTAGAGGAGAAACATCTCTTAAAAGACAACGCAAATCGCGTGCCTTAGAGTATTGTTTTGTCGGTCCTTTTCCCTAAGTGTTAATTTTTTCCCCAGCAGTTTTAAGAGATGTCTTCATTTAAGGATTTGACATTCAATGACTCTGTGACATCTTCGATCCAAGTCATGAATCAAGACTTGGCTCGCCTTGATTGTTTTGATGGGTACAATTTCACTCGTTTTTGTTTTTCTTGACAACGATCAAATTGTCATACATTTTGACTGATGAACTTGCACCAGTTCTAGAAGAAAATGAGGATGATCCTGATGAATGCAAGAAGAAATTGCAGGAACTGAAGCAGAAGTGAAAGGATGACGATTTCTTGTGCAAAGGACACATTCTGAATGCGTTGTCGGACTCATTTTACAATAGACATAGGACAATCTAGACAGCAAAAGAGTTATGGGTGGCGCTGGATAACAAGTACCGAATCGAAGAGGCAAGCAATCAGAAATTCTTGATTGGTAACTACTTCAATTTCAAAATGACTGGTGGTAAGTGTTCTTAACCAAGTTCATGAATTACAATCCATTGTTGTTAATCTTAAAAATACTGAGATTATCTTGCCTGAAGCATTCCAAGTTGGAGCAATTATTGCTAAATTACCAACATCTTGGAATGGGATCGTCGGCAAGCCGAAAAAAGTAATTATACAGATGGCCATTGGAAGATAAAGATTGAAGATCCTCGTTTGAATACTTGTTTCGAGGAATTCTGCTTCTGGGAGAGTATGTTATGGCATTGGGGCGAAAAAAATTGGACAGATAATGTAACTGTAACTACTCCTACAGCTTTACTTTATTCCCATCAATTGAAACTGTAACTATTATTCTAAAATTGCAGTTGACGCAAATAGAATAATTTGAACTTTGAACCTTTTTTATGATTCTGCATTTTGACTTTTGAGAGGAGGTTATGGAAATATTAATCCCACATGAGCGAATCTTACAAATTTGGTACAACGAGTGACACAACGGTGATCTACACCGTTGATCATGTTAGATATTTTTTCATAAAATTACATATTTTGTTATCGTATGCATTCGAGTTGTCGTAACAAAATAGGTGCAAAGTGATTGGATTCAGATACATTGAATCTTTGAAGTGATGCGATTCATATACATGAATCTGCGAAGAGATACAAATCGAATCCATGCATCTGTGAAGAGATGCAGTCAAATTCATGCGTCTGCGAAGTGTTGTAGCCCTTCATCCGGATTCATGAATCTCCGAACGGATATGACCAATACCTTTTTTGTCCTATAAATACTACTCAAAGCATACATGAGAATTCACTCATTTTTGAAGCATCATCAAAACTATTTTTTGAGTGTTCTCTGGTTTGATCAAACTAGTTACTGTTTGAATCAAACACATCCATTGTATCATAAGAAAGATTTTCATGTAAACCCCAAGTGACTTTGTAGGGGAGAAACATATCTTAAAAGACAACGCAAATCGCGTGCCTTAGAGTATTGTTTTGTCGGTCCTTTTCCCTAAGTATTAATTTTTTCCCAACAGTTTTAAGAGATGTCTTCATTCAAGGATTTGACATTGAATGACTCTGTGACACCTTCGATCCAAGTCATGAATCAAGACTTGGCTCGCCTTGATTGTTTTGATGGGCACAATTTCACTCGTTTTTGTTTTTCTTGACAACGATCAAATTGTCATACATTTTGACTGATGAACTTGCACTAGTTACAGAAGAAAATGAGGATGATCTTGATGAATGCAAGAAGAAATTGCAGGAACTGAAGCAGAAGTGAAAGGATGATGATTTCTTGTGCAAAGGACACATTCTGAATGCGTTGTCACTCATTTTACAATAGACATAGGAAAATCTAGACATCAAAAGAGTTATGGGTGGCACTGGATAACAAGTACCGAATCCAAGAGGCAAGCAATCAGAAATTCTTGATTGGTAACTATTTCAATTTCAAAATAACTGGTGGTAAGTCTGTTCTTAACCAAGTTCATGAATTACAATCCATTGTTGTTAATCTTAAAATACTGAGATTATCTTGCCTGAAGCATTCCAAGTTGGAGCAATTATTGCTAAATTACCAACATCTTGGAATGGTTATAAAAAAACCTTTTAAGTGGGGTGAAGCACTTTTAAGTGCATGTTATATTCTTAATAGGATTCCTAAGAAAAAGATTAGTAAAGCCCCTTATGAGTTATGGTTTAATCGGAAACCTAATATTAGTCGTCTAAAGGTTTGGGGATGTCTTGCTTACGTAAGAAAATAAAAATATGAGATTACTAAAATAATTAGTAAAATTTATAAATGTGTTTTTGTAGGTTATGCAAAAAAAATAGTAAGGCTTATAGTTTTCTAAAATTAGTTACTTATAAAATTATCGAATCAAATGATGCTGAATTTTTGAGCATTTGTACAAGTCTTCTTCTTTGCAATCTGGAAATATTGGCAATGCCAAGAGAGTTCATTATGAATCTCTTGATGATACATCGGTGGAACCACAATCGGATTTAGAACAAAGGAGGAGGAAGAGACAAAGGGAAAAAATCCTTTGGTCCTGAATTTGTGACATATTTACTCGAAGGTGATGCAAATAACATTACACACCAAACAAAGTTAATGATGATAGCGATCATGTCACATATTCAGAAGTCATTTCATCATGCGATGCTGTTTTTTGGAAAGAAGCAATCAATGATGAAATGAGATCCATCATGTCAAATCAGACATGGAAATTAGTAGATTTACCCCGTGGTTCTAAACCAATCGGTTATAAATGAATCTTCAAGAAGGAAATGCAGATGGTTCCATTAACAAATACAAAGCCCGTCCAGTGGCTAAAGGTTTTAAGCTGCGTCATGGCATTGATTATTTTAATAAATATGCTCTAGTGGCACCGATATCATATGTTCGTGTGTTGCTGTCTCTTGCCTCGATTCACAATTTAGCTGTCCATCAAATGGATGTGAAAACGGATTTTCTAAATGGTGATTTAGAGGAAGAAGTATATATGGAACAGCTTGAGGGATTTGTTTTACCGGGACAAGAAAAGAAGGTTTGCAAATTGGTAAAATCTCTTTATGGTCTCAAGCAAGCCCCTATACAATGGCATGAAAAGTTCAATAAAATAATGCTAGAAAACGGATTCAGAGTCAGTGAAGCTGATAAGTGTATCTACACTACATATAGAAATTGTGCATGCATCATTGTTTGCCTATATGTGGATGATATGCTCATCTTTGGTCCGAACTTGGAATCCATAAATGAGACCAAGCAAATTTTGTAAGCTAATTTTGATATGAAGGATTTGGGGAAAGATAAGGTGATTTTAGGGATCAAAATAATGAGGAAAGATGGATTTATATCATTAAATCAATATCATTATATTGAAAATATCCTTAAAAAGTATAGTCTTATGGACCATAAGCCTGCATCTACGCCCATGGATCCTAGTATCAAGTTAATGAAAATTATTGGCAGATGCTATGACCAATTACAGTATGCAAGTGTGATAGGAAGTCTTATGTATGCTATGCATTGCACAAGACTTGATATTGCATATGCAGTTGGTATATTATGTCGTTTCACTAGTAATGCAGGAAATGAACATCGGAATGCAATTTCCAGAGTTCTGAGATACTTGAAAGGAACAATTGATTACGGATTATAATATTGTGAGTTTTCTGTTGTACTTGAAGGGTACAGTGATGCAAGTTGGAATAACATAGAATCAAATCCTAAATCCACCAAAAGTTGGATTTTTACCTTAGGAGGTGCAACCGTATCTTGGTGTTCGAAGAAACAAACTTGTGTTTCGGATTCGACTATGTTAGGATTTATTGCATTAGCAGATGCAAGTAAAGAAGCGGAATGGCTGAGAAATTTATCGATTGATATTCCTTTGTGGAAAAAGCCATCTCCAGCAGTAATGATACATTGTGATAATAAAGCTACTTTGTATTCAGTAGCAAGTAAGACTTACAATGGTATGCAATGGCACCTAAGTCCGAGACATCAATATCTTCGTGGACAAGAAGTAATCTCTGTTGACTATGTAGAGTCAAAGAATAACCTAGCAGATCCTTTGACGAAAGGACTGGCTAGAGATATGATTGCCAAAAAAA
Source organism: Gentiana macrophylla (assembly GCA_026214975.1). NCBI lineage: Eukaryota > Viridiplantae > Streptophyta > Magnoliopsida > Gentianales > Gentianaceae > Gentiana > Gentiana macrophylla. The sequence continues at coordinate 79,322,654 of CM047809.1, read as the reverse complement.
TTATAGGAATGGGATTAAGGTCTATGCAACGTTAGTTAGCTTTGACGGGAACCTTACTTATGTTTTGAAATATAAACAAAGTTCAAAGGGTACAAACAAGTTAAAGTCTAACTAGAACGAGGCACTGAAGTATTTAATAAATCGTATTCATGAAATCTCTAGTGTGTTTAAATACCGTATGGTAAAGGTTGAATATAGTTCTTACTAAGTCTTATTATTGGAGAAAGTGACACGCGGTATCACTTTGAATGGATTTACCTATGTGAGTGTGAAAGTCGGGCCGCTTTCTATGAGATACAGACCGTCTCTAGAGCACTCATGAATTCGGGATATAACGCATGGCAATTAATGCGTTGGAACAAAGAGACACTCTTTTATCGGAATAGTATGTGTGATAACTCCGGTTACATCACGATGAGGTCATTGGTTGAAGATGCGTTCACCATAGCACCAAACTTTGAGTTATTTATACTAAGTGGAAGTTCAAAGCCAAAATCTACTTTCATTTATGTATGATTTCCTATGATGATGCTTAGTCCGTGTCTGTATGAACTACGATGGCTTGATCCCCAAAAGGGTACGTAGGCAATCACTTTTATTAGGTAATACAGCCGCTTCATTCATTTTTTTATATAAAATATTTTTGTAAAAAAATAGGGGGAAATTGTTAGATATTTTTTTTCATAAAATTACATATTTTGTTATCGTATGCATTCGAGTTGTCGTAACTAAATAGGGTGCAAAGTGATGTGATTCAGATACATTGAATCTATGAAGTGATGCGATTCAGATACATGAATCTGCGAAGTGATACGAATCGAATCCATGCATTTGTGCAGAGATGCAATTCGAGTTCTCATAACAAAATAGGGTGCAAAGTGATGTGATTCAGATACATTGAATCTATGAAGTGATACGATTCAGATACATGAATCTGCGAAGTGATACGAATCGAATCCATGCATTTGTGAAGAGATGCAATCAAATTCATGCATCTGCGAAGTGTTGTAGCCCTTCATCCGGATTCATGAATCTCCGAACGGATATGACCAATACCTTTTTTGTCCTATAAATACTACTCAAAGCATACATGAAAGTTCCCTCATTTTGGAAAGCATCATCAGAACTATTTTATGAGTGTTCTCTCGTTTGATCAAACTAGTCACTGTTGGAATCAAACACATCCATTGTATGCTAAGAGAGATTTTCATGTAAACCTCAAGTGACTTTGTAGGGGAGAAACATCTCTTAAAAGGCAACGCAAATCGCGGGCCTTGGAGTATTGTTTTGTCGGTCCTTTTCCTTAAGTATTAATTTTTTTCCCAACAAGATTACATCATGATCAATACAAGCTCATTATGATCAATGGTGCATATCACCATTGTGTCACTCGTTGTGGCACAATCGTTGTGTCCGTATCATTATTCTTTAGATGTATACTCATTCTATATGTTCCATTTAAAGATTCCTTATTTTGCTTCTTCTATGTCAAAAAATGAGTATTCATTTTCCTCGTTATGGCCTGTTAGTTAATCACAATAAGTACTTATTCTGAACGCTATGCTGCCACCAATTGATGGTGTGGAATGATATGGGAGTAAAAAGTGTGCCAGACAAATATATAATGCAGAGGTAGTGCAAAAATGTTAAAAGAGCGCACACAAAAATCCAAATCAGTTATGACCCATCAAGAGATGGAACTATAGCACAAAGACATGACACTTTTGTGACCTCTTTAAAGAGACCGCAGACTTGGCGTAAGACTCGGTGGAGAGAAATTGATGAGTTGTTGGCACTGGGTGAGTGTTTAAAAATAGTTTTAACAAGAATTAAATGTCTCAAGTGTCGATAGTAGTATGGTTGATCAAACATAGACTAATAATTTATCTTGTTTTACTCGAGTGATGATGTAACTTTGGAACAAAGTGCACCCATTGAAATCCCCAATATTATAAAAATGAAAATGATTCCGCTGACTTTAAGGTTGACAAGTCTTCATGGATAAAGCTCGTATGGTCGCTAAAAGTAAGCACTTGTCATATTAAAAGCCAAGGTACAAACAATCCTTTCGATTTAATTTTTCCATTTTCATCTTGTACTCTCTCTGTTTGTGTTTATTTTAGCAATTATTTAGGTATAGTCACAAAAATTAATATGTAGTGCACGTACCATTTCCCGTGTATATATGTATGTATGTATATGTGTGTGTTTGGGTATATAGTTACAATTATTTGTAATTTTATGTTGTTTTCTTTTTCTTTTTTTAATTTATGGATAGGTATCAAAGAAAAAGAAACAATCTGATGATACAAATCAAGTTGACAATGGATTAAAACATGATGTTGTAAATGTCACAGTAAGTGTATTTTAGTGTATTATCCATTGAGTTTTAGTTTTTGATCATTGGTTCACGCATCACTTGAGTAAAGAAATATGACTGTTTTGTTAATGACCGTTATGAAGAAGCTTTTTAGTCATCTTTTTTTTTTGTGGAGAAACGATCATTTTTATTTCATACTTGAATGCCGAAGCTATTACATGGAAGAAATTATTTTACAGCTAATGAAACTCGCTTCTATTGTTCTTCTAATCCCGAAGCTAATCTAATATTCCTTACCCTATCTACCATTTGTGCAATAAAAATCTGGGGTGGGGGCCGAGTGGCCCTTTCTCCAAATATCATATTATTCCTCCAGTGCCAAATGCCATAAATCATTTCCCTCCCAACATGAATCCATTTAGCAGTCCCTATAGGAGGTAGAGCCGTCTTCATGGCTGTTTTGATCCATTCCAACATCGTTTCAGCTTCAAAAAAATCTTGTTTGCAGTGGGGATCTATAAACATATTCCAAATGGCCTTGGGCCACACACAATTTTGCAAGGCATGTAGAGCAGTTTCCTCCTCCAAGCCGCAAAATACACAGAAACTTAGCGGAACAACCTGGCAATTGTACAATCGCTTATTGACCGGTAAAACATCATTGCAGAGAGTCCAAATAAGATTATTTCCCCGATTAGGTCCTTTCAGTCGCCAAATGTCTTGCCAAATCGAATCATCTGTAGTAATTGAGAGATGTATCTGCTGGTAGTACCCCGAGCTAACTGTAAACCGGCCCTTCGAGTTGTCTTTCCAAGCAAGTGCTCCATTCAAAAATTCAGAACCACCATCAATGATACGAGCCTCACCATGAATGCTTCTCCAAACCACCGAGCTGCCTTGTTTAAGTGTCAAATGAATATCTCTGTACTTTGCTTTAAAAATCTCAACCCATAAAGCTTGCTTGTTGGTCATCTATTGCCATGCTAATTTAGCCAAAAAAAGCATTATTCATTTCGGTTAACTTCCTGAAACTAAGTCCTCCGGCATTTTTGGGAAGGCATAGTTTATGCCACGCAATATGGTGAATTCTCCGCTTCCCCTCTGTATCTCCCCAATAAAAGTCTCTACAGATTCTCTCCAATTGCGAAATTGTTCCAGCTGGTAGTTTTATTGTTTGCATCGCATAAATGGTTGGGATGCAAGAGAAATTTGCACAAGAATAGCTCTGCCTGCACTAGAGAGAGTTTGCCTTCCATGTAGCAAGTTTTCGCTTCATCTTGCTTACTAGAAAGGAGAAGGAGGACACCTTAAATTTGCCTTGGAAGTAAGCCATCTTTAATAAATGAGAATGTGAAAAATGTGGAAGTAAGCCACAACAACACTATCAATGCACATTAAAGGCTTGTTGTGTCTTTTTAGTCATCTTTAATTACATATCTCTAGATTTGAAGAGGAAAGAAATTGTACATTCAGTGTAGTGAACATATCATCATGTTATATTGTTTCATATTGTTTCTATTTGGAGAAAATGGGATTAAGCTGATGGTAATTTCCTGCTTTGTTTCCTTCGCATTATGATGTCTACAAGTTTAAGGACAATTCAGTTTTTGTTATTTTTATTTTTCTTATCTTTAATATTTTATTTTAAGTAGGGTTTAGGCATCATCAAAAATAAAGAAATTGTTAGAAATAAAATTATGTTTTTGGTTTTGATGATATTTACCTTATTAGTGAGTACCAAAACTAGCTGTTATAATGAAAAGCTAAAAAGATGTCTAGAGCCGAATGTATAGATTTACTAAAGTCTAATTATTGTATAGTCTCAATCAAACAAACACTGTAATAGAATGCTGATAGGTTATAATGGAGTCTACGGTGCTGAGATGAAGGCTGAGGGTTACATTGAGACAATCTCTCTCAACCATTAAACCATTTAAGAATCGAACATCTCCTATTTAATTGTTGATTACCTTCATTTTTCAGCCGAGATATTTCCTAAAATATCCTTGTGAGTGTGACCTACTGTTTCAGATTTTAAAGTATGCCCCGAGTATGCCGCCGTAGGGTAGGTCAATGACCCGACGAGTACTCAAAATCCTATCCTTTCGGAAACCAAGCCTTGAATTTTGATAGCGGTGAAGCCGTGAAGGCCATCCGCAGGGGGGCGAAATCAAAGCGGCACGAGGCGTCACCATTCTCTCACGTGCTTGTGTCAATAGTAGAGGCCGTGGGGTCGGTTGTCACCTTCCCCGCTCCCACTCATTATTTTGAAAATTAGGTAGTCTTTTAGGATTTTCAGAATTTATTCAAAATCCGAAAAACAATAAATCATGAATATTTAAATTAATCCTCCCACTAGTTCTTCGGTTCCAAATACCGTCTAACTAGTGTCACTTATTCATGATTTTCCAATTTCTCGGATTTTTAAATTCTTAGTGTAGACACTACACAATTAAAATTCACCAAGAATTTTAACACCCTAAAACATTAGGACATTATGAATTTTTCTTATAATTCCAAAAACAATAAATCACAAAATTAAAAGCTCCCACTAGTTTATCGGTTCCAAATATGTCTAACTAGAGACACCTTATTCATGATTTTCCAATTTTTTGAATATTTAGAAAATCTCTTGTGTAGACACTACACAATAAAAATTCACCAATGAATTTTATAGTCCTAATAATGTCATGATAAAAATTTTGGATCGTAGAATTTTATCTCAATAATTTGAAAAACAATAAATCTTGTGTTGGACTTATTTTTTAAGTTTTAGTGATGAGTGCCAGACTAACTGTTATAGAGCAAAGGCAAAAAGATGTCTAGATCAAATGTATAGGTTTATTAGAGTTTGATCTTTGTATAAGTTTGATCAGACAAGCACTGTAAAGGTCAGCTGACTTGTTTCAGCAAACTAGTCTAGGTCAGTAGGGTAGTTAGGTCAGTAGACTCATCCGAAACCTGCTGAAGACTGAAGGCTGAGGGGTCAAACTCAGTTAATGAAGGCTAAGGGATCAAACTTAGTAATTAAAGTCAAGGATATGAAATCAGAATTTAGGGAAGTCTGTGATGACCTAAACTGATTACATATACCTTGTGTACAAGGTCTAAGTTCCTTAAGTTGGATGATAATTGGAACTTAGTTATAAGCAAAAAGGTGTAATCTAACTTCATAAATAAAAGTTAGATAAAAGACAGTTAGCAAAATACAGTTCAGCAGATTGATAGGTATCTCAGCAGACTGATGAACCTGCTGATATATATACCCCGGTTAATTCAAGATTACATTGGAAGAAAACATGGATAAGGACAGCTAACAACCTCTGACTTCAACAAACAAATCAATGGTTGAGATTAAAGGGACGTTGGTGTCACGGATTTTATCTAACAAAACAAACAAGTAATAAAATTTATAAATCCGGTATTTCCCAAGTGTAGGGATCGTAGTATAGCGATTAATACCGGAGTCGGTCACAGTGAATCGGGGTATCTAGTTCATTAATTTTCCTAAGGTTGTTACTACTAAACCTAAACTAAAAACGATAAAATAAACTGGACAGAGGATTGTCAGTCCAAAGCCAGGAAGGATAAAAGCGAAAACGAAATCTAAACTATAAACTATAAAATAAACAGTAAACAAGAAGATGATCATGGTGATTGAACAATGCACAAACAATTATCCACCGATCCCGCAACCCTCTATCTCCTCTCTAAAGTTGTCTTGTGATGAGTCAACTAAAATTGTGGTTCACCTATCAAAGGTATGAATTTCTACTCTCGTAGATAATTCGCCTATCAATCTCTCATCTCTCGATCTATAAGATTGACGCTATCAAAACAAGGTGTAAGATCTCTCAATCTAGCAACCTAGAAATCTAACCTATCAACTCTCGTTATGTCAAGGTTAAAAATCCCATCTTTCCTATGGTGATCTAAGGTTCACACCGACTCTAGTCATACGGTGAACATCAACAACAATTCATCTTTCGATATCGATTGCAAAACAAATAAGCATAGAAAAGATACAACTTTAATCAAATTCACAAAACAAATCTAGATTGAAAATAAAGAACCTGCTGAAACGGATTCACATAGTTTGAACAATTTCTCAGCCTCCAAGCATTCAGCATAAAACAGCAGCAAAACGGAAATAAAAACAAGAAAAAGCGCAACCCCAGCCTCCCCTAAGGGGGCTGGGGCCGCCTAGGGTTTTCTCCTAATGATTGTGTATCAATAGGTCTTAATAATGTATGTTTAGGGTTGAAATACGCGCTGGTATTTATAGAAAAGTAAGGCGGCTGCTGCTATGTCGGCTTAAGGACGCCCGTCCGACTTTCTGGACGCCCGTCCAAGATGCCTTGGACTTGCTTCAGACGCCCGTCCACTCAGCGTCCAAACTCTCTGAATCAACTTCCTCCCTTGGACGCCCGTTTACTTTGATGGACGCCCGTCCAACCTGGACGGGACTTGGACGCCAGTCCAGCTGGATCACAACTTGATTTCTTCATCTTTATCCTCAATCGATTTCATCTTTATCTCTTCTCCTCTTCATTAATCCGATTGTTAACCTCTTTTAATCCTCTTTTTGGTCGAACTTGTGTATCTACAATACATCAAACACATTGCAAAATGTAGTATCTTCCAAATCAATATAAAACCATCAATTTTACACATAAACCATACAATTTTGAAACTAACCCATTAAAAACATCACTTGCTCAATACTTTAATATAAAGCTCGATTTCTATGAAAAACATCCACATATGGGGGAAATTGATATAAAATATATCTTTATAAAACGTATAAAATCACCCTTAACAGTTGGATAATTCAGGACTTTAATTATCCAATGGATGAAAGTCAAAGGATGGACAGACTGCATTCTGTCAAAAAGCGATCTGATTGTGTCGACCCTATGAACAAAGGATGTGAAAGCAAGTCAAATAGGACAAAACTGAACGGCTACATTTGAATTTCAAATACAAGTCACAAGGACTCCTACCTATAAATAGAGGACTCCTAATTCAGATTAAAATAATGAACATTAAGAGAAAAATCCTGAGCTTCAATTTCTGAAAAAGAAAAACACCCTGTTGAACCTACTGAGCTTAAGGCTACTGATCCAGAGAAAATCTTCAAGTGTAATCTGTATTCAAGCTACATCAAGTTTACACACTTGAAGACTGCAAGCTGCTGATCATCTCATCTCGATCAAAGTCGCCGCAATCGAATCATTTAGTTGATTCAATCTTTCTTTTACAAGAATCTAATGAGGACAGTGAAGCATCTGTTAGGTGTGAAAGACTGTTGTTTGTGGTGGAGCTGGTGAAGAGGCAATCCTACCCTTCAAGGACCAGTGGAAGGCTTTGGAGCAGCAATCCTACATGTTTCTAGTTTTCAGTTTGTGAAGCCATAGTTATTGGTGAAGGACAAGCAACCTTAGGAATCTTTGTAACAGCTACATCAAAGATCTCTAGTGAATTACCTCCAACATCACAGGAGAAGAGTGGACTGACAGGATTACACCACCTGGAACCACTATAAAAACTGCCTACTTACTTTCTGCATTTATATTCTGCATTTAAGTTTATCAAGCACATCACCCTACTGAATCTAGCAACTAAACTCACACACATACACTACTGAGTATCTAATACTTAGTATCATATTTAACAACAAGTAATAAGGCTTAATTATTGATATAATTCCACTGCACAAATTCGAAGAAACTCAACTATCGGTGAGACTCTTTGTGTATCGGGAGGCTCTTGAGGTGTCGATGAGACTCATCGAGCTATCGCCAGTTGCTTGAAGTTGCTGAGTTTGTTAACTCCAAAAGTTTTAAGTGTTAATTTTATTCACCCCCCTCTAAACTTAACCAAAGCCTTTTCAAGGGACCAACAATTGGTATCAGAGCAGTGCTTTTGTTCTGAAGTAATCCTACTTGTTGTGCTTGTGAAAATACTTTGAAAACTTTTTCAGTTATTGATTTTCAAAGCTTTGCATCATGAATAACAACCAGTATGCTAGAACAATGTTGATGTGTTCTGTGGATCATTTTGATGAATATAAACGTCGTATGCGAGGCTTATCTAGTCGCAACTCATGATGAAATGATGGATGTCCTGACAGATGGACCATTGGAGATTACCAAGTCAAGAAGTGGGTGAAGAGACACTGATACATTCCTAAGCCTAAAAGGAATGGATCTTTGAAGATAGAAAAAGAGCAAACTCGAACAATATTGCTATAGATTTCATTTACGTAACTTTGGATAGCAATATGTACATGAAGGTTAAAGATTGCAAACCGCAAAGGAACTTTGGGACAAAATCTGATTGATCTCGTGAAGGCACTGATGCAATTAAGAAGAACAAAATCAGTGTGGCCAAAAAGAAGTTTCAAAGGTTCAAAATGCTACCAAATGAATCTATTGAGCAAATGGAGTCAAGATTTAATGCTATCCTGGATGAACTTACCCTGCTGAGTGTAAGTTATTCAAAAGAAGAAATCAATTCAAAAATCTTGGAAGCATTGCCTGACAAAGACATTTGGAAGATGAAAGTCACTGAAATAGAAGAAATGAGAAAACTACATGAAGAGGATACCTTCAAACTATTCTCAGATCTTAAAGCTTTTGAATTCAGCAAGAGATTGGCTCCTACCACTGAAAAAGAGGAACCAAAGACAACTGCATTGGCTGCTTAACATCAAGAAGAGACATCAGGAGCTCAAGATGATCTGCTGGATGAGATTCAAGAGCAGATTGCCCTACTGAGCAAGAAAATCAAGATGATGAAGACTGGAAAGGGCAATTCAAGGAATTTCACAAAAATATTTAGTGAAAAGAAGAAAGAAGAACCAAAGAAAGATAATGATTATCTATGCTTTCATTGCAAGAAACCAGGACACTTCAAACCTGACTGTCCTGAGTTAAAACAAAGTAAGGAACCTGATTATCTTTTCTTCAATTTCAAGAAGCCTGGACATTTCAGACCTGATTGTCCAGACCTACTGAAGACCAAAAGACAACAAAGAAGACATGGCAAGAAGGCCATGGTTGCTGAAGATGAATCAGGGTATGAAGTAGAGTCAGAAAAGGGAAATGAATCTGATGACACAGCACTGGTTGCTGATATGGAGGATTATGCTTTGATGGAAAATATGGATGAAGCAGAGGAGGTATACAATTATGTATCCATAAACACTCCTGCTGGAAGTGATTGTGAATTCACCTGTGGTTCGAATCCTAAAAACTCTAACAATGAAGAAACTTTGGATGCCATCCTTAATCAACTGAGGAGAATACAATCTGGTTATGAGATTGTGAAGGCTGAAAAAGAAGCTCTTCAATTAGAAGTTGAAAGATTAAATGCTGAATTAAGAATTCTAAAAGGGAAGGAAAAATAAGTTGAACATAATCAGCATAAGTCTGCTGAACATTCCGTAGCCCCTGAATCTGCTGAACAATCTTGTTCCTATGCTGCATTCAAATCTGGAAGACATTATGGTGATCGAACAGGTCTTGGATTTGAAACTCAACAATCCAACAAGAGTGGATCCAGTAAGGTCACTGAACCTAGTACCAGAATTGGTCCTAAGTTTGTGCCTGCACAAGATCCAACTCCCAAAAGGGTTCTTTGAGGCGATAAAGCCTCATCGAGAATGCTTCAAAGAAGCAAAATCAGAAGTCAAAAAAGTCATGACTCCTAATAAAAAGAATAAATCTAAAAATAGGACTTTCTTTGTGCTTCTAGACTGGCGATATGGCACTGGCCGCCAAGTCTATTTGGACCACAAAAAGGTAAAGGTCAGAAATATTCCAAGGATAAGAATCCCAAACCCAAAAATGTTAATCATTCTAGGGATACTTATCTCATGGGGAAAGGTAGATTGTTCCCTGCTGATGATGACTGGAATATTCCTGCACCTACTGCTAGAAACAGTAAGTATAACCATGCTGCTAGGGTAAAACCTAAGCAATGGAATCAGCAGAGGACTTGTACAAGACCTCAGCAGGGACCTCAGCAGACTCCATACTACGTGTGTTGCTCCTAACAGATGCGACAATCCAATGGTTATGCTAATGCTTCTAACAACAAGAATCACTTCAAACAGCATTACAAACCAAAAGGCCAAAAGGCATATGTGAATCCTACACAACCAATAGCTAGACCTTATGGAAGTGTAGAATACATGTATGAACCAAGGTACAATACCTTTCAAAGAAGACCTTATGGAAATTTGCCAAGGGTCATGCTTACCACTGACCACTATGGACCCAAACAGATTTAGGTACCTAAAATGTATTGATTCTGTTTTGTAGGGTGTCTGGTACTTTGACAGTGGATGTTCCAGACATATGGCAAAGAATAAGCACTGTTTGTCAAACTATGTGACAAAGGATGGTCCAAGAGTGAACTTTGGAAACAAGAACACACCTGGTTACACAAGAGGCTATGGCACACTTGTGAGGAATGGACTTACAATCAAGAATGTTGCATATGTTGAAGGACTGGACTACAACTTGCTGAGCACTTGTCAATTCTATGACATGGGATACAAGGTCACTTTTGTCAAAAACACATGTATTGTCATCAGTGAAAGAGGTGATCAAGTTGTGTTGGCTGGAAGAAGACAACAAAACATGTATGTTGTGGATTGGTCAATCTAGATTCGAAACACGCTTGATAGTGCATACAAAGTCAGAACTCAATTGGTTATGGCACAAGAAGTTGAATCATCTTAACTTTGATGACATCAATCAGTTAGTAAAGAAGAAACTGGTGATTGGATTACCTGAGATCACATTCAAGAAGGATGCGATATGTGATGCATGTCAGCAAGGTAAACAAACCAAATCAAGCTTCAAGTCAAAAACAAAGCAATCAACTAAGAGAGTGTTGGAGCTGATGCACATGGATCTTTTTGGACCAGTAACTCCAACAAGTGTAATAGGATAGAAATACACCTTAGTGGTTGTGGATGATTATTCTAGATACACTTGGGGTGATATTTATGAACAAGAAAAGTGAGACACTCAAAAAGATGCCTGATCTTTTGAAAAGATTACAAAATGAGAAAAGTGTCACAATAGTGAAGATCAGATCAGATAAGGGTACTGAGTTTCTCAACAAAGTGATAAGATAATACTGTGAACAGAATGGTGTACTATATCAACTTGATGTCTTTGGTACACTCGGCCAAAATGGGGTAGTGAGAGAAGAAACAGGACTCTAAAAGAAGCAGGAAGGACTATGATTAGTGAAACATTGTTACCTGAAAGGTACTGGGCTGAGGCAGTTAACACAACATGCTACACACAAAATAGAACATTAGTGAACAAGAAGCTGCTGAAGACACCTTATGAGATTTGGAATGGAAGGATACCTAATATATCTTACTTCCATCCATTTGAAAGCAAATGTTTTATCTTAAATCATAAGGAGCAATTGAAGACCTTCCAACCTAAGTCAGATGAAGGAATCTTCTTGGGATATTCTTTCATCGGCCAAGGCATTCTGTGAGTCTTGAATAAAGAACCTTTGAAACATGAAGAAACTATAAATGTTGTATTTGATGAACCCAAGTTCACTGGAATGGAATATGAAGCTTGTGAACCTGCTGAGAATCTACAAGTCACTGATCCATATTGTGTTGAAGTTTTGGAGAGATTCAATGACTTAAAGATTTCTGACCCTGCCTCTGTTGAACATCCTGATGGTGATACTACTGATGCAACAACTGAAGCAATTCAATGATCTGCTGAACCCCCTGATTCTACAGCAGACCTTACTTAAGATGATGTTCCAGAAAATCAAACTAACCAGAATCCACAATGGTTAAAAGACCACCCTGCTGAACAAGTTATTGGCAACATACTGCAAGGCGTGAGGACTAGAAGACAACTAGAAGCAATGTTTACATGCTTTCTATCTCAAATGGAACCAAAAGTTGTTGAAGAAGCAATTTCAGATCCAGATTGGATAATTGCTATGCAAGAAGAGTTAAATGAATTTGAAAGAAATCAAGTTTGGACACTAGTGGAAAGGCCTAATCATGCAAATATTATTGGCACAAAATGGGTATACAGAAACAAACTGGATGAATCCGGTACCATTGTGAGGAATAAGGCCAGACTAGTTGCAAAAGGCTATTCTCAAGCAGAAGGAATAGATTTTGATGAAACTTATGCACCTGTTGCAAGATTGGAGGCTATCAGATTATTCTTGGCACATGATGCATATAAAAACTTCAAGGTATATCAGATGGATGTCAAAAGTTCATTTTTGAATGGCATTCTAGAGGAGGAAGTGTATGTTCAGCAACCTCCTGGATTTGAAGTTAAAGATCAAGAAGACAAAGTGTATAGACTCAACAAAGAACTTTATGGATTGGAACAAGCACCAAGAGCATGGTATGAGACTCTATCTCAATTCTTGGTGGACAATGGTTTTACAAAAGGCACCATTGATAAGACTCTTTTCAGAATCAGTGAAGGAGACAAGCACCCTGCTGGTCCAGATTTATGTTGATGACATAATCTTTGGTTCTGAAAATGACTTACTTTGTGAAAAGTTTGCAAATCTGATGAAAAGTAAGTTCCAAATGAGTATGATGGGTGAATAAAACTACTTTTTGGGCTTACAAGTCAAACAGTTGAAAGATGGAATCTTTATTCACAAAACCAAGTATACCAAGAAGCTACTGAAGAAGTTTGGTATGGAAAACAGCACCAAAGTATCAACTCCAATGAGTACAAACATAAGATTGGATGAAGATAAAGAAGGAAAAGATGTTGATCAGACCTTATCTGTAAGGATGATAGGCAATCTCTTTGTACCTATGACCAAAGAGACTGATATATCCTTTGTTGTAGGTGTTTGTGCAAGATTTCAATCAAAACCTAAAGAAAGTCACTTAGGTGCAGTCAAAAGAGTTCTTAAATATCTTAAAGAGACTTTGGGAGTAGGGATATGGTATTCTAAAGATGGAAGTTTCAAAGTTATATCCTACTCAGATTCAGATTATGCTGGATGCAAAATTGACAGAAAAAGCACCACAGGAACCTGTCAGTTAATGGGAAATAGACTGGTTTCCTGGTTTAGCAAGAAGCAGAATTCTATATCAACTTCCACTACTGAAACAAAGTATATAGCTGCTGGAAGTTTCTGTGCACAAATATTGTGGTTAAGACAACAGTTAAGGGATTATGGAATTGAAGAAAAGGAAATTCCAATTATGTGTGACAACACAAGTGCAATTGCAATTACTGAAAATCTTGTTTTGCAATCAAGAACCAAGCATATTGATGTGAGACATCACTTTATAAGAGATCATGTTGAGAAGAAGGATGTGGTGGTTCTTTACATCCCTACTGAAGATCAACTTGCTGATATTTTCACTAAACCATTGGATAGTGAAATATTTGCTAAGTCAAGGACAGAACTTGGAATCATTAAAGTTGGTGATCAAAGAATGTAATTGGAATTCACCAAGGGGATTAGTCTTTGCTATGTTGGGTGAGCTCACTTAGCAGATTAGTCATTGGTATCAACAATTCCATGTACTTATGTTTGGACAATTGAGCAAATGAGGTTGCTAAGGGGATTGGTCTTTGTCATGTTGGGTGAGCTCACTTGACAGATCAATCATTTGTATTAAACTTCATTTTGTATTATCAATTGAACAAACCAAGAAGGAATCAAAGATCAGCAGAGTTACTCACAAGAGGGTCTTGAGGCATATTTGTCGTTAGATCGCCGAGCCAACCTGCGCGATGACAAGGCTGTTGAAGAATACGTTATTCAGTCAAACTTATTAAAGTCAAAAAGCAGAATGGCGGGATATTTATTCTATCCTTTATAACTACGGTTAACACGATCTAACGGTTACAAATCTTTATGGAAAGTAATGGATGGCGTGTCTGGACCGCATTCACTCAGATTTAATCGTGGTTAATGTAACAGTACACGTTCTGACAGTTACATCCACTCTCTGTCTATATAAACACAGTCTACTATACATAAGCTATTTGCAAAATCTTAGATTGATATTCTCTATTTTTACACTGTGTGAACACAGATTTACAAGTTATCTTCTTTATCTCTTTCTTTTAAAAATGGCAGAAAAGGATGATGTTCAAACTGGAACAAGCCAAATTGTTAGAGGCTTTGTTGTTGATGCTAATCAAACTGAACTAGCTATCAACATTGGTCGAAGAATAAGGAGATATGAAGGCTTGGAGAATGTACTGAACATAAGATTGGAGACAATCTCTAAATGTTGTCCGTTTTTGGAAGAATATTGTAATAAAGGAAGGAAGAGAAGCATTCAAAACAACTGTAAATGCTCAAGAAATTGAAGTTTCCTCAAACCTGCTGAGGGAGGTTTTTGGATTTGAAGAAGTAATAGATGCCCCTGTAAATCCTGAGGAAATGGGCTTGTCTAAGACGGATTTTGTTGACAAAATCAAGACCAATGATGCCATCAAATCAATTCCAGGCATCAATGTGAAATACATTGGTTATGAGTACAACCTGCTGAGCAAGATCATTGCTAAGAATATCTTAGGCCTCATTGGCAGCATGGATACTCTTTCAGGACCCAAAATAGAACTGATGATGATTATTTGTAGAAGTATGAAGTTTGATTGGGCTGGATATTTCATTCATTACATGAAGAAAGTAGCCAAAGAGGAAAAAGAAGGCAAAAGGAAATCTAAGGCCTTACTGATGACGGTCAAATTATACCCGTAAAAGTCATCAACATTGACCTTAAATCGAGATTAATAATATATATTTCATAATAAATCACATGTTTATATTTATTATTTAATGTTAAGTGATTATTAATATGATTTTTGGTATTTAGCCGTTTTCATTATTAAAAGACCGATTTATTGTGCGATAAATGCTGATTTTGTAGATCACGACAAATCGAGAGGATTAATGTCATTCAATCAATGGTCTCAAGATAATAGAGGAAGAAAATCGGAGCATTAAATGAAAGATTAATCAGATCAACACGCAAGCGTGCAGTGGGGAGCAAGATAGACGAGAAAAACTTTTAACACGTGCAGAAAAAGGCTCGGTCGACCGAGCCCTATCATTCGATCGACCGAGTATGTCGGTTCGGTCAATCACGGATTTTCGGCGTGTATATCTTCTAGATCCTCCTAGGTCGGTTACAGCTCCTATATAATAAAGAGACTACGAGAAATTGTAAATAATCCCTTCATTCTTTCTTCAATCTTACACTTCATAATATAACTTTGATACAATGTAGAATAATTTGAGGGTTTCAGCAATTTAAGGGTTTGCAATATGTAAGCCTTTATTTTCTCATTTCTTTCTTTTAAGTAATTAATCCCTCCCAATTATGCTTTATCGTTTGAATTAGTTAATCATAGCTAGATGATGTAGATCTAGGCTATGACGTTAGGGATGTGGCGACTCTTGTCTATGGGGATCCCATAACCTACGTCATCCGCTTAGTATGTATTCATGAATCGCTTAGTTTAATTAATGCGTATCTATGTTAGTTTATATGAATACCGTGCAATTCATCGCTTAACATTCGTATGATGGTGAAACGCCGAGAGATATATTCAGGGATGCAATCTGGGGGAAAGGACCATTCGGTCGACCGAGTGTCTGTATTCGGTCGACCGAGCCAACCTGTTCGGTCGACCGAGCCCCCTGTTCATCCGTTAGATAGCCACGTCTTTATGGTTAGGTTAACTTAATAGAATTTATTATCTCAGTAGGTATGGCTATGGCTACGTTACTCGCTTAGTTTAATTAAAACGTGTAAAAAGGAAATACCAATATAAAACTCTTAGGTAGGCTTATGAATTGATCTTCACGGACGTTCAGCGTTATCTAGGTAGGTTTATATTTGGGAATTGCATGCACCTGATTATACGTACGTCGTAGATTAGCATGAGACTATAACTTGGTAATTGCTAGTTGGACGAGAGCTTGAGTAATCGTTTAGGAAGTACGCCTAACCATAGGAATGTTGCCTAGACGAGGTGTACGGTCAATATCGGCATCCTTAGAGTCATAAGCGTGTGAGTTATATGAGATGGAGGCACTTAAAAGGCGAAGTCACGTAACAATATCACAGTGATCTAGTGACCTACCGATGCTAAGTCAAGTTAAAGAGGATGACTCCGTAGCCAATCTAAGATAGATACAAACGGATTGTGATTAATAAGTTCGGGATTTATTATATAAATTATCTAGGTCCAAACGATAAAGACTATAATTGGGGAGGTTAATTACGTTGTGTCGAGTCGTGTCTTTACCTTTCTTGTCTTATGTTGGTCGTAGACCGCCTCTATGTCCTTGACATGTTTAATTAATTGTTTGTATATAAGATGATCCACAATTGGTTCCCTGTGGGATCAACCTTGATTCACTATAGCTATACTACGATGGGCCTAGTCCTCTTGCTAGTATTGGTTTATGGTGGTCAAGTATATTATAACCTGATTGACCCCGATCAAGTTTTTGGCGCCGTTGCCGGGGAACCAACGGTCAATTTTATATATAAATAATTTTCTTATTCATGTCAAGTTTTTCTGCTTTTGAGTCTGCATTTTTGAGTCCCCTCCGGTTGTCTGCTATGTGTAAAAATTCCAAGAATCTGGAACAGCTGGTTTCGCTCCCAGCGAGACTGCCTCTCGTTGCCAGCGAGCCTGGTTCTATTTTCTGGGACTTCGCGTGTCTGTTTATCCCCGTATGTTTAATCCGTAGGTCTGATAGCAGCATGGGAAACCATGTTAAAATCAGTCTACGGTCTGTTTTGTTTTTCTTCTGTTTGCAGAAACCAGGGAAGCAATAATCTGAGTCAGTAATTTTTCGTGGGCGCTGAGAAAATAACCCAGCAAACATGTGGGGCTACGAATCTAATATGGGAAAAGCGATGGAAGCAATACCTTTAAAGCACCAAGATGGCTCCGAAAAAATTTTAAAGGCTTAAATTCTTCGTGGTACAATGTTGAAGGCAAGGTACTACCTTTTTTTTCTTATGTTTTACTACCTTTTGGTTTTTTGAGCATAGTTAGCCTATACATGAACCTTAGTATGAATCTTAGCCCGGAGTTGGTCTGCAGAAGCATAATTTTATTAGTGTCGAAGGTTTTGCCCCATATCCTGTCTCATCTAGAGGGTGTAAGGAAACATGTAGTCGTTGAAAGGAAGCGAGTGAACAAAGAGTTCCTCGTAGTTACGTTAACATCTCTTTGTCCTATGCATGAGATTGCTTCTACCGGCAGGGGAGCAACAAATTGTGTAGTTTAAGCATTCACAATCTAAAGAAGACGTTGAGTTTTGAGAGAACACCATCTTCTGCTTTCGTTAAGTTTTATGGTGATGGCTTCTCGGTGAACCCACCTTAAACAGAAACGAGATTACGCTTTGGGTGACAATTTAGAAATCGCAGAATCGTAGTACATGGGTTCGGAAATGGTCTAACCATGGCTGGGCGAGTTCAACCGAGCTTCGGCTCAATCGACTCCCCTCCACGTGTGATGTACGTTACAGCAGTTCAACAAGACTTAGCATAGCCGATAAGCCTTCGGGCTAAAGCGTGGCTTAATCTTGATGGATTGGCTCGAATCATCACATATGTTCCAACGAATAAGACGGCGTAGGCTTGCCTACATAACCGACCTTATTCGGAGTACTTTGATTCATTGTTTCTTATTGTCAAGGCCAAAACCGTAATTTTAACCGAGTTTCTTAGAATTCACTAATTCCTAAAACGAGAGCCGAGGTAAGAGCTTTGGATAAATGGTATGGATAAATGTCGTTTCCTAGGTCTCACAACCAAGGGAAGGGTATTAATCCGCAAAAGCAACAATCCCACCTCTTATAGTGCGCAAAGGGTCAAAGTCTGGCGATCCAAGAATGATAACTGACAAGGATAATTTTTGGAAAGTCGAGCTGAGGACTTTAAACTCAGAACTACTTCTTTAAAACCCTTAGGATTTCTTTTTAGGATTTTGGGTTTTGTTTTCTTTGAGTCAAATAAAAGTAACATGACATATGTTGAGGTTTTTTATTTTGCCGTGTTCCGATGGCCATTGGGCTAAGGATGTGCAAAACTTTTTTACTCAATATAGGCCACGTGAAATAGAGTTCCGTAGGAGAGTCGAGAAATTGCTAAAGAATTGGAAATTTAGCAATCCACCTTAAGATGGAAGCATTAAGAGAGCTTGAGAATTACTGAAAATGTAATAGAGAATGATTGGTGTGAACAAGAACAATTTTGGTCAACTTCTAAAACCTTTTAGAAAGGTGATCCAAGTGAAAATCCAAAGTAGTGTGCAATTCATTCTGCAATTATCCTTATCTTTCCCTTTACACTTTTTCACCTTCAAACTTTTCGATCCTCTCACCAATCTACCCCAACAGTTCACATTTCTAACCATTCTTTCATCGCCTCTCTTTCTTTCCATCCGTTTCACTCTCCCACCCAATCTCAATGCCTTAACCATTTTCAAACCACCTATAAACACAATTTCTTACCCACCCTTTATCTTTTCTTCCCAACCTTATGTGTATCTTTTTCTAAACCCATCATGCTCTCAACCTCCATTTTGTTTACACAATACCTATGTGTTGCGGAATTTGAAATATTGCTAAGCTTTAATGATTATCTTTTATTATTTTGATTTTCATGATCCTAGTTGGGGTAAGTGTAGCTCTGACCCTAGCTAGATTTTAAAGGTTTTTGGTTCAATCAAAATACAACCTATCTTTCTACCGGAAGTTTTAAATTTCACACTTTTCCGACTATTCCGGCATTTCTAGATGATAAGTTTTGTTCTACATTATCACACCGATCCGACCTTGTTGATGACGGTTATGACTTTTACGTGATACATTAGGTTATTAGTAATTTCGAGGAGTAGCTACATCTCCCTAAGTTGTTGATATCCAATGCAAGCGAGAAGTTTCTGCGCTAAGTATTTGATTTTATCTTTAGCCAATAGGTCACATTGAATCTGTTATACCTTACGAAGTGTCTCTTTTACTCCATTGCATACAAGGTTGATCTAGTCAACCTCGTGTTTTCCCCCGTGGGGTAATGCGTTTTGATCTTTGTCTTCTCCTCCCGGTTTTAATACTATTTAAGCGGTGGGGGTTATAGATGAAGACTACCATCTTTAGTTGCTTGTTTATTTTTCTTTCTATTTAGTATATTTCTTTTTGGTTTCCCTTGTCATTGGTTGTATAAAATAAAGTGGCTTAAACTGTTTTTAGGTATTTATACCTCATTCGCATACATTATTTTATAACTTCCATAGACATGGTATTTGACGGTTTCGTGGAGTTTGTTTGCTTATACATGATGTGTCTATCTCTCCACGACGTGCTGAAATTTACTCCGATCTTTTTCTTTTACTTAGAGCCGTTTCCAGAGCTAAGTCTTTTTCTTAAATTCTCATTTATTTTTGTCATTGAGGACAATGCCATGTTTAAGTGGGGGGGGTAGGAGACTTAGCTATGTTATGTTATGATTGAAATTTGAAAGAAACGGTAGAAAAATTGAAAATTTGAAAATTTGAAAAAATACCATATTATGTATCTCGTACCCTTAGAATTGTGAGTTCCTAGCTAAGAATTGATAGGAAAGGAACCAAGTTTCATGAGTACGTGATCATTTTATACTTATGTTAAGTAAATTTAAGGATATTCATGCCCGTTTTTGCAAGTAGTTATTTATTATTCAATTACTCAATCTGTGAATCGAGTATACCGCGCAAATTATAATAACTGAAGAATTATGTGTACATTGCGTAGATGATTGGTTATGCTTACTTAGTGTCGATATTTATCGTCTGATGTATTCCTATCTTCTAGCCACAAAAGCAGAGTAATAAGCTTGAGACGTACCAGTGTTTTAGCAAAATGTTAGACACTGGGCTTGTAGTAAATTACCAAAGTAGCCTTGCGCTTGTGGTAATATTCAATGCTATGCATGATCTAAGATAGGGGGATAATCTAAAAAGTTTTCTTCCTTGAGATTGATAGTATTTGAAAAATATGAGGATATGAAAAGAATATTCAACTCTTTAAGAGGCTTTGAGTAGAACCCGGTCTCCAAGTCCAAAAACCCTATAGATACGCTCTTGCTTATTGTTCTAGTGCTTTAACCATTGCGAGGCATAATAAGTATGAATGCTGAGGTTGGTAGGTTGAGATTGCGAAGTTAGCATAAACTCTAATCTTGCCACGAATATATAAAACTAAATGCACATGCACACATCACTTCGATTCATAGCAAGTAGTGAACAATGGATATCTTATGAGCATGACTAGTATGAGTTGACTTGAGTTCCTTGCGTAAGTATGATTCGACCATGGAAAATGTTGTCTTGGGGAATGACTTATTGATGCTTTGTTCGGGACGATCAAAGTCTAAGTGGGGGGTAGTTGATGACGATCAAATTATACCCATAAAAGTCATCAACATTGACCTTAAATCGAGATTAATAATATATATTTCATAATAAATCACATGTTTATATTTATTATTTAATGTTAAGTGATTATTAATAGGATTTTTGGTATTTAGCCGTTTTCATTATTAAAAGACCGATTTATTGTGCGATAAATGCTGATTTTGTAGATCACGACAAATCGAGAGGATTAATGTCATTCAATCAATGGTCTCAAGATAATAGAGGAAGAAAATCGGAGCATTAAATGAAAGATTAATCAGATCAACACGCAAGCGTGCAGTGGGGAGCAAGATAGACGAGAAAAACGTTTAACACGTGCAGAAAAAGGCTCGGTCGACCGAGCCCTATCATTCGGTCGACCGAGTATGTCGGTTCGGTCACTCACGGGATTTTCGCGTGTATATCTTCTAGATCCTCCCTAGGTCGGTTACAGCTCCTATATAAGCAGCAGCTACGAGAAATTGTAAATAATCCCTTCATTCTTTCTTCAATCTTACACTTCATAATATAACTTTGATACAATGTAGAATAATTTGAGGGTTTCCAGCAATTTAAGGGCTGCAATATGTAAGCCTTTATTTTATGTTTCTTTCTTTTAAGTAATTAATCCCTCCCAATTATGCTTTATCGTTTGAATTAGTTAATCATAGCTAGATGATGTAGATCTAGGCTATGACGTTAGGGATGTGGCGACTCCTTGTCTATGGGGATCCCATAACCTACGTCATCTGCTTAGTATTTATTCATGAATCTGCTTAGTTTAATTAATGCGTATCTATGTTAGTTTATATGAATATTGTGTAATTCTTGTTTAACTGCATTCGTATGATGAAATCTTCGAGAGATATATTCAGGGATGCAATCTGGGGTAAAGGACCATTCGGTCGACCGAGTGTCTGTATTCGGTCGACCGAGCCAACCTGTTCGGTCGACCGAGCCCCCTGTTCATCCGTTAGATAGCCATGTCTTTATGGTTAGGTTAACTTAATAGAATTTATTATCTCAGTATGTATGGCTATGGCTACGTTACTCGCTTAGTTTAATTAAAATGTGTAAAAAGGAAATACCAATATAAAACTCTTAGGTAGGCTTATGAATTGATCTTCACGGACGTTCATCGTTATCTAGGTAGGTTTATATTTGGGAATTGCATGCACCTGATTATACGTACGTCGTAGATTAGCATGAGACTATAACTTGGTAATTGCTAGTTGGACGAGAGCTTGAGTAATCGTTTAGGAAGTACGCCTAACCATAGGAATGTTTCCAAGACGAGGTGTACGGTCAATATCGGCATCCTTAGAGTCGTAAGCGTGTGAGTTATATGAGATGGAGGCACTTAAAAGGCGAAGTCACGTAACAATATCACAGTAATCTAGTGACCTACCGGTGCTAAGTCAAGTTAAAGAGGATGACTCCCATAGCCAATCTAAGATAGATACAAACGGATTGACAGTTAATAAGTTCAGTTTATTATATAAATTATCTAGGTCCAAACGATAAAGACTATAATTGGGGAGGTTAATTACGTTGTGTCGAGTCGTGTCTTTACCTTTCTTGTCTTATGTTGGTCGTAGACCGCCTCTATGTCCTTGACATGTTTAATTAATTGTTTGTATATAAGATGATCCACAATTGGTTCCCTGTGGGATCGACCTTGATTCACTATAGCTATACTACGATGGGCCTAGTCCTCTTGCTAGTATTGGTTTATGGTGGTCAAGTATATTATAACCTGATTGACCCCGATCACTTACCCTTAAGATTAATGGTTCTGGCCCTGCTGAATCATTTGGAAATCTCTGATGTTGCACCTGAGAAGATAAAACCAGTCCAGATACTAGTAAGAGATCAACTATCCTATCCCTGGTCTGGATGATGATGATGAAGGTGTTGTTGAGGCTGCTGATAGTGATTATGATGGAAATGATGGTGATGCTGGTGGTGAGCAGGTTAAGAAAGTTGTCAAGCCTACTGCACCAAAGAAGGTTACTGAGAAGAGAAAGGCTGTTGTTACTAAGAAAATAATAGAGATATTAAAGCCTAGAAAGACAAGAAAACAAACAGCTGAGACTGCTGAGTCCCCTGAGGGACCAGTAGAGATTGAGGTTAATGAACCTACTGCTGCAAAGAAGAAAACTGTTGCTGAAGTTTTAAGGGAGCAATAGAAGGAAGCCAGTAGAAAGAGAAATTCTAATGTGATTGAGATTGAAGATGACCCCCTTTCCAAAAGAATGAAGGAGATTGCCAAGAAGAAGAAGAAATATGGAAAGGGGAAACAATTGAAAGTTTTGGAGGCTCAAAGGGAACAGGAAGAAGAAGTAGAAGAAGTAGATGAGGCTATTGAGGCAGAACCTTTAACAATCATCAAGCCTAATGAAGATGTAGAGGTTGTTATTGAGCAACCTACTGGTGAATCACAACAGACTATTGTAACTGAGCCTGCTGTTGAAGTTGTTGAACCTTCACCAGAAGAAACTGCTGAGCCTACTGAATCTGCACAAGTTGTTGTTGAGCAACCTGCTGAAGAACCACATCAAACCACTGAGGCTACAACTGCTGTGGAAGTGGAAACACTTGTACAAGACCCTGCAATTCCTGTAATAGTTCAGGGGGAAGAGCAGTCTGCTGCTAACCCTGCTGATGAGCATATAAGTCAGGGGGAACCAAGTGTTATACAGATGGAGGTAGTAGGGACCAATATCCAACCTGAAGAACCTACTGACCTAGAAGCATCTGTGGAAGAAAATTTGAATCTACTTGTTGAGACCTTTGGAGATCAGCAAGGTGTAGAACAGCTCCCAGAAGGTCATTCTTGCCCTATGAAAGACATGAGAAGAAGAGGAAAGAAGGGTATGTTGATCCAAAGCTCCTACTGGTGGCTGATTATTTCCAATGGAAGTTTGAATTTTATAAGAGACAAAAGCCAGCTGCAGAACCAATGACAGACTTTGAAGAGTGGGCTTTTGAAAAATTAAGAGTAGAGAATTTGCTGGATCTGATTGATACCACCTTACTGCAATCAAGGTTGATGGATCTGTTTGATGAACAACAGAAAGAAGAGGGTATCAAGTTCAGGGATCCAAGAGGTGATAATGATGACTCTTCATCATCTGATTCTGATGATAATCACCCCTCTGGTCCAGGAGAAGTCAGTGGAAGTGCTTTGTTTACTGAACCATGAGTAGAACAGTCTACTGGTGCTGGACAGTCCACTGAGAGAGAGAAAACTGGACAGATGGACGAGGATGTGGAACATCTCACCATAGATGATATTGAGGCACAAATCAATGAAGGGATAACCATTGGTGCAAACAGAATGGTTGATGAGATAGATCCCTTATTTGTTGAAGAACCTGCTGAGCATGTTGATGATCAGCAGACTGTGGATTCAGGTGAAGAGAGGGTTACTGATCATTATGAACCAAGTGTCAGTTCTGAGGATTCTATTCAATATCAACACTAGATTGACACTGAAAGCACTCTAACCGACACTGCTAATCTTCTGAGAAGGATTGGTGATATTGGGGAATTTCAACAAGAAAATATGGATATATTCCCTGATCAGGTTATTGTGGCACTTATTGCACAAGAAACAAGACAAGAAGTGGTGGTACAGGTTGCTGAGGAACAAACAGCACCTACACACAGGTTGGAACAGGAGGTACAGGCTGCTGAGTTACAAACAGCACCTGGACAAAGGTTGGAACAAACTTTGGGTTTGGAGAAAGCTCATATCATTCTTTGAAGAGGTCTGCTGTAGAAGAGCCTCTTTGGAAAGAAGTTCTTCAGAGGTAAAGATGGTCAACAGATCTTTGTTGATGATGAGCATTTCTTTGGACTATGACTATAGTGATGAAGAATTTCAAATGCCTGAAGAAGAAAATGTTGATATTGAACCCCCACAGGCATTTGTACCTATTTTTGAAGAACCTGCTCTTGATCCTATTTAGAGGAATATCAAGGACCTAACCCTGCTGGACTGGATAGGAGTTGGGCAATGGTTATGAGCAGCCAGAGGCCACAATATAATCTAGAAGAGCCTGCTGATGAAGCTGCTGGAGGAATGGCTGGTGGGGTACCAGCACATGTCCTGGAAGAGTTGAGGACTGTCAGAAATGACATTGCAAACTTGAGAACCCAACTAGACAGACAAGAGCAGAGATTTGATGATTTGATAAATTTGGTGGAAAATAGAAGGAGGACTACAAAGACAGTTGCCTCCAATATTACCTCTAATCAGTATGCTCTTGCTGATCTTACCCTAGAAGTGAAAGGAATCAAGCAAGGGAATTCACTGAAAGGCAAGTTTTTGAAAGACCAATTTATTTCCATCCATCAGAAACTTGACAAACTTGCTGAAACACCTAAGCCTGCTGAGGCTGCTAGAACATCTCAACCTGCTGGATTGGATCTTAAGCTTACTGAGAGGATCAATCTACTGGAACAAACTTTACAATCAAGGATAACTGCAGTTGATACAAGAACTGAAATTATGGAAGGACAACTGAGTAATCTGATTATCACATAGGAGAGTGTTCATGGCCTGCTGTCCCGGTTTGTTGATGATGTCACTAAGGGAGAAGAGGGCCAAACAGCAGTAGCAAAAGAGGCTGCAAGGATTTTTGCCAAGAAAAAATGGGAGAATGAGACAAATGCATTCAGGGAACCTGCACCTAGTAGAATTCTACTTACTGATGATCTCCTTAAACAATACAAGAATAAGTACTACAACAGGAGGAAACCTTATCATGACAAGGGATTTCATAAAGGTTTAAACTCATTCTTGGGATTGAAGTTTTGGGAAGCAAGAGTTAAAGCCTTAAGGGCAAGTTACAGAGGTGGAAGAGGTGGAAGAGGTGGAAGAAGTGGTAGAGGTGAAAGGAGTTTGCCTATCCCTAAAGCAAATGACTCACTTGATGAATTCAAAGAATTATACATGAAATTTGGATTCAGAGTGAATCAAATCAATCTCATCCTACCTGAAGCATGGAAGTGGTGGAAAGAAGTGAATCCCTACATTGATTTCACTTTGATTGAAAATGAATGGATGAGAGATATGATAGAAGAGATAAGAGCCTACTAAGAGCAAGTGGAGAAAGCTAGACAAGAAAGAGAAAGAAGACAGTAGATCAGCATACTTAATCTGTTTTATTGCTGCATCTAGACTGTAATAACTGTGAACAAATGTTTTTAATGAGATATGACTAAAATTTGTTCTGTTTTTGTTTTAATCTTTTTGCTTTGATGTTAGGTGAGGGTAGTGGCATCATCACCAAAAAGGGGGAAATTGTTGGACTTATTTTTTAAGTTTTAGTGATGAGTGCCAGACTAACTGTTATAGAGTAAAGGAAAAAAGATGTCTAGATCAAATGTATAGGTTTATTAGAGTTTGATCTTTGTATAAGTTTGATCAGACAAGCCTTCATGTAAAGGTCGGTGACTTGTTTCATTGAGACTAGTCTAGTCGATAGGGTAGTTAGGTCAGAGACTCATCCGAACTCCGCCAAGACCAAGGCTGAGGGGTCAAACTTAGTTAATAAAGGCTAAGGGATCAAACATAGTAATTAAAGTCAAGGATATGGAATCAGAATTTAGGGAAGTCTGTGATGACCTAAACTGATTACATATACCTTGTGTACAAGGTCTAAGTTCCTTAAGTTGGATGATAATTGGAACTTAGTTATAAGCAAAAAGGTGTAATCTAACTTCATAAATAAAAGTTAGATAAAAGACAGTTAGCAAAATACAGTTCAACAGACTGATAGGTATCTCAGCAGACTGATGAACCTGCTGATATATATACCTCGGTTAATTCAAGATTACATTGTAAGAAAACATGGATAAGGACAGCTAACAACCTCTGACTTCAACAAACAAATCAATGGTTGAGATTAAAGGGACGTTGGATAATTCAGGACTTTATCCAAAGGATGAAATTCAAAGGATGGACACAGATCGCATTCGTCAAAAAAGCGATCTGACCGCGTGTCGACCCTATGAATAGTGATAGAAAGCAAGTCAAATGGGACAAAATCTGGAACGGCTACATTTGAATTTAAAATACAAGTCACAAGGACTCCTACCTATAAATAGAGGACTCCTAATTCATATTAAAATAATGAACATTAAGAGAAAAATCCTATGCTTCAATTTCTAAAAAAGAAAAACACCCTGCTGAACCTACTGAGCTTAAGGCTACTGATCCAGAGAAAATCTTCAAGTGTAATCTGTATTCAAGCTACATCAAGTTTACACACTTGAAGGCGCAAGTCGCCGATCATATCATCCTCGATCAAAGTTCTTTTGAATCTGAATCATTTAGTTGATTCAATCTTTCTTTTACAAGAATCTACCGAGGCGGTGAAGCATCCGTTAGAGTGTGAAAGACTATTGTTTGTGGTGGAGCTGGTGAAGAGGCAATCCTACCCTTCAAGGACCAGTGGAAGGCTTTGGAGCAGTAATCCTACATGTTCCTAGTTTTCAGTTTGTGAAGCCATAGTTATTGGTGAAGGACGTGCAACCTTAGGAATCTTTGTAACATGCCTACATCAAAGATCTCTAGTGAATTACCTCCAACATCACAAGGAGAAGAGTGGGTAGCGAGATTACACCACCTGGAACCACTATAAAACCGCTACTTACTTTCTGCATTTATATTCTGCATTTAAGTTTATCAAGCACATCACCCTACTGAATCTAGCAACTGAACTCACACACATACACTACTGAGTATCTAATACTTAGTATCATATTTAACACCAAGTAATAAGGCTTAATTTTTGATATAATTCGCTGCACAAATTCAGTAAACTCAACTATCGTGAACTATTGTGTATCAAAGAAAGCTCTCGAGGTGTCGCAGAGACTCATCGAGCTATCGCAGTGTGCGGGTTGCCGAGTTTGTTAACTCCAAAAGTTTTAAGTGTTAAGTTTATTCACCCCCCCCCTCTAAACTTAATCAAAGCCTTTTCAAGGGACCAACATCTTGAAAAGCAATCACCAACTTATCGGTATTAAACTCTGGCTGAGCTTTAACCGAGTTCACCGAACGGTGTCGGGGTTAGCTTAGCCGACTCGTCCTCTTCGTTGGTTCATATACGACTGCTGTATGAATCGGGCTAAGGCTGCCCCATTGAGCCGAAACTCGCCGGATATCTTGACCTTGCCGGGACCCCGACGCTAACGTCGCACTTGTGCGGGTGCTGGGTCGAAAATCGGGCTAAGGTTGCCCCATTGAGCCTCAGCTCGCCGGATAGCTTGACCTTGCCGGACCCCCGTGGATAACCCCGCACTTGGACGGACAAGTCGAGCCGAAGCCCTGTTGACCGCCCGAACCAATTTTCGAACCTTTTTCTCAGTTGGTGTCCAACTTTTCCGGATTTTCCAATTTTTCAATTATTAAAATTCTTTTATGTAGTCACTACATAATTAAAATCCACGAATGATTTTTAGATCCCAAAATTAAATTTACCGAGTAAATTTTATTTTATTGTGTACCGATAAAATTCCGTTCGTTTTAATTAATTTAATTAATTACCTAAATTAATCTAAATTAATTACGTCTCATACACGCCTAATTAATATCACGATTAATTATCTACATGTATGCATATGCTAGGAGTGGAATTCATGAATATGATGCATGTCATGGCATGGTTATCTCACATAAATTATCAAACATGAATATAACTGCGTAAAAGTAAACCAGTGAGATGGACCGTTGGTACCCCCGTATCTAATCTATAAATAAATAAACCCTAAACATAGAATAAAAATTAATCTACTATTTTCTTCAGCCGATCCAGGTATTTAATTTTCTGCTCTTGTTCCTTTATCAAAAACTGCTCCAGTTGAGTTGGTAAGAGACTCTTTCTTCCTTCATCACCACCCGAGTTTGATTCCCCGCCCCTTTTGTTGCGTTTTTTTTGGAACAGTTTTTATTTTTTTATTTTTTATTTTTTTTCGAACTAAAAAAATATTCGGACTGAAATAAAAATTAGAATATGATCCGACCAAGGGTATTCGAACTCGGGTATGCCATCCATTGAAACTGTGACTTGACCACTGTGCTATGACTTTTCCTCTTCAAAGCTTCATCCGAATTTATTTAAAACCACTCAGCCGAAAATAAAAAAAATTTGTAGAAAATTAAATTGCAAAAATAAATTACGTGATATCCTATACCGAACAATCGGGTTTACAATAGATCTAACGGTAAACAGGTACCAACTCCAATCCATCTCGTCAACCAAAACATTCAACCACGCATATATATAACGAATATATAAAAGATGCAATATTTATTCAATTCCACTCCTTATTAATTAATTATGCAATCAAGATCGCAAATCGCTTTAACCTATCTCTAATACCACATGCTGGATATACAGAAACCCGAATCCGGATCCAATCCATAATTGGATCGTCAGATCTGATTCACAGCACCGATCGAGACACTCGATCATGCACAGCGGAAGCTACGAATAAATTCGCATGCGATTTTACCACGACGTGACTCACATAATAAATTAATCTACAAGAAGGTTAGTAGATTTACCCCAACCGGAGAGAAATAGGCAAACGACCAAAAGGAAAAGCCATGATCTTCCGGATTGTATCTCAATGCGACGACTGGTGGACGTCGATCCTCGCCTAAGAACCTCTTCGAATATGCACAAGAAAAACCCTAGTTTTTCTCCTTCTAATGACTAGAACAAGAAAATAATTTCTCTTCTTTTATTTTGAAGATGGCTCAAATTGTAGTGTGATTTTGTGCTATGAGGAACTCTCTTTATATAAGGAAATAACTAGTCAAGAGAGTTATCATTTTCACACCACAATTACCCATTCCCATAAGGAAAAGATATTTGCCAAAAGATAAGAGATAATTCCCAAAAAATCAATCTCTTATTTATCCATTAATTATCCAACAAATAGATAATTAATTAATTACACATGTGACATAATCTAGAATAATTTCTTTTCCTAATTTATCCATAATGTAGGCGCCACCTTTTAGCCAATTTTTTAATAGAAAATGTCTTTTCTATTTTACATATTATTTACCAAATAAATAATATTGCATATTCATTAAATAGACCAACTATTTAATTTATTCTCGAAGTTCCATAAAACGAGAAAACACTCGCGTGTTAGGAGCCAACCCGGGGACCATGGACTTATAACCAGTAGCTCCAATAAATTGAATACAATATTCATCGAACAGAATATTTCTACTCAACTTATTAATTTCAGAATTACACCACCATAAATCCGAAACTGAACTCTATCGATTATAGATATAACTTATTCTCAAAACGTCGAGTGATAAGTGTCCATTGATATAATCATTACATACAAACTAACCCTCCATAGACTATCCGTAATGAAGCGGGATTATTTCCGTAAACCCTCTTCAAAACATCTTATCCTTATTTACCATTAACCCACTAGTGATCAATTAGTTCATAACCAATACGAACTCCCGGGATCGATCAGTTTCTAGGATTAACAAATAAGGGGATTGTAATTCTACTTCCCGCAGGAAGGAATGGATTCAATATCTGTGAGACGCACACTTCTCACTCGTTCCAAAATAGTGCCAACGTGAAAGTGATTCAGACCGCGCCTCTTAGAGATCCTTAACGAACACATCAAACCCTATCTTGAAACAAGTAGGAGTATGCAATCACTTCAGGATTAAGGTTAATCCATATATGATCATCTTGTGATTTAATTAGATTTCTCAATCATGGAATTATACGAGAAACGCAGATTAAATCGGTCCAGTCCTATATGACTCTCGTCATATATAAATGCCCCACTTAGACAACCAATGTCGACGGTCCGGATAAGACGGTCACACCATAAAGTGTTCTGGGCGCATTAATGGTGGTTTAATCAATAGACCCCATACTTTGATTAAGTTCACCATGGACTAACAGTTCAAGTGTATCACCATAAACTTAATCCTCACGTGTGACACACACTAAGTTATATGGCTACATATGATACGACTTGGGGTTTTCAGCAGTGTATTTCTTATAAGCACAAAGCAAATAATAAGATGAGAATAAATCTGTCATTTATTAATTCTAAAAACAATTACATAAATTGTCTATCGGGCGCCACTTTCAACAATCTCCTACTTGCCCGTATAGACAAGAAACAATTGTCTTTCGGGCACACTATATCTAACAATCTCCCACTTGCCCGTAAAGACAAGCAATGATTGTTTTTAGAGCACCACACCCTTATTCTATCTTTTTCTATCTATCCACAAAATTCTCCCACTTACTCTAAAGCAGATGAGACATATCTCCCTAACTCATACCCTCCAAGCGCTTATCAGTGACACTAGATCTCACGCAACTTGGTAAACTGGTCATCTAGGTTGTCGGGTCGAGGTGATCTTTTAGGACCAAAATGTCGCCTCTCTGCACGGTCTGTCTGATCATGTGGTATTTACTTTCAATATGCTTTTGACCTCTTATGAGTGCAAAGATCCTTTGCATGAGCTACCTCTCAACTGTTTACACAGTAAAATGGTATCGGCTCATCGAGACCTGGAATCACTTCCCGATCCAACAAAGAACTTATCAAGCCACACTGCCTCTTTATGCGCCTCAAAAGCTGCTATGTATTCGACTAACAGAGTCAAATGGTGGTAGTCTTTGGATTGCTCCGCATCATAGCTCCATCACAATGAGTAAACACTGAGTCTGAGATCGATTCACGATCATCCTTAACCCGACAAAAAATCAGAATCAGTGTAGTCAATGAGACTCAGGTTCGCACCCGAATACACAAGCATATGATTCCTCGTTCACCCTGGCTTCTTTGATGGGTCTGGTAGCAACCAAGATACTTGAGGATGCACTAAACTGCTTTCAATGATCGAATCCAAGACTCGATTTTAATCGACTTTTAATAACCTGACTTTCTCTATCCAAAAGAAAATCTATCCCATTTTTTCTATATCCGAAGACTAAGAGAATTATTCCGAGAGGGTTGGGTAGGAAACCTCTCGTTGAATTTTGCATTCGAAAATGCATTATCATCTTTAACCAATAAGATGGATGGGATACGGCCAACAACTTGTTCCTATGAATTCGACCGAATCAAATTCTAAGAAGATAGTCCACTTCTCTGATTCAGAGAAGCTTTGGCTCGTCAATTCTTGACTTCAGATGACACACCCATGTTGTTCACAACTGTTGCAGTTTTATCTTTGTCATTAACACTAATACTCACTACTTTTACCAATATTGATATCCTAGTCTACAAAAGACTTATCAATATTCAGGTCAGACCCACACAATTAAAACATGTGACCTTTAAAGATCTTGAGGTTTTATTTTATCCACCAATGGATATAAGCACAGGCAGTCAATCTGCCATTGGATTTAAGCAAAAAACCATTCTGTTCTGAATGAATTCAAGCTCCGTTGTTTTGCAAGAAAGTTTCAAGGCATCACCCCTGGTAATCTTTCTGCTTTCCTGGGAGTCAGGCAAGGCTGAGTGGTGAGAGAGTTTCAGGGCATCACCCCTGGTTAACTCTCTACTTCTCAGGGAATTACCCCTATACCACTTGGCTTTCCCTTGAAAGATAAACTTTCCATTCATTCTCATCACGTAGATCCAATTACTCCCACTGGGCCTGAGACACTCAGGTGGTTCTACAGGATTGTTAATAGAATTGGAGTACCACAACTCCATTTACAGGTTTATGGCTTTAAACCAACCACTTATTATCATAATCCTATACAGTCCTTCCAGAAGACCATAGGTTATCAATTACCCCCAGCAGACTGTAAAGTATGCATGATCACATCGAGTCAATGAATAAACCATACTCCCACTGCATTTGGGTGGATTGACATTATGATCTGGTTCAGTAGTATTTATCAGCGTAATCCCCAACAACCAATGTTGGATGTGGTCTGATTAAATCAGATAGTATCTCTTGAGTAACTATACTTCAAGGTCTAAGGTTGTTATTTAAACATACTTTTAGAAATGATGTAACAGTGTAACCGTCACTACGCGATCTTAAGAATTTTATAACCAGCTTTTACTCATTGCATTGAGATATTTCACGAACAGTCACCATCTGAACGTGTATGCAAAATCTCCAGTCCTACCTTCAAGCACCAAGTGTTAAACGCCTTTATTTACGAAAGTGGAGTAAATGTAGTTCACTCTTGATCCATAAATTCATAAGCATCTTCTAGGTAGACTTCTCGGTATTACATAATAATGTAAACCGTTATTTTGCAACTAATATCTTAATTGAGTTAAGCAGTGTAATGCAGCATATCAATAACTATACAAGACGATACATGGTTTATCTTTTCAGTGAAATCGTTTGTCTTGGAGGTCGGCTGAGCATCAGTTCCAAAAAGTATGCTATAGCCTATATCTGAGCATGGAATACTCGTTTCTCTGGTAATATCAGAGATTCCTCCAAATATTTAGATAAACTAATCGGCATTTTGAGTAGCTATCAGACAAATTTTCGACTACTCAAAAGCACCCACTAGCTTGTATCCTTCACAAGACCCCGAAGGTCAATATGAACAAGTTGTGATACTTCTTCAGCTCTATTTCCTTTTCCTAATTGAAAGGTAACTTAGTCATTTTTCCTTTGAGATAGTTTCTTAGACTGAGAGATAGAAATCACCCTTAGCCAGTCTTCAGATCTTATTTTTAGGATATATGCACTAATTAATAGATGTTGAAGAATCGTTTATCTAAATACGGAAACCATTTGTCTTAATAGCTTATGATGTGTTACATATACATTTTCAGCATTACTTAGTGGTTTTGACTTTATCAGACAAATATCCGAGTCTCAGAATCGTATACAAATGTCATATTCACTTTCTTTGAGGCAACTATATTATCGATGTGAAAGTGAATTCATTTGTTCCAACGAATCGGAAAATAGAAATTAATTTTCTACGATATTCAAGGATTAAAATCCGAAATTTCTTTCCTTATATCACTCCCACTATCTCAGCTGAAATAACTGCCCGTTGTCAACTCTTTAATCATGAATGCACTGCTACCTTGTTCTTACAAAAGAACTTTAGCTTCTGAGTCATATTCCCGGTCAAGAAAGTGTCTAAGGATTCATAGGTTAGTGATCCCAAATCACTTTTCTTATCCTATATTTCTCTTATTAATATTTTGGTTTAGCCTTTAACTTATTTAGTTTAGATGACTTGCACTTGCAGACATTTACACTACAATTCTTGGCTTTCTATAAAGGAAATGGCCGTGAACTAGAGGTTCATTTGAGTAAACACTACTCGTAAACTATGGGATGTCTAGTGAGATTGATACCAATTCATTCTCGTTATCTTTGAACAAATTTTGTTTTGTCTCTCGTTCAACACAAGTGACAGCAGTGACATTCTTATCAATGTCACTTAAGTTTGAAGGCTTAAGAGGAACATCCTCTTCCGAAAAATTAATTTGCATTTTCGATTATTAAGTTCAACATTCTTGTTACTTTTCCACTTTTAGACGGTCACACCATAAAGTGTTCTGGGTGCATTAATGGTAGATTAATCAATAGACCCCATACTTTGATTAAGTTCACCACGG
The DNA here is from genome assembly GCA_026214975.1 of Gentiana macrophylla. NCBI lineage: Eukaryota > Viridiplantae > Streptophyta > Magnoliopsida > Gentianales > Gentianaceae > Gentiana > Gentiana macrophylla. The sequence goes on along the minus strand of CM047809.1, from coordinate 79,288,241 downwards.
ACTAACAGTTTAAATGTATCACCGTAAACTTAATCCTCGCGTGTGACACACACTAAGTTATATGGTTACATATGATACTACTTAGGGTTTTCAGTAGTGTATTTTTTCAGCTCTATTACCCTTTCCAAATTGAAAGATTATGATAAGTCCACCATATGTGGTTATTCTTGGATCGTTTTGGCCTGTTTTAATGCCTATTTTGTGATATTCGTATGATAAATTGCCATTTTGGACTAGATTACAGTCTGTTGTGGCTTTGATGTTTTACAGATATGATGAACCGAGCATAAAAGGCAATGAAAATGAGCTAAAAAGGAGTCAAAGTAATGAAGGCATGAAGAATCACACCTAGGTGTGAAAGAATGGAACAGGGTGTGAAAAAATGCGGAAACTATTCAGATTTTCTACATGCCAACGAAATGTTCTGATTGGTGGAGAGTTTTCCAAGTATTAATTTTGGAAAAGCAACGTGATGTGCTTGGGGATACACGCATAAAGTCCAAAATTGAAGGGAGTTTGATTTCTAGAGATTATCTTAATATAATTTATTTATGGAAATTGATTTAATGATGTAATTATCCCTTTATTACTCCCCTAAGTCGTGAAAACACAGACATACACGCAATCTTCAGATTTCCTAGGCGTGAAAACCATTCCCAATTCCATCTACTATTTTTCTCTCAACTTTTGAAGAACAAGATTATTTCTTAGGGCTCAAGAACGAAGAACGGATCATTGAATTTCTTGGTTTTATGATATTTGTGAGACAATTCTATTCCTTTCTCTTAATTTTCTTCCTTTTATTTTATTTTAATGTTTCACAATGCTTAAATCCATGATTTTTGTGATCTCTTTGATTATGCGTGAGTAGATTTAATTTTCTAGGATTAGGAGAGCCCGGTAAATGAATATATGAGTTAAAGATTCGATCTTTCCTATTATTATGATCGATATGCTTTTGTATTGATTTTGGTGTGCTATTTCGTATGAATTTATGAATTGATGGATCGAAAGATGAATTTTCATAGATTTATATGAAGAATTTATTATCAATTTGATGATGGACTGAAAGGTGAAATTTAATTGATAGGTTAGAACCATAATTTCAATCAAGAAAATTCATAAGAGGAAAGTTAATTGAAATTTCTTTTGACAATATGAATAATGATGTTTTAATGGGTCTAAATTGATTTAATGAGAGAGAAATCGGATTTAATATTAATTTAGGCCCGATTAATAGTAGTTCGAAAGAATATTGTTAATCACTTTTGATTATTCGTCAACATAAGTAAATATTCACAGTAAATGGAAAGGTCGTTGTAAAAGTCATATATTTTCTACCGTGGTAATCCGACATCTTAGAAATTATTCCAACTTGATCTCTAGTAATTTCTCAGACTTGTGTTGAGTTTAAATAGGACATTAGTTTTTAGTTATTTTATTACTCAAAACCCCTAAATTTGATCAGTTTAGCTAACATAAATTAATAAATATTCGGTGATTGTGCCAAGTCCCTGTGGGATCGACATCCTAAGTACTACTCGATAAGCCGTGCGCTTGCGGTAGCATTTAGTGATTAAAGTGAAAATCACACAACAAGTTTTCTGGCGCCGTTGCCGGGGACTTGAGTGCCAACATTGAGCCGGTTGTTAATTTTGTTAGACTAGACTTTTTTTTTTATTTTAATTGTTAGTAGGTAGTGTTATCCTTTTTTGTTTCTCTCTTCTTGTTTATGCGAAAATCTTGAAATCTTGACAATCTATATGAGTTAGATCTAGAAATCGAGAGGACTTTCACAGGAGGAGAAGACTGTTTAAGCTGGAATCTGAGACAGAGGAAATTAAATCTGAAACAGAGATGGCTGAGAACAATAATAAGACCTTGAAGGATTACTCAAAGTGCCTCACTTGCACACGGGGTTTCTGACCATGGGTTGTGCAGCCTACCATAGCAGCAAACAACTTCGAAATGAAACCTGCTCTTATTCAGATGGTTCAACAAAATTCCTTTGGGGGATCACCTACAGAAGACCCCAATATGCATCTAAAGATATTCCTAGAATATTGTGATACCCTCAAAGTGAACAACATCACTTCAGATCAGATCAGAACCATGTTGTTCAAGTTTTCCATGAGAGATAAGGCAAGAGCCTGGTACCATTCCATACCACCAGGCACGGTGACTACTTGGGATCAACTCTCTCAGGCATTCTTAGACAAGTATTTTCCTCCTAGTAAGACAGTTCAATTGCGGAATTAGATTACAAGTTTCAAACAATCCAATGAATCTCTTTATGAAGCTTGGGAGCGGTTTAAGTAAATGTTGAGGAACTGTCCTCACCATGGGTTGGAAAAATGGCAATTAGTGCATACATTTTATAATGGAGTGGATTATAGAGACATGATGAACATAGATGCTGCGGCAGGAGGTGCACTGCATAATAAATATCATGATGATGCACACAATCTTATTGAGGATATGGCAACAAACAGTTCCATGTGGTCAGGAAACAGAATCCCTAGCACATCAAAGAAGGAGCCAGGTAAGTATGAGGTAGACGCTTTGACCCTTCTTTCTGCTAAAATAGATGCTCTTAGCTCTAAGTTTGATAAAATGAATGTGAGTGCTTTGATTTATGCAGAAATACCTTGTGAAGTTTGTGGAGTGATTGGACATACTGCTCCAGGATGTCAACTGCTTACCCAACCCCATGAGCAAGTCAATGCCTACAACACCTTCCCATATAGGAATGATACCTCACAACCTATCCCATTTTACCCTCCTGGTTTCCAACCTAGGCCGTCCAATCCACCTCATCAAAAGTCCAATCCACCTCATCAAAAGTCCAATCTTGAGAGTTTAATAGAAATTTTTATGGCGAACCAAGCCAAGCAAAATGAGGAGAACCAGTTCATGATTAAGACTCTAGCATCTAAGGTGGACAACTTAGCTGCCCACAATAAGATATTAGAGAGCCAGATTTCCCAACAAGCAGTTGCTTCCTCTAGTGCCCCCGCAATATTGCCAGGAAAACCAGAATTGAACCCTAGGGAGCATTGTAATGTGCTGACTTTAAGGAGTGGAAAACAACTTGTGGAGACCGAGACCTTGATTAATAAGAATAGGGATGTTGAGGTAGGTAAGCATGAGAATGAGGAACCTAAGTTTGAGGTTGAAATCCCTATAGAGAAAGAACCGGAACTAGAGCCTAAGTACGTCCCACCGCCACCTTACCAACCGCCTGTGCCTTTCCCTCAAAGATTGGCTAAGGCAAAGCGAGATGAGCAGTTTGGGAAGTTTTTGGAGGTTCTGAGGAAGCTTTACATCAATGTATCCTTTGCCGAGGCACTTTCCCAAATGCCAACCTATGCTAAGTTTTTGAAGGACATTCTGTCTAATAAAAGAAAGCTAGAGGACTATGAAACAATTGCTTTAACAGAGGAGTGTAGTGCAATAATTCAAAATAAAATGCCTCCAAAACTTAAAGATCCTGGTAGCTTCTCTATACCTTGTGTGGTTGGCAATGTGACCATTGATCGGGCATTATGCGATTTGGGTGCTAGTGTCAGTTTGATGCCTTTGTCTGTTTTCCTAAAGTTGGGACTTGGTGATTTGAAGCCCACTACGATATCACTGCAATTGGCGGATCGATCCGTCAAACATCCGGAAGGTATAATGGAGGATGTTCCATAAGTTTTCCATACCGACTGATTTTGTTGTTCTTGATATGGATGAGGATACCAACATTCCAATCATTCTTGGTAGACCTTTCTTGGCTACGGTGGGAGCGGTTATTGATGTGAAAAGTGGAAGTCTATCCTTGAATGTTGGAGAAGAGAAAGCTCAGTTCAATTTGTCTAGTCATCCTGATTTTTCTTTGGCTAAGAAGTCTTGTTATAGAATTGATTCTAAGGAGGGGTGTGAGAAAGATGATACTATGAAACCTTTTGTGAGTGTCCCTTCACAGAGCTACGTGCTTTACGGTGAACCAAACGTCAATGGGAGCACTGAATTCATTGCGAGTATCCACTTGCTCGAGGCTAACTGCAATCCCTTATTCAACCAAGTGAAGGCTAAGGCGGATGATCGTAGGCCAGATGTTCCGATGATTAAAAAGGGAGAAGTCATACGGGAGAAGACAAAACCCATCCTTCCAAATCCTAAGCCAAGTAGGAGTGGTATGCTGCACGAGAATGATAAACATCCCGTGGAATTTAAGTCCCGTAAGGGAGATGGGGACAATAGGGGTAGTATGGCTAAAGGTGATGGTGTGAGAATATGGGGCTCGAGGAAGCATGCTGAGGGAGTTCAAGTGAAGAAGAAGGTCTCATCTACCTCTTCTCCACCTCGACCTCCGGATGGAATTAGTCAGGGGTCGAGTTTATGACCTTAAATAAGCGCTTCTTGGGAGGCAACCCAAGTTTTTCTACTATTTTCTAGGTTAAATAAGTGCTTCTTGGGAGGCAACCCAAGTTTTTCTACTCTTTTCTAGGTTTCTTCATTTGTTTTGTTTTGTGTCGTCTTGTTTTACGGTGTCGGTTTTGCAGCCAGGAAACTTGCATAAGAGGAGCTTGCGGATTTGAGACCATGGAGTGGAATATTTAGAAATGGAGAAAACCACGATCGAGGTGAAATGCTATTTCATGGTGCGATTCGAGTCCGTCTTTTGAAGCGAAATGGGGGTGTGATTTTTATCACCTAACATGTGAAAAAAAAAAGACGCAAGTATCACACCCAGGTGTGATTTTTATCACACCATGTGATTCTCCTGTCTCAAAAAAAAAGAAAAAAAAGGGAGGTATTTGACGTAAGGCTCACACCCAGGTGTGGTATAATTCACACCTTGGTACAATATCTCCTATTTCCAAAAAAAAAAAAAAAAAAAAAAATATCAGCGGCATACATATTTTTTATTTTATTACTCTTTATTTTATTATATTTTGTTCCCCCAAACTTTTCATCCCCAATATCAAACCCGTCACCCACCTCCATTAACACCATCCAACTCTTTTTCCGGCGTCAATCACCTCCTACCGCCCACAACCACTCCACCTCCTTTTCTTCTCCTCTCTTCCCCCTCTTCTACCAGCTCCAAAACTTTCAAATCCCGGCCCAAAAGTAAACCCCAAGTCCGCCACCCTTCTACCTCAATGGTCACCGGCGACCACCCTGCTCCCATACATGTCCCTTTCGAACCACCACAACCGCAAACCACAACAACCAACCCCAATTCGACCTCCCCACTTCCAAAACCTGCAACAGTAGCACCACCGAGACGAATCCACTCCGAAACTCGATCTAAAAACAGCCACCTTAAGCTTCCACGCCCTCCAGCCCCCGTTTTTCTGCAGGTACGCAGACGGAGCTTCGTGAACACAAGTAGACTCTTCATGAGTTGACATACATGATGGCCGTCTTGATACCTCGTGCATTTTCTTCGGGTCCACCTGACCTTCCTGCCTTTTGATCGGGTGAGCTTCCTTCTTACCCTCACTTGTTTTTAATTTATTTACATTGGGGACAATGTAATATTTATGTGTGGGGGAGGGTCACTTGTGCAGTTTCCTTGGCTGTTATTCGAGTCTTTTGTCTTAACGTATATAAAATAAAAATAAAAATTTAGGGGTCAATAAAAGTCACTTTTGTGCAATTTAGAGTCTTAGTCAGTGTCAGTTGTGTCATTTTGTCTTTATGGTTTTGGCGATCACACATAGCTACTTTAGATGAGATTTGCAATGCATGAAAATTGATATGGTTTGTTTTGACAAGATAAATGCATGACATGGAGTGAAAAATCCTTTTTGGAATATCATGTTTAGAAGTGTCATTATTTTTTTTTGGAAACAATAGAGTCCGAGTGAATAGACAAATTGACCTGGTGAGGTATTGTTCCGGCCATATGACTGACCACTTCAATCTGCTCCTAAATTTGTGCGTATTTTCTCTTCCTTGGATTTGTTCCTTTAGAACTTGTGTTGAGTCTTGTTGATGTTACTTTGGTATGTGCAAACACGTAGAAATGATTGAGACATTCGTTTCTACCTTTCACCACACTATATACCTTATACCTTTGAGCCTTGATCTTTATTATACTCTTTTTTATTTTTCCTTTTTACCTACTTCCACTGTAACACCCCAAAATAGTGGGTTGTTATCGAGATATACCTTATGCTATTATAACATCTAGCAGTAAATAATATAAAATAGAAATGTGTATTTAATGGAAACTTATTATTATTATTATTATTATTATTATTATTATTATTTATAACTACAAATGTTATTTATTTGTCTGAATATATATAAATATAATTTGAGAACATAGAGATAATTTGGTGATAGGATAAGCACCACCCCCTCAGCCGCATAAGAGTAGTTAAGATTCGGGGGAGATTATATCTATAATGTAGCTGATACAATTTAGGTTGTTACAACAAATTTTCAAAAGTTTAAAATTTAAATTCTATCTTATCTTTTATCATTAGTAAAGAATTTTAACACTATAAATAGAAGATGAGTGTGGGTCTAAAATTATTAAGTCAAAAGAAAGGAAAGATCACAAGAATAATGGTTGACATCGAAGCCTAAAGACTGTGAGTTTTATTTTGTTTTATATTATTTTAAATTTTTTTACCGTGTCCTTTTTTCTACTTTTATTTTGCTAAAGCATTAAGTGCATCTGTACATGCATACATATAGGTCCCTAGGTTTTGTTTGGTCATTTTTGAATAAAATAATACTTTTTTTGCAACTTGCCAATGTTTTACTAATATTAAATGTAAGTACTGTTTCGATTTGACAGAATCAATATTTTCGTGTATATATATATATATATATATATATATATATATCTTAGGAAACCTGTCATGCGTGAGGAAATATGATTTTATAAATAAAAATAAAAATAAAAAACTTCTTGCATTAAACTAAGGCTTGCGTTTGTTTTGTAAGACAACATATTCACTTTTCAATTTACAATTCATCTTCTTAGGTCCTCCACAACATGTTGAGATAACGTGTTGAGAATGTTTCTTATTCTATTCTTTTTCTAAAGCACAAAAAGTATAGAAACCAAAGCCTTCCGTCACTGGTACCATTTGGGCTAAAAATGCATAACGAAACCAACAAATTGTATTGTTGCCAGAGGGCGGTAGTACGAAGTGAATCACAGATTTTAAAAGTACCTGGCCTCTTGTTAGGACTAACACAATTCAAGGGGTTCAATGAAGACCACTAAACCATCATTTTGCACAATAGCACATAGACGAAAACCTAGCCGCAAGAAAACTAAATTATCCTTATTCAAGTATTACATTATTCAAACATTATATACTTCATTCTGCTGTTTATTTTCCTGCGTAAGAAACTACGAAAATAAAACAAAGCATTTTCCAATAATAAACTATAATCATATCAAGGCCCGGAGTTTCGACCATTATGACCCGACGAACGTGTATCATTAAATCAAAAGTAGATGAATTTGTTATAAATCATTGGATTACAACACCCAAACGTATCACATTAAAATTTTCAGAATTTACAGTATGCTTCGGAATCCACAATTTGGGCGTAAGTTGAACTGTGGTAATGATGCATTGACAACACATGATTCCATGTTTTCATAACCTGAATTGAAGTAGAGGGAAATGAGTATTGCTAGAGAACTTGTCTCAGTCAACTATTTGCTGAATTCACCATGGCCTGCCATTCATCTGCAATTAAGAACCCATGGAGAAGTAATTTTGTTTTATAAACAAAATCAAATCACCTCGAAACTAAATGGAAAAGAAGACTATTTGAAAGAAATAAATTTTATCTTTGTTTGCATATGTTTGACAATACAATGTTTATCCAACAATTCAATTATTGGCTTAGTACATGAGGAAAAATATATATCCAACAACAACTTAACTATCCACTCAAAAAAAACAAAACAACTTAACTTTAGAAGAAGCAGATATCCATCCTGAATTAGTCCTTCTGGTTGTGATATTTCATTCTGAACTCCCAAAGTAGTTACACTGCCTTACCCAAAAAAATGTATCTAACAGTAAGTAATGAAATATGAAAACAACAACGAAAAAAATTGATTGAACAAACAACAATGAAAATAGTAATAGTTCAAATTTTATGTTATCCGGTGCATTGCACGGGTGTTCGGAAAAAAAAAAAGATCGCAATAGTTCCGCATATTGCGGTGTCGCTGTATACAGCAAAGTAACCATAAGCAAAGTAACCATAAACACCTACCCTCAATTTTAAGCAAAAATACAGTAAAGTAGCCATAAACACCTACCCTCAATTTTGAGCAAAAATACAGCAAAGTAACCATAAGCATCAATATATTCATGAAAAAAAAAATCTATAATGATATTTCAAGATTAGTTTTGTGGTCACCTCGGATGATCCCTGGTATCAATTTCTCCGTCACCGCAAAAGCAACTAAAATGCAAAATTTAGTTACCTGAATAGTAAAGCCTCGGTAAATTACCATGTAATTTGTTAAAAAGAAAAATAGAAGGTATAAAAAAACACCAGAGTCGTGCTAAAAACAAATTCCCAGTTATTTGGTAAGTATCGGAAAAACCCCATAAAACCGATACCTTTTGTTCGTTCTTCATCCCCTTTCTTGTAAAAGTTCCAAACCTTCCCTTGATTCTTCAAAACGAAAAAGAATTCTATGTTAATACATGTGGAAATTCAAGAAATTGAGTCCCTAATACTCTTATAAAATGAAGTAAAGTTCAACACAACATGTCAACAACACACGCACACACACAAAAAAACCCTTCCAAAACTGGCATAAACGTAGCCATGGATAAATAACAATGTATTCGTTTTTTAGCATCAAACAAAGTTTAACGTGCCATTATTTCGCCTGACACTTGCAAGATTTTATGAACATGTACTACATTTTTAATCATCCCCTTCCGCTAACCCCATCCTTTATATCCTCTCGAAACACCCCCTAGCACAATGAAACACACATTGACATGAATTCATAAGCAGCTATGAATGCATATAACGTGGAACCCATACTGTTACTTGAGCATATGGAACAAACAAAGCCAAATAGTCATTAGCGCATTAGGTAGAATGAGAATGCAAACCCTTGTTACTAATACACAAAGCAAAAAGGGGCAGAAAGAGACTAACAAAGTCGTTTAATAAATCTTTCCCTCAAATATTACCAGCAATAAGTAGAATTCAACAACATTAACAAATACACTATAGAAGGTGAAAGTTACACATCCACGTTTGATTTCAATGTATATCAGAAAAATTATGAATTCAGCCTTCACTTGCATACTTCTCATCTACAAACAATATAGTGAAGTATTCATATTTGAAGTTCATTGAATCTCGGAATTCGAAGATAGTCCATGTTGAATATCAATCAAAGAGTATCATAATAATCCGAAATCATCCAGACAGAGCCAAAAGATATATTGAAATGTATTTAAGTACAACCATCTTTTTTTGATAACAAATGCACCAACATTTCGCATTTTTTCTATTTACCAACAGTTTTCACTAAAAATGCTCCGATCAACATTTGCTCTGATTAACGAAATGTTTGCCCAGGAAGGAACTTAGCTACATAACGCTCAAGTGATCTAGAAAGAAACGAATCATGAATGAATCACCTTAACGAACATGGGAAAAAGAGGAGCCCAACTTAAATGCTTAAAAGCAAATGAGAAATAAATAAGAGGAAGAATGCTCGGCAGTGACAAAGTTATGAAGTGTGTGCCGCCCCCACTACGATGACCACTCATATATACGCTCATACCCAACACCATTAGAAAATCCATAGCCACTACTACGGTTTTTACCGGGGCATACTAGAGCCTGCCAAAGCTATTGTCAATAGGATCTCCATGAAACCCAATAACTATGCAACAATATTACCCTCATTGAGCCTGTGATAGCCTTAAGATCTTATCTCTGTTTGATAGCCTTTAGATATGATCTCAGTTTGATGCCCCTATCTATGATGTGGAAGGCGTAGTCAAGAGATAAGGGTAGGGGATGGGCAGATATTAGATATGGGCTCTGTGAAATGCAATGGTGCAAAATGAGAATTTACAAATATAGTAGTTTAGTTGATCAACTAAAATCTGCAGGTTGAAAACCTGCCCGGATTACGTATACGACCTGTGAATTTTCAAACGGACAATCAAATCTTCTTAAATATGTATACAAAAATTATCTAATCTCCTCCTTGTAGATTTTGCCATGGCTTTAGAAAGGCTTTCATGCTGAAACCAAAAAAACATTCCCAAGCATATATACTTAAGAAAAAGCTAGTGGAAAAAAATGGCTATACATGATTATGTAAACAACTAAAGATGGAAAAAAAATGAGAGTGAAAGAGATTACCACACGATACATATGAAAATGGGAGATGAAAGCACCTTCTTGCCTGCACTCACAGCTACTGTAGCTTCATTGAAAATGCCAACTCTTCTCCAGCGACAACCTTTTTGTCATGGAGTTTACAACATGTTCCTCTTCTCCGAGCTTTATCTGTCATTGATCTTAAGCCCAATTTGTCATTGATTGTGTGATCATACATGCTTCTTGTTCATTTGCTTCATTAGAAACAACTGGTTAAGCAAAAACAAATAAAATCACATGTAAATAAACCATCAAAAATAGTCACCACCTACAAATCAGGTTGTGCAATGCCAATGGTATCTATTATTGAAGCATCATTATCGGAAGATTTGTATTTCCACAAAATTAAGACCAAAGTGAATGCTAACTCCATCGAGAAGAGCCTGCATATTCACATACAAAAAAAAAAACAACAGAAGAAGACAATGAGCATAGCAACCTTAAACCCCAATAACAAAGCATGCCAAGTCAATCCTCAATTTCAAGACATAAGGCAAATAGGCGGTTGCCCTCCGTCTGGCCACACTTCGGTTCATGATAATAATCTGAAAAAAAATGTGACAACTTTTATAGCTATAAAGAAACCGTCATAAGAGTAGAATTACTAAAAAAAATGGTGAGCAGTGGGAACAAATCAACGTTGAAACAAAATGGGTCGAGAAGTGAAATAAAAGCGATCGAAGCGGTTGTAAGAGAATCAGAATTCAGAACACTTTCCTTCCTTTTACTAATCATAACCCATGGAAATCGAGCGAGATATCACGGATATTATGCAACAATCGAGCGAACACTTTTCTTCATCAGTTTGTTGCTTTTGAAATCATAATCGATGGAAATCGGTCGAGATATCAGGGATATTCTTCATCAGTTTGTTACTTTTGAAATTTGATAGGATCAGCCTTTGAGAATGACGTGGTATGATCCGCCACTTTTTTTTTTTTGTGAGATTTAATAGTTTTTTATTTTTGAGTAATGATCCCATCTTTGCTCTCAGATACACAGGAATGGGGGAGAATTTTTTTTTTTTGAGTAAATGCGGCCGTATTTTTTCAAATAATGTGCGGCAGAATTTTTTGTTTTTTGTTTTTTCTTTTTGAATAAATGCGGCCGTATCTTTGATTTTCAATGCAGCAGAATTTTTTTAATTTTTTATTACGGCAGAATATTATTTTGAGTAAATGCGGGAGTATTTTTGATTTTCATTAAATACGGCTGGTTTGTTAATTTAGTAATATTATTTGTTTTATTAATGTGGCAGATTTTGTTGATTTTTTATTACGGCAGAATATTATTTTGAGTAAATGCGGGAGTATTTTTTTATTTTCATTAAATACGGCTGGTTTTTCTTAATTTAGTAATATTATTTGTTTTATTAATGTGGCAGATGCGGAAGTATTTATGTTTATTTTTTTATTTTTTTATTACCGGGTTTGGGTCGGGTAATTGAAGGAAAACGGGCTAAATTGCTTCATGTATATATTATTTATAGATGATAAAATAAAGGAGCTATTCAAAGATTTATACGTTTGATGCATCTTACTATTTTGGTCAAATACTTTCCAAAGCAAGTCCGGTCAATTCAATATGAGTTTTATTTTCGATACAAGCAACGATATGTATTTTGTTAATCGAATACATATTAGATATCATTTAGTCATTCTTGCAACTTACTATGTTATATCAAAGCCATGGTGTGTCTGTACCCTATTAAAATTACTTATATTGTTATGGATTTGTTATTTTGAGACCGTGAATTCTTATCTAAGGTAAACGTGTTTTTTTTAGTGATTTTATCTATTTTGACCTGAAACTATTATTTGGTCATTGTTACAACTTTGAGTCTTTAATTTCATATTATAGAGGAATTTTACTCATTACTCTATGAAATGATACATATGCGTACTTATTATGTTGTAGGTACAGACATTGACATCATATTTCCTGGCACACGTTGCTTTTCCATATTTGTTTTAACTATTATGAAATGTTTTCTTTTTTTTAGACTCCATTGAATAGTATGTCTTTTGTACCTCTCTTGATATATATAGTTTTGTTGTTAAATGAAAAATATTTGCCAAAAATAGAATGAGAAGGCCTCTTTTATGTAAAAATGATTTTATTACCGGTGTTATTCGTGGAAATCTTGTAATGCATGGTCTTGACATGTATCAATCATATTACCATTTCCCGACACAGAAAAATATAATTAACAATGATAATCAAGTCTTGTTCATGCTTGATAGCATGGCGTGTGCAGTGCAAAACTCTTAGTGACTAGGTGAGTTGGGGTTATTGCACCGCAGAACGTCTAGTCACCGGTCTCGGGGCCTCTTGACCTTGGCTCATCGACAGTCCTAGGGTGATGGTACCAAAAGTTTTCCCCAATGTTCCATGTGCATGGCCGGGAAAGCAAGGGTCGACGGCTATGTCATGGTTCAGAGGGCAGTGGGGTTGGCTGGAGCCTTTTGGGAGGTTCACTAGGCGATAGTCTAAATCCTTTCCCTGACAATCGGCCGGAATTGGCAGGCAATAGCTTGCTTGCTTGTGAAGTGCGGTAGAAAAACATGTTGGAGTGGTTGGTAATGACTCATCGACTAAGCCAAGTCGGTGTCAAGCGTATTAATAGACTTAAATTCAATAAATTACTTGACATTTATATCCTTTGCAAATTATCATGTTTTTTTTCGGTGTTATTAACTACTATTATATGCAGGGTAAGGAAAAGCCTTCGATTATAACATTTTAACGGTTTTGTAACTATTATTTTTGTATATAAAGATTCACGGGCACACACCGGAACTCACTGGCTATTTTTAGCTCACACGTTTGTGAAATCTCTTTCTTAGGTATGGAAGAAGGACACCAGAGTAGTGAGTAAGCGGGGTAACCTTGGAGGCTGTGCTGGGAGAGGGGAGTTGATGAAGAGTTCAATGTTGATATGACAGCTTAGTTGTCAAGTTTCGGTATTAGTTTGCTTTGAATTTTGAGTTGATTCAATGTAATAAAAATTAAATGATGTTGTTTTCATTCGTTTTGGTGACGTTTGAATAAAGTATTAGTTCCCTCAGTATTTTCTTTTGGAGTCTTAGTACTTGGGCGGTGGATCGCCGGCTTGTCCCTTATTAGACGCCAGTGGACCCTAGGGGTCGGGGATAGGCCTATTACATCCACTACACCATACATTGAACAATCCCTAAAAGAGGTAGCTCAATTCCTTTCACCCAACCTTAGAACTAATTGGAGCACGTGGCTATCAAATTTCTTGTACTTAGTATGTAAGGATCAAGCTTGGGGAATTTCCATGTTGTTACTATTTGTCTGCTTCTTAGTTTGAAAAAAAATGAAAAACAGAAATGAAAAAAAAAATGAAAAAAAAGAGAAAAAAATCAATAAGGGAGGCAATCTAAACAAAAATAACCTCCTAAATAGTATTTGTTTTATTTGTTAGTAATAAAGTGGGAGTTGTATCATTATTCTCCCAAAGTAGAAAAATTATCCTTTGTTGGACTTATTTCTATGTTTTGATGATGAGTGCCAGACTAGCTGTTATAGTGCAAAGGCAAAAAGATGTCTAGATCAAATGTATAGGTTTATTAGAGTTTGATTTATAAATAGGTTTGATCAAACAAGCACTGTAAAGGTCAGCTGATTTATGTCAGTAGACTAGTCCATTTCAGTAGGGTAGATAGGTCAGTAGACTAGTCAGGAACCTGCTGAAGACTGAAAGCTGAGGGCTCAAACTCAGTTACAGAAGGCTAAGGGATCAAACTTAGTAATATAAGTCAATGATATGGAATCAGAATTTAGGCAAGTCTGTGATGACCTAAACTGATTACATATACCTTGTGTACAAGGTCTAAGTTCCATAAGTTGGATGATATTTAAACTTGGTTATATTTTAAAAAGGTGTAATCTAACTTAACAAATAAAAGTTAGATAAAAGGAATCAGCTGCATTGTATTTTATACACAGCAGATTGCTGTTCTGCAGACTGATTGGTATCTTAGCAGACTGATGAACCTGCTGATAATATACCTCGATTAATTCAAGATTACATGGATAAGGACAGCCAACTACCTCTGACTTATCAAAAAAATCAAAGGCTGAGATTAAAAGGACGTTGGGATGATCTAGATTTTTATCCAATGGTTATAAGTCAAAGGGTGATGATCTTGATTGTCAAAAAGGAATTTCGACAAATGTCGATCCTATGAATAGTGACAGAAAGCAAATCAGACGGGACAAAAACAAGGAACGGTTACAGTTGAATTTCAAATACAAGTCACATGTTCTCCTACCTATAAATAGAGGACATTCAACTCAGAAACTAGATGATGAAAATTGATAAACTTTGAAGACATATTTGTCTGAGATGAAAAACACCCTGCTAAACTTACTAAACTTAAAGCTACTGATCCAGAAAAATTCTTCAAGTGTATTCTACATTCAAGCTACATCAAGTTTACACACTTGAAGACTGCAAGCTGCTGATTATATCATCCTAATCAAGCTAATGCAACTGAATCATTTATTTGATTCAATCTTTATTTTATAAAGAACCTGCTGAAGACAGTGAAGCACAGTTGTGTGAAAGACTGTTGTTTGTGGTGGAGCCGGTGAAGAGGCAATCCTACCCTTCAAGGACCAAAGTGGAAGACTCGGAGCGCAATCCTACTGTTCCCAGGTTTTTGGTTTGAAGCCATAGTTATTGGTGAAGGACAATCAACTTAGGAATCTTTGTAATCGCAACATCAAAGATCTCAGTGAATTTCCTCCAACATCACGAGAGAAGAGTGGGTCGCTGAGGATTACACCACCTCGGAACCACTATAAAATCGCCTACTTACTTTCAAAGATTTACATTCGCACTTAGTTTATTTTACACATCAACCTACCGAATCTAGCAAATGAAATCACACACATACACTAATGAGTATCTAATACTTAGTATCATATTTAACAACAAGTATTAAGGCTTAATTTTGATATAATTCCATTGCACAAGTTCGAAGAAACTAAACTGTCATGAGACTCATCGAGGTATCAAAGCAGACTACTAAAGTATCATCAGAAAGTCTTGAAGTTCTTTGAATTTGTTAACTCCAAAGTTTTAAGTGTTAAGTTTATTCACCCCCTAAACTTAACCAAAGCCTTTCAAGGGACCAACAATTGGTATCGGAGCAAAGGCTTCGCATTCAAGAAATCATACTTGTTGTGCTTGTGAAAATTCTTTGAAACTTTCTTTCAATTTAGTGATTTTCAAAGACTTGCATCATGGATAACACCCAGTATGCTAGAACTATGCTGATGTGTTCTCTAGATAGATTTGATGAGTATAAACGTCGAATGCAGGCTTACCTTGCTGCAACTCATGATGAGATGATGGATGTACTAACTGATGGACCACTGGAGATTACCAAAGCAGTGACAGTGGGTGAAACTACAGAGTACTTTCCAAAACCCAAAAGAGAATTGAATGCAAAAGATAGAAATAGAGCAAACCTCAACAACATTGCTATTGATATCATTTAGAGAACCTTGGATAGCAATATGTACATGAAGGTCAAAGATTGCAAAACTGCAAAGGAACTCTGGGACAAGATACAGTTGATCTGTGAAGGCACTGATGCAATAAAGAAGAATAAGATCAGTGTGGTCAAAAAGAGGTTTCAAAAGTTCAAAATGCTACCAAATGAAACCATTGAGCAAATGGAATCAAGATTTAATGCAATCTCGATGAACTTACCTGCTTTGAGTGTAAGTTATTCAAAAGAGGAAATAAACACAAAAATCTTGGAAGCATTACCTGCAAAAGATGTTTGGAAAATGAAGGTGACTGCAATAGAAGAAATGAGAAAGTTGCATGAAGAAGACACCTTCAAGTTATTTTCAGATCTTAAGCCTTATGAATTTAGCAAAAAGCTTGTTCCTGAGATTGAAAAAGAAGAACCAAAGACCACTGCACTGGCTGCTTCACATCAGGAAGAAACATCTGGAGGACAAGATGATCTGCTGGATGAGATGCAAGAACAGATTGCCCTACTGAGCAAGAAAATCAGGATGATGAAGACTGGAAAGGCCCTTCAAGAAATTTCACAAAGAGGCCTCACCAAAGAAAGAAAGAAGAATCAAAGAAAGATAATGACTATCAGTGCTTTCATTGCAAGAAACCAGGACACTTCAAACCCGATCATCCCGAGTTAAAACAAAGTAAGGAACTCCGATTATCTTTGCTTCAACCGCAAGAAGCCTGGACACTTTTAAACTGATTGTCCGGACTCATCAAGACCAAGAGTCAACAAAGAAGACATGGCAAGAAGGCTATGGTTGTTGAAGATGAATCGTGGTATGAAGTGAAATCAAAAAGGAAATGAATCGGATGACACAAAGATCAAGTTCTGTCGATATGGAAGATTATGCTTTGATGGCTAATATGGATGAAACAGAGGAGGTATACAATCAGTATCTATCAATACTCCCGCTTTGAAGTGATTGTGAATCAACTTGTGGTTTAAATCCTAGAAATTTCGACAATAATGAGTCTTTGGATGCCATCCTTAATCAATCGAGGATAATACAATCTGTTATGAGATTGTGAAGGTGAAAAAGAAGCTCTTGAATTAGAAGTTGGAAGATTGAAAGTCGAATTAAGAGTTCTCAAAGGTAAGGAAAAAGATGTTGGACAGAATCAGTGTAAGCCTGCTGAACATCTAGCAGCCTTTGAATCTGCTGAACCATCTTGCTCCTCTATTGCATACAAATCTGGAAAGCCTTATGGTGATAGAACATGGCTTGGATTTGGAACTCAACAATCCAAAAAGAATGGATCCAGTAAAGTTACTGAACCTAGTACCAGAATTGGTCCTAAGTTTGTACCTCCACAAGATCCAACTCCAAGTAAGGTTGCTGAGGCAGTAAAACCTACTGAGAATACTTCAAGGAAGCAAAATCAGAAGTCAAAGTAGTCAACAGTTCCTAATAAAAGGAACAAATCCAAAAATAGGACTGCTGGACCTTCTAGACCTACTGATAGCAGACCTGCTACCAAGTCTGCTGGACCACAAAAAGGTAAAGGTCAGAAATATTCCAAGGATAAGAATCCTAAACCCAAAAATGTTAATCATTCAAGGGATACTTATCTCAGGGGGAAAGGTAGACTATTTCCTCATCGATGATGATTGGAATATTCGAAGCACTCACGATAGAAACAACCAAGATAACCATGTCGCTAGTGGTAAAACCTAAGCAATGGAATCGTAAAAGGACTCAAGAGGACTTATAAAAGGCCTCAACAGAGGACCTCACAGACTCCATACTACAGAGTACATTTCTAACAGACATGACAAACAAATGGTTATACAAATGCCTCTAACACCAAAAGTCACTTCAAACAAAGATTATAAACCAAAAGGCCGGAAAACATATGTGAATCCTACACAACCCATGTTAGGACTTATGGATGTGTGGAATACATGTATGAACCAAAGTATGACACTTTTAGGAGAAGACCTTATGGAAACTTACCAAAAGTCATGCTTACTATCGACCACTATGGACCCAAACAGGTTTGGGTACCTAAAATGTATTAACTTTGTTTTGTAGGGTGTCTGGTACTTTGACAGTGGATGTTCCAGACATATGACAAAGAATAAGCAATGTTTATCAAACTTTGTGACAAAAGATGATCCAAGGGTGAATTTAAGCAACAAGAATACACCTGGATACACAAGAGGATATGGCACACTTGTGAGAAATGGACTTACAATCAAGAATGTTGCATATGTGGAAGGACTGGACTACAACTTCTTTCGAGCATTGGACAATTTCGTGATATGGGATACAAGGTCACTTTTGACAAAAACAATCTGTATTGTCATTAGTGAAAGAGGTGATCAAGTTGTCTGGCCGGGTAGAAGACAACAAAACATGTATGTTGTAGATTGGTCTCATCATAGCCAGAAACCTACTGATTGTGCATACCAAGTCCGAACTCAATCTGGTTATGGCACAAGAAGTTGAATCATTTGAACTTTGATGATATTAATCGGTTGGTGAAGAAGAAGAAGCGGTGATTGGTTTACCCGAGATCACATTCAAGAAGGATGCTATATGTGATGCATGTCAGCAGGGCAAACAGATAAAGTCAAGCTTCAAGTCAAAAACTAAACAATCAACTAATAGAGTGTTGGAGCTGATGCATATGGATCTATTTGGACCAATAACTCCAACAAGTGTAACTGGAAAGAAATACACTTTAGTGGTTGTGGATGATTATTCAAGGTACACTTGGGTTGTTTTTATGAACAAGAAAAGTGAAACACTCAAAAGCAAGCCCAATCTTTTAAAGAGATTACAAAATGAGAAAAGTTTAACAGTAGTAAAAATAAGATCAGATCAGGGTACATAATTTCTCAACAAAGTGATAAGAGAATACTGTGAACAAAATGGTGTACTACATCAACTTGCTGCTGCTGGTACACCTCAGCAAAATGGGGTTGCTGAAAGAAGAAACGGAACTTTAAAGGAAGCAGGAAGGACAATGATTTGTGAAGCATTGCTACCTGAAAGATATTGGGCTGAAGCAATCAATACAGCATGCTATACACAAAATAGAACATCGGTGAACAAGAAGCTGCTGAAGACAACTTATGAGATTTGGAATGGAAGGAAACCAAATATATCCTATTTCCATCCATTTGGAAGTAAATGTTTTATCCTAAATCACAAAGTTCATTTGAAGACATTCCAACCAAATTCAGATGAAGGAATCTTCTTAGGATATTCTTCAGTCAGCAAGGCATTCAGGGTACTGAACAAGAGGTCACTGAAGCATGAAGAAACAATCCATGTTGTGTTTGATGAACCTAAGTTCACTGGTATGGAAGATGAAGATTGTGAACCTGCTGAGAATCAACAAGTCACTGACCCAGATTGTGTTGAAGTTTTGGAAAGATTCAATGACTTAAAAGTTTCTGACACTGCCCCTGCTGAACACCCTGCTGGTGATATTACTAATGCAACAACTGAAGCTATTCAAGGATCTGCTGAACCCCCTGTTGTTGAAGAAGCTACAAAGAGACCTCATCAAGATGAGGTTCCCGATAATCAAACTAACGAGAATCCACAATGGTTAAGGAATCACCCTGCTGAACAAGTTATTGGTAATGTACAGCAAGGTGTAGGGACTAGAAGACAACTGGAAGCTATGTTTACTTGTTTTCTATCTCAAATGGAACCAAAAGTTGTTGAAGAAGCAATTTTAGATCCATATTGGATAATTGCTATGCAAGAAGAATTAAATGAATTTGAAAGAAATCAAGTTTGGACACTAGTTGAAAGGCCAAGTCATGCAAATATCATTGGTACTAAGTGGGTATACAGAAATAAACTTGATGAATCTGGTACCATTGTGAGAAATAAAGCCAGACTAGTTGCAAAAGGCTATTCTCAAGCAGAAGGAATAGATTTTGATGAAACATATGCACCTGTTGCAAGATTGGAAGCTATCAGATTATTCTTAGCACATGCTGCATATAAGAACTTCAAAGTATATCAAATGGATGTCAAAAGTGCATTTTTGAATGGCATTCTAGAGGAGGAAGTGTATGTACAGCAACCTCATGGATTTGAAGTTAAAGATCAAGAAGATAAAGTGTACAGACTCAACAAAGCACTTTATGGATTGAAACAGGCACCAAGAGCATGGTATGAGACTCTATCTCAATTCTTGGTGGATAATGGTTTTACAAAAGGCACCATTGATAAAACTCTTTTCAGAATCAATGAAAAGGACAGCACCCTGCTGGTACAGATTTATGTTGATGACATAATCTTTGGTTCTGAAAATGAACTGTTATGTGAAAAGTTTGCAAATCTAATGAAGAGCAAATTCCAAATGAGTATGATGGGAGAAATGAACTACTTTTTGGGATTGCAATTAAACAGATGAAAGATGGAATCTTCATTCATCAAACCAAGTATACCAAGGAGTTTCAAGAAGTTTGGTATGGAAAATAAGCACCAAGATATCAACTCCAATGAGCACAAATATCAGTTGGATGAAGATAAAGAAGGCAAAGATGTTGATCAGACTTTATACAGAAGGATGATAGGCAGTCTGTTGTATCTCACTGCCAGCAGACCTGATATATCCTTTGCTGTAGGTGTTTGTGCACGATTTCAATCTAAACCTAAAGAAAGTCACTTAGGTGCAGTCAAGAGAGTTCTCAAGTATCTAAAAGAGACTTTGTGAGTTAGGATATGGTATTCCAAGGATGGAAGCTTCAAAGTTATATCCTACTCAGATTCTGATTATGCTGGATGCAAGATTGATAGAAAAGCAATACAGGAACATGTCAGTTGATGGGAAGTAGACTGGTCTTCTGGTTCATGAAGAAACAGAATTCAATATCAACTTCCACTCTTGAAAGTCGAATACATTTCTTCTTGGAAGTTCTTTGTGCACAAGTACTTTATTTGAGACAACAATTAAGGGATTATGGAATTGAAGAAAAGGAAATTCCAATTATGTGTGACAACACAAGTGCAATTTCAATCACAGAAAATCCTATTTTGCACTCAAGAACCAAGCATATTGATGTAAGACATCATTTTATAAGAGATCATTTTGAAAAGAAAGATGTGGTGGTTCTATATATCCCTACCGAAAATCAACTTCTTCGATATTTTCACTAAACCACTTGATAGTGAAAGATTTGCCAAATTAAGGATTGAACTTGGAATTATAAAAGTTGGTGATAAATCAGCAGTAATCTTTGGAATTCACCAAGCGGGATTAGTCTTTGCTATGTTGGGTGAGCTCACTTAGCGATTAGTCATTGGTATCAACAATTCCATGTACTTATGTTTGGACAATTGAGCAAATGAGGTTGCCAAGGGATTGGTCTTTGTCATGTTGGGTGAGCTCACTTGATGGATCGGTCATTGGTATTAAACTTCATCTTGTATTATCAATTGTACAAAACAAGAAGAAATCAAGGATCAGCAGAGTCACTTTAACAAAGAACTCTTTGAACATCTTTATCGCCAGATTGGCCGAGCCAACCTCGCCGAGGACAACCTGCTTGAGCCAACCCTCTTTGAATGGAACGTTACACAGTCAAACTTTATTAAAGTCAAAGAGAAATTGGCGGGATATTTATTTTATCCATTATTACCACAGTTGACACGATCTAACGGTTACAAAACGTTATGGAGGAGTTATGGAACACGTGTCACGACAGGATTCACTCAGATTAATCGTGGTTAAACATCAATATACGTGCACTGACAGTTACAACTACCCACTGTCTATATATACAGACCTACACTCAGCAGATTCTCTCTACTTGCAAAATCTGCTTTATCACTTCAAATTTTACACTGTGTGAACACAGATTTACAATCTATCTTCTTCATCTTATTCTTCTCATAACAATGGCGGAAAAGGTTGATGTTCAGATTGAATCAAGCCAAAGTGTTAGAGGTTTTGTTGTTGATGCTAACCAGACTGAATTAGCTATCAACATTGGTAGAAGAATAAGGAGATATGCTGGTTTGGAGAATGTGCTGAATATAAGATTGGAGACAATCTCATATACTAATGTTGTCAGTTTTTGGAGGAACATTCAAATAAAGGAAGGAACTGAAGCATTCAAAACGGTTGTGAATGGCCAGGAGATTGAAATTTCCTCAAGTCTGCTGAGGGAAGTTTTTGGATTTGAAGAAGTAGTGGATGGTCCAGTAAATCCTGAAGCAATAGGACTATCCAAGATGACTTTTGTTGATCAAATCAAAACAAATGAAGCCACCAAATCTATTCCAGGGATCAATTGCAGACATATTGGGAATGAGTACAACCTGCTGAGCAAACTCATTGCAAAGAACATACTTGGACTGGTTGGAAGTATGGACACTCTATCAGGACCCAAGATAGAGTTGAGGATGATTATTTGCAGGAGCATGAGATTTGATTGGGCTGGATACTTCATTCATTATATGAAGAAAGTAGCCAAGGAAGAAAGAGAAGGAAAGAGAAAATCCAAGGCCTTGCCTCTTAGGATTGATGATGATTGACACTCTTTGAATCATTTGGAAATCCTCGATGTAGCACTCAGAAAGATAAATCAATCTAGATACAAGAAATAGATTGATCAAGTTATTCTGGTCTTGATGATAATGAGGAAGGTGTTGCAGAGGGTGCGATGATGACAAAGAATGGAGATGATGGTGATCTTTGGTGGTGAGCGCAGTCCAAACAAACTAAGAAGAAATCTACTAAACCTGCTGCACCAAAGAAGACCACTGAGAAAATGATGACGGTCAAATTATACCCGTAAAAGTCATCAACATTGTCCTTAAATCGGGATTAATAATATATATTTTATATTAAATCACATGTTTATATGGATTATTTAATGTTATGTGATTTATAAGATATAATTTGGTATTTATCCATTTTTATTGGTATTTATCCGTTTTTATTATATTTATCTGTTTTATTTAAATATGATTTATTTTGGGATAAATATTTATTTTGTAGATTGAGATAAATTTTGGAGGATAAATACAAATAGAAAACTTAAATCTCAAGATAAATCCAAGAAAATCCAAGATGCATTGAAGATAAAGATCGGATAAGCATGACAAAAGCCGGCAAACCAATCCAAGATGGCGCCAATATAGGGACGATATGTGGGGAGGCGCATTTTATTTTTATTGAGATTAACGGGAGTTATCTCTTATTTGTTTTGATATTTGGAAGTATATCTCTTAATTAGCTTGAACCCCTATAAATAAAGGCATGTTATACACGCCATATACACTACACACAATACATTTTTTACACTTCTCAGTTTATAATAAAATCTTCAGTTTTTCTTAGAGCAGTTTTTATGGAAGATCTGCAATAATGTAAGTTCTTGTATTTATTTGTTCTTAGTTCTTTGTAATTAAGCCCCAATTATTGTTTATCGTTTGAGGTTGTTCGTTCTTCTCCGAACGATGTAGATCTAAGGATACGATATGAGGCAGTGGGGATTCCTTCTCTATAAGGATCCACACGCTCAGATCTGTTATCCGGTGACCTATAGATGACTTTGGTATGATCGACAACCGTGTTTTTAGTAGATCTATATAATTGCTTTATGAATCTCTATTTATCCGTTACGTATGTAGAAACGCTAAGATTTAGGTTTTCGCCGTGTCAATCTAGCCACGTCTTTATGGTGTGATTGTCCAATTAGAATTTCTTATCTTAGTAGGTATGGCTACGGCTACATTGCTCGTCTATTTTAATTAGCGTATGATTAGGAAATACCAATATAGGGCTCCTAGGTCGGCTCATGAATTGATCTTCCGGGACTTTCAGCGAGATCTAGATCTGTTCTGTATTAGGGAATTGTGCACACCTAGTTATACGTAAATTGTAGATTAACATGATACCTAAAAGCTAGTGTTAATGGGACGGAGACTGATGCGATCGCTTAGTAAGTACGCCTGAACAAAGGAATGTTGCCTAGGTGAGGAATACGGTTAATATCGGCATCCCTAGTTTTGTAAGCGTGCGAGTCATATGAGATGTAGGCCGAAAAAGCGAAGTCACGTGATGTAGCATAGTGATCTGGATGGCCTACCCGGAGCTAGATCTAGTTTAGGGGATGACTCCCGTAGCCAATATAAAAGAAATACGGATCGGATTAATAGTTGTCGAGTTTAGCTTAATTATATAGTGTCTCTAAATCCAAACGATAACATAATAATTGGGGAGGTTAATTACGTTGTTTATGTGTTGTGTCGGGTCGTGTCCTTTACTTTTTCCTGTCTTTTGTTGGTCATAGACCGCTTTGTGTCCTTGATATGAATAATTAATTGTTTGTATATAAATGATCCACAATTTGGTTCCCAGTGGGATCGACCTTGATTCGCTATAGCTATACTACGATGGACCTAGTCCTCTTGCTAGTATTGGTTTATGGTGGTCAAGTATTTTAATTATTACTTGATCTACGTCATCAAGTTTTTGGCGCCGTTTCCGGGGAACCAACGGTCAATTTTATATATAAATAAATTTTTATTCATGTCAAGTTTTCTATTTTAGAGTCTGTTTTTACGTTTTTGAGTCCCTCTGGTTGTCTGCTCTGTGTAAAAATTCCAGAATCTGAATACAATTGGGTTCGCCCCCCAGTAGATCGCTCTCATTGCGGCGTGCTGGTTCTATTTTCTAGAATTTCGCGTGTCTGTTTATCTCCTTATGTTTAATCCGTAGGTCTGATAGCAGCATGGGAAACCATGTTAAAATCGTCACGGTTCGTTTTGTTTTTCTTACGCTTGCGTAAACCAGGGAAGCAAAAACAACTGAGTCGATAATTTTTGTGGCGCCGAAAATAACCCAGCAACATGTGGAGCTACGAATCTGCGATGGGAAAAGCGATGGAAGCAATACCTTTAAAGCACCAAGATGGCTCCAAAAATTTTTTAAGGTTCGAATTATTCGTGGTACAATGTTGAAGGCAAGGTATCACCCTTTTTGCTTATGATTTACTATCTTTTGGTCTTATGAGCATAAGTTAGCCTATACATGAACCTGAGTATGAATCTTAACCCGGAGTGAGTTTAAAAGATTACTTTTACTAGTGTCGAAGGTTCTGCCCCAAATCTGTCTCATCTAGAGGGTGTAAGGAAACATGTAGTAGTTGAAGGAAGCAGTGAATAAAGAGTTCCTCGTAGTTCTGCCAAAATCTCATTGTCCTATGCATGAGATTGCTTCTACTGGCCACGGGAGCAACAATTTGTGTAGTTTAAGAATTCTCAATCTAAAGAAGACGTTGAGTTTTGAGAGAGCAAAATGAAGCAGCATTATAGAGGATGTTATTAAAATAAGTCCCTAGGACTAAATCTTCTTAGAATTCACTAGTTCCTAAAACGAGAGCCGAGGTAAGAGCTTTGTATAAATGGTATGGATAGATGTCGTTTCCTAGGTCTCACAACCAAGGGAAGGGTATTACTCTACAAAAGTGACGAGCCCACCTCGTATAATGCTCAAGGGTCAACATCTAGCGATCCAAGAAGGATAACTGACAAGGATATTTTTGGAAAGTCAAGCTGAGGACTTTAAACTCAGAACTACTTCTTTAAAACCCTTAGGATTTCTTTTTAGGATTTTAGGTTTTGTTTTCTTTGAGTCCAATAAGAGTAACGTGACATATGTTGAGGTTTTTTATTTTTCCGTGTTCCGATGGCCATTGGGCTAAGGATGTGCAAAACTTTTTTACTCAATATAGGCCACGTGAATTAGAGTTTCTTAGGAGAGTCGAGAAATTGCTAAAGAAAAGGAAATTTAGCAATCAACCTTAAGATGGAAGCATTAAGAGAGCTTGAGAATTCATGAAAATGTAACAGAGAGAATGATTGGTGCGAACAAGAACAATTTTGGTCAATTTCCAAAACTTTTTAGAATGGCGATCCGAGTGAAAATCCAAAGTTGTGTGCAATTCTTTCTGCAACTATCCTTATCCTTTCCTTTGTACCTTTTCACCCTTCAACCTTTCGATCCTCTCACCAATCTGCCTCACAATTCACATTTCTAACCATTCTTTCATCCCCTCTCTTTCTTTCCATCTATTTCACTCTCCCACCCAACAATTTCTTACCCACCCTTTATCTTTTCTTATCATCTTTACGTATATCTTTTTCTAAACCTCCATCTTGTTTACAAAATGCCTTTGTGTTGCGGAATTTGAAATATTGCAAAGTTTTAATGTTTATCTTTTATCATTTTGGTTTTCATGATCCTAGCTGGGGTACGTGTAGCTCTGACCCTAGCCAGATTTTAAAAGTTTTTTGGTTTGATCAAAATACAACTTATCTTTCTACCGGAAGTTTTAAATTTCACACTTTTACGCCTATCCCGGCATTTCTGGATGATGAGTTTTGTTCTAAACTATCACACCGATCCGACCTTGTTGATGACGGTTATGACTTTTACGTGATACATTGGGTTATTAGTAATTTCGATGAGAAGCTACATCTCCCTAAGTTGTTGATATCCAATCAAAACGTGAAGCGTCTGCGCTAAGTATTTGATTCTATCTTCTACCCATAGGTCACATTGAATCTGTTGTACCTTACCAAGTTTCTCTGGATTGAATAGTTGATCCAGTCAACCTCATGTTCTCCCACATGGGGTAATGCTTTTTGATCTTTGTCTTCTCCACCCGGTTTTAAGAATATTTAAGCGGTGGAGATTATAGATGAAGATTACCATCTTTAGTTGCTTGTTTATCTTTCTTTCTATTTTGTATTTTTCTTTTTGCGTCTGAACGAGTAGTTTTAACTCTTTGGTTTTCCTTGTCATTGGTTGTATGGAATAAAGTGGCTTAATTTGTTTTTGGATATTTTATATCTACTTACTGCCACATTATTTTATACCTTCCATTGACATGTTATTAACGGTTTCGTGGAGTTTCTGTTTGGTTTGCTTCAACAGGTTTTCACTTGCTTCTCCACGACGTGCTTGGTTTGCTCCGATGTTCTGCATCTACTTGAGAGCCGTTTCCAGAGCTAAGTCTTTTTCTTAAATTCTCATTTTTCTTTGTCATTGGGGACAATGCCATGTTTAAGTGGGGGGTAGGAGACTTAGCTATGATATGTTATAATTGAAAATTGAATGAAACGGTGAAAAAATTGAAAAAAATTGAATAAATGACATATTATTTATCTCGTACCCTTAGAATTGTGAGTTCCTAGCTAAGTATTGATAGGGAAGGAACCAAGTTGCATGATTACGTGATCATTTTATACTTATATGAATGTATTTTTATCTTCTGGCCATCAAAGCGGAGTAATAAGCTTGAGAATTATCTGTGTTTTGACAATAAGTTAAACACTGGGCTTGTAGTAACATTACCAAAGTAGCCTCGCGCTTGTGGTAATATTCATGTTATTGACCAATCCGTGAAAGGGGATTCTTGCAATGCATAATTTACTTTTAAAGCAAGTGTCTTTCTTGAGATTTGTTAATGCTTGAAAATATGAAAATGAGAAAAAATTCAATTTTTAAGAGGCTTGAGTATTTTTCTCGGTCTCCTAGTCCAAAAACCTTATGGATAATGCTCTTGCTTATTGCACCATGTCTTTACCCATTAAGAGGCTTAAGAAGTAGGAATGCTGATGTTGGTAGGTTGAGACTGCGAAGTTAGCATAAACTTTAATCTTGCCACGAATCGATAAAACTAAATGCACATGCACAAATCACTTCGATTCATGACGAGTAGTGAATAATTGGTACCTTATGAGCATAAGTGGTATGAGTTGACTCGAGTTTCTTGTATAAGTATGATTTGACCAAGGAAAATGTGTCTTGGGGAATGACTTATTGATGCTTTGTTTGGGACGATCAAAGTCTAAGTGGGGGTAGTTGATGACGGTCAAATTATACCCGTAAAAGTCATCAACATTGTCCTTAAATCGGGATTAATAATATATATTTTATATTAAATCACATGTTTATATGGATTATTTAATGTTATGTGATTTATAAGATATAATTTGGTATTTATCCATTTTATTGGTATTTATCCGTTTTTATTATATTTATCCGTTTTATTTAAATATGATTTATTTTGGGATAAATATTTATTTTGTAGATTGATATAAGTTTTGGAGGATAAATACAAATGGAAGAATTAAATCTCAAGATAAATCCAAGAAAATCCAAGATGCATTGAAGATAAAGATCAGATAAGCATGACAAAAGCCGGAAAACCAATCCAAGATGGCGCCAATATAGGGGACGCATATAGGGGGAGGCGCATTTTATTTTTATTGAGATTAACCGGGAGTTATCTCTTATTTGTTTTGATATTTGGAAGTATATCTCTTAATTAGCTTGAACCCCTATAAATAAAGGCATGTTATACACTCCATATACACCACACACAATACATTTTTTACACTTCTAAGTTTATAATAAAATCTTCAGTTTCTCTTAGAGCAGTTTTTATGCAAGATCTGCAATAATGTAAGTTCTTGTATTTATTTGTTCTTAGTTCTTTGTAATTAAGCCCCAATTATTGTTTATCGTTTGAGGTTGTTCGTTCTTCTCCGAACGATGTAGATCTAAGGATACGATATGAGGCAGTGGGGATTCCTTGTCTATAAGGATCCACACGTCCAGATCTGTTATCCGGTGACCTATAGATGACTTTGGTATGATCGACAACCGTGTTTTTAGTAGATCTATATAATTGCTTTATGAATCTCTATTTATCCGTTACGTATGTATAAACGCTAAGATTTAGGTTTTCGCTGTGTCAATCTAGCCACGTCTTTATGGTGTGATTGTCCAATTAGAATTTCTTATCTTAGTAGGTATGGCTACGGCTACGTTGCTCGTCTGTTTTAATTAGCGTATGATTAGGAAATACCAATATAGGGCTCCTAGGTCGGCTCATGAATTGATCTTCCGGGACTTTCAGCGAGATCTAGATCTCTTCTGTATTAGGGAATTGTGCACACCTAGTTATACGTAAATCGTAGATTAACATGATACCTAAAAGTTAGTGTTAATGGGACGGAGACTGATGCGATCGCTTAGGAAGTACGCCTGAACAAAGGAATGTTTCCTAGGTGAGGAATAGGTTAATATCGGCATCCCTAGTTTTGTAAGCGTGCGAGCCATATGAGATGGAGGCCGAAAAAGCGAAGTCACGTGATGTAGCATAGTGATCTGGATGGCCTACCCGGAGTTAGATCTAGTTTAGGGGATGACTCCCATAGCCAATATAAAAGAAATACGGATCGGATTAATAGTTGTCGAGTTTAGCTTAATTATATAGTGTCTCTAAATCCAAACGATAACATAATAATTGGGGAGGTTAATTACGTTGTTTATGTGTTGTGTCGGGTCGTGTCCTTTACTTTTTCCTGTCTTTTGTTGGTCATAGACCGCTTTGTGTCCTTGATATGAATAATTAATTGTTTGTATATAAATGATCCACAATTTGGTTCCCTGTGCGATCGACCTTGATTCGCTATAGCTATACTACGATGGACCTAGTCCTCTTGCTAGTATTGGTTTATGGTGGTCAAGTATTTTAATTTTTACTTGATCTACGTCATTAGAAAAGAAAGGCTGCAGATACAAGGAAGATCACTGAGATCTTAAAGCCTAAGAAGACAAAGAAGCAAACAAAGACAGATCGTTGTGTCTGGTGAGGTCCGGTGAAGAAGAGGTTATCGACCCTGTTGTAGTGCATTTAAAAGCTGTTGTTGAGATTCTGAGGGAACAACAGAAGGAAGCTAGTAGAAAGTGAAAGTCTACTAGAACTGATGATGATGAACCCCTCTCCAAGAGGATGAAGGAGATTGCCAAAAAGAAAAAGTATGGCAAAGGAAAGGAACTGAAAATCTTGGAAAAACAAAGAGTCCAAGAAGAAGCATCAGTAGAATAGGAAGAAGAGGCTATTGAGGCTGAGCCCTTAACTATCATCAAGCCTGTGGAAATTACAGATTCCTCACCAGAAGAGGTTGTTAAGCCTACTGGTAGTGAACAGATTGTTGTTGAGCAATCTGTGGAAGATTCACAGCAGTTCACTACACTAGAGCCTGCTGTAGAAACTGTTCAATCTACTGAAGCTGCACAGGTTGTTGTTGAGCAATATGTTGAAGATATACAAAGCAGATCCACCGACCCCGAGCCTGGCCTTTGTAGTATCTATCGAAGACCCTGACAAACCATCGAACTCGCACTCTTTGTGGTAGTTAAAGAATTGGTTGAAGACCCTGCAATTGTTGCAAGAAGTCAGGGGAAGAGCAGTCTGCTGCTAACCCTGCTGATGAGCACGTAAGTCAGGGGGAACCAAGTGTTGTACAGATGGAGGTAGTAGGAACAAACATCCAACCTGAGCAACCTACTAGCCTTGAGCCATCCGTGGAAGAGACATTACATTTACTTGTAGAGGCTTTTGGAGGTCTACAAGGTACTGAAACAGCTCTCAAAAGATCATACTTACCCTATGAAAAACATGAGAAGAAGAAGAAATAAGGGTATGTTGATCCAAAACTCCTGCTGGTGGCTGATTACTTTCAATGGAAGTTTGGATTTTATAAGAGACAGAAACCAGCTGCAGAACCTATGACAGATTTTGAAGAATGGGTTTTTGAGAAGTTGGGAGTGGAGAGCTTGATGGATCTGATTGATACCTCCCTACTGCAATCAAGGTTGATGGATTTGTTTGATGAACAACAGAAAGAGGAGGGTATCAAGTTTGGGGATCCAAGAGGAGATAATGATGATTCTTCATCATCCGATTACGATGATAATCATCCATCTCGGTCAGAGAAACCAGATGGGATCGCAATGTTCATTGACCCTACTTGTAAGGCGCTCATGGTGCTTTGGAGAGTCTACTGAGAGACAACAAACTGGACAGATAAATGAAGAAGAGGAAAATCTCACCATTGATGATATAGAGGCACAAATCAATGAGGGCATAGAGCTCGGTGCAAATAGAATGGTTGGTGAGATTGATCCATTATTTGTTGAAGAACCTGCTGCTCATGTTGATGACCAGCAGACTGTGGATTTAAGTGATGAACGAGTTACTGATCATGTTGAGCCAAGTGCCAGTTCAGAGGAATCAATTGTATATCAACACTGGATTGACACTGAAGACACTTTAACCAGCAATGGAAATATTTTGAGAAGAATTGCTGACATTGGGGAATTTCAACAAGAAAATATGAATATATTCCCTGATCAGGTTATTGTGGCTCAAATTGTACAAGATCAAATAACTGAAGAGGAGGTACAGGTTGTTGGACTACAAACAAAGACTGCACAAAGGTTGGAACATGAGGTGCAGTCGCTTTGAGTCTCAAACAAAGACTGGACAAAGGTTGGAAGCTAATTTGGGTTTGGAGGAAACCCCTGTTACTGAAGAGGCTGTTGTAGTGGAGCCTACTGGAGACAAGACACTAAAGGGAAAGATAGTCGCAGTCATTCTTTGTAGTTAATGAAAGAAGAAAGATGTTGGACTATGACTTTAGTGATGAGGAAATTCGGATGCCTGAAGAAGAAATTGCTGATATTGATCCCCCTCAGACATTTGTCCCTATTTTTGAAGAACCAGCTCTTGATCCTATCTTGGAAGAATATCAAGGACCTAACCCTACTGGACTAGATAGGAGTTGGGCACTGGTGATCAGCAGACAGAGGCAAACTTACAATGTAGAAGAGCCTCGCTTGATGGAGTCAGCTGGAGAAATGGTGGTGGAGTACCAAAGACATGTCCTGGAAGAGTTGAGGACTGGCCGTAAATGATATTTCAAATCTAAGAACTCAATCGACAGGCAAGAGCAAAGATTTGATGATCTGATTAATTTGGTGGAAAATAGAGGGAGGACTACAAAAACAGTTGCCTCCAACATTACCTCAAATCAATATGCTCTTGCAGATCTTGCTATGGAAGTTAAAGGTATCAAGCAAGGGAACTCACTGAAAGATAAGTTTTTTAAAGAACAGTTCATATCCATCCATCAAAAACTTGACAAGCTTGCTAAAACACCTAAGCCTACTGAGGCTGCTGGAACATCTCAACCTGCTGGATTGGATCCTAAGGTTACTAAGAGGATCAATCTACTGGAACAAACTTTGCAATCCAGGATTACTGCAGTTGACACAAGAACTGAGATTATGGAAGGGCAACTGAATAATCTGGTTATCTCACAGGAGAGTGTTCATGGTCTAATGTCCCGGTTTGTTGATGATGTCACTAAGTGGGGAAGAGGGCCAAACAAAGCAAAGAAAGAAAAGAGGTGCAAGACTTTTTGCACAAAAGAGATGGATAGATGAAACCAATGCTTACAGTAACACTCGCACTCCGGCAGAGTTCAACTCACTGATGATCTCTTTAGGCAATACAAGAAAGAATACTACAACAGGAGGAAACCTTATCAAGACAAGGGGTTTCATGAAGGACTGAACTCTTTCTTGGGATTGAAGTTTTGGGAGGCAAGGATTAAAGCCTTAAGGGCAAGTAACAGAGGTGGCAGAAGTGGAAGAGGTGGAAGAAGTGGCAGAGGTGATAGGAACTTGCCTATCACAAAAGCAAAGGATTCACTTGAAGAGTTCAAGGAATCAGATATGAAATTTGGATTCAAAGTGAATCGATAAACCTTCTCTCTGCTCAAGCATGGAATTGGTGGAAAGAGGTCAATCCCTACATTGATTTTACAATCGATTGAAAATGAATGGATGAGGGATATGATAGCAGAAATCAGAGCCTACCAAGAACAAGTGGAGAAGGCTAGACAAGAAAGAGAAAGAAGACAATAGATCAGCATACTTTAACTGCATTATGTTTTTGTTGATTCTAGACTGTAATTTCTTTGAACAAATGATTATAATGAAAGATGACTATATTTGTTCTGTTCTTGTTTTTATCTTTTTGCTTTGATGTTAGGTGAGGGTAGTGGCATCATCACCAAAAAGGGGGAAATTGTTGGACTTATTTCTATGTTTTGATGATGAGTGCCAGCCTAGCTGTTATAGTGCAAAGGCAAAAAGATGTCTAGATCAAATGTATAGGTTTATTAGAGTTTGATTTATAAATAGGTTTGATCAAACAAGCACTGTAAAGGTCAGCTGATTTATGTCAGCAGACTAGTCCATTTCAAGAAGGTAGATAGGTCAAGAGACTAGTCAGAACCGCTTGAAAGATCGAAGGTGAGGGCTCAAACTCGATTCTGAAGGATAAGGGATCAAACTTAGTAATTTAAGTCAAGGATATGGAATCAGAATTTAAGCAAGTCTGTGATGACCTAAATCGATTACATATACCTTGTGTACAAGGTCTAAGTTCCTTAAGTTGGATGATGTTTGGAACTTGGTTATATTTTAAAAGGTGTAATCTAACTTAACAAATAAAAGTTAGATAAAAGAAATCATTGCATTGTATTTTATACATAAAGCAGATTCTTCGTTCAAAGAGATCGATTGGTATCTCAGCAGATCGATGAACTCGCCGATAATATACCTCGATTAATTCAAGATTACATGGATAAGGATGTACCAACTACCTCGACTTATCAAACAAATCAAAGGTCGAGATTAAAAGGACGTTGGGATGATCCAGATTTTTATCCAATGGTTATAAGTCAAAGGGTGGATGATCGCATTTGTCAAAAAGGAATTTCGACATGTTGTCATCCCCTATGAATAGTGATGAAAGCAAATCGATGGGACAAAAACAAGGAACGGTTACATTTGAATTTCAAATACAAGTCACATGTTCTCCTACCTATAAATAGAGGACTTTCAACTCGTAAACTAGATGATGAAAATTGATAAACTTTGAAGACATATTTGTCTCGAGTGAAAAACACCTCTTGAACTTATCGAACTTAAAGCTACCGATCCAGAAAAATTCTTCAAGTGTATTCTACATTCAAGCTACATCAAGTTTACACACTTGAAGAGGCGCAAGTCTTGATTATATCATCCTAATCAAGCTACGTGAATCGAATCATTTATTTGATTCAATCTTTATTTTATAAAGAACTCTTGAAGACAAAGTGAAGCACAGTTGTGTGAAAGATCTGTTGTTTGTGGTGGAGTGGTGAAGAGGCAATCCTACCCTTCAAGGACCAAGTGGAAGACTCAGAGCAAACAATCCTACCTGCTCCTGATTTTTCGGCTTGTGAAGCCATAGTTATTGGTGAAGGACAAGCAACTTAGGAATCTTTGTAATCGCAACATCAAAGATCTCTAGTGAATTTCCTCCAACATCACAGGAGAAGAGTGGACGACAGATTACACCACCTGGAACCACTATAAAATCGCTACTTACTTTCAAAGATTTACATTCTCGCACTTAGTTTATTTTACACATCAACTCATCGAATCTAGCAACTGAAATCACACACATACACTACTGAGTATCTAATACTTAGTATCATATTTAACAACAAGTATTAAGGCTTAATTTTGATATAATTCCGCTGCACAAGTTCAGTAAACTAAACTGTCGATGAGAGTAATCGAGGTATCGGCAGACTATCGAGGAGGTATCGCCAGACTATCAAGTATCAAAGTCAGTCGGGTTGTTGAATTTGTTAACTCCAAAGTTTTAAGTGTTAAGTTTATTCACCCCCCCCCCCTCTAAACTTAACCAAAGCCTTTTCAAGGGACCAACATCCTTTGTATTTTCTTTGGTTTGGAAATAAAGCGTTGGACCCGTTGCACTTGTATGACGTTGAAGTTTGCTTGTCATGTGTTCTGCTAGTTCTAATGGCTTTGCCATCTCTTATACATTTTCCTTCACCTATCACTTTCTTTTTCTTACTCGGGCTATCCTAACTTACCATTTTTTCCCCAAAGACCTTATGATTTATGTGTTGCACAATGCCTTGGTGATTGATATGAGACGATATACAAGCTTATAGTAGGGCATTTTCAATGGAATGAGCTTGAGAGTTTAGTCACCTCATAAATATTGAGCGTTGAGTGATTTATCCCGTGAGGGTCTATTTGCTTGGTCTATCTTGTTTCCCATTGACAATTTTTGTTCACTTTTGCTCATGATATGATAAAAAGGATTAGTTAGTCTATATCTTGTGTTTTGAATGTTGGGATGAATTTTATTAATGCTTGTGTGTTGTGATCTTTGTCTAATGCTATGTCATGTGTGATCTTCTTAGTCCGTCTAGTCTTGAGTCTTTTTATTTGCTTGAGGACAAGCAAGGATTAAGCTTGGTGGAGTTTGATAAGTCCACCATATGTGGTTATTCTTGGATCGTTTTGGCCTGTTTTAATGCCTATTTTGTGATATTCGTATGATAAATTGTCTTTTTGGACTAGATTACTGTTGTGGCTTTGATGTTTTTTAGATATGATGAATCTGAGCATATAAGGCAATGAAAATGAGCTATAAAGGAGTCAAAGTAATGAAGGCATGAAGAATCACACCTAGGTGTGAAAGAATGGAATAGGGTGTGAAAAAATGCGGAAACTATTCAGATTTTCTACAGGCCAACGAAATGTTCTGATTGGTGGAGAGTTTTCCAAGTATTAATTTTGGAAAAGCAACGTGATGTGCTTGGGGATACACGCATAAAGTCCAAAATTGAAGGGAATTTGATTTCTAGAGATTATCTTAATATAATTTATTTATGGAAATTGATTTAATGATGTAATTATCCTTTTATTACTCCCCTAAGTCGTGAAAACACAGACATACACGCCATATTCAGATTTCCTAGGTGTGAAAACCATTCCCAATTCCATCTACTATTTTTCTCAACTTTTGAAGAACAAGATTATTGCTTAGGGCTCAAGAACGAAAAAAGGATCATTGAATTTCTTGGTTTTATGATATTTGTGAGACAATTATATTCCTTTCTCTTAATTTTCTTCCTTTTATTTATTTTTACGTTTCACAATGCTTAAATCCATGATTTTTGTGATCTCTTTGATTATGCGTGAGTAGATTTAATTTTCTAGGATTAGGAGAGCCCGGTAAATGAATATATGAGTTAAAGATTCGATCTTTCCTATTATTATGATCGATATGCTTTTGTATTGATTTTGGTGTGCTATTTCGTATGAATTTATGAATTGATGGATCGAAAGATGAATTTTCGTAGATTCATATGAAGAATTTATTATCAATTTGGTGATGGACTGAAAAGTGAAATTTAATTGATAGGTTAGAACCCTAATTTCAATCAAGAAAATTCATGAGAGCGAAAGTTAATTGAAATTTCTTGTGACAATATGAATAATGATGTTTTAATGGGTCTAAATTGATTTAATGAGCGAGAAATCGGATTTAGTATTAATTTAGGCACGATTAATAGTAGTTCGAAAGAATATTGTTAATCACTTTTGATTATTCGTCAACATAAGTAAATATTCATAGTAAATGGAAAGGTCGTTGTAAAAGTCATATATTTTCTACCGTGGTAATCCGACATCCTAGAAGTTCTTCCAACTTGATCTCTAGTAATTTCTTGGACTTGTGTTGAGTTTAAATAGGACCTTAGTTTTTAGTTATTTTATTACTCAAAACCCCTAAATTTGATCAGTTTAGCTAACATAAATTGATAAATATTCGGTGATTGTCCCAAGTCCCTGTGGGATCGACATCCTAAGTACTACTCGATAAGCCGTGCGCTTGCGGTAGCATTTAGTGATTAATGTGAAAATCACACAACAGGTTACTTACTCATTTTTCCTTTGAGATAGTGTTCTTAGACTGGGAGTTAGGAATCACCCTTAGCCAGTCTTCAGATCTTATCTCTAGGATATATGCACTAATTAATAGATGTTGAAGAATCATTTATCTAAATACGGAAACCATTTGTCTTAATAGTTTATGAAGTGTTACATATACCTTTTCAGCATTACTTAGTGGTTTTGACTTTGTCAGACAAAATTCTGGGTCTCAGAATCGTATACAAATATCATATTCACTTTCTTTAAGGCAACTATATTATCGATGTGAAAGTGAATCCATTTGTTCCAACGAATCAGCAAACTGAAATTAGATTTCTACAATATTCAAGGATTAAAACATGAAATTTATTTCCATATATCACTCCCAATATCTTAGCTGAAATAACTGCCCGTTGTCTACTCTTTTATCGTGAATGCTCATCTACCTTGTTCTTGCAAAAGAACTTTAGCTTTCGAGTCAAATTACTCGGTTAAGAAAGTCTTTAAGGATTCATATGTTAGTGATCCAAAATCAGTTTCCTTATCCTATATTTTCTTCGATTATTAATCCGGTTTAGCCTTTAACTTATTTAGTTTAGATGACTTACACTTGTAGACATTTACCTTACCATTCTTGGCTTTCCATAAAGGCAATGGCCGTGAACTAGCAGTTCATTTGAGTAGTCACTACTCGTGAACTGTGGGATGTCTGGTGAGATTGATATCAAATCATTCTCGTCATCTTTGAACTAATATCGGTTGTCTCCCGTTCAACGCGAGTGACAGCAGTGACATACTTATCAATGTCACTTAAGTTTGAAGGCTTTGGAGGAACATCCTCTTCCAAAAATTAATTTGCATTTTCAATTATTGAGTTCAACGTTCTTGTTACTTTTCCACTTTCACGAAGTCATCATCAGTCAATTTATCGTGTTTAGCAGTTTAGATATCTTGAGATGATATGTAGTTGCGAAAATAAATCATGATAGAAATGTAAATCAAATCATACACCACAACAAATAATAAATTTTAGGAATTATAAATGTGATTTCATGCATGCAGTTTATCCTACCATTCCAGGGATTTAATCTCACACCTACAGTGCCGCCTTAGGGTAGGTGAAAGAGGTGATGATTAAATTGAGACAATCACTCTCAACAATTGATTGAGAATCGGACATCTCCATTTAATTGTTGATTACCTTCCTTTTTCAGCCAAGATATTTCCAAAAATATCCTTGTGAGTGTGACCTACTGTTTCAGATCTCAAAGTACGCCTCGAGTATAGGCCTTAGGGTCGGTCAGTGGCCCGATGAGTACCCAAAATCCTATCCTTTCGGAGACCAAGACATGCATTTTGATAGCGGTGTAGGCCATCCTTAGGGGGCCGAAATCAAAGCGGCACGAGGCATCACCATTCTCTCATTTGCTTGTGTCAACAGTAGAGGCCGTGGGGACGGTTGTCACCTTTCCCGCTCCCACTCGTTATTTTAAAAAATATGTACTCTTTTAGGATTTTCAGAATTTATTCACAATCCAAAAAACAATAAATCATGAATATTTAAAATAATCCTCCCACTAGTTCATCGGTTCTAAATACCGTCTAACTAGTGTCACTTATTCACGATTTTCCAATTTCTCGGATTTTTAAATTCTGTGTAGACACTACACACTTAAAATTTGCCAAGAATTTTATAATCTTAATACATTAGGACTTTATGAATTTTTCTAATAATTCCAAAAACAATAAATCACAAAATTAAAAGCTCCCACTAATTTATCGGTTCCAAATACCGTCTAACTAGCGATACCTTATTCATGATTTTCCAATTTTTCGAATATTTAGAAAATCTCTTGTGTAGACACTACACAACAAAAATTCACCAATGAATTTTATAGTCCTAATATTGTCATGATAAAAATTTTGGATCATAGAATTTTATCTCAATAATTTGAAAACAATAAATCTTGAAAGGCAATCACCAACTTATCGGTATTAAACCCTGGCTGAGATTTAACCGATTTCACCGAACGGTGTAGGGATTGGCTAAGCCGACCTCTTCGTCGGTTCATATACGACTGCTGGATGAATCGGGCTTAGGCTGCCCCATTGAGCCGAAACTCGTCGGATAGCTTGACCTTGCCGGACCCCCGACGCTAACTTCACACGTGTGTAGGTGCTGTGATGCACTCTAAGATGATCACCCATGCATTCACAAGCCCAAGGATCCTATCATTGTTCGAGATGGCCCTATAACACGTTTTCAAGAGAAGAAGGCTCGAGAAGCTTATGCAAAGCTGGTCCAAGATGTTGGAAAGGAGAATGAGGCTTTGAGGATTGATGATCCAACTACTTTAAGTCTATTCGTTGCTGATTGGGCTTAATGTGCGAAAGGCCCAAGTGTGGGGCGTTTTATGCATCATACTTGCTGAATGTTTTATGGACATTTAATTATGCTATTTTTTAATTAGGCCTTTTTATTTAATTAGGAAGTTAATATTCAGGCCCAACTGATAAAGTGGCGCCTCCTTTCTTTAGGAATTAGGTTTCTATTTTGCTATTTATAGTTGTCAGACTTGAACATATTATTCAGATTATTTTGGAGATTAAACCCTAGTTTATAATCAAGAAACTTTTCAGAGATTGGAGTTTCTTTCAATTATTCTGAGATAGAATAGTTGGGTGGTTTTCCTGAGATAGGATTATCACGAGACAATAATCAGAGATTGATTATTGTTGTTGCTTTCGTTTTTATTTCCAAATAGTCCACGTTTATACAATCAGATCGGAAAAACCCTAGCTTGGATTCGTATAAGCTGAATTAATAAAAGTCGAAGCTTTGATCTAGATCCTACAATCAGTTTGGTATCATGCTGGGTTGAAAATCGGGCTAAGGCATTGAGCCTCAGCTCGCCGGATAGCTTGACCTTGCCAGACCCCCGTGGCTAACCCTGCATTTGGATGGACAAGTCGAGTCGAGCCGAAGCCGTGTTGGCCGCCCGAACCAATTTTCGAACCTTTTCGCTCAGTTGGTGTCCAACTCTTTCCGGATTTCCAATTTTTCAATTATTAAAATACTTTTATGTAATCACTACATAATTAAAATCCATGAATTTTTAGATCCCAAAATTAAATTTACCGAGTAAATTTTATTTTATCATGTGAATTTTATATCCCGATAAAATTCCGTTCGTTTTAATTAATTAAATTACCTAAATTAATCTAAATTAATTACGTCCAATACATGCCTAATTAATATCACAATTAATTATCTACATGTATGCATGTGCTAGGAGTGGAATTCATGAATATGATGCATGTTATGACATGGTTATCTCACATAAATTATCAAACAAGAAAATAAATGCGTAAAAGTAAACCACTGAGATGGACCGTTGGTATCCCGTATCTAATCTATAAATCTTAAAATAATTAAACCCTATGTTTATAAAATTTCTAATCTTCATAAAACCACCTCCGCCGCCGCATGGTATAATATTTTCTGCTCCATTTCTTCAACAAAAGATTCCCAGCCAAATTGGTGAGCTTCCTTTTCTTCTACCAACAGGTTGTGGGTTCAAATCCCCAAGACTGAAAATTATTTTTTATTTTCTTTTCAGTTCGTATTTTTTCTATTTTTATTATCTGTACTGATGTCAAGACTGAAAATTATTTTTTATTTTCTTTTCAGTTCGTATTTTTTCTATTTTTATTATCTGTACTGATGTCATGATGACATCAGCGTTCCAATTTCATCACCCTTCCAGCAACAGCAACAGTCGCCGGGAAGAAAATAAAAAAAATACAACTATGCATCTAGGAAATTATAACCTTAATAAAGGGGCCAGAGGCCAGAAGGACAAAAAAAAGATACAAAATGAGAAAAAAAGACAAGAAAAAAAAATAATGGTTGAGAAGGACAAAAACTCCGCAGCATTACTACATGTGTTACTACATTTTGGTTGTAGCAACATGTAGTAACACATGTAATAATATCATGGCGTTTTGTCCTTCTCACCACTATCTTTTTTCTTGTCCTTTTCCTCATTTTAGATCAAAACGATCTTTACAACCTTTAACCTTAATAAATAAATTACAGAGCTTCCTATACCCGGAAAAATCGGGTTTACAATCGATCTAACGGTAAACAAGTACCAACCACAATCCATCTCGTCAACCAAAAACATTCAATCACGCATTTATATAAAAAATATAAAAGATGCAATATTTATTCAATTCCACTCCTTATTAATTAATTATGCAATCATGATCGCAAAATCGCTTTAACCTTGCTCTGATACCACATGCTGGATGTACAGAAACCCGAATCCGGATCCGATCCATAATTGGATCGTCGGATTTGATTCACAGCACCGATTGAGATGCTCGATCATGCACAGCGGAAACTACGAATTAAATTCGCATGCGATTTTACCACGATTTTAATTCACACAATTAATTAACAATCTACAAGAAGGTCAGTAGATTTACCTCAACGGAAAGAGATGAGAAATTCGACAAAAGGGAGAAGTCACAATCTTCCAGATTGTATCTCCTAGCGACGACTGGTGGACGTCGATCCTCGCCATAGAACCTCCTCGAATATGCACAAGAAAAACCCAAGGTTTTTCTTCTTTAAATGACTATGGCAAGAAACAATTTCTTCTTCCTTTTAATTTGATGTTGGCGCCATTATGTGTGGTGTAAATTGTGTTAGGAGGAACTCTCTTTATATAAGAAAATAACTAGCCAAGAGAGTTATCATTTTCACACCCCAATTACCTATTCCCAAAAGGAAAAGATATTTGCCAAAAGATAAGAGATAATTCCCAAAAAATCAATCTCTTATTTTTCCATTAATTATCCAACAAATAGATAATTAATTAACTACACATATGAGATAATATAGGAAAATTTCTTCTCCTAACTTATCCATATTATAGGCGCCACTTTTAAATCATTTTTAATAGAAAATGTTGGATCGTATGTGCGCAATATATATCCTAGAGGGGGGTGAATAGGATATAATGTATTTTTAAATTTTAATTAGCCTTTTTGGAGTTTTACTTAATTAATCTAATGTTGATAATAAACTAGACGGAAGATCTAGCTAAGATCAACGGATATAGATTAATGTTCTTGTGACGGACAGATTCAGAATCTGTTTAACGTGTTGATCAACTTAATTAGTTCAGCATGCCAAGTTTAGTGTGTTTCTAATTTAGTTTAAGCACATTACCAGATTTTATCTTTAATAAAATCTATCCTAAGTGTTGCAATCAATCACACAGATTACTATGCTATTACAACAATTTTGGGAATAAAATAGGGGTATAGAATAATAAGGTATTCTGACTTGCTTGACTTTAGATCACACTGTGGTGATTGAATCTAAACCACGGTAGTGACACGGTCACTAAGATTCAATCACAGTTCTGTTTTTAAAGCTCAAACACAACAGAATAATACAACAGCCTCAATGCTCAAGCAAACTAAGTCTATTTCTAAAAAAGGAACGGTTTGAAAAACTCAGCACATGGAAAGCTACAGCTAACGCGTGAACTTACTGAATGAGTCACAGACTCAAGTGTGAGAAGAACAGTGCAAATGAGAACATAAAAAGCAACCCTAGATTGTAGCAATCCAAGTCCTAATCCAGCCCAGATTCAATCCCACACTTCTTTATTTTTATACTCGGATGAGTAATAAAATATGCAAACAAATGCAGACCAAGTTACAAGGCACGAAGATTTTAGTAAGAGAGGAATGTTTGATCGCTTTAGTTATCGATCGATTTTGATGTATCCGATATATATAGGCAGTGAAGTGAAGTGGTGTAATGCATGTGTACTGAATGAGGTGCATTGAGACACTAATCAAGAGTGTAGGGTGGCGTGTTATGCAATGACCAAGAAGACTTAAATGAGACTGTTTAGATACCCAAGACTTAATGCATTAAGGACATAACAGGCTGACCGAATTTTCTGACAGCAATAAATGTACAAAATAAAATTACTTTAGACACGTGATTAATTCATTTATTTTTATTTTGTTCACTTTATATAAAATTATCCTAAATGAATGCAATAGCCCATATAATCAGATGTAGGGGTTTTGTGTATTTATACTTTAGTGTGACACAAATATAGAGATAAATTTGTTCACACTCCAGAGGCACAAGGGACATCATTTCTGTAATATGTATCACATAGCACATAACACATATCACACACGAAAACCAGTTTTACAGATCTGCCCCTTCAAGTATATCACATCTCATAGGAGATCAATACTTGTATACACAGTTTAAGGTACATAGAATGTCATAATTAAGTACCAATACATGCATGTTATGTGAAGTGTGTGACAGTGATATGATTCAAGGATGTAGTGCAGTCCTTAAGAATCCAAATATATCAATTTATATCACAGAAGTCACATAAAAACAGACTCAACTAAATCATTAATCAGAATTCGTTTGTCAAGAATTAAAACACAGATTTCTCCAATTTAAAAAGTACAAGGTTTCCCAAACACTGTTTAAATTGGATCATAAATCAAACTATACAGAAATTCTGATTTCATCAAAAACACAGTTAATTGACACACATCAAAATGTTTAGAAAAAACAAATCTAGATGTAGACACATAATTTACATATTATTTAACACTCAGATTTTACTCTATGGTTTTGAATAACAGGTGAATAGTTTTAACATATTCAGATAGAGCAAAGTGCAGATTTATTGCACGTATTCAAACATTCATACAGATTTAGAAACATCTAGATTCAGTGACATAGACGAGACATCAGTGGACATGCAGGACCTCTTGACTCTTTTAAGATTCTATCTAAGACTTAATCACATGCGTAAGGGAGATAGAGAAAGAGACTTGATACCTGAGCCGATTATTCATCAAATCAGACCTTACCATTGTTAGATCTCTGATTTGAAGTTTTTTTGGTGTAGAAGAGTCAGATAGGACCAACGCCAGTTGCAGCTCTTCTTTAATTAGGTCTCAGATCAAAAAGAAAAGCTTCGGGCTTCGATGTCTATCGGTTTTCTTCAAATGGTGAAGGTTTTCCAGCAGCTAGCAGGATTTTATCATAAATAGAGATGAAGATATCTATCATATTGATAGCCGATTTAGATACCATGATTTCTAGGTTTGGAGCCGGTGATGAATCCGGTGAGAGAGACTCAGAAGGAGAATGGGGGAGAAGATAGAAAATACGGCTAATGAGTTAAGGTTTAGGTTATTTGGTGGGTTAAAAGCTTTTATATGGAAAGAGTGGGTCGGGCTGAGCTGCTATTCGAGTAATATTCAGTTCATGTGTTAATTAAATAGCTGGGCCGGGTTTTGGGTTGACAGATGAGGCACAATCATTTTATTTATGAATAATGAATTTCTGGGACAGATTTTTGGACTAGATAATATTTTGTTTGGCCCAAACTAATATTCTTGTACTAGTGTCACACCATATCATATATTTGAGTTTATGATAAGTGTATCAATTAACTAATCGTTTTAATCATTTATGGTGTGATTGTGTATGCAAGTGTTTTTCAGGGTACCTGCAAAACAAAGTATAAAAATGCCGTTGTAAGTCACATGACTTCGTGGCAGGTTAGTCAACGATAATATATGGCACATAATATTTAGATAAATGTAAAATTAATCAAACCAATATATTCAGGATATTGTGGGCACAACAATTTCCCAACAATTCTCCTAATTTTGATTAATTTTACAAAATACCTACGCTCCCCCTAAATTACAGCTCCCCCTACATATATACATCTCTCCCCCTTATTTTGAAAAAGGAATCAAGAGAATGGTCTAAAGAGGAACCATACATAGGTCACTACGCAGCTTTTCGAACAAAGCCTGGGGTAGAGGCTTCGTGAAAATGTCAGCGTCTTGCTGCGCAGTAGGTATAAACTCTAT
Organism: Gentiana macrophylla; assembly: GCA_026214975.1. NCBI lineage: Eukaryota > Viridiplantae > Streptophyta > Magnoliopsida > Gentianales > Gentianaceae > Gentiana > Gentiana macrophylla. Next base: position 79,243,675 of record CM047809.1, on the reverse strand, counting down.
AGATATCGTGCCATTGGTCACATGGTCTCGTATAAACTGATAACGGATATCAATATGTTTGGCCCGAGAGTGTAATACCGGATTGCGGGACAAGTCTATGGCACTAGTGCTGTCACAGTAGACTGTCACACAAGGTATAGTAATGCCGAAGTTAGCAAGTTGATGTTTGATCCACAAAAGCTGGGCACAACAATTACTTAAAGCAACATACTCGGCCTCAGTGGTGCTCAAAGCAACGCTAGGCTACTTCTTGGAGAACCACGAGACGAGTCTATTGCCTAAGAACTGGCACGTACCACTGGTGCTTTTGCGTTCCACACGGCAAGTGCCATAGTCGGCATCACTATGTGCGAGTAGGGTGAATGGTGTAGATGTGGCATAAAATAGACTCAAAGTGGGGGTGTGCCTAAGACAGCGAAAAAATTGTTTGACTGCTCCAAAGTGTGACATCTTAGGGTTTGCTTGAAATCGTGCACATAGACAAACGGAAAACATAATATCGGGCCGGGAAGCAGTCAAATAAAGTAGGTATCCTATCATGGATCTATAAAGGTGTTGGTCAAAAGGCTGGCCATCTTCATCCGTAGTCAACCTGACAGATGAGGTCATAGGCGTGCTTGCAGGCTTAAGTGTGTCAAACTTAAATTTAGTGAGCATGTCATTAATGTACTTGGTTTGAATAACATGTGTCCCTGAGGGAGTTTGTTTGATTTGTAGACCAAGGAAGAAGGTGAGTTCTCCCATGGCCGACATCTCAAAGTTAGACCTCATTAAAGTCTCAAACTCGGTGCATAGGTCGGGATTGGTGGAGCCAAAAATGATATCATCTACATATACCGAGCAATCAGGATATCTGAACCAGATTTCTTAATGAATAGAGTATTGTCTACTCTACCCCTAGAGAAACCATGTTCCAGCAACATAGATGATAGCCGGTCGTACCAGGCTCGGGGGGCTTGGTTCAAGCCCTAAAGTGCTTTCTTGAGACGGTAGACATAATCATGGTGAAGTGTATCTTCAAAACCCGGAGGTTGATGAACATACACTTCCTCCTTGATAAGACCGTTCAAAAACGCACTCTTAACGTCCATCTGGAATAACTTTAGGTCAAAAGCATATGCAAACACAATAAGTAGGCGAATGGCTTCAATCCGAGCGACTGGAGCAAAGGTTTCATCGTACTCGATGCCTTCCTCTTGGCAATACCCTTGTGCCACCAGTCGGGCCTTATTCCGAACTACTTCCCCGTTTTCATCCATTTTATTCCTAAAGACCCATATGGTTCCTATAGTGTGTGTCTTGGGAGGTAAAGGGACTAGTTCCCATACATCATTTCTTTTGAATTGATGTAACTCCTCTTGCATAGCTATCACCCAATCCGTGTCTACTAATGCTTCTTTCATATTTTTAGGTTCAATTAAAGATACTAAAGCAGTAAAAGGATAGGGAAGTGTGGACCGACGAGTGGATACGCCGGCAGTGGGATCTCCAATGATTAGATCCGAAGTATGAGCTCTATCCTAAGTGCGTTGTTGGGTAGGAGCAGGCTGCTCATCGTGTTCAGTATGTTGTTCACCATGGGGTTCACCATTTCCTAAAGTTTCATCACCCATGGGTCTGTTTTCAGCAATAGGAGCCTCAGGAGTAGGAGTTTCAGGAATCTCCGGGCTTACTTCATTTGTGGCCGGAGGAAGAAACTCAAACTCAGAACAATCTGTAAGCTTAGCCTTTTCTAATAACTCATTAATTCCTTCCATATTAATACACGCATTAGTCATGGAATTTGATTCATTAAAAGAAACATGCATGGATGATGACAGTTAAAATATACCCATTTATGTCATCAATTATAACCTTAAATCGGAGTTAATTATATATATTTCATATTTAATCACGTGTTTATATTTATTATTTAATGATAAGTGATTATTAATATGATAATTGGTATTTAGCTGTTTTTATTATAAAAGAGCAATTAATTGTGTGATAAATGCTGATTTTGCAGATCATGATAAATCGGGAAGATAATCATCACGCAATCGGGAGATCTCAAGATAAAAGAGAAGAAAATCGGAGCATTGAAGAAAAGATTAATCAGATCAATTCAAAAGCATGGAGTGGGGAACAAGTCGAGAACCGAGTGTGAAAACGCGTAAAGAGGAGGCTCGGTCGACCGAGCCATGCCATTCGGTCGATCGAGCGTGTAGGTTCGGTCACCCGAGCCTAAGTTGATAAATGCATGTTAATCTTTTGGATTCTCCCTATGTCGGCTACAACTCCTATATAAGCAAAGACTACGGAATTGAGAAAACACACCACTACAACACAAAACAACTCATACAATTTTAGCTTTCAAGTTCTTAGTTTTATTTTCTTTATGTTCGTTCATTGTGGATTATCGGATTCTCCGATTAGGGAGCGCATTAAAGAGGGAGTCACTCTCGTCTTCGAGGTATGACTATTCAATTATGCAATCTTTATTTGTAGATCGATGTATTTTATTATGGAGTAGTTTTTCTTGTATTGATTGCGTGATGTAGATTAATTTACGAACCCATGTGTTTAGGTTAGAAAGCGTTAAGAAGTAATCATGATTTGTACCAACACAGGCGAGTTCGGTCGACTAGGCGTGTCACTCGGTCGCCGAGTCTTTGTCGTTCGGTCGACCGAGCGTGGTGATGTGTAGGGCAATATTATGATCGGCTTCGACTACGTCAGGTTCTCTGAATTGGAATTAAAACGAGTAATTAAACCTGATCAACTTAATTATTTGTCATCATAATTTAACATGAAACCCAAAAAGTGATTGTTACTTAGGATATAGATTGAATCGGCATCTAAGAAGTACGCCTTACCCTAGGAATGTTGCTTAGATGAGGTTACGGTTTATACCGGCATCCCTAGTTTCATAATTGTGTCAGAAGTTATATGAGATGGGGGCATTAAAAGGCGAAGTCACGTAATGGAGGCACGATGATTTAGATAGCCTAACCGGAGCTAAATCTACCTTAGGGGATGACTCCCGTAGTCATAATAATCAATCTTTAACGTTTGTTTTATCTCGTAATCATCCTAATTCACATGGGGGAGTTATAATCTACTAGCGTAATCAATACTATTTGTTTAGATAATATCAATTTGTATTATCCGTGTTTTAGTAGTCTTTAGTCTGTCTTTGTAGTCTTTTGTGTCTTGTGGTTGTCACTATTTTATTTTCTGCATTTAGTTGGTCATAGACCGCCCTTTCAATTTAGTTCTAATAGGATAAATTTGTGTTTTATTTGTGCCGAGTCTCTGTGGGATCGACCTCGACTCTATCTCTGGCTATACTACAATTGAACTAGTTCTCTTGCTAGTGTGTTAGTAGGCATCGAGTTAATAATTTAACTTGACCTCCATCAAGTTTTTGGCGCCGTTGCCGGGGACTCGAGTCATTAAATTAAGATATAGCTTATTTTGTTAGAATCTGGATTCGTGAATATTCTGTGAATAAGAGTGCGTATATTAAGCGAGGTCGTAAAAATAAAAAATAAAAAAAAAAAAAAAACACGCCGGTCGACCGAACCACAGCTCTCGGTCGACCGAGAATTTATTTTCTTTTCTGTTTCTATTCTGTCTTAGTTTTAAAACATTCTGCTTCTGTTTTATTTACGTTTTCTTTTCTCAAACTTATTTCGAGTCTGTTTTAGTTAGTTAGTTAAAGGCCTAGCCTTTACTAGTGATTAATTGTTTTATTGTTGTTTATTATTTTATAGTACGCTACTCGGAAATCGAAGGAATCGCTTGAGCCTTATAATCCTGAAATAGAGAAATTTGCGAGAAGGAATAGGAAGTTAGCTAGGGAACTGGCTAAGCAAGGAGAAGAGGATCCAAATCTTGAGGAAAGCGAGCACGAAGTGGAAGAAGGACATACAACCGATCATTCTGAGCATTCTGAATCTGAAACGGAAATGGAAGGAAATCCAGTCAATCCAAACCAGGTACCTAATCCTGTTATTAATCCTGTTATCAATAATGCCAATAATGTGAATGCAAATGCTAATAATGAGAACCAAGCCCTAGTTCAAGGAGCGAGGCGCACTCTGCAAAGTTATGCAACGCCCACTATTGAACAATTCATTCCCGCTATCGTAGCACCGCAAGATGCTGCGGAAGTCTATCACCCTAGGCCTAATGTAATTCAAATGGTGACCAACTATTCCACTTTTCATGGAATCCAAAACGAGGATCCTAGTGTTCACGAATCGAATTTCTTGGAAATCGTCGATCTGATGAAACCAAATTAATCCCGGAAGGAACATTCGTCTTAAGCTTTTCCTTTCACTTTGAAAGATAAAGCTAAGCAATGGCTTCTCTCTTTAGAGGCTGGATCTATCACTACTTGGGAACAATTTTTGCAAAAATTCATGAATAAGTATTTTCCCTTGGGAAAAACCTTGAAGTGTCCTCATCATGACATCTCTCTTTGGCTTTTAATGCAAACTTTTTACCATGGGTTGAGAGAGAAAATTAAAGTAGAGTAGCCTCCAGCAATGGAGCGTTTGTTCTTTATCTCCGAGAGGAGGCACAAGGAAGATGGAGCAAATAGCGATGAATAGCCAATGGGGAGGCAATGACATAGCTCTTTGTGAAGATGGGCGACATATTTGATGATAGTGCATCTACCAAAATCTTAGAACAACATGCATTATCAACAATAAGGTAGATGGGATGCAAGAGCGGATGACAAGAGTAGAGAAAGGCTGGAATCGAGGTAGCACCTCAAGGTGAGAACGCTGGCAATTGAAGAAGCCAATTATGTCGGGGAGGGTGCAGCCTAATCATAACCATCCTGGATTCGATATAGTGACATAAATGCAGGAGAAAGGCCTAAACCGCCTACCCCTTATGTACCCACATGCCAGACTAAAACTTTTGGTTGGGAAGCTGCGATAGAAAAATCGAGTAATGTCGTCACGACAATATGGGACAACTTTCAAAATCTATGGTGATTTAGCCACTAACTTTAGCCAATATTGTCAGAAGACCGATGCTAAGGTAACCAATCAAGAAGCTCTAGTCCAGAATCTCACACACCAGGTAGGAAAACTAGCTAAGCAAGTCTCAACTAGACCTCCTGGAGGGCTGCCAAGCAACACTGAGAAGAACCCTAAGGATTTGAATGCGATCATGACAAGAAGTGGAAAAGAGGTAACTCCACCATCCTTGCAAGAGAAAGAAAGAGTCACAAAGAATAAGGATGGTGAGCCAAGCAATGAGACTAATACTTCGAGACTTTGCCTGAGCAAAGAACATATAAAGAACCTCTTTGCCCTAGAGTTGAACTTTACAACAACAAGTATCCAATTTTCACTTGATGTCGATCCTTCAACTCTACCTTATCCTCCACCAAAGCCGAAGCCTAAGTTTGATAATAAGAGGTATAAGAAGTTCGTGGATATGTTTAGTAAGTTGCAAATCAATATACCCCTAGTTGAAGCACTAGTGAAATGCTGAGTACACCAAGTTTTTAAAAGGCGCCGTCTCAACTAAAAGGAAACTTCTAGATTTAGAGACCATATGCCTTAATGAGGAGTGCTCAGCCATTCTTCAACATAAGTTACCCCCAAAATGCAAAGATCCGGGAAGCTTTCTCATTCCCTGCACCATAGGTAACGTCTGTTTAAACAAAGCTTTGTGTGATCTAGAGCAAGCGTGAACTCGATGCCACTATCTATTTTTCGGAAGCTAGGCATGAAAGATCTTAAGAAGACCTCAATCACATTGCAATTAGTTGACCGTTCTGTCAAGGAACCGTGTGGAGTGGTTGAGGATGTGCTAGTAAGGGTTGAAAAGTTTGTATTTCCTGTCGACTTTGTGGTATTAGATATGGAAGCTAACTACGAAGTACCATTGATATTAGGGAGACCTTTCATGGCCACTAGTAGAACGCTAATTGATGTTTACAAAGGCGAGTTGGTATTAAGAGTGAGCGAAGAAGAGAGTTGCATTCAATGTCTTCGACACTATGAAACAACTTTGATGATGGAGAGGATGCATGTTTCATGTTGGATTCCATTGATAGGATCGTTCAAGAATTTCAACAACATGAAAGTATCAAGGATTTTTGGATCTTTGTCTTAGAAGAAGAAGATGAAGTCAAGTCGTGAGTAGTGAGGAGGAGAAGATGATATGGCCAGGATGTAGTAGAGGGACCCCAAGACTGTAGAGGAAGTAAGTCTTTGCGGAGATTGAAAGATTCTATCATAGACCAACGTGGCATAAGTACTTGAACTCAAACTCACAGTCAAAAGTTGAAGACATCTTTGGAAGAACCTCCCACGAATTTGACTTTAAAACCTCTTCCTGCAAATTTGAAGTACGTATTTCTTCAAGATGAGACCTTTCCACTGATCATATCTTCTTCCTTGACGGACTTACAAGAAGAGAAACTTATGAGAGTTTTGAGAGAGTACCGCGGAGCATTTGGATGGACCATAGCTGACGTTAAGGGTATTAGTCCTAGCGTATGTATGCACAAAATCTCTGTGGATCCTGAAAAGAAAGCGGTTGCACAACCTCAGAGGCGTTTAACCCCACAATTAAAGGACGTGGTTAGAGATGAGGTTATAAAAATGTTGGAAATGGGAATTATATTTCCAATTGCTGATAGCGAATGGGTTAGCCCTATCCACGTAGTTCCCAAAAAGGGAGGATTGACGGTGCAAGCCAATGAGTTGAATGAGTTAATTCCTATGAGGCTAATCACCGGTCATCGAGTATGCATAGACTTTAGGAAACTAAATGATGCAACTCGTAAGGACCATTTTCCTCTACCCTTCATCGATCAAATGCTTGAGAGACTGAGCGGGCATGCTTTCTATTGTTTTCTCGACGGATATTCGGGATACTATCAAATCCACATCTCACCTGAAGATCGTGAGAAACCAACATTTACCTGCATATATGGGACATTTGCGTATAATCGAATGCCATTTGGGTTGTGCAACGCCCCCGCGACATTTCAACGATGTATGATGTCATTATTTGCGGATATGGTGGAAGATTTCTTGGAAATCTTTATGGATGATTTCTCCGTGTTTGGAGACGATTTCGATTCATGTCTCACACATCTAGCACGAGTGTTGAAGAGATGTGAAGAGACGAATCTTGTGCTTAACTGGGAGAAATGTCATTTGATGGTTACGGAAGGTATAGTACTGGGCCACCGCATATCAAAGAACGGTATAGAGGTGGATAGAGCCAAAGTCGAGGTGATCGAGAAATTACCTCCACCTACTAATCTTAAAACTTTGCGAGGTTTTTTAGGCCACGCCGGATTCTATCATAGGTTTATCAAGGACTTTTCCTTAATCTCTAGACCTCTTACCGAATTATTGGCCAAGGATGTGCCATTCGTGTTTTCTAATGAGTGCATAAAAGCTTTCAACGAAATAAAAAGTAGACTAATTACTGCAGCCGTTCTGGTCGCACCGGATTGGGATCTTCGTTTGAGCTGATGTGTGATGCAAGTGACACTGCTGTAGGCGCCGCTTTGGGTCAAAGAAAAGATAAGATCTTCAGACCTATCTATTATGCAAGTCGGACTTTGAATGCTGCCCAAAGAAATTACGCCACAACGGAGAAGGAACTTTTGGCCGTTATCTTTGCTTTTGACAAGTTTAGATCTTACTTGGTAGGATCTAAAGTCACTGTGTGGACTGACCATGCGGCTCTTAAGTATCTCCTAGCAAAGCAAGATTCAAAGCCGAGACTGTTGAGATGGATTCTACTGCTGCAAGAATTTGACGTAGAAATCCGAGATAAGAAAGGAAGTGAGAACGTGGTAGCCGATCATCTCTCGCGCTTACAATTAGAGGATGGTGAGGAATTACCTGAGATAGGAGAATCTTTTCCTGATGAACAACTTTTCTCCATCACCACCATCGGGGGACATGATGATTGTGCTGGAGTTTCTTCGCAAATAGAGGTTGTGAAGGAGAAGAAGCAACCATGGTTTAGCTTGTTTGTTAATTATCTATCCACAAAGTACCTACCACCGAATCTCACTGTCCAAGAAAGGAAAAATTCTTTAAAGATATTAGACACTATTATTGGGATGAACCTTATTTGTTTAAGCTAGGATCTGATAATATTTTTCGAAGGTTTGTGCCCGAAGAAGAATATAATGATATCCTGAAGCATTGTCATTCCTATGAAGTTGGAGGACACTACGGGGGAGAAAAAACCGCGGCTAAGGTCCTCCAATGCGGTTTTTATTGGCCGACATTGTTTAAGGATGCACACCAATATGAAAGGGCATGTCATGCTTGTCAAATGACAGGTAATATTTCAAGGAGGAATGAGATGCCACTCAAGAGCAACTTAGAAGTGGAGCTTTTTGACGTTTGGGGAATAGATTTTGTTGGACCCTTCACTTCATCATTATCTAACCGATATATCTTAGTTGCTGTAGATTATGTATCCAAATGGGTTGAGGCCGTTGCTTCCCCTACTAACGATGCTAGGGTTGTGGTTAGGTTCTTGAAGAGGAACATTTTTACAAGGTTTGGGACGCCGAGGGCGATTATAAGCGACAATGGTAGTCATTTTTGTAATAAACCTTTTGAACGGCTGATGATTAAGTATGGGGTTCGACATAAGCTAGCAACGACATATCACCCCAGCACTAGTGGCCAGGTAGAAGTCACCAATCGAGAGATAAAGCGTATCCTGGAGAAAACTGTCAATACGACTAGGAAGGATTGGTCGTTACGTTTAGACTACGCTTTATGGGCTTATAGGATCGCATATAAAACCTCGATTGGAATGTCACCGTATAGGATTGTTTTTGGAAAGGCATGTCATCTCTACTGTGGAGGCTGGAGCACCGGGCCATGTGGGCAACAAGGATGCTAAATTTTGATGAGGCGTTGGCCGTGAGAAAAGGATGTTAGAATTAACTCGCTGGAGGAGTTTCGTTTAGAGGCATACGAGAATGCCAAGATTTTCAGGAACGCATACGAAGAAGTTTCATGACAAAAGATTACAAGAGGACCTTTCAAGAGGGTGATCGGTTCTCTTATACAACCGCGTTTAAGACTCTTCCGGGTAAGTTAAAATCAAGATGGTGTGGCCCATTTCAAGTACACCAAGTCTTTCCTTCTGGAGCGGTAGAGCTATTCAATTTCAAAGACGAGTCCAGATTTGTGGTCAATGGACATCGTATTAAGCATTATCACGGGCTTCCGCCTGCTGCTGAGGAGGAGGTTTTGTACCTCGTTGACCCTGTCTATGAATAAACCATCTTGAGCTGAGTCGAGCTAGCGACTATAAACTTAGAACTACTACCTATAACTATCTTTTTCGTTTTTCTTTTTAATAAAGTAGCATGCGCCTATCACGGTTTTTTTCATCTCGCCATGTTCCGAGTCTAAGTTCGGAATAAACGAGGTTTTTTCCTTGATAGCCGTCATGTGAGTTTTTATTTAGGTTTAAATCCCTTTTGGTCTTGTACATGGCAGTATAAAGTAAAGTGGCTTAAATTGTTTTTAGATATCTATATCTAATTACTGCCACATTATTTTATAACTTTCATAGACATGGTATTTGACGATTTCGTGGAGCTTGTTTGCTTATACAGGATGTGTCTGTTTCTCCACGCTGTGCCGATGATTACTCCGATACTGTTCTTTTACTTGGCAGCCGTTTCTAGAGCTAAGTCTTTCATCTTGAACTCTCATTTATTTTTGTCATAGAGGACAATGCCATGTTTAAGTGGGGGGCAGGGGACTTAGCTATATGTTGCTATATGTTGAAAAAGTCAAGGGGAACGGAGTACTGAGACAATATTGAGCCAAATTTTAAAATTTTTATGGATAAATGCCAAGTTGTTTAACTCGTACCCTTAAACTTGTGAAGTTCTTATACTTAGAATTGATAGGAAATGAACCAAGTTGCGTGAATACGTGGTCATATTATACTTTTGCGATAAATTGTTAGTAAACTTAAGGATATTCATGCCAACAATTGCAAGTAGTTAGGTATTGTTCAATTACTCAACATGTGAATCGTTTAGTACCGTATGAGTTATAATAATTGAAAGAAGTATGTGTACATTGCGTAGATAATTGGTTATGAGGACCTAATGTCGATATTTGTCGACTGATATATTCAGATCTTCTAGCCAACAAAAGCGGAGTAATAAGCTTGGGACGTACCTGTGTTTTGACAATGCATTAAAACACTGGGCTTGTAGTAACATTACCAAAGTAACCCCGCGCTTGTGGTAATATTCGATGCTATGCTTAATCTAAGATAGGGGGATACTCTATGAAAAGTTTTCTTCCTTGAGATTAGTAGTATTCGAAAAATATGCAAAAAATTGAAAAACATTTCGAATTTTTAGAGGCTTTGAGTAGTACTCGGTCTCCAAGTCCAAAAACCCTATAGATACGCTCTTGCTTATTGTTCTAGTGCTTTAACCATTGCGAGGCATAAGAAGTATGAATGCTGATGTTGGTGAATTTAGATATGAAGTCTGCATAAACTCTAATCTTGCTACATTTATATAAAACCAATGCACATGCACACAATCACTTCGATTCATAGCGAGTAGTGAATAATGCTTATCCTATGAGCATGACTGGTATGAGTTGACTCGGGTTTCTTGTGTAAGTATGAGTTGACCACAGAAAATGTTGTCTTGGGGAATGACTTATTGATGCTTTGTTGGGACGAAGCAAAGTTTAAGTAGGGGCATTTTGATGTGATTAAAATATACCCATTTATGTCATCAATTATAACCTTAAATCGGAGTTAATTATATATATTTCATATTTAATCACGTGTTTATATTTATTATTTAATGATAAGTGATTATTAATATGATAATTGGTATTTAGTTGTTTTTATTATAAAAGAGCAATTAATTGTGTGATAAATGCTGATTTCTGAGATCATGATAAATCGGGAAGATAATTATCACGCAATCGGAGATCTCAAGATAAAAGAGAAGAAAATCGGAGCATTGAAGAAAAGATTAATCGAGATCAATTCAAAAGCATGGAGTGGGGAACAAGTCGACGAACCGAGTGTGAAACGCAGCGTAAAGAGGAGGCTCGGTCGACCGAGCCATGCCATTCGGTCGATCAGCGTGTAGGTTCGGTCACCCGAGCCTAAGTTGATAAATGCATGTTAATCTTTTGGATTCTCTCCTATGTCGGCTACAACTCCTATATAAACAGCAGCTACGGAATTGAGAAAACACACCACTACAACACAAAACAACTCATACAATTTTAGCTTTCAAGTTCTTAGTTTTATTTTCTTTATGTTCATTCATTGTGGATTCGTCGGATTCTCCGATTAGGGAGCGCATTAAAGAGTGGGAGTCACTCTCGTCTTCAAGGGTATGACTATTCAATTATGCAATCTTTATTTGTAGATCTGATGTATTTTATTATGGAGTAGTTTTCTTGTATTGATTGCGTGATGTGGATTAATTTACGAACCCATGTGTTTAGGTTAGAAACGTTAAGAAGTAATCATGATTTGTACCAACACAGAACTGAGTTCGGTCGACCTAGACGTGTCACTCGGTCGCCCGAGTGCTGTCGTTCGGTCGACCGAGCGTGGTGATGTGTAGGGCAATATTATGATCGGCTTCGACTACGTCAGGTTCTCTGAATTGGAATTAAAACGAGTAATTAAACTTGATCAACTTAATTATTTGTCATCATAATTTAACATGAAACCCAAAAAGTGATTGTTACTTAGGATATAGATTGAATCGGCATCTAAGAAGTACGCCTTACCCTAGGAATGTTGCTTAGATGAGGTTACGGTTTATACCGGCATCCCTAGTTTCATAATTGTGTCAGAAGTTATATGAGATGGGGGCATTAAAAGGCGAAGTCACGTAATGGAGGCACGATGATTTAGATAGCCTAACCGGAGCTAAATCTACCTTAGGGGATGACTCCCGTAGTCATAATAATCAATCTTTAACGTTTGTTTTATCTCGTAATCATCCTAATTCACATGGGGGAGTTATAATCTACTAGCGTAATCAATACTATTTGTTTAGATAATATCAACCGTATTATCCGTGTTTTAGTAGTCTTTAGTCTGTCTTTGTAGTCTTTTGTGTCTTGTGGTTGTCACTATTTTATTTTCTGCATTTAGTTGGTCGTAGACCGCCCTTTCAATTTAGTTCTAATAGGATAAAGTTGTGTTTTATCTGTGGGATCGACCTCGACTCTATCTGGCTATACTACAATTGAACCTAGTTCTCTTGCTAGTGTGTTAGTAGGCATCGAGTTAATAATTTAACTTGACCTCCATCAATGGACTCACAAACGCGTCGTGAAACTGGATCATAGCATATGTATGCCCGTGAGGTTTGGGAATAACCAACGAATATGCATTCGGTGGACTTAGATGCAAATTTATCCAAGTTTCATTTATCGTTTAAGACAAAACATTTTGACCCAAAAACATGAAAGTAGTTGATTTTAGGTGGTCGGTTCCTAAGGATCTCATAAGGTGTCTTGTGGAGTGTCTTTCGAATAGACAGCCTATTTATATTATAGCAGGCACAAGCAACCGCCTCAGCCCATACGAAACGAGGCACATTGAACTCGTTTAGCATTGTTCAGGCTGATTCTTGGAGTGAACGATTTTTACGTTCAACAACCCCGTTTTGTTGTGGAGTTCGAGGGGCTGAAAATTCATGATGAATACCGGAGTATTCACAGAACTCGTTGAGTGCTGCATCAATGAATTCTCCACCTCTTTCACTCCGAACGGTCACAACCGATAAATCGAAGGTGTTTTGTAATTGCTTCACCAAAGTTTCAAATGACGTAGCACTTTCACTTTTGTGAGTCAAAAACAAAACCCATGTGTATCGAGAGTAATCGTCTACAACTATGAGGACATACGATTTCCCTCTAAGACTTCTAACACTACTTGGGCCAAACAGATCTATATGCAATAGTTCAAGTGTGCGTGTTGTGGTGATATCATGTTTGGACTTGAAAGAGGTCTTAGTTTGTTTACCCTTGATGCATGGCTCACAAACAGAGAACTCTTTTAAGTCAAACTTTGGTAGCCCACGAATCAGATTTTGGCTAACCAATTTCTGCATTGTGGAGAATCCAATGTGTCCTAGACGTTGATGCCAAAGATTAGACTTATCATTTTTAGAGACTAGACACGATATAGGACAATCCGGGAGTTTATCTAGCTCTATTGTATAGATATTTTCCTCACGATAACCGGATAGGAGAAGCTTTCCAGATGTGTCCTTTATCTTGCAAGTCTTTTTATCAAACGTAATCTCTAGATCGGAATCACTAAGTTGCGATATGCTTAAAAGATTATGCATCAGGTTGTTTACATAATACGCGTGATTAATGATAAGCGATTCAGGGTTACCAATGGATCCTTCACCAAGGATCTTTCCTTTGGAGCTATCATCAAATGTGACAGAGCATCCTTTGGATTTCGGTTCGTAAGATCGGAATAATGCGAAGTTTCCGTCATGTGCCTAGAGCAACCACTGTCTAGCACCCATTTATTAGGATTCTTCATGGTCTCAAAGGCGAGCCTGCAACCAAAGATTAGTTGGGGTCCCCTTTAGTCTTTTGGGTCCTTAAGTGTTAGAATCATTCCTTACCCATACTTGTTTAACTTTGGGTACCCATATCTTCTTAATCTTGGGTTTATGTGCAGGTCTAGATCCATAAGAACTAAATGGCTGTTCATAAAAGAAAGAGTAAGGATTATATGGATAGTGTGACTGGAAACGAGTCTGGTTGGAATAATACGAAATTTTAGGTTTCAAAAAGTTGTAGTTAGGTCCTTGAAGTATCCCATAGTCATGGTGCATACGTGGTGCATAGGTTGTTTGACAAGAGGTACTCTGTTGAGCCGAACTCCTTGAGTACCTTTGGTCATACTTATATGCATGAGTGGGTGCCTTAGTGTGTTGATTATAAAAGCGCTTGGAGGAAATAGGTCTTGCATTCTTTAAGGCAATTGGCCTTGGTTCCAAAACCTTTTCTTTGAGCTTAGAGTCTTGGAGAAGGGATTTCTTGTAGGAACTCTCAAACCCCTTGACTATCGGCCCCTTCTCAAACCTTTGAATGGTTTGCTTGAGTGTAACAGACTCAGCTTTCAGAGAAGTGTTTTATATTTCAAGGTCTTGAAACTCAAGCTCAAGTGCACTTAGAGAATTAATCAGCTAAAGAATCTGATCTTCATTAGCCGAAACGATATTCTGAAGACGTTCATTCTTTTCTTTTAAGTAGACATTTTCGAAGGCCAAATTCTCATTTAATCCATACAAGTCTTCTTTAGTAAATGACGGATTAGATAAAGTGCCATCGTCTGTAACAGGCGGTGTGGACACATCATCATCCGTGTCATTGGTAGTTTGAGAGAATGCTGCAAGTGCAACATTTGCCTTCTCACTCTTTTCAGAGTCAAACTAGGCAGCATTACTATCAGAACTGTCGGACCACGCAACCAACACGGGTTTAGATTTCTTTTTATCAAAAACAGGTTTTGGTTTCTTATTGTTCTTAGACTTACGATTCGGACAGTCACTAGCAGTGTGACCCTTTTGGTTGCATTCGAAACATCGAATCTCGGATCCCACTTTGGACTTGCCTTTGTGGGCTTTGTGATCAGGCTTAGAGCCTTTGTTGTATTTCAAGAACGTTTTGAAATTTCGAACCATAAGTGCAGTGTTCTCATCCTCACTGTCACTTTCAGTAGTCTCAGTCTCGATTTGCTTGGATTTAGCTTTCAGTGCTATACCCTTGGTCTCAGGCTTCAATTGCTTGCGTGAGGTCAGGATACTCTCATGCACAAGCAATGAACCAATCAATTCATCCTTTTTCAGAGTGTTTAGATCCTTAGCCTGTTGTATAGCCGTAACCATGGCGTCCCATTCTTGAAGCGAGCTTTTAGGATTTTCGAACAATCTTTTTGGATTTAAAGGTTTTACCTAGTGCAGATAGTGTTGTGATAATATCAGTGAATCTGGTATCCATGTTACTGATTGTCTCATTCAAATCCATCCTAAATGATTCATATGCAAACATGAGTTGGTTAATTTTATTATCCTTAACTTGATTATTACCCTCATGACGTATTTCAAGATGATCCTAGATTTTCTTAGCGGTCTTACACCCTAAGACGTACTTACCCTCAGCTGGACTTAAGGCATTAACAAGGATATCAGTTGCCTTAGAGTTAAGGGTAATCTTTCGATTATCCTCATCATCTAAATCAGCTCTTTCCTTCTTAACAAGTATTCTGACACCCTCACCGCTAATCACTTTGTAGGAACAAAGGGTCCATCCTCTATAATGTACCATAGACGGATGTCCATTGCTTCTACATGCAATTTCATTGCCCTCTTCCATTGGATATAATCAGTACCATCAAAGTATGGAGGCCTTGCGAAATAAAAGCCCTCACGAGGTGCCTGATTATAGTTCATGAAAGCCATTTTAATTTATTCTAGGCGTTTGATGTGAGAATGAAATGAGATACAATGCAGATCAATGTACTTAATACTAATGTAGTGATACAATGCAGGATTACAATACAGTTTCTAGGTGGATTCAAATCAGATGTAACAAAGATCTCAGATATGATAATGTGTTGCAAGTAATGTGTGTGCAGTACTTAGTCTTAAACGTTTGCAGAAATAAAAATCGCGGTCAAACACGAAGTCTTTGAATCTATGATTCAACGGGACGGATTCTAAGGAAGTTTTAATTTTGTTTCAAACAAATAAAGATAAATACAAACACCTTAGCAGTAGTTGTGGGTGGTAATACAGCAAAGTGACTATAATAAATCACAAATAGATAGATATGCACGACAACTTAGCACATAAGCACGTAAAGCTTGATTTATAGCATATGCGTGTGACACGAGATATCAAACAGATGATATTGAAGTGATTCACAAGTAACCAAGCTCCGATACCACTTGTTGGATCGTATGTGCGCAATATATATCCTAGAGGGGGGTGAATAGGATATAACGGCTTTTTAAATTTTAATTAGCCTTTTTGGAGTTTTACTTAATTAATCTAATGTTGATAATAAACTGGGCGGAAGATCTAGCTAAGATCAACGGATATAGATTAATGTTCTTGTGACGGACAGATTCAGAATCTGTTTAACGTGTTGATCAACTTAATTAGTTCAGCATGCCAAGTTTAGTGTGTTTCTAATTTAGTTTAAGCACATTACCGGATTTTATCTTTAATAAAATCAATCCTAAGTGTTGCAAACAATCACACAGATTACTATGCTATTACAACAATTTTGGGAATAAAATAGGGGTATATAATAATACGGTATTCTGACTTGCTTGACTTTAGATCACACTTTGGTTATTGAATCTAAACCACGGTCACTAAGATTCAATCACAGTTCTGTTTCTAAAGCTCAAACACAACAATAATACAATAGCCTCAATGCTCAAGCAAACTAAGTCTATTTCTCAAAAAGGAATGGTTTGAAAAACTCAGCACTTGGAAAGCTAGAGCAAACGCGTGAACTTACTGAATGAGTCACGGACTCAGGTGTGAGAGGAACAGTGCAAATGAGAACAGAAATAGCAACCCCAGATTGTAGCAGTCTAAGTCCTAATCCAGCCCAGATGCAATCCCACACTTCTTTATTTTTATACTCGGATGAGTAATAAAATATGCAGCAAACAAACCCAGGTTACAAGGCACAGTATTTTAGTAAGAGAGGAAAGTTTGATCAGTTTTAGTTATCTGATTTGTTTTGATGTATCTGATATATATAGGCAAAGAAGTGAAGTGGTGTATTGCATGTGTAGTAAATGAGGTGCATCGAGACACTAATCAAGAGTGTAGGGTGGCGTGTTCTGCAATGACCAAGGAGACTTAAATGAGACTGTTTAGATACCCAAGACTTAATGCATTAAGGACATAACAGGCTGGCCGAATTTCCCGACAGCAATAAATGTACAAAATAAAATTACTTTAGACACGTGATTAATTCATTTATTTTTATTTGTTCACTTTATATAAAATTATCCTAAATGAATGCAATAGCCCATATAATCAGATGTAGGGGTTTTGTGTATTTATACTTTCGTGTGACACAAATATAGAGATAAATTTGTTCACACTCCTGAGGCACAAGGGACATCATTTCTGTAATATGTATCACATAGCACATAGCACATATCACACACGAAAACCAATTTTACAGATCTGTCCCTTCAAGTATATCACATCTCATAGGAGATCAATACTTGTATACACAATTTAAGGTACATAGAATGTCATAAGTACCAATACATGCATGTTATGTGAAGTGTGTGACAATGATTTGATTCAAGGATGTAGTGCAGTCCTTAAGAATCCAAATATATCAATTTAAATCACAGAAGTCACATAAAAACAGACTCAACTGAATCATTAATCAGAATTCGTTTGTCAAGAATTAAAACACAGATTTCTCCAATTTAAAAAGTACAAGGTTTCCCATACACTGTTTAAATTGGATCATAAATCAAACTATACATAAATTCTTATTTCATCAAAAACACAGTTAATTGACACACAGCAAAATGTTTAGCAAAATCAGATCTAGATGTAGACACATAATTTACATGTTGTTTAACACTCAGATTTTACTCTATGGTTTCGAATTAACATATGAATAGTTTTAACAGATTCAGATAGAGCAAAGTGCAGATTTATTGCACTTATTCAAACACTCATACAGATTCAAAAACATCTAGATTCAGTGACATAGACGAGACATCAGTGGACATGCAGGACCTCTTGACTCTTTTAAGATTCTATCTAAGACTTAATCACATGCGTAGGGGAGATAGAGAAAGAGACTTGATACCTGAGCCGATTATTCAACAAATCGGACCTTACCATTGTTAGATCTCCGATGTGAAGTTTTTTTGGTGTAGAAGAGTCAGATAGGACCAACGCCAGTTGCAGCCCTTCTTCAATCAGGTCTCAGATCAAAAAGAAAAGCTTCGGGCTTCGATGTCTATCGGTTTTCTTCAAATGGTGAAGGTTTTGCAGCAGCTAGCAGTAGTTTATCATAAATAGAGATGAAGATATCTATCATTTTGATAGCCGATTTAGATACCATGATTTCTGGGTTTGGAGCCGGTGATGAATCCGGTGAGAGAGACTCAGAAGGAGAATAGGGGAGAAGATAGAAAATGCGGCTAATGAGTTAGGGTTTAGGTTATTTGGTGGGTTAAAAGCTTTTATATGGTAACAGTGGGTCGGGCTGAGCTGCTATTCGAGTAATATTCAGTTCATGTGTTAATTAAATAGCTGGGCCGGGTTTTGGGTTGACAGATGAGGCCTAATCATTTTATTTATGAATAATGAATTTATGGGACAGATTTTTGGACTAGATAATATTTTGTTTGGCCCAAACTAATATTCTTGTACTAGTGTCACACCATATCATACATTTGAGTTTATGATAAATGTATCAATTAACTAATCGTTTTAATCATTTATGGTGTGATTGTGTGTGCAAGTGTTTTTCCGGGTACCTGCAAAACAAAGTATAAAAATGCCATTGTAAGTCACATGACTTCGTGGCAAGTTAGTCAACGATAATATATGGCACATAATATTTAGATAAATGTAAAATTAATCAAACCAATATATTCAAGATATTGTGGGCACAACAATTTCCCAATAGAAAATGTCTTTTCTATTTAACATATT
Organism: Gentiana macrophylla; assembly: GCA_026214975.1. Classification (NCBI taxonomy): domain Eukaryota; kingdom Viridiplantae; phylum Streptophyta; class Magnoliopsida; order Gentianales; family Gentianaceae; genus Gentiana; species Gentiana macrophylla. The sequence continues at coordinate 79,224,921 of CM047809.1, read as the reverse complement.
ATTTACCAAATAAATAATATTGCATATTCATTAAATAGACCAACTATTTAATTTATTCTCTAGGTTCCATAAAATGAGAAAACACTCACGTGTTAGGATCCAAACCGGGGACCATGGACCTATAACCAATAGCTACAATAAATTAAATAAAATATTCATCGAACAGAATATTTCTACTCAACTTATTAATTCCAGAATTACGCCACCATAAATCTGAAACTGAACTCTATCGATTATAGATATAAGTTATTCTCAAAACGTCGAGTCGAGTCGATAAGTGTCCATTGATATAACCATTACATATAAACTAACCCTCCATAGACTATCCGTAATGAAGTGGGAATATTTCCGTAAACCTTCTTCAATACATCTTATCCTTATTTACCATTAACCCACTAGTTATCAATTAGTTCATAACCAATACGAACTCCGCGGATCGATCAGTTTCTAGGATCAACAAATAAGGGGATTGTCTTTCTACTTCCCGTGGGAAGGAATGGATTCCATATCTGTGAGACACACACTTCTCACTCATTCTAGAATAGTGCCAACGTGAAAGTGATTCGGACCGTGCCTCTTATCGATCCTTAACGAAAACATCAAACCATATCCTGAAACCAGTAGGAGTATGCAATCACTTCAGGATTAAGGTTAATCCATATATGACTATCTTGTGATTTAATAAGATTTCTTAATCACGGAATTATATGAGAAATTCAGATTAAATCGGTCCAGTCCTATATGACTACATCATATATAAATGCCCCACTTAGACAACCAATGTCCACGGTCCGAATAAGACTGTCACACCATAATGTGTTCTGGGCGCATTAATGGTGGTTTAATCAATAGACCCCATACTTTGATTAACTTCACCACGGACTAACATTTCAAGTGTATCACCATAAACTAAATCCTCATGTGTGACACACACTAAGTTATATGGCTACATACGATAAGACTTGGGGTTTTCAGTAGTGTATTACTCATAAGCACAAAGCAAATAATAAGATGAGAATAAATCTGTCATTTATTAATTATTAAAAAAATTACATAAATTGTCTTTCGGGCACTACTTCCAACAGAGGGACCAAAATCAGTTAAGAATGCTGAGGGTTCAAACTTATTTCACATAGAAGCAAAATCGAGTGGATAGATTTTGCATCTATATAAGATGCAAATTGATCAATTGAAACTGGTCGCGTAGAAGCGAAATCGAGTGGTATTGAAGATTGAAGGCGGAGGTTTCAAACTCAGTAATAAAGACTAAGCCGATACTATAAAGTTAGAATTCAGGTAAGTCTGTGATGGCATGTACTGACTTTATAGACCTTGTATTGAAGGTTTGAGATCCAAAGCAAATTGAGATGTATTACGATAAAGATGATTGATGGAAAATATTTATGGAAAATATTGTGTTATTGAAATATTGACATATTTGTCTTTAGTGTAGTAAGGGTAGTTGGGTAATTTTGTATTGATATAGAAGCCCTGCTAGTGGCTATAAATATTGTACTGGTGATTGATAATGAGATATGAAATAAATTGACCGAAATTTGACATGGTATCAGAGAGAGGTTCCTAATTTTGTGGGAAAAAAAAAACACCAGCAGCGGCAAAAGCAGCTTTATCACGAAAGCTCAGATTGAAGTCCGAAAAAGATAATGGGAGATTAAAGATGATGTTTATTTGAGGATGAAGACGTTATCCATGAAGCAGACCCTCTTGCCTTGATGAATTTGATGCTGAATTAGTTAACCCAAAAACCATAAATTATCAATTTCAAGAAATTCCTAGGTGGGGATTAACGATATTTTGGCTTGAAAAAAAAAAAGAAAGAAAGAAAGAAGAAGATAGAAGAGGAGCCTGACTTCGGCTACAGAGAAAAGGAAAAGCTTTAAACAGGAACGGAGCGATTGCACAATATAAACTTCAAGCAAAAGATCCCCGGTTATTGAAAAAAATAATAATTATGAATCAGCAAGAATTCACCGGCGGTTCAGCCATGGGAGCAGGAGTAGCACATGGTGAACAGGTTGAATGAATTGGAGGCGGGTCTGCCTCCATTGAAGAAGATAGGAAGACCATGATGGATTTTGAACTCCCAATTGATTCAAAATCGAATCAGAAAAGTGAAGAACATGATAAAATTATATGTACCGTACAGGTAAATAAAGGTGGGTTGTCTGGCTCGACTCAACTCGCAGTCAGCTCGGATCTCCCTTCATCGTTTGAGCAAGCCAGGCTTTCTAACCTGAGTTCGGCCCAATGGGAGGGAATTTTATTTCTTTTGAATGTCTCTAAATCACGTGATCGTTCGACTAATAAATACTTGTGGATTATTGACACTAGGGCAACTCACCACGTGTCGGGTGACCGAAATTTATTTGTACAACTACGACCGATTGAGGATTGTCTGATTGGGTTACCGGATGGACGTTCCTCGTTTGCGACTCATTCGGGAACGATCATTTTGTCGGGGAATTTATGACTTGTGAATGTTTTATACGTACCAGGATTAAATTGTAACTTGGTTTCGGAGTCTCAATTTTTGGATGATCATAATTGTGTGATGCAGCTCACAATGTAGGACCAGATGACGAGGACGTTGATTGGACTGGGTGAGCATGTGGATGGACTTTGTTGGTTTGCGGGAGTTCTAGAGGCTCGGGTTCTGACCATTGATGGTGAGCAAATTATGGATTTGTGGCACTGGCGATTGGGAAACCCACCAGAAAAGGTTCTTCGGCAGGTTCTTAATATTTTCATTTCCAAAAATTTAAATAAAGATGGATGTGATATTTGTTTTCGGGCAAAGCAGACCCGTGAGCCTTTTACTCTTAGTGACAATAACGCCAGTCGTATCTTTGATTTGATACATTGTGATCTGTGGGGTCCCTATAGTGTTCCCGCGATATGGGTGCTATATATTCTTTAAATATTGTTGATGACTACTCTCATTCGGTGTGGATTTATTTGCTATTAAATAAAATGGAGGTTGAAACTATTTTTTTGGACTTTGTCGCTTTGATTTCTCGTCAGTTCGAGGTCACGATTAAACGAGTTCGTAGTGATAATGGGACTGAATTTAGGCCTTTACTTCATTATTTTAGAAATGAAGGGATCATATTTGAAACTTCTTGCGTTGGGATTCCACAGCATAATGGAAGGGTAGAACGTAAGCATCAACACATCCTAAATGTTGCACGAGCCCTTAGGTTTGACGGTCATTTACCTCTTAAGTTCTAGGGAGAGTGTGTTATGGCAGCTGCCTATATAATTAACCGAACACCCTTGAGTACTTTGAACTACAAAACACCTTATGAGTCTCTATTTCACAACAAACTAGATTTATCGATGCTTAGAATTTTGGGCTGTTTGTGTTATGCCCATGACCATCGTCCCTCACATAAATTTTCCAACCGTAGTCGTAAGTGTGTTTTCTTAGGGTATCCTTTTGGGAAGAAAGGGTGGACCCTGAATGAGCTTGATTCGGAGGAAATTTTTGTATCCCAAGACGTAAAATTCTATGAGCACATTTTCCCTTTCTCTCACCAGACCGAGGGTAGTGTGTCTCCTCCCATCCCTTATCCAGTTTTTGAGGATGTTGACATTGTAGAAACAGGGTTTGAGGCTTATCCTTCACCTCTCAGGGATCCATCATTGTCGGATCCTCAAGTTCAGGGGAGATGCACGGCCATGATGGTACAAGAAATTCGACAGATGATCTTGCACATGATATTGCACCCTCACCACAACCTCGACAACCAGGTGACGGTGCGGAAGAATTAGGCCGAGGTAAACGACAGAAGATCCCGAATTCTCGATTTCAGGATTACGTTACACATACTCTGGTTGCACCGAAAAGTCCTACTCCACGCTCTTCCACTTCCTCGGCATCCTCAGGTGCTCCGTATCCTCTTATGCATTTTGTAAATTATGATAAGTTTTTTGATAAGCACCGCAAGTTTCTGGCAGCTATCATAGTTGGAAACTCTCCTAAATCTTTTAAAGAGGCAGTTAAACATGAAGGTTGGCGTAGGGCCATTGCAGAAGAAACTCAGGCCTTAAAAGACCAGAGTACTTAGGAGTTACAACCCCTTCCTCTCGGGAAAAAGGTATTGGGGAGTAAGTGGTTTTTTTATAGAACAATATGACGAGAACGGGACTTTGTAGCGTTTAAAAGCCCGGTTAGTGGCATTTGGGCATCATCAAGAAAAGGGTATTGACTACACGGAGGCGTTTGCGCTTGTGGCGAAAATGGCTCTTTGCTCGCACTTTTCTTAGTGTTTGCGGCAGGTGAAACGGTGGGATATTCACCAAATGGACGTGCATAATGCATTTTTGCATGGGGATTTGGAGGAGGAGATTTACATGAAGATCCCCCTGGGTTTTGAGAAGAACGGTTCAATCTTAGTCTGCCGGATGCGTAAGTCATTGTACGGGTTGAAGCAGGCCCCGAGATGCTGGTTTGCGAAGCTTGCTTCAGCGTTACGTGAGTATGGTTTTCATCAGTCCTACTCTGATTATTCATTATTTACTTTGATTCATGGTGAGATTCAGCTCCATGTCCTTGTTTATGTCGATGATATGATTATTGCCGGCAATGATAAGGTTGCGATGATGATTTTCAAAGACTATTTGGGGAAATGTTTTAAGATGAAGGATCTTGGGGTTCTAAAATACTTTCTTGGGATCGAGGTGGCTAGGAACAGGGACGGAATTTTCTTTAATCGGTGCAAATATGCCCCTGATATTATCCATGAAGCCGGGTTACTTGGGAGCAAGCCCGTTGATTTCCCGATTGAGCAGAATCACAAGTTGGCCGTTTCTACTGGCCCGTTGCTGAGTGATCTGGGGCCATATCATCGGCTATTTGGCCGACTTATCTATCTAGGGGTTACTCGACCCGATCTGGCTTATTCCTTGCATGTGTTATCTCAGTTTACGCAGGTTCCTCGCATTGACCATTGGGACTCGGCTTTACATCTCGTTCGGTACTTAAAGAAACATCCGGGTCAAGGCATTCTGCTGCGCTCTGATAGTTCTCTTCTTCTTGAAGGTTGGTGCGATTCTGATTGGGCGAGCTGCCCCCTGACTCGCCGTTCTTTGATCGGTTGGTTTGTCTTTCTTGGTCTATCGCCGATATCTTGGAAGTCCAAGAAACAAACTACGGTTTCCCGTTCTTCAGCCGAAGCAGAATATCGATCTATGGCGTCGATTACATGTGAATTGAAGTGGTTGAAAAAATTACTTGCTGAGCTCGGTGTTCGTCACCCTCCTAGGATCCATCTCTTTTGTGACAGTCAATCGGCGTTGTATATCGCCCAAAATCCAGTCTTTCACGAACACACGAAGCATATTGAGGCTGACTATCATTTTGTGCGTGATGCTATCACGGATGGTTTGATTCTTTCTTCGTATGTTCCTACAAAGCATCAGCTGGTGGATATTTTTACGAAAGCGCTGGGTCGTCAACAGTTCGAGTTTTTGTTACGCAAGTTGAGCGTTCGAGACCTTCACACTCCCACTTGATGGGGGGTATTACGATAGAGATGATTTATGGAGAATATTTATGGAAAATATTGTGTTATTGAAATATTGACATATTTGTCTTTAGTGTAGTAAGGGTAGTTGGGTGATTTTGTATTGATATAGAAGCCCTGCTAGTGGCTATAAATATTGCACTTGTGATTGATAATGAGATATGAAATAAATTGACCGAAATTCTACAAAATGAAAAGATCTCAATAATACTTTTAAAATTGTGTACTCTGATCTCAAAAATAAAGAACATACGAAATCTAGCAACTCAGCTGAGAATTGAAGAACTGCTGAGTATCTGCAAAGGTCAGTTGTCTGCAGAGAAGCCAGAAGTTGAGCATTAGTCATCTAACCAAGTCAATTCAAATGCTGAAATGTTTTTAAGGTCTTTGAACGTTAGAATTGATACTTGGAGAGCAAGGATTTTTAGAAGATTTAATATCAACCATCATATCAAGATGCAAATCGACGGTGGAGTTTAAATGACTGTTACACGAATAACGGGACCACCCAAATTTGAGCATTCTCATTGGTTGACATTTTGACATGTCATAAGGACACTGACATTCTAACAAAGTTGATGGAGCAGAGCATGTCAGGGGTATAAGTAGAAAAATCCAAGAAACAGTTACAGAATTCAAATATCAAACGTTGGATATATAACTATAAATAGAGGACTTAGCATCAAGAATAAAACACCAAGAATACTGCATAACTTTTGAACTTACGAAACATTGAGGCAATACTGCATAACTTCTGAACTTACGAAATATTGAGCATTCAAGCAATCATGTTTCTGCTAAGTCGTTTCTATCATCCGTTTAGCTATAAAATGCAATTGATCAAGAAATATTCAAGTGCTAAGTGTTTTAAAGATCTATCCAGATATTCAAACACCTGAAGATCCCAAGTTGAATCACTTACTTGATTCAAACCCTCTTTGTTTTCGACAAAGGTTTTCTGGACTGTGAAGCATATGCTGAGGTGTGAAGGACAGTTGAGTGCAGCACGTGCAGAAAGATCTGTGACAAAGCTATGTGTGGAGGAACAGGTGAAGAAACAATCCTACCCTTCAAGGACCAGTGGAACAACTTGGAGAAGCAACCATTCTACCTGTTATCTAAGTGTTCAGCTTGTGAAGCTATAGGGATTAGTGAAGGACAATCATTTTACTTTTGTATCTTGTAACTGTAACTCAAGATTATTAGTTGATTTCCTCAAACATCACAGGATAAAGGGAGACGTAAAGGATTACACCACCTCAAACTTCCATAAACAAATTCTTGCGCTGTACTTTTCTGCATATTCTTTCTGCAATTTATTTTCCATTACTTATATAACATAGCTGCTTGCTTACCAATTCCACTGAATCAATCATTGAGCACACTGCTAAGTTCACAAAACTCAGCACATCAAGTTTTAAAGAACAACATTTTAAAGGCTTTAATTTATCCGCTGCATAATAACTCAGCAGAGCGAATTGTGAGCTCGCCATCCACTCAGCAGGGTTATTCAAACTCTAGAAAAAAAAATTAAGTGTTAAGTTTATTCACCCCACCCCCTCTAAACTTAACCTAAGCCTTTCCAATGGACCAACATTTACTCAATGACTTTTATGTGTACCATGAATAGCTCAAGGATTAGGGAGTCATTGATACACCAAGCCCCAAAAAGAACCCGTGCTTGTCTAATTGGTCATGTACGTAGGCTTAATGATCATAGGGTCCTCGGCCCACATAATTTGTACCTTCATAAGCCGGACTAGGCCAGGCTTTCAATCCAGCTCGCCTTACGCCGTAGCGATATTTATCATGGCAAGGCAACGACCGTCGATCAAGGGAAGGCTTCAACCCGGCCTCTACAGGACGGCGAGAAGCATTAGGGGCCGACCTGTTTGCCTCCCAACTCGACTGTCCGGCCCGACTCAGACCAAGCCCTCTACATCAGGCGACAAGAGTTAAACCTCAACGGTTACAAGCTGACAATCCGTGACGGTTATTTAAACGACCGCACAATCAGAGCGTGCCACGTCATCCACATTTACTATATGCGTTTAACTCTCTTGTAACTGTTGTCTCTCGTGCCTATAAATAGCGGCATTTACCTTGTAAAGGATATACACACATTAATACAAAATGCAGACAACATATGCCAATTTCTCGACAAACTTACTCTCCTTTACAGCTTTCTTAATCTTCATAATGTTCTTAATCACCACCATCATTTTTCCAGATATCCACCACGCAGCCACCAAATTTATCATTGTTTAATCACTAAAAATACATTGTGGTGTTTTCTGAACCATCAATTTCGTATTTGATCTGTGCTTAAGTGTCTATTTTGCACCTCATCATCCCCATTGATTGCACCATCAATCTTAGCATTAATGTCAACATCAATGTCAGGATCACTTTCATTAGGGTCTGAGTTGTCATCATCAGTGTCTTCCATCAAGCATATACTTGCACAATCACCAGAATCCTCTTTTTTAGTGGATGTATCATCCACAAGGACTTAACAACAAATGCTATCTTCTTATGCTTGTCACGTACATGTCCATCTTTCTTTTTAGTACAATCACCTACATAATGACCAAATTTGTTACATATAAAACATCTACTACCAGTTTTACTTTTGCACTGGTCTGGTCTCTGATTTTATTTTTTTGTTTTAAGTGAATGCTTTCTTGGCAAGTTGTTTAAAGTTCTTGAAGAGAAGTGTGAGTTCCTTAGACATATCTTCATCATTGTTAAGTTATTTTGCATCCATTCTGGTCTCAGTTGGACAACTTTCTTTCACAACCTGCAGGTCGGGATTCTTAGATTTCCTTTTATTCATAGTAAATTCACAGACCAAGAGTGAAACCATAGCTATTATTATTCAAGGATAGACAAATCTTTTGATTCTTGTACTGTAGTGATCTTCGGGACCCATTTAGATGGAAGACTTTTTGGTATCTTGTGAGGTTTTTTTTAGATAGTAAAAACTATACCAAGAGATTCAAGTGCATTTATTATCTTAGAGAGTGTTGCATCCAATGCATATACGTATTCAGTTGGTGTCAACTAAATAACTTATAGGAATGCATCAAGATGTTAATCTTGGATTCCTTTATTATGCTTGTTCTCTCATACTTCATTTGTCAATTCAACCAAATTTCTCTAACAGTGCTACATATTTTGCTCAAAGAATTCATCAAAATGGTCATATATTTTGCATTAATGGAAACATTCTTTTTGTCAGCCTCATCCTATTCTTGTCTAGTCATTAGTAAAGACACAACAGCATCACCAATTATCTTGGTTTGCTATTAGGATGAAAGGAACAACCACAATGACATACCAGAGTTCAGTATCAAGAGATTCCAGATGTAATATCATTTCTATTTTCAATGAGTATAGTGATTTCCAGCAAAATATGGTGGTCTTATACTAGACATGCCTTCTTGAGGCTGTGTAAAAGTCATTAAATTCATTCTAAATAAGCGTGGTGTATCAGACGGTTAAGCACAAATAACAAATGATATTATACCGATTGATAGCATCTTTAGTTCCAATACAATAACCAGAGGGGAGAGGTGAATGGATTTGTCCAAACACCCTCCTTTAAAAATTCCTCTTCAAAGTTCATCTTTCATCGATAGATGTGTAATATTTCTAATCCACAAAGTATATGATTAGGTCAAAGATCACGTGGTTAAATACGGATTATATGCAAGAGTAACACTTGTTACATAGTGATGTAAAACAATACAAGTCTAGAATGACTTTGGATCTGCTGAAAATAGACCAGACAATAGAATGTCGTGACAAAGAGATCGTTGTAGTAACACTTGTAAAATCTGATGAACTTCTGATGTGAAAATGTTTGGAAGTGTTGGATTTTACAATTTAATATAAATTAAACATTCATAGAATTCAGATTGACAGTATAAAAATGCAGACAAGTTCCAAAAAGAGGTATGAAAACTATTTTGCTTTCAATCTTGTACCAAGTCTAACCTAGGATTTTAACCTCCCTTTAGTGGGATTTATTTTATTCCCCGTATAGTAATTGTTACAACTCAAATAATTCACTAAGCCTGAGCTTATCACCAAGCAAGTTCTTGAATCCACCCAAACAATAGATTAAGTGCTATGACTGAAAGTGCAAACATTTTTTTTAAGTATTGAGCTCTTTGAATTGAGCTGGATAATGCACTCCTCAGCTGATCACAACTTTTCATATGATCCTTAGAATGTTCATATAAAGATTGAAGATGTTTGAGACTTAAAACTAAAGCTTAAACCAACCTAGTAACAAGCTATATAATAGAAAGCTTCACAGAACAGACTATGTGTTGCTGATTTCAATAGAACTCAATGAAAGATAGAATGAAATCCTGATTCAAGAGTTCGGAGAAGATTAACTAATCCTTAGCTATATCATGAAAAACACTATCCCTCCCTTAGTTTATCAGTAGCTATGAAAAAGAAAGTAGTCGTTGCATTAAAAAAACTTGTTACAAACTTTTTGACCGTTGGAGCGCCATTATTCTTCCCACCTTCGTAAGTCTTGTATGATCAAAAAATATGTTGAAGAGAAGCTTGCAAACTGTTGGAGAGGAGTGATTGAATGACATAAAGCATAAACTGGATTGTACTTGTAAGTGAAATTTTGCTTCATTTTGCACCACTGATCAAACTCTTGATCATGTTATTGTCTATGTCTCAAAAGATGATATGTAACAATATCATTTTCATTCTAAATGATTATACAAAATTATCATGATGTATAACATCACTACAAGAAAACTGCTTCAAAGAAACGAAATTTGAAGGGACGACAATGTCGTCCCTGAAAATACTTTTTTTGGGACGACAAAGTCGTCCCTTTAAATGAAATTTATAATAGTCAAAGTTTTGGGTGGATTTTTTTGAGGATACTTTAAAGGGGCACGACAATGTCGTCCCAAAAATAAAAATTGACCCACCGTGCGAACTTGGATTTCCACGTGGCGGAAGCTCTTTAAAGGGGCGACAATGTCGTCCCATTAAATTTTTTCAAAAAATTAAATGTTAAACGGAAAAATATATTAGATTTTGGTTTATAGGTGACGACAATTGTAAATCCCTTTAAAAAATTGATTTTTTTAATAATGTTATGTTATATAAAACATTTATTAAAAAAAAATGTGTTTGTAGGGACGACATTTGTCGTCCCTTTAAAGGAAATTAAAAAAATTTCAAAATAAAATATGTTATATGATACAATTATAAATTTTTGGGTTTTTTAATATACATATTCTAATAAACATTACGTTAAAATATAAAATACATTATTTGTTATAAAAATTCATTTATCGAACGATAATACAGGTGATTTTTATAGTACTCTCTACTATAGATCGATGCATTCGTTATCGGCGATTGATTTGAATCTCGGGGTTCGTTAACGAGCGATTGATCTCAATCCCGAGATCCGTTATCGATTAAGTGATTTCAAACCGATATCTTTATTTACAGATCATCGATAGTACTCTACTATAGATCGGCGGTTCATTCTTGGCGATTGATTTGAATCTCGGGGTTCGTTAACGCAGCGATTGATCTCAATCCGAGATCCGTTATCGATTAAGCGATTTCAAACCGATATCTTTCTTTACAGATCATCCACGATAAGATCGTCTACTATAGATCGGCGATTCATTCTCGGAGCGATTGATTTGAATCTCGGGGTTCGTTAACGGCGATTGATCTCAATCCCGAGATCCGTAATCGATTAAGTGATTTCAAATCGATATCTTTCTTTCTGAGACCATCACGATAGTACTCTTCTACTATAGATCGTTAGTTCGTTATCGGCGATTGATTTGAATCTTGGGGTTCGTTAACGGCGATTGATCTCAATCCGAGATCCGTAATCGATTATGTGGTTTCAAATCGATATCTTTCTTTTCTGATCATCTCGATAGTACTCTACTATAGATCGTCGATTCGTTATCGGCGATTGATTTGAATCTCGGGGTTCGTTAACGGCGATTGAACTCAATCCGAGATCCGTTATCGATTAAGTGATTTCAAATCGATATCTTTCTTTACAAATCATCCCGATAGTACTCTATTATAGATCGTCGATTCGCTATCGGCGATTGATTTGAATCTCGGGGTTCGTTAACGGCGATTAAAGTAAATCCGAGATTCGTTATCGATTAAGTGATTTCAACCGATATCTTTCTTTATAGATCATTTCGATAGTACTATCTACTATAGATCGTCAGTTCGCTATCGAGCGATTGATTTGAATCTCGGGGTTCGTTAACGAGCGAATGAAGTAAATCCCGAGATTCGTTATCGATTAAGTGATTTCAACCCGATATCTTTCTTTATAGATCATTATGATAGTACTATCTACTATAGATCGTCGATTCGCTATCGGCGATTGATTTGAATCTCGGGGTTCGTTAACGGCGATTGATCTCAATCCGAGATCCGTAATCGATTAAGTGATTTCAACCCGATATCTTTCTTTATAGATCATTACGATAGTACTCTCTACTATAGATCGTCGATTCGCTATCGGCGAATGATTTGAATCTCGGGGTTCGTTAACGGCGATTGATCTCAATCCCGAGATCCGTGTAATCGATTAAGTGATTTGAACCCGATATCTTTCTTTATAGATCATTCGATAGTACTATTTACTATAGATTGTCGGTCGATTAGCTATCTATCGGCGATCGATTTGAATCTCGGGGTTCATTAATCTCGTGATTGATCTCAATCCGAGATCCGTAATCGATTAAGTGATTTCAACCCGATATCTTTCTTTATAGATCATTACGATAGTACTATTTACTATAGATTGTCGATTCGCTAGCTATCGAAGCGATCGATTTGAATCTCGGGGTTCATTAATCTCGTGATTGATCTCAATCCGAGATCCGTAATCGATTAAGTGATTTCAACCATTTTTATATAATTTTAATAATTCATATAATATGTAACTTATATAATTATATTGAGTAGTGATTTCAAACCCGAGGCTCGTTAATTAGTCGATTAATGATTTCAAACCCGAGGATCGTTAATTATTTAAAAATAAAAAAAAATTAATAATACTTTAATGGGACGACAATGTCGCCCCTAAAAAAGTGTTGTCGTCCCAAAAAGGTTATAACCTAAACTAAATCGGGTGCCTCCTTTCTTCTTCTTCATTTCAACATTCGAGATTGACCTCCTTCAAATCGGATCGCTTTCCACCTCCTCCGGCCAGTTGAGTTTTGCGCCACCACCACCTCCACTTCATTTTCCTTTATTCTTCTCTTTAAATTTTCTAGTTCTCCGGCCATTTCAAGCTTAATCCGGTGATTTGAAGAAAAAATCCGGCGAATTGATTCACCATTTTCGCTACTTGAAGCACCATTTCACTACTTGAAGCACCAAAACGTATGTAATCCTCTAAGCTTTCTAATTATTTTTTTTTTTCGTTTAATTTTTTGGCCTTTTTTTTCGTTTTTTTTCTTTTCGTTTTTAATTTTCTGTTTGGCATTGAGGCATATGGTTTGGAATCGTGTAGTGAAATGTTGCAATTTTGTTGGAGTTTGGGTTGTATTGTATATATGGCTTAGATTCGTTTTTGTGGTGAATGGTGAATGGTGAATGGTGAATGTAGTGAGTGGTGAATGGTGAATGGTGTGTAGTGAGTGTGTAGTGAATGGTGAATGGTGTGTAGTGAATGGTGAATGGTGTGTAGTGAGTGTAGTGTAGTTGATAGTGTATGGTGAATGGTGAATAAATTTTTAGTGAATGGTGAATGGTGAATGGTGTGTAGTGAGTGTGTAGTGAGTGTAGTGTATATAAGAATACAACAAGTATACGCACTACAAACACCTGGTACGAACAAGATCCATTCATTCTTGCTTCACAAGGAACAAGTGTTCTACATAGATGATTTGTATAACGGATGTGATTTGGAAAGTTGTTGAGCATTTTCAACACCGTCATATCGTAGACGCACCAAATAGTAATGGTGATGTGGTTGTTGATGATTTGGTAATCGATTTAAACAACCCACGGAAATTTCCGACTTGTTGTTGAAGCGCCATCGATGGAACCGTTCTACATGAGTGCAAATGATGTAAAGCAGATGTTGATGAAAACGATGAAAAGCGATCAAAATGAAAAGGATGACAATAACGATTATGCTTCAACGGATTGCGATGATGATAATAACTGTGTAGATGATGACATATACGACTCGATCCCACCAAACTATGCAAGTGATGATTAATGATGCTATAAATATAATATTCTTTTAGTAAGTTCAATCAAATAATACTAGTGCTTTACTTATACTACATCAACTTAAATGGGTTATTTATATCAATTTTTTTTATTATATTCAAATATTTGATCATATAGGTGAATGGCTTTATGCGGGATCGGCGGTGGTTCTCAACCACCGCACGAGCATCCATTTAGGCTACCGGGTCAATGCGAGGACGGTAATTAATTAACTTTCATTTTTTTTTCTAGTATGATTATTCTTATTTCGTTGAATTAACATTGACACCGATACTACAGATCATATAGCAGATAATGAGTATGAGGAATTCATACCATCACCTCCATCCCGAAAAGAAGCGGGGTGAGCGTGGACTGCAAAGGTATCACCGCCCAAGCCCTCAAGAGAAAGTTAGGGGCTTGATTCCTCTTATATGGGATCCTAGATTTCCCGGTGTTCAAAAGGCATTGGGAAGATACGCGAAGGATTTTGAGTCCGAGACGGGAAAGTCATGAGGTCCCATGTTCCTGTTACACCCCTTCTGGCGAAAGGTGGACGACCGACTTAAACAATTAATTTGGGAAGAACTTGGTACTTAGCTATTCAAATAGTTAACACTTTCAAATTTTAAGAGTCAAACATATTAATTTAGAAACCAATCGTTTCATTTCTTGTGTTTTCAGCATCGTTCCAACCCTTGAGCCTATTCACGCCTGCCGTGCTTAAAAGCGCCGGTACTTTATTCGAAAATGGAAGGCTAGACTAAGGAAGGTGTAGATAAACACAACAACAAGGGTTGCTGTGGCCTTGTTCCCGACCCAGGATGTGTTTTCACAAACAACAATGGGAAGTGTTTCTCCGCCACCTTAGTAATCTTTGAAGCTTTTAAGGTAAAGCATTTATTCCATTATTTATATCAATGGGAAGCATTTATTCCATTACACGTAGATTCGATTATTATTACTTGTTAATGCTTATATATAATACAATAGTACTATTTTTTTTACAGAAAAGATCCGATCAGAATAAGAAGAATCGCGCCGGGAGTAAATATGTAGGCCGCCAAGGACGAACGCCTATGGCCGTGGTTCGATGGGATAAGTTAAGAAGGGTAAGTATTAGGAAATACATCCTAGGACTTCATTTTTTTGAATTTTCATAACTAATGTTTTTGTTTTTTTCAAGGGTAATGTGAGTCGAGTGAAGATCCTTTGGGGCAGGATCCTATCCATGTATGGGCGAGCAAACATAAGAATGCTTGACGGTTCGTTTCTCACTTGATGATGCGGAGGTTGCTATGTAAGTGATATACGTTTTATATATTTCAATTCAATACGTTCACATTTTCCTTATCTTAAGCGCCAACGATATATGTTGTGTTTAGAGGAAATTTGGAGGATTGGCGTAATATGGTTGCACCCAGTCGACCGATGACTTTTGAAGATGAGGAGGCAATCTTTCAGCGACCTTAGGAACAAGGCGAGATTATTTGATTGGCCTTGGCCCTACGCAATCTTCCTCCATATCCAATTCATCACAATCGGCCCAGTCTTCAGCATCGTCATCTTCTTACCACCAAGGATGCAATATGCAGATTGAAGAACTTAGAAAGTCTCATGATCAGTTGGTGAAGTTAACCAAAAAACAAGAGAAGAGAAACAAAAAACAAGGGGCTCTTCTCAAATTGTTGCTGACTAATCTTAAGGCTAAGGAACCGGATATGCAAATAGAGGTAAGCTCATCATCTTCCGATGAAGATGAAGACGATTCTGAAGATGATTCTCAAGTTGATCTTGACAATGATGCGTAGACATTGTAGACGAAACTATTCTTACTTTTGGAAACATTACACAACTTCGTATTTTACGTAACATTTTTTGTTTATGCATTTTTTTTTTGAATCCCCGTTTATAAATACAAATGTTATTGATTTTGGAAAAAATTGGATGACATGCAAAAATTGTTTATGCATGTTATTGATTTTGGAAAAAATTGGATGACATTTTTTTTTGAATCCCCATTTTTTGTTTATGATTTTGGAAAAAATTGATTTAATAGCATGGGAGGCCATGCAAAAATAAAAAAAAAATATTTAAAAAAAATTATTTATTTAAAGGGACGACATATGTCGTCCCAACAAACAGTGTTATAAAATAAATATTTTTTTTTCGTATTAAATTTTATTATAAAAATTTAATATATATTATTTTAAGGGACGACAATGTCGTCCCAACAAACATTTTATAAAAAAAATAAATATTGTTCCTATTAAATTTTATTATGAAATTTTAAAATATAAGCTTTTAAGGGACGACAATGTCGTCCCAACAAACATTTTAAAAAAAATAATTTTTTGCTCGTATTAAATTTTATTATGAAAATTAAATTTATCATCTTTTAAGGGATGACATTGTCGTCCCAACAAACTATTTTATAAAATAATTAAATGTTTTCCCTGATAATAAATTTTTGGGAAATTAAATAAGTCATGTTTGTTGGGACGTGATATTAACGCCGCCCCTTCAATAATCGTACGTCAAAGACGTTGAATTTTTAGAAATTTTTCCAGTCAAGATTATTTTAAAGGGACGATTTTGTCGTCCCTTCAAACATATCTGTTGTTTAAAGGGACAAAGCGGAAGGGACAAAGCGGAAGGGACGGCTTTATAGGGACGACGTGTCGTCCCTTTAAACAATTATTGGGACGACATTGGCTTTAAAGGGACGACAAAATGTCGTCCCTTCTAACCTGTTTTGTTGCAGTGACCATGTTGATATCTTCAATTATAAGTTGTATCAATATAATTTTGATGTCTTTATGTGTGATGTCTTGATTTCTTTGTATAACTTGTCTTTACAGTTTCATATGATCACCGATATAAGATCATAAAACTTTGTGCCATTTACTGCAAGCCTAAGATATTAGTGACGTTAATTAATACATATGATATAAAATGATACACATTGCATGTGACATAAAATTAATCAAACTGGATTAGCAAACAAGTTAAAGATAAGATCAATTGTATATATATATTGTGTGATTCAATGCCATTAAATCACACTAGCTATAAGTTGCGTTATATTTGAAACAATCAAAATACTATATATCATCAACAAGAGGTAATATGGATAAATACTCAACAAAAAAGGGTTCTCGTCACAGCCACAAACTTGCACCGGTCACCATCAACCTCAAATAAAGTAAAGAGACAATTTCGCACGATCGAGCAAATTCGTGCAATCTACATAAATAAAGTTCTAGGAAAAGTTCTTGTTACATTATGTTTGTACAAAACGTATATTTAATAGGGATTGAATTTGATCTACTTAAAGTTTTATCATCGGAGAAAGAGAAGACAGAAAAGAGAATAATGATTATCTTGTTAATTTCTCAGATTGTCTTACACCTTATATCACCTTCAAGCAATCTTATCCCATCTCCTTGAGATACTACAAACATGATCTAATGGTCTAGATAATGCCACACTAATAACAGAAAAGATGACACTTGTCATTCTATTATTCACTTATCTAAATAAGGTGAACTATTTATCTATAGCTTTATCATCCCCCCTCAAACGAAACTTGGTGTCCACTAAGTTGAGTTTGTCCCGGGCAGCAGCAAAAGCAGTAGTAGCAAGTGGTTTTGTTAAAGTATCTGCAAGCTGGGAAGAAGAAGGAACATAATGAACATATAGTTGTTTAACTAGGACTTGATTCCGAACAAAATGGACATTCACTTCAATATGTTTTGTCCGAGCATGAAACATAGGAGTATGAGCTAGGAAAGTGGCACTGGTGTTGTCACACCACAGAATAGGAAGTCGAGACAAAGGAAGACCAAGTTACATCGGGAGAAACCGTAACCATGTAATTTCGATGAGCAAAGATGTGCCGGGGACGGTACTCCGCCTCGATCTTTGGACTAGCTACAACATGCTGCTTTTGGATGTCCATGAAACAAGAGAGGAGCCCAGATAAATATAGAAACCAGAGACATATTTTCTGTCATGAGGAGAGGTAGCCCAATCAGCGTCAGAATATCCCTGGATATTGAAATCAGAGGGGGTCTTGAACTGCAAACAAAGATGCAAAGTGCCTTTCACATATCTGAGAAGCCTCTTGACCCCATGCCAATGAATGTCTGTAGGAGAAGCCATAAATTGACTGAGTGTATTGACACTATAGGCAAGATCAGGTCTAGTGAGAGTTAAGTACTGGAGGGCTCCAATGGTGCTTCTATACAATGTAGGATTCAGCATCAAGGGACCAGAGTTAGGAATGAGGCCTTTGTGTGTGACCATAGGAGTGCTGCAAGGTTTAACAATATCCATGCCAAGTCTGTGTCAAAGCTGATAGGCATAATGAGCTTGACTGAGATAGAGACCAGAAGCATCTCCTCAATTCCCAGAAAATGACTAACAGAGCCCAGGGATTTAAGAGCAAACTGCTGATCCAACTTGTGAATAAAAGTGGCAATGGAAGCAGTGGAATTACCTGTGACTAAAATGTCATCAACATAGATGAGTACAATAATAGTGACTTTGGAATCTTTAAAATAAAACTGGGAGGTATAACAGGTAGATTGTTTAAAATTCAGATGTAAGAGATAAGTCTTCAAAGCATCAAACCAGGCTATAGGGGCTTGTTTTAGGCCATAGAGGGTCTTTTTTAAATGGCACACATAGTGAGGCCTGCTGGTATCCACAAAACCAGCTGGTTGGGGCACGAAAATGTGCTCCTGTAATCTTCCATTGAGAAATGCATTATGTACATAAATATGTTGTATATCCCAATGAAACTGGACAGCAATAGCAAAGACAACCCTAATTGTAGAGGGTTTGATGACTGGACTGAATGTGTCATGGAAATCAACCCGTATAATTTCGATGAACCCCTTGTACCACGATCGGCTTTGTGTGCATTCTTTGTACCATCCGGATTAAGTTTTAATTTAAAGATCCATTTGTTCCCAATAAGTTTCTGATGCCTGGAAGGAGGTACAAGGTCCCAAGTCTGATTTCTAGCAAGAGCAGCAAACTCAGATTGCATGGCATCTAACCACTGAGGTTGATTCAATGCCTCAGTCACTGTGGTAGGTTCTGGTTTGGAAGAAGGAGAGGCAGTGGCTAGATAGGAATATGTTTTGGGCTTGAAGATTCCACTTTTGGATCTGGTTTGCATAGGGTGAGTAGGTGGTGGTGGGAGGGGGTTAGGATCAGGAGAAGGGGATGGTGATGAAGGTGGGGATGGAGGAGGAGATTGCTGATTCAAAGGTGAGGGAGGTGATGAGGCCTGAGATAAGGGTGAGTCTGATTGACCAGAGGGTGATTCAAAAGGCACAGGACTGTTGTCTGTGATGTGTGTAGGAGGCATAGGAAGAGGTGAAGTAGGTTCAACCACAGGTACATGAGACTCATGCACAGGTGTGGAAGAAATCATCGAGGATTACTGTAATTCAAGAGTATAGATGGTAGGAGGAAGAGAAATACACCGATCAGATGTTGATGATTGCACAAATTTAGCAGCTGATGGGAACCTTAACTGAAAAGGAAATTCCTCCTCATTAAAAATCACATGCCTAGAGATATAGACTCTTCCAGAGGGGTGCAAACACTTAAACCCCTTGTGAGTAGTACTGACCCCAATAAACACACATTTTTGGGTGTGAAAGTCAAACTTATGTTTGTTATAGGGCCTAAGAAAAGGAAAGCAAGCACATCCAAAAACCTTAAGATTACTATAAGTAGGAGCAATGTTAAACAACTTTTCAAAAGGAGATAAATTTCTTAAAACAGGTGTTGGCATTGAGTTAATGAGAAGGACAGCATGCTGAAAACTCTCCCACCATAGTCTAAGAGGCATTTTGGCTTGTGCCATTAAGGTAAGACCAAATTCAGTAATATGTCTATGCTTTCGTTCAGCCTTCCCATTTTGCTCATGGATATGAGGACAGGGATGCCTAAAGTGAATCCCACACTCTTTCAGAATAGGGGCAAATGACCTATACTCCCCCCCAGTCAGATTGCACTGTTTTAATTTTTAAAGTGAACTGGTTTTCCACAAGTTTTGGAAGTGCAAAAAGGCCTGTAAGGCATCTGATTTAAGTTTGAGAGGATAAATCCAAGTAAAACAAGTGTAATCATCCAAAAACTGTATGTAATAAGTGAAACCAGACACTGACTGAACAGATGCTGGTCCCCATAAATCAGTGTGTATGAGCTCAAGAGGAGAACTAGAAAGAGAATCAGAGTTATTGAAAGGCAAAGCATGATTTTTTCCATACTGACAAGCATCACAAAAGTCTATTTCATTACTGAAAGGAACATTACATTGTTTCATAATCTGACCTAGGACTTTGACAGATGGATGTCCTAGCCTTCTATGCCATAGGACATCATTCTTAGACCTAACAAGACTACTGACAAAGGTCTTAGGGTTCCAATCACCACACTGCTGAGAAGAGAGCTGCTGAAAACTGGAAGTTGTGGAGGTATTTCTGGATTGAAAGGAGTTCTGATGTTGAAGAGGAAGCTGATATAGGCCATTCACCATTTTACCTTGGAGTAGAGTTTGTCCTGTGACCTTGTCCTTCACAATACAACCAAGATTAGTGAACTCAACACATACAGGATTATCAGAGGTTAATTTCGAAATACAAACAAGATCTTTGGTGATAGTGGGAACATGTAAGATGTGATTTAAGTGCATATTAGATTTAGAGCTAAATATAGGAAAGGTAGTAGAACCAAGATGAGCAATCTTAAGTTGAGAACCATTACCTACTCCCACAGTTTCTGAGCCATTGTATTCAGTTCCCAGTTGAATTTTGCCAAGATCTGAGGTGATATGATTAGTGGCACCACTGTCTGCATACCAATTTGGATCATTGAGAATTTCTGGACCAGCTAGATATGCAGCAGGAGATTGAGCACTTCCCTGATTTCCTTGACTTGGTGGTGTAGGATTGAAGTTGGTATCAAACCTATACCAACACTCAATCACAGTATGTCCAGACTTGTTACACAGCTGACATGTAGGCCTTGAACCATTGTTATTGTAGCCACTTCTACCTTTTCCTCTAGACCTACCTCTCTGATTTGATCCACCCCTGACTCTGCCTTGTCCTTGATAATTGTTGTTACTGTTTCTGGATCTTCCTTGATAAGAGTCTCCTCCACTTGACCTTATTGCAGCATTTGCAGAGACCTGAGATAAATCCAGATTGGTAGTGGGGTTAAAACGAGCAATAAGCCTTTCATGAGTGATTAACTGAGCTTGTACTTCTGGCCATGTAAGGGCTCCCATCGTGGCTGTTAGGTTTACAATCACAGACTCATATTCCTTGCACAGACCACCCAAGATAGACAGAATGAGTTCAGATCTGGTAATAGGATACCCTGCATCACTTAATTTATCAGAACAGGTTTTCATTTGTGCCAAATAATCTGACATGCTCTTAGATCCCTTTTGTGCCTTGGTCAAGGCATCTTTATATTCAAGCATTTGAGCCTCGTACTGATTATTGAATAATAGCTCAAGGGTCTGCCAAATTTCATGAGCAGTCGTACAGCCTACTACTTCAACTAAAGCTTCTTCTGTCATAGAAGCTAATAACCACCCTATTAATAGAGCATCCTTTGACATCCAATCATCATACGCAGGATTAACAGGCAGAACCACAGATGAAGTTAAATGAGGCACTCCTAAATACTTAGGTGGACAAGGATGAGTTCCAAACAGAAAACCTTCAAGTTTATGACCTCTAACAACTGGTAAAACAGTGAATTTCCACAACAGATAATTGTTCCTATCTAATTTAATAGAACAACTCTGATTCAAATTACCTCTAAGAGTTTGCATAGGGATAGATGGAGAGAAACCAGATCTAGCAGCAAGAGGTGAGATTTGAGAGCTTGTGTTCATATTATACACAGCTGAATATGGATTCTGCATAAGGCCCATTGTAGACAGAGATATCCCACCAGGAAATCCAAAGGGAAGAGTTGTAGAGCTCAGAAACAAAGTTGGTATTCCAGTAACAGGTGAAGCTGAGATCTCAACATTTGATGTTTCAGAGATTGGTGAAGCTGATATGACCGTAGTAGCTACTGGCGGTGCACTGTGACCTTGGCCAGTTTCTTGGCCGGAAGCTGATGATGGTGGTGGCTCCATTGGCCGAGCAACGGTGGCTCCGATACCAACTTAAAGTTTTATCATCAGAGAAAGAGAAGACAGAAAAGAGAGTAATGATTATCTTGTTAATTTCTCAGATTGTCTTACACCTTATATCACCATCAAGCAATCTTATCCCATCTCCTTGAGATACTACAAACATGATCCAATGGTCCAGATAATGCCACACTAATAATAGAAAAGATGACACTTGTCATTCTATTATTCACTTATCTAAATAAGGTGAACTATTTATCAATAGCTTTATCAAACCTAGTGGTGAGGACAGCATTTTACTTCGGGTATTAATCAGAGTTCGAATCTTCACATCCCATCTTCCAAAATCATAAAAATTTCAGCTTTAAAAAAATGTAGTGGTCATAACATCTTCCGTATGTATCAAGAAATTAATCTTAAAGCTAGCTAGCTATATGGTTGCTCAACAAGCTAGGTCCTCGATCCCTTCTAATTAATGGATTATAAGGTCATTGAGTAAAAGCATAAAGAAGTTCATTCCACGTGTCAGGTACCCCAGGTATGCTCCAATG
Source organism: Gentiana macrophylla (assembly GCA_026214975.1). Classification (NCBI taxonomy): domain Eukaryota; kingdom Viridiplantae; phylum Streptophyta; class Magnoliopsida; order Gentianales; family Gentianaceae; genus Gentiana; species Gentiana macrophylla. The sequence continues at coordinate 79,202,386 of CM047809.1, read as the reverse complement.
GCTGTAGTCTTATGGAGCAGTGCTCGGAGTGCACGGTTCACGATGCCTTGAAAGGTGACCGTCTTTCCTAAGCCCTATCAAATAAGTGATGTTTAACACTTTTGCTTTCATTTTCGCATTCTGCGTATGTTTTCGGAAATCAAGTCGTTGTTCCATGCTCCATCTTCTTGCATCACGTCAACTACTGTTTCTGATTCTGGGGTTGTAAATTTATCACAATGACCGCCTGTATTCCACGTTAGACTGCTGCAATTAAGGTGATCATTGCGATCCATAACTTAGTTAAGAATATCAAGTCATTACACTAACTAATGAGAAAATACTTGCCTGTAATGCACAGGTGAGTAGCGAAAGCCTGAATGAATCCATATTCGAGTACCTGCGTTGCGAATCCTCCCATATCTCTTGTGCGGAATTCATCCACATCACACTCCTCGCTATGGCTGGTATGACAGACTTTGTAATCCATGCTACCACCGTCGTATCACACTGATTCCGACGAGTGAGCATTCTCTCATCATCAATCGGCTTCGGAATTGAACCATCGACAAAACCTAATTTGTTCTTCATGATTAAGGACATTCGTAAGGCTCTGCTCCAAGAGTGGAAGTTTCTACCGTCTAAAGGTGAATCTACCAAGACGAGAGTCTTATTCTCACTTGGATGCAAGTAGTAGGGGCTCGAAGTCTCTACTCGCCGAAATTGCATTTTTGACAATCATTGGCCATTTCAGATCTGAATCGAAGCAACGATCTAACAAAAAAACGGCGAGCGAACGTAAAACAAAAACATATTCGTGATATGGATCTTCAAATCCACTCTGATACCATGTAGAAAGTGATTATAATCACTCCATTGTTGCAAATCGAAGCAGGGGAAGTTTATTGGGAACTAGGGTTTTGAAACTCAGCCGACAAAATAGAAGAGGGATGATTTTTTTTAGGGGCAAAGGTCCAAAAGGACACAAAATAGACTTAATTAGGCAAATAGGCACTAAAGAATCTTATTTGGTTATAATGACACAAATTAGATAGATAGACTCAAATACGTACATGTAATTTAAAAAAATAAGGGGGGGAAGAGGAATGAATGTGTTGGTTTTTTTTTTTTTTGAAACATACGCTATTGTTGTTGTGTTTTGTTTTTTTTTTCCCCGGAGGTTGTAACTTTAAAGTGTGGTGTTTTTTTTTGTTTTGTTTTTTTTTCTTTTCTAGACGGTGAAAATTTATTTTTTCTTTTTTTCAATTACCACCATGATACATTGACCACCCCAATGCATTGACCATCGTGATGCAGTGGCCACCGCGATGCATTGACCATCGCGATGCAGTGACCACCGCGATGCTCTGACAACCGTGATGCATTAACCACCGTGATGCAGTGACCACCACGATGCACTAACAACCGCGATGCATTGACCACCGCAATAAAGTGACACCGCGATGCTCTAACAACCGCAATGCAATGACACCGCGATGCATTGACCACCGCGATGCACTGATCACCCCGATGCAGTGACCATCGCGATGCAGTTACCACCCCCGATGCAAAGACACCACGATGCAGTGACCACCCCCGATACAGAGTGCGATGCAGAGACACCTCCAATGCAGTGACCATCGCGATGCATTAACCACCATCAATCTATTGACCACCGCGATACAGTGGCCAACCCCATGCAGAGACCCGTGATGCTGTGACCACCCCCAATGCAGAGACACCGCGATGTAATGACCATCCTCAATGCAGAGACATCGCGATGCAGTGACCTCCCCTGATGCAGAGATGCCTCGATGAAGTGACACCACGATGCATTGACCACCCTAGATTCATTGACAACCGCGATGCAGTGGGCACCCCCGATGTAGAGACACCGCGATGCATTGACCACCCCCGATGCAGATACACCGTGATGAAGTGAAACAGCGATGCACTAACAACAACGATGCAGTGACATTGCGATGCATTGACCACCCCCGATGCATTGACACCACGATGCAGTGACCACCCCATTGCATTCACCACCGTGATTCATTGACCATTGCGATGCAGTGACCACCGCGACGCAGTGACCATCGCGATGCCTTTATCACTGCGATGCAATGACCACCCCGATGCAATGACCACCCCGATGCAATGACTATCGCGATGCATTAACCACCACGATGCAGTGACCATCGGGATGCAGTGACACCGCGATGCAGAGACACCTCTGATGCAGTGACCATCGTGATGCATTGATCACTGCATTGCATTGACCATCCCCGATCTATTGACCACCGCGATGCAGTGACCACCCCCGTTGTAGAGACACCGCGATGAAGTGACACCGCGATGCACTAACAACCGCGATGCGTTGGCCACCCCGATGCAGAGACACCCGATGCATTGACCACCCCCGATGCAGAGACACCGGGATGAAGTGACACTGCGATGCTGTGACCACCTCCGATGCAGTGACCATCGCGATGCATTGACCACCCCCAATCCATTGACCACCGTGATGCAATGGCCACCCCCGATGCAGAGACACCGTGATTAAGTGACCACCCCCGATTCAGAGACACCGCGATGCAGAGACACCGGGATGAAGTGACACCGCGATGCACTAACAACCGCGATGCAGTGACACACCGCAATGCATTGACCACCGGTGATGAAGAGACACCGCGATGTCTCTTTAGCGTTCAAAGAAAAGAAAATCACGTCCGGAAAAAAGAACACGGCCAGGATTAAAAATATAAATAAAAAAAACGTGTCCAGAAAAAAATCACGTCCAGAGAAAGAAAAAAAAAGCTCCAAGAAAAAAAAATGATATTTTTATCTAGTTACTCATTTTGTGTTTTTATAAACAAATAAGATTTTTTAGTGTCCTAAATGTTTATTAAGTACTCAAACTAGTCCTTATAAACAAATATCCATTTTTATTATTAATGAAAGAAATTATCTCCAGCTATTTATACTATCCTATTTAATACATCCCATAATACGTAGAAATAAATACCAAATACTTCCTAAAACACAATATAGTCAACACGGGTATCAATCAGAGCTCGAATCTTCATCCCCGCTTACAAAATAATAAAAATCTCCGCCGAAAAAAAAAAACCACACTTATTTACTAAATACAAAAGGAAAAAAAAAAATTTGATAGGACTTTCAATTGTCTTCCACACATCAATGAGCTATAAATGGATCAATCTTGCAAAATCAACTTCCTTCGCCCAACATAGGGATAACTAAATTCTTCAGTGAACTAGATCATAATAAGCACGTGGAACTTTACAACTGTGACTATCTATGTTTTTAAGGTTTCATAAGTGTTCTATTTGGAAACACATGCTAACCCGGCCCCTAGCTAGCAAAGTGTGAATATCAGCCTTAAAAATACAACGCCGGTATGGACCATTTGATGAGTATAGAATAGAATGATGGCTTGATGGTCCTCAACGAGTCTACCGAAACTTATATAGATATATTCATCGAGTGTTACCAGATAAAATGTAGTGGTCATATATATATCATCTATATATCAAGAAATTAATCGATTATGAGGTCATTGAGTAAAAGCATAAAGAAGTTCATTCCAGGTGTCAGGTACTCCAGGTAAGCACCAATGGCTGCAGTCTTGTGGAGCAGTGCTCGGAGTGCCCAGTTCACGATGCCTTGAAGGGTGGCCGTCTTTCCTAAGCTCTGTCAAATAAGTGATGTTTAACACTTTTGCTTTCATTTTCGCATTCTGCATTTGTTTGATCAACTCGGAAATCAATTCGTTGTTCCATGCTCCATCATGTTCTTGCTTCACGTCAACTACTGTTTCTGATTCTGGTGTTGTAAATTGATCACAATGACCGCCTGTATTCCACGTAAGATTGCTGCAAGGTTTACACATACATATGTTTGTGGATCAATAATTAAAATTGGTGCTTTGATGAATGATGAATATTTTCTGGTGTGAAAATGCACTAATTAATGAGAAAAATGCTGCTTAATTACTTGCCTGTAATGCACAGGTGAGTAGCTTCTGAAAATGATTTGTGAGTTTCTGAAATCAAGATTATGTGATGCCCACTGCATCAATGTGTTGAGGGATCTTCTAAATGCCTCCTTCACATCCATACTCATGTTTACTCTGTCACCTTCCTGAAAATAATGCCCCCTGTACCATATATATACATGCATGCAAATGCTGCGTTAATAATCCTATTATTTCTTGATCTGATACAACTTGTGATACAGAAAGCGACCGACACGGCGTGTAATCTATCTTGTTGATCATGATGAGTCTAAATTGATAATGATTAAACTCATCATAATCAACGTTTGCATATTATCGTTTAATTTCTTCAATTCTAATTATATAGGTAAATCTTACGCATTTCTGGTTTTGTCCGGTTGCCACCAGTGTCCGGCGCTGAAGACTAGTAAATTAGCTCCAGTCCATTTGGTAGAGAACCAATGTAACTTATCGACCCGAATAGTACCCACTACCTCTTTCGGGGCATTCTTTGGCGGGCGATCCGTAACCACCAAAAACGGAACCCGATAGTACTCAACCGTTAGATTGTAATCGGCGAATCGCATCGAAAGGTAACCCTTGTGTTTGGTTATCGGCTTTCCCATTTCTTCAAATACGGTTGAAATGTTGGAAACCCCTTGAGCAAGCATGCATACTAGGGACTCCCATTGGTTTCTTCCAATGGAATCGCCGGCAAAAATGACCCGTCCATTCCGAATCCGGCTTAAGAATTCCATCGCATTGAACCTGCATATTTCTGTTTCAAATGACTAATGTTGATTCCACCATATATAATAATTGAAAGATTGATCAAAATACTGCAACTAAAACCATGGCCTGGCCGGCTCACCAGGCGGGCCAGACGACCGCCCGTCTGGACAACCCCTAATTACTCCATCCGTCCCATTTTATTTGTCATGTTTGACTTTTCACGCAGATTAAGAAAATGATAGTTAATGCTTTGAATCACATTAAATAATCCAATATTTTTACACTTATGCCCTTTAAGTTGTTGTTGTTGGGCGATTTAATCTTCACACACTTTTTATTGTAAATATCAGAAAAAGTGAAGGGTATTTGAAGAAATTTAACAATTAATGCACAAAGTGGACATTTATTTTAGGACAAACCAAAAAGGAAACATGGACAAATAAAATGGAACGGAGGGAGTACTTGTTTTGAGTATAAAAAATGTGTGTATGTCCCGTTCAATCAGCCTAATATAACATAATGTGTTAATATATAAAAATATGCCTCTGTAATGTTTATTAATCAAAGGCCCGGCCCAGTGAAAAAAATAAAAAATACAGGGTCTTATAATGTGTATTAATTATAATTAAAATCAAAACGTTAGAAAGCCAAAAAATACCAAACCTATTATATTTTGTGTATTCGTATAAATTTAGATTTTATTTCTCAATTAGCTAGAGAAGAGGTTGAATTACTACTTTATAGATATGTTAAAAACGTGATTTAAAATAGTATTTTATTGATATGTTTTTAAAAAATAGAAGTCCTTGAGCGAAGTCATCGAATGCCCTGAAAATTTCGGAACCGGCCCTGACTAAAACATTCGACATTAATCAATTGAAGGCTTTAAGAGCAGTTTTAACGAGCGCCCTTAAAACACTCCCCAAAAAATAGCATAAAAAATAAAATAAAAAATAAAGAAAAACCCAAGTTGAATTAATTACCTGGGAAGATGACAACCTGCCGGCTTCCACCGCCATTTCATGAAGTTTGTATCGGATCGTCCATTCTGTTGGCAGCGAAACCGGGATCCAAGAAGGGGCATTCCTCTGTGTATTTTTGAAGAGGATAGGTTTCATCAAAACCCACTTACCATATGAGTAATCACAGGGTGATGAAGTTTTATTATTATTATTATTATTATTGGGTGGTAATAATTGAGAAAGAAAACCAACGTTTTGAAGAAGAGATTGCGGGTGAATTAATGGACCAACGATGCAGTAAGAAACGATGGAAGCAATCAACAGAGAGAAAAATAAGATTAAATGAATCATTTCTCTGCGGTAAAGCTTAGAACATAGAGACTGCATATTCACCATTGGGCAACTAAAGATCCATGAAAAGTGGGAGGAGTTCAGTAATTTGATATTTTTTATAAACAAATTGCCATTTGCTTAAGAAAAATCAATTAGTCAGATGCGGATTAAAAAATTGTATAATTGTATTAAATTGAAGATTTCGAAATTATTTTGTTTTGGTTGACGTGCCCAATTAAAGGGATGCATTCTCACTTAGATTAGATTCTCTTAGATTATATGATTTCTTCTTCACAAAGTTTCTTGACTGAGTTCTTCATGCAATATTAAGCTTCCTGTCTTGCCGTCACTTTTTTTTTTAATAAATTAAAGAAAAAATTAGGTATAAGTCCAATTTTTCTCCCTTAATTAAAGATTAATCCATACATCTTTTTTTAGTTGTAATAAGGATAAATAATTTCCTTTGGACTAAATTACCCTTAATCTGTTTGCTATAGAAAAAGCGCATTCGATTTGATGATGCATCAGTTAAATTTCAGTTGGGAATTGTTGCTCCTCCGCCTGCGGTGGAAAAAATGAGTAGAGTGGTTGATGCGGACGTAGTGGAGGAGGAGACGATGGATTTTTTTTTGTCAAGCTATGCGACGGAAATAGAAGGGGATCGCATTCCGACAACAGGTTTGGATGGAGAAAGGGTTTACGCAAAGATTTTTACGGTTGGGGGAATCTTTAGAAAAGCATAAAATGAAGAAGCTTGATGTGAAGTGGAATTCGGATGGCCTTTATCTTAGACAGGACTTTGATGCACAAAGTGGAGCATGATGAGTTCTCTAAGGCTTTGCAAGCAAGTGTTGAAGATGATGTTTTGTCTGCCCTTAAACGGCATTCCAGTGATGTTCGACGTTCTCACATTTCTAGGAATTTCTCTAAGATACTCCCAATTCGAAATACGGTAAAGGGACTTTCAATCATGTTTACCAGCATCATGAAAACAATGGCTCAAAGGAATTCCATGATGACCGGCCATCTTCGATAGTTGAAAGCAAAATCGTGGATACAGTTCAGATGGACTCTGTAATCGTCGGTTTGAAGCCAAAGTGTTTGATTATCGATGAAATAGATGGTGCTCTGGAGAGGGCAAGGGTGATATTGACATCAAGCAAAACATAAGACTTAAATATGCTTATTGCAGCCCTGCACGCATCTACAGAGCAATGTTGCAGTAGATGCAGTGTAGTTAGAGCTATATAAAACCAAAATATGAAACATACTAAGAGTTGTCTTATTGTTTGGAAAACATTGTGTTGATTCAGGTATCAGAGCTATGCATTTCACTGACAAACATCTTTTAAAAGTCAAGACAATTTCTTCCAAAATGAAGCAGAATATCAAACAAAAATGCAATTTCAGTACTTTATTTATCTTTTTTTTTTTTTTTTTGGCCAAACCCAAGTGGCAACTCTGTTAATGAACCAAATCTAGGTACCTCAATGTCAACATCCAGAAAATGAGCCTTATTTTGTCCCTTGAATTAAGTCTTAAACGAGTCTTATATGAGCCAGATAACACGCCTTGAAGTAGTCACATGAATTAAGCCTTAAATGAGCCTGATACTGTGTTACTGATACTGTGTTATTGATACTATGTGTCTAATATGATATTGTTACTCATATTGCGTGCCTTACATGAGCCTTATATGAGCCAGATATGATATTGTGTCCTTTGAATTAAGCCTTAAATTAGCCATATATGTGTGCCTTGAAGTAGTCACTTGAATTAAGCCTTAAATGGGCCTGCACTGTGTTACTGATAATGTGTAGTGTGTACTGATACTGTGTTAGTGTAAACGCTGCGATTAAATTCAGCTTTCAAATACTACGCCGAAAATGTATCAAATGAGGTCTCAAAATGAAGATTAAAAAAAATATGAACTTTGGTGAAACAATTTTGATGATCAGTGTTTTAAATCAAAAGTTACGGTCGTTTATAAGAAAAACGCTCCGGTTAATGCAAATATTTTTCGGCTTTCAAAATTTACATCGGAATGGTATCGTATTTGGGCTCAAAGTAAAGAGCAAAAAGAAATATGAATTTTGGTGAAAAAATTTCGATGATCGGAGTTATAAATCAAAAGTTACGGGTGTTTGAAAAAAAAAAATACCACCAAACAAACCTGAAGCTGGAAGCGGAAGCGGATGAAAGATATACGCGCGTCCCTTTTATTAAAAAGGTACTCTTGTCCGTCTGAAATTTTTTATCCTTTTTGCAACTAAAAAAAAAATGTCTTATTTATTCATTTTGTAAATTTTTTTTTTTTTTGTCTTTTTCCTTAATCTCCCATAATTAAATTGTAACCTACAGGATGGATGCTATACAGAGACCTCCCGCTTCATCCCCTTCATCGACGGCTCTACCCCAGCTAACACTACCTGATGATGAACAGCAGTTATTCACTCCCAAGACGAAGAAAAACTTGACTGAGGTCGAAGCCTTGCCCACACCAGAAAAAACAGAACAGTCTACTCCCCCATCTAAAAGAAGCCTTGATTTTGCTGTTCCACAGTCTAGAGATGCACCACTCCCTAACCATCCATCTCATGCTTCTTCCGCATCCATAAATGAACCTGCTGACGTTCACACAAGCCCAGCAAAAAAGGGCAAAGAGAAGCAAGTCTCAGAGTGACGGCTGATCGTTATGCCTTGGTATTAAAATCCTACTATTGTAATGTAGTATTAAATAAACCTCTTTTGCTTGTAATCCTACTGTTGAACTATCAGCCTTGACAGCAACATCGATATGATGTATGCTTAGCATATTACAAACTATTACCACCTATAAAAGTGGCAATAGTATAATAATATGCTTTTTGTTGTATAATATGTTTGGTATTTGGTACTTTCAAAACGATCAACGTTCGCATGTTCTAATATATTCCTATTATGTGTTTCAGTATTTCATCCTTACCATGTATCCTCAATTTCATATCCATGAGTGTGTATACACGCATGCGTTATGCGCCCCCTACTAGTATATATATATATATATATATATATATATATATATATATATATATATATATATATATATATAAGTGTTCTACAAAAATAAAAACAAAGAAAGAAAAGAGAAGCAGGACGAGAAGAAAGAAAAGAAATAGAAAAGAAAGGGGCATTTGATCCATTCCATTTGCTTCTGTATATATAGGCAATTGGGACAAGGCCGGCCCGGGTCGGGAAAGTGGCGGACTGGGTCGGTGGTTATGATTTGCATAACAACTCAGCATATTCTAGAACTTCGAATAATTATAATTATTGTAATAAAACTTCTAAAATTCATAACTTGAGTTGTAGACCTCTAAAAATCATGATTTAAACGTCATTAGAAATCTCTTGGAAAACTCTACAACTTTCATCAAGGACTCTTCTTCAGAAAACGTCATTTTGATGAGCCATTTGTATTACGCGTCTTTTTCGGGATTTCCACTAGTTGATCACTTGAACTAGTGACGCTTCATAACTTGAGTTGTAGACCTCCAATTGACGTAATTCAAAGTGCATCGGAACGTTTATATGAAGATCTACGACTTTCATTAAGGCCACTTCTTCAGAAAATGCCGTTTTGATAGGCAATTCCTATCGATACTCGGGATTTTCATTTAAGAAACGATTAACCCTTTGATCATTTGACTTAGTGACGCTTTATAACTTCCTTCCAACGACTCGAATTGACTTCAAAAAGTGTCTATACTCGGGATTTCAGTCCATCTTAGGATTCTGCAAAGAAATAAACAGAAAATACCCACATAAAACAGACACGGCACTCCGGTCACTAAAACCGGTACAGAACTAACAAAAACTTATAAAAATACGATAATTTACATAATAACTACCACTTATACATTTGAATAAAACTTAGTAATTTTGACTTGATTTGATACAATAATGCTCAAAATGGTATCAGAAATGGGGCGAAATGTCATAAAAACGATCATAAATTTATCTCTCATCATCTATCCATTCATAATCTCTGCTATAGCTATACGGTCTGTCTCCTTCCTCCAAGATTCAGACTAGGGGTATAGACTCGAGATGGTGAAGGCATCGGTGAAGGCTAAGTATGACGCCGACAAACCCTCCGCCGCCGCCCCTCTCGCCTTCAACGCCAGCGACATCAAGCGCCGTGCATCCATGACCGATGCCACTGTCACCAACGGCCCTAACTTAAATGGCTTAGCTCTTGATTTGTTCCGTAAGTCACTGAAGATGGGGTCGAGGCCTGATAGTTTTAATCTTGTTCGAGTGTTATCCGCTTGTACCCAGTTAAGGGATTTGAACACTACTGAGTGGTTTCATAGCTATTTGACTGACAATGGCAAGGGTAAGAATGCTTTTGTTAGTACTAGTTTGCTTGATATGTATGCAAAGTTTGGTAAAATGGAGGTGGCTCGCAAATTCTTTTATGAAATGCCTGAGAAAGATAATGTTTCTTGGAGTACTATGATTCAGGGTTATGCTGCAAATGGGTTCCCTAAAGAAGCTCTGGATATCTTTGATTAGATGGTAGGGGAGAATTTGAAACCCGATTGTTATTCCATGTGGGGGTATTTTCTGTTTGTTCAAGGTTGGTGCATTAGAAGTTGGAGAGGTTCTTTGGTTGATAGTAGTGGACTTACATTTGAGGCTGAGTACATGGTCATGACTCAAGGAATATATGAAGAGTTGTGGATAAAAATGGTAATGAAACACGTGGAAGTGTCTGTGAAACTGCATATGAAGATCTATTCTGACAATAAAGCAGCCATTGATATTGCAAATTATCATGTGTAGCATGACATGACTAAGCACATAGAGATGGGAAGACACTTCATAGGGAAAAGTTGGATGATGGTGTGTATACCATTCTTACCTTCTGCTCAGAATTTTGCTGATGGATTGACAAAGTCTCTAATGAAGGCTGAATTTGAAAAGTTTGTGAGCAAGTTGAGGATGTTGAATATCCATGCTTAACTTGAGGGGAAATGTTGATATTTGTTTGGTTATTATTTATTTATTATGTAGTATTTTATTATTATATTAAAGGAGGGCATTATTGTACTTTTCTGTTTTTTAAGTATTAGGGTTTGGTTATGTATTAGGGCTTATTTGGAGTTGACTCCTACTTTAAAGAAAGTTACTTCTCGAAAGGGTCTTAATAATGTTTTAGTATTTAGAACATGATGTAATCTTTTTCATCATCAATCAATAAAATCTTTGTTCTCCTTTCTTATTTCTACAGTTTGTATTTAAAGATCGTGTTTTTACCTTATGTATATTGTTTTTCTAGTAAACTGCACGATAATGAACATAATTATGTGCTTAGTGTAGTTGACAGGTAGTTGTAGCTCAAAAGGCGCACCTCAGATGTTGAGCAGGTCGGCTCCACGACCCATTCTCTGAGGGAAGCGACATGGTTGATCTACCTTGGTCTGATTTTCTGACAGTTTTGTGCATATACATAGTATTTTCAAATATTGTACATTTTTTGTAAATTTTGCAAATCATTTTATGTATATTGCTACGAGTAGTGGAGATAGGTTGGTAGTATGGTGTTTCTATGAACCTTTTGAAAGATCACATATGATAGAATATGGACTTGAACATGATGTTATGTGCTCTTTACGTCCCCTACATGTTTTATGTGCTTTCCAAAATAACCATGGTAAGGTACAGTTCTTAACCCAACAACATATTGAACCGAGTACCAAGATTAGATATCATGTCATATGTATGACTTGTTATATTCCCCATGTTGTATTAAGATGATGTATTGAACGGGGTATCGTGATCTTTTGTGTCTGATGTATGGCTAGTCGTATTCCTTATGTTGCAACGTGCCCTCATGTTATGTGGTAGTATGCGTTGTACCCTTGACTATTTGGTATTGTTTGTATATAAATAACATAATAAATGAACAAGATAGATAAGACAAAAACATGAACATGAACATGCCAGTAAGTAAGGTAATGAAACTGAACAAGTATCAAGATGAACTGAAGTAGTTTACAGGGCATGTCTTTTGCATTGTTTCTAATATGCTTTCAAAGTAGTTTTATTCTAAGCCTTATGCTTTCAAATTGTTTTGTACATTGAGTAAAGTAGATTCATGTCATGTGTTCAGGCTTATGACAAACATGAATTTTCTACCTCTTACACAACGTCTGGCTAGTGCTCACTCATATTTTTTGGAATAAAAATATTTGTAGGTTTTAAGAAATCTACACGGGAACGTATCGGAATTTAAAATTTTATTTCTTTTTACCAAGATCGACTTCATTTAAGCAACAAGTATAAAAGAAGTAAATGAGAAAGTTGCCTTGGACGATCTAAAAGATCGAAGCTTTATCATCTACAGTTGTTAGTCCAAGCACCGAGTCGTCCAAGTGTCCGGCCTCTAGCGGTAATCCACATGAACAACCACCGGAATCTTGAAACTGATACCGGAAAAAGTCGACTGCTAGGTCGCCTTTTCTTCTTCCCACAAAAAACTCTCTCAAGAACTCTCTCTTTCTTTCACTAGAATATTGCAAGAATATTGTGATACAAAATAGCATCGCCCAACTCCCATTTTATAAGAATGGGTGGCGCCACTTATGTCATTGAGTGTAGTGGAGAACAAGAAACTATTTTTCCAATAGAATAAAGATTTAATAAATCAACTAAATAATTGATTGATTATCTCATTAAGTACTTACCTTACTCTTATTAATGGTTTTCCTTAAAATCATATCTGCCATAAATTTAATATTTTATATTAAATACTTTCCAAGATATATATTGTCAATATCTAATATTTGTTATAAAACTAAAAAATAAAAGAGAAAGAACAAGAGGAATAACAAAGATGGAGAAGAAGACGAATAATGCTTGTATATTATTTCAATGGTATAAGGAGTATTTATAGTATATTCTAGGATGTGAATACAATAAATGAATAGAATCGTAATATTAAAAAATATCAATCAATATCAATAGACAAACCAAAATATATTATTACATAATACTCCCCCTTGAATGTCTATTGTGAAATAACAGACATGATATGTCTCATTAAAACCTTACTAAGAAAAAACTTAGTGGAAAAAAAGCTTAGTTAAGGAAAAAAAAGTACATATTTATCTGTGTTTGATTCACCCCCCCTGAACCAAACATCAATTTAGATATTTCAAACGTCGCATCCCAATGCTCTTCACCAGTTTTTCAAATGTTGCCGCCGGCAATGTCTTGGTAATAAATATATCAGATTGTCGGTTGACTGGATCTTCTGTACATTATTCTCTCAACTCTTTTATAAATAATGAGTAAATAATAACTTAGATGAAATATGTTTTGTTAATCCTCATCAATATAACTTCATTTCAATTGAGATATGTAAGATGCATTGTCTTCATATAATACAGTTGGATTATTTTCGTTCTCATGTAGACAATGTCTCAATTAATAAATGACTGAATTGATTTTTTTCGATTGTAGTTCCATAACGTATATGTCATGTACTATTAACTTTGCTAGAAAACCCAGTGGGAAAAAAATTAGACAAGGTAAATAGTTCATTCCATATGTGTTTCTATGTGTTGCACTGACTACCTCGTTAAAAAACCTTTAACTAAGAAAACCCTATGGGAAAAAACTTAGTTAAAGGGAAAAAGAGTACAGTCATTGATTATTAGAATCAAAATCCTCACAAAAGTTTTGAAGTTGTCGCTCCTCATGCCGGCATCAATCTTTCAAATGTACGCATTCCAGTATTATAAACACATTTTATCAAAACAGATGTTGGAATGATCTCAGTGAACAAAATTGTTAAATTGTCACTAAAGCGTACTTTTGTATATCAACTCACTTCTAGAGTGCACATAGATAATCAAATGTAGGGGCTAATAAGTGTCATACCCACTACTCACTTGTGCAACACATGCAACATAGTTAGCACTGTAATCATCTAAACAATGGGGGTCGCAATTTTCATGCATATATTTCAACTGTCACGCATCGTAATGCTATAAAATTCATGACATTAAGCATGTGTCACTTATATATTCCTTACTCAATAGGAATCTACTCAACTGGTCATATTACATTCAACATGAATGTTGACGACCTTTCAACTTAACGATAAGCATGTTGCGATTTTCATTACTGAAATCCATCAGGAATTTTCATAGAAATGCTTACGTCTAATGACCCATAAATATGCAATCATGACGTCATATAAAATTCATAGTTGCTGCCAGAATCATTAAGTAACGGAACATAATGTTATTAATAACGGGAGAATTTAATTTATCAAAATCAATTTTTTGGTTACTACAAAACCAAATTTTCAACTCAAAACCAACCTCTATTGCTTATTTCATTTTTACATAATCTGGGTGTTTCTATCACTCTGCTATTGACTTAGGTACTAGATCCAAATAAAAACAGTAATAGGAATTAAAGAGGCAAATATGTCATCGATGACTATGATATTTTATTTTAAACTTCTCCCATGATATTCATTGCTAATTCGATATTTGATCATTTGATTCACATGCAATTTTATTTTGGGGGTTTTCGTCTTCAAGACGAATCTTTTTAAGAGATTTAATGAGTGACTGAATAAGAATTCAATTTCCGCGGAATTTTATCTTTTACACCGATCGGTCTTCTACGCTTCTCACATAGAGAAATAGCATCAATCATATTTTATTTGGCGCATTTTAGAAATATTCACTCCTTTAATTTCAACAAAGCCTCTGACAGGTTACTTGCTAAATACTACAAGTAAAATTACTTTCGCAGTTCAGTTAACCTGATGCATGGTAGATCATTTATGTTGTTAAAATTCTCAGCATTCTTTTATTCTAAGATGGGGTTTTCTTTATCTCCCCCTAATGCCGAGAATTGATCTTCATCAAACATGTTGCACCGAGCTATACTTTGATGCTCTTTTATTTGGTTCAAGCTATTTACATAGTGGTTTCAGAAAATATCTCATTCTATGAGATTTTTGAAAACAATATATCACTTGTGCTTCATGCGTTTAACATACCAATATGTGATTTCAGATTCTCTAAGAACCGTTCAAATCATTTTTACATCACATTTAGAGAAAATTTTAAAATGATTCAATGAACTTTCGGTTCATTTATACCCTTTATTTTGGATAACAATTTATCATCATCGATATGTAGAAAATTTGCAATAACTCACGATGGATTCAACATGTCAATGTGAGATCCTCTTATGCGGGTATCAACAAACTTCTTTAATATTTTTCTATTCGAGGAGAAATATTGTCTCATATAGAGATATTATATCATTTCTCACAATTATGGATACAATATATCGAGTATATCAATGTTCTTGAATCATCGACTCAATTCTAGTGGGATTCTCACATAAAGAATGCTTATAACCACGAGAACCAATATATTCACAATCATTATATGCATCTTAAATATTTAATTTTGTCGCATTCATTTCACGGAATGAATGTGATGCATCTCACATAATATGATATATATATATATATATATATATATATATATATATATATATATATATATATATATATATATATATATATATATATATATATCATTGCTTTTAAATGATGCATATAGATCAGTCACATTCTCTTCATGAATGGGCTTATTGTTAGAAATCACTAGTTTAACGCAATGAATTTAAAATTTGATTTCCTTTTCTAGATCGCTCTTCGTTTAATGCAATAAACACGTTAAGTAGTTTGACGGTTATACCTTAGATGATCTACAAGATCGTCGCTTTGACCGCCAACGGAGAGTAGTTCAATGCGCAAGCCGTCCACGCGTCCGGCCTCTATCGCTAATCCACACGAACCCCTCGCCGGAATCCTCCTTGGATTGCTATCAGAAAAAACTCCGGCTGCTAGACCGGACCTTTTCTTCCCTCACAAACTCACTATGGAGAGCTCTCTATTTTACACAAGAATTATGAACTCTTGCAATTGTGTTGTACAAAAGAGCTTGACACCCACTTCCTTTTTATAGAGGAAGTGGCGCCCCAATAGTAGTGTAGAGAAGAAACCTTTTTCTAATAAAATAAGGAAAATCAACTAGATTGATTTATCTCTTTAATTATAATTTATTCTGTCAATATCATATATTGATTATAATTATCTTATTACCATAAATCTATTTTTTCAAAATCAATTAATATCTTATATTAATATTATGGTAATCTTATTAATTAAAGTGCACAATCCAAGTGTATCTTGTACACTCAAAAGTGGCGCCCATATCCCAAAAGATTGACTTCGGAATATTCTTTAATTAATCTAATTTATGTATATAATTAATATCTTGTATTTTATTTATTCATAATAAATAAATACCACCATATTAATTTACCACTATAACCTTTATAGTCTAGAGATAAACTTTCCTTATTTGGTTATCAACTATAACCGCATTTTAATCCGACTCGATGTTCATATGTGTGTGACCCGATAGGCTTCGAATATGTTGGCCGTAGACACAAAGTGCAATTTACTAAAATGCCCTTCATACCTAACGATCACGGGATAGCGTCTAGCAACACACCGTGACCCCCAATCATCGGAAGAGTCAAAAGCAATGACTACTACCTTTCATGTGAAGCAGTTACCGTGTAACTTACAATCCTATCGCTATAATAATATCCATACGATCGTATCTCGAGTGTCAATACATTGACGATCGTATCTTATAATCTGGATATCATGCTCTCTCGGAATAACACATTTACTCCCACTTTGCAAAGATTCTCGAGAGCTAGACATTCCTTATAAGAAGGCCATTTCGGATATTCAATCCCAATCATAGGATACGCGATTCCCGGACGACCAATCATGTATACTCCGCGATGCTTCAATATCATACCCAATCACTACCGCATGATCGCCCCATGGTTAGGAGAAATCTCAATAGTGTCAAAGCATGACAATCCACACCGTGATGCCATGAAGACTCGGTCAAAGGATAATTACACAACCGCCACATAGTGTGACACTTAATGTAAGTGGAGTCGGTCTAACGACGCATTCTCTAATACACGTCCACGCACGGTCCAAGTGTCCCTACACTTCGATAGAGCGAGATCTATCCCTACCTTCTAAAAGATAGAAGACATCCAATACGTGCTAGTCCGATTATATCATCAATGTCCCATTTGATAATATGTAAGACTAGAGACATTTAAGTACCAACCTTGTTATAGTGATTAGAGATCTCATCAACCATAATCACTATCATGGTTTCTCTATCACAGATTGATACTAGGGACGTTACTATATATATATACAACAAATAATATGAAGATAAACAATATATAATAACATAAGTGCTTTTATTAATCATAATAAAGTTATTACATGAACTAAATAGACTGTAAATGACCCGACCCGGTCGGATCTGGTCCGACCCGATTGGGTTTAGGACACCTTTCCAACAATCTCCCACTTGGCCTAAAGCCAATCACCCATATGCCTAAGCCCGTGCAAGTGAACATGTTTCTCATGCTTAGCTTGAGACAATGCCTTGGTTAACGGATCAGCTATGTTATCATCCGTGTGGACTTTCTCTATCTTTACATCTCCTCTATCTACTATCTCTCTAATCAAGTGATAGCGCCGTAGCACATGTTTGGACTTCGATGAGACCTTGGTTCCTTTGATCGAGATATCGCTCCATTATTATCACGATGCAGGTACTGGACCTTCAATGGAGGAACCACACCAAGTTCGATGAATGAACTTCTTCATCCAAATCGCTTCCTTTGCCGCCTCCGAGGCTGCTATGTATTCGGCTTCCGTTGTAGAATCTGCAGTAGTCTCCGCTTGGAACTCTTCCCACCATTTGCTCCGCCGTTAAGCGTGAAAACAAATCCAGATTGTGACTTAAAGTCATCCTTGTCGGTTTGAAGCGGCATCCGTGTAACCTCGTAATACTAAATCATCATTCCGAAAACCAGGAACATATCCCTAGTACGTCTCAAGTACTTAAGGATATTCTTGACTGACAATCCCAGTGACCATTACCGGATTGGTGGTACCTACTAGTCATACTAAGAGGGTGCGAGGCGCCTGGTCTTGTGCATAACATGGCATACATGATAGACCCGATTGCCGAAGCATAAGGGACTTTACTCATTTGTGCCCTTTCCTCCTCTGTCTTAGGACTCATTCCTTGGGCCAGGTAGACCCCATGTGACATGGGCGGCAATCCTTTCTTGGGTGCTCCATCTTTGAATCTCTTCTTGACATCTTGTCTATGTAGGTGGATTGCGATGCAGACCAAGCAACCTTTTAGATCTATCTCTATAGATCTTTATTCCCCAGAATATAATTTGCCTCACCCAAGTCCTTCATAGAGAAGTTCTTGGATAACCAAGCTTTGACTGATTGTAACATAGGCACATCATTCCCTATGAAGCGGTATGTCATCCACATAAAGCACTAGGAACACAACGGCACTCCCACTAACCTTCTTGTAAACACAGGCTCATCTTCGTTCTTGATGAAATCAAACTGTTTGATTATCTCATCAAAGCGAAGATTCCAACTCGAGAAGCTTGCTTTAATCCATAAATGGATCTTTGCGTTTACACACCATCCCTGGCGTCATTGGTTGTGAAACCCTCAGGTGTGTCATATACACTTCCTCAGACGAGGTTCCCGTTAAGGAAAATTTGTTTTCACATCCATCCGCCGATTTCGTAATCATGGTATCTTTGCAATAGCAAGCAAAATTCTAATGGATTTTAACATGGCAACAAAGAGAAGGTTTCATCATAGTCAACTCCTTGTCTTTGCTTATAACCTTTTGCCACCAACCTAGCCTTGTAGGTGGTCACGTTACCGTCCATGTCGGTCTTTCTCTTAAAGACCCATTTACACCCTATGGGAACTATTCCCTCAGGCGGATCAACTAAGTTCCAAACTTGGTTGTCCTTCATGGATTCCATCTCGTAATTCATGGCTTCAAGCCATTTCTCTTTGTCGTGCCTTAATAGCACTCTCCTCATAAGTTCTAGGGTCCTCATCTTCCATGAGATACACGCCGATGTACCTATCGGGTCCACGGCGTTCCTCAGTGGATCTTCGAGGTGTTATTGTGTCTACGGTAGAGGGTGGCGCCACATTTGTATGTGGTGTCTCCTCTACTTCCATCAACGGACTGTTATCCGTAAGTGGTTCTCGAATTTCTTCAAGATCAATCTTACTCCCACTGACCCTATCCAGAATAAACTCTTTCTCCGAAAGTGGCGACCCTGGCAACAAACACCTTTTGTTCCTCGGGGTGGTAAAATTGGTACCCTTTGGTTTCCTAGGATAACCCACAAGCAGACATTTGTCGATCTAGGTTCCAGCTTTGTCGGGCATGGTTCGTTTCACATAAATTTGGACATCCCCAAGGTTTCATGTAACCTAGTGTTGGTTTCTTCCTTTGAACACTTCATGGGAGTGGACTCAACCGTCTTTGATGGAACTCGGTTCAGTGTATAGGATGCGGTTTCTAGAGCATACCCCCAAAACGATTTTGGAAGAACTACATAGCTCATCATGGAACGTACCATGTCTAACAAAGTACGATTCCTCCTCTCATATATGCCATTCATTTGTGGCGTCCCTGGAGGGGTCCATTCAGGTAGAATCCCATTCTCCTTTAAATAACTTTGAAACTCTCCATCTAGGTATTCTCCACCTCGATCGGATTGAAGTGTTTTGATTTCTTTGCCTAGTTGTTTCTCCACTTCACTTCTGAATTCTTTGAACTTTTCGAAGGCTTCAGACTTATACTTCATTAAGTATATATAACCATAGCGAGAATGGTCGTCAGTGAAAGTGATAAAATAAGAGTATCCTCCTTTGGCTTGAATTGACATTGGGCCACACACATCAGTATGTATAAGCTCAAGCAATTCATTGGATCTTATCCCTTTGCCACTAAAAGGTGACTTTGTCATCTTGCCAAGTAAACAAGCTTCAGCATGTATCAAGCGATTCGTAATCGAATTGATCCAACATTCCATCTTTATGGAGTTTGGAAATGCGATTCTTATTTATATGGCCAAGTCTACAATGCCATAAGTAGGATTCATTCAAGTCATTTGTTTTGGCTTTCTTGTTATTTATATTAAGTACGTCAACATTCATATCTAATATGTAGAGACCATTGCTAAGTATGCGATTACCATAAAAGATTCCATCACGTGAAAAAGAACAACATTTATTCTCAAACGTAAAAGAAAATCCATCAACATCTAATGCAGAAATAGAAATAATGCTCTTCGTAAGAGCAGGAACAAAATAATGATTATTGAGTTCTAGTACTAGCCCACTGGGCAATGAAAGAAAATAAACTCCTACGGCCGGTAGCAAAGAACACTTGCTCCATTTCCAACGCGTAGGTCCACCTCTCCTTTCCTCGAGATCTCTAGTTCTTCTTAGGGCTGCATATTCGTACAAATATGAGAACCACAACCAAGATCTAATACCCAGTGGTTAGACTTAGAAGAAGTAATGTTGATCTCAATCATAAATATACTGAAGTCGAAGCATCGTAACGCTTCTTCTTGGTACTCAAGAAGCCCTTGCGTTTCTCCTCCAATGTCCGGTCTCACCGCAATGGAAGCAAGCATCCTTGGATTTGTCTTTTGCTATCTTAGGCGTTGGCTTTAGGTGCAGCCTTCGCCTTCTTGGACTTTTTCGGGCTTTTGCCTTGCCCTTGCTCGAAGTGACCAAAGAACACTTGCTTTCCCTTCCCTACAAAGTGCCTTGGTTGATTTTCAACATGTTCAATAACTCCGCTAGGGAGCAATCTATCTTGTTCATGTGATAGTTCATCACAAAAGCTGAGAATGAGTCGTCGGTAGATTGCAGAATCAAGTCAATACTCAACTCGCTCCAACTTGTGGCCCAAACTTCCCAAGCCTCTCTATGTACCCGATCATTTTAAGCACGTGTGACCCACAAAGAGTCCCCAGATGCCATCTTACAACTAAACAGGGCCTTCGAGACCTCGTACTCTCGGTCGCGAGACCGAGAAGCGTAAAGTTCCTTCAGGTGGACCAAGATAGAGTAGGCGTCCATAGACTCATCTCTGTTTCTGCGCAGCCGGTGTCATAGAAGCAAGCATGATACATGTAGCATCAAGATCGTCGAGCGATTGCTTGTTGTACTTCTCGACAACATCTGCGGCCGAACCCTCGGCGGGCTTTTCCGGTAGGGCCTCGCCCAAGACATAGCCAATCTTCTCGTGCCTCAAAACGATTTTGAGGTTTCTTTCCCAATCGAGAAAATTAGTTTCGTCAAGCTTGTTATCGATGATAAACGAAGGTTCAATTTGTTTGACATTTTCTACAACAATAAATAAAAGATAGAATAAGTAAAAGCTCATGTATAAAAACCTAAATTTGCACTAAGAAATTTATGAGGTTTTTACTCCCACTAGCCAACTATTCCCTATTGGCTTTCAAGAATTTTAATTAATTCTTTAGTGGCTGGGACCCTATCTAGTTGCCTTAATCCCCGACGGTGGTCGATCAATCTCGGCAATTTCGAAGGTAGGTACTCCTACCCGGTGATCGCATGCGACTCCCGAGTGGTCGACTAGTCAACTCTTTGACGTCTCACATCTCTATGTGATAGTCAACCCCCTGTCTCTAAAGTCAGACGGCCCTGACGGTGGCCAATCACCGAAAGACTTTAGTCGAGTCATAACCCAATATTCATGAGATCTCGTGACGATCATGTCTCAATAATAACGATATGCCCGTGGTAGGTCAACTCCCGACGGTGGTCGATCAGTTGGATCCGAACAAAGGCTCTTCACCGTCATTATAATATTGGGAGACAATTTTGGCTCGATTTTTGGCGTGGGAATAATTTTAAATTAATTCACTTAATTAATTTGGTTTAATTATGGTCTCATCTACTATGTGCATATTACTACGATATCATATAAAGTAAAACATACACAACATTCCGCGCATAAAATAACCGGTATGATCATGGACTTTTCCTAGGTGCGGTTTCGAATACAAACCGATTTAAACCGCTGGTCACAAACTAAGGGTATCTGCAACCGCCAATAGGATCTTTATTCTTTTGTGACGCCAATGGGTTCTTTATTTCTCCTTGGTCTCGAACTTCTTGCTCCATTCTTGTTACATAATAAATAATTACACCCGCCGCATTACAGGGAACTCGAGGAATGGGATAAATGCAAAAAGTAAACTAGGTCACGTTCTTCATAACGGCCTAGGACAATTTTTTTTTTCAAAACCAACATAAAGAAAACATTCCCATCTATCCTATTGGTGAGTCCATGATCAATCGGGGTCCATATAATCACATTATATCTACACATCTAATCCATACAATTTTATCTTATGAAAAGATTAAATTCTAATTTTAACTACTACTACTCATGCGTCTTTATTTTATCACATCAAATAATTAAATAACTTTTAATTAATTATATGATTTAACCGAAAATTAAAATTAACATTTAATTTTAAATCGATTTCAATTTTAATTAAATTTGAACTATTCAAAATAAAATTAAAATTATAAAGTCTCCTATTTGTTTCATTTCCAAAACTAAATTTAGCTTAGGTTCGCCCACTTTCAAAAATCAAAATTTTGGAAGTGGCTGCAAACTCAGGCTATTCCAAATCAAATATTTGGAAAGGGCTCAGCCTACTCCAAATCAAATATTTGGAAAGGCCAAATTATTTTAGTTCAGGCTCGCCACTTTCCAAAATCAAAATTTTGAAGTGGCTTAAAAGCTAAGCCTATTCCAAATCAAATATTTGGAAAGGCCAGCCTATTCCAAATCAAATATTTGGAAAGGCCAAATAATTTTAGTTTAGGTTCAGCCACTTTCCAAAATCAAAATTTTGAAGTGGCTCCAAAAGCTCAGCCTATTCCAAATCAAATATTTGGAAAGGGGCTCAGCCTATTCCAAATCAAAATTTGAAAGGCCAATGTCCCATAT
This sequence comes from Gentiana macrophylla, assembly GCA_026214975.1. Lineage (NCBI taxonomy): Eukaryota > Viridiplantae > Streptophyta > Magnoliopsida > Gentianales > Gentianaceae > Gentiana > Gentiana macrophylla. Next base: position 79,179,323 of record CM047809.1, on the reverse strand, counting down.
GGTTTCCCAATGGTCCAAACTATTTGAACCATTGGTTGGCCATATGACACAACTAAACAAACGAGATATCTATGCACAATAAAATATCACAAAACGAAAGCGGTTGATCTCCCCAATGGAAGAGGAGAGCCGACGGACAGCTGAACCGAAGGCCACGCGCCGCCGCCGCCCGCCGCCGCCGAGGATGGGCGCGCCGCGATCGGCCGACCCCCATGAACCCCTATATATATTTTTTTTTGTTTTAACGTTTCGCGATTTAAATCTTGCATCTATCGATTAAATACTACGCATTTAAATTATGCTTATTGCTTAAGCTCAAGTCCGCTCCGATACCACTTTGTTAGAAATCACTAGTTTAACGCAGCCGAATTTAAAATTTGATTTCCTTTCTAGATCGCTCTTCGTTTAATGCAATAAACACGTTAAGTAGTTTGACGGTTATACCTTAGATGATCTACAAGATCGTCGCTTTGACCGCCAACGGAGAGTAGTTCAACGCGCAAGCCGTCCGCAGCGTCCGGCCTCTATCGCTAATCCACACGAACCCTCGAATCCTCCTTGATTGCTATCGAGAAAAAACTCGGTCGCTAGACCGGACCTTTTCTTCCTCACAAACTCACTATGGAGAGCTCTCTATTTTACACAAGAATTATGAACTCTTGCAATTGTGTTGTACAAAAGAGCTTGACACCCACTTCCTTTTATGTAGGAAGTGGCGCCAATAATAGTAGTGTAGGAAGAAAACCTTTTCTAATAAAATAAGGAAAATCAACTAGATTGATTTATCTCTTTAATTATAATTTATTCTGTCAATATCATATATTGATTATAATTATCTTATTACCATAAATCTATTATTTCAAAATCAATTAATATCTTATATTAATATTATGGTAATCTTATTAATTAAAGTGCACAATCCAAGTGTATCTTGTACACTCAAAAGTGGCGCCCATATCCCAAAAAAAGATTGACTTCCGGAATATTCTTTAATTAATCTAATTTATGTATATAATTAATATCTTGTATTTTATTTATTCATAATAAATAAATACCACCATATTAATTTACCACTATAACCTTTATAGTCTGAGATAAACTTTCCTTATTTGGTTATCAACTATAACCGCATTTTAATCCGACTCGATGTTCATATGTGTGTGACCCGATAGGCTTCCGAATATGTTGGTCGTAGACACAAAGTGCAATTTACTAAAATGCCCTTCATACCTAACGATCACGGGATAGCGTCTACAGCAACACACCGTGACCCCAATCATCGGAAGAGTCAAAAGCAATGACTACTACCTTTCATGTGAAGCGATTACCGTGTAACTTACAATCCTATCGCTATAATAATATCCATACGATCGATCTCGAAAGTGTCAATACATTGACGATCGTATCTTATAATCTGGATATCATGCTCTCTCGGAATAACACATTTACTCCCACTTTGCAAAGATTCTCGAGAGCTAGACATTCCTTATAAGAAGGCCATTTCGGATATTCAATCCCAATCATAGGATCGCGATTCCCGGACGACCAATCATGTATACTCCGCGTGCTTCAATATCATACCCAATCACTACCGCATGATCGCCCGTGGTTAGGAGAAATCTCAATAGTGTCAAAGCATGACAATCCACACCGTGATGCCATGAAGACTCGGTCAAAAGGATAATTACACAACCGCCACATAGTGTGACACTTAATGTAAGTGGGTCGCCTAACGTCACGCATTCTCTAATACGCGCCCACGTCACGGTCCAAGTGTCCCTACACTTCGAGCAGAGCGAGATCTATCCTACCTTCTAAAAGATAGAAGACATCCAATACGTGCTAGTCCGATTATATCATCAATGTCCCATTTGATAATATGTAAGACTAGAGACATTTAAGTACCAACCTTGTTATAGTGATTAGAGATCTCATCAACCATAATCACTATCATGGTTTCTCTATCATGATTGATACTAGGGACGTTACTATATATATATACAACAAATAATATGAAGATAAACAATATATAATAACATAAGTGCTTTTATTAATCATAATAAAGTTATTACATGAACTAAATAGACTGTAAATGACCCGACCCGGTCGGATCTGGTCCGACCCGATTGGGTTTAGGACACCTTTCTAACACTTATCTCATCATTTTCCGACATATTGCGTATACACATTTTGTCGGGAAAATAGTATATAAAGCAAAATTTCAATCTCGATATAATACCCATATTAAAGTATTTTCGAGACTTGGGAGAGCGTAGTGCTTTTATTTCAAACAATTCTGTTTCGATGGCTCTTTCGAAAACTTGTATTGCACTTACATATTATGCATTTAACATTCGCTTCCCATATTTTATTTTAAGAATTTCACTTTTTTATCCAACGTAACGTGCGTTGTCGCACTATTAATTAGACAAGCATCGTCATCACCATTAATCGGTCTCTACTTTTCTTCTTTAAGATTGAAATAAAATTATGACACATGAAAGGGAAACAACAACTTCCATTATCATTTGAAGAAATCAATTATAAATTGGAATTATACGTGCTAAGGGATCCAACAGACAATTATTCAGTATTACAATTAATGATGAATCAATTATCATATGCTAGCTATGACAAGTATAAATTTCACTTACTAATTAGGTATTATAATCTGTTGTCAGATTTAATTTTACCGTTATTCATGCAAACTAAAATCTTTTCATTGAATGAATAAATACGATTTTATTTATTAAAATTAATGCAAATATGGTTGCCAAAAATACAATGAATGCATTAATTACTACAATGATCATACAAATATTGTAAAGTTATGGTTAATATCAATCCAATTAACTAAATGATATGACAAAATCATGTTCTTATTTTTCATACCATATCTACTTTATAGTGAGAAATATATTGCTAAAAAATAAAGCAACGTATAAAGAATAATAAAATCTCACGCCGTACCAAAATAATACCAAGATAAGAAACCAATTTATTTATTCATTTACCACCAACGATGCTAAAATTTCAAATGCGTCGTATAAAATAATTTTCCTCAAAATTACAACCAATTATGGTATGTGGCTTGATCTTTTCAAAGATCATTTCGTTTCTTATCATGCTTATTGTATCAATCGTTTGAAATATATTAGAATTGTATCAATAATGTCCTCGTCCACGACCATAACCGAATATTAATACACCAAGTCACATTCTTTATAAGTGATATACCCGGATTGGAATGGGGCCCTGTTCAGCCATATTGGGCCTACAATCTTGGCCCATCAACATAGATAATGGCCTGCGCCTACCGACCAGCGCCACCAAGCTTCTTCTAGCCGCTAGCTACAAGCCAGATCGTGTCCGCCAACAGTAAGCCGGACTCATTCTCTCCATGTGATTCTAGCTAATATACTCAAGGCACAGACGAGCCCGCTGTTCGACCATACTTCTCATTTGCTCCGCCGCTGCAATGCTTGTCCGGTGGCCAATCAAGTGGCAACACTTCTGGTTGGCTAAGACACTTGTATTGCATGCATGCTTAACTTAGCTATGTACTCTTAGTTGTCTTATCGGTGAACAGTAAACCGACTTACCTTTTTAGCCTATATATATAGGATCACATTGTAATAGAAAGGAGGCCATCTCTCCCTCAAAAACCTTAAGCTATTAATCTAATATAAGCAGAAACTCTGCCAATTTGTCGACTGATTTACTTGTTCTTCACAAACACTTAAACCGCCACCACACTTCTTGGTCACCACCGTGTCCTCACCGTTGAAATCATTCATCACAGCCCTATATCCTCAAGATAAACACTGTTACCGCAAACCTGATGTTTTACGCAACATCAGTTGGCTCCGTTACCGGGAACTCATCATCATTCAGCTTTTGGAGATCACTCACTCCACCACAAGGACGATTTCACGGTGTCTCAGGCGAGGAACATCATCATCATCAGTCTGTCGGTAACTAAAGCTTTGATCTTTTTGGGATAATACAGCCCAGAAATCGATGCTCTCCTCATCTCAACGACTTACACAGAAGAGATAACCAACTTCATCGCATACTCACGCTTGAGTCCATCTTTAAATATCCAGGTTGGTTTATACACCCTCTTTGGCGGTTTCAGATCTTCAAGTAAAGAAAGTTTGGTCATTTTTGCTATAAGCCGCCAGGAAAACACAAACACTTTTTACCTCGATATACTGAACCAGAAATACCCACAAAAATCATAAGTAATGGCTGGCGGGAAAAACTTGAACCCAGCAACACCGACTAAGCCAGTCAATCAGCGCCCGACACGTGGAGCGAGCACGCTGCGTGGAGAGGCTAGCCGAAGGGTTATGTCAGATGGGGCAGACGTCAACCCTGCCCTCACGACCGACATGCGAGCATATATACGGGAAAGAACTAAAGCCCGTGAAATACATGAGGAGGCGGTTAGGAAAAACAAAGGAAAGGGAATCGCTGGGACGTCTAACCCAAATAACGAACACGAGGCTATTTTAGCAGGGGGAGCTCTCCCACAGCAAGATGCATATAGAATAGCTCTACAGGCACACATGGAATACGTAGAGGAAATGCGAACTGGAAATGCATTACTAATCTTTGAGGATTACCACACGACCTATCCGCAAATTCAACCCTCCTCAACCCACACAATGGCGAGCTACAACCAACTTTCATTCCTCCAAAAACCGTTCAATCCCAACGGTCAGAAATGGAAGAAAGCAGCCATGCGACCTCACATCCAAGGGGAGATAGGAGATCAGCATTTGGTCGGTTGGGGCCCGTGGTCGACGACCGCGGTGCAGCTTCAGGGCGACCAAGGAATCCTAGACAGGTCCGCACCCGCACAGAGGGACATGGGGACTCGCAAGATTAGGGAGGACATATGGCGTTCCCGCCAATTCCCCAAACTCAGGTGGAAATGGGCATCATGAAAAAACAGATAGAGGAGCTGCAGAAGGGTACAAAGAGTGTTAAGGTGGTTCCAACATGGGGAACGAGTGTGCTCCATCCGAGTATATTGAAAGCCGCACCAAGAGGGGGGACTCACTACCCCAATTTCATTAACTACCATGGAGCCACATATCCACTGGATTGGCTGTCAGCTTTCCAGAGCAGAATCAGTTTATGTACCTCTAGCGACGAGGCTTGGTGTATAGCATTTGTGGGATCAATGCAAGATAGGGCGGCATCTTGGATCCGCAGTCTTCCTCCCGGTTCGATATTATCCTGGGATGATCTGATCAACAAATTTATAGCTGAATTTAGGTCGGTGGGAGGACCTAAAAAGACACACATTGACCTGCATGAGGTCCGACAGGGCGACAACGAGGTTACCCGCAGCTATTATGAGCGGTTTTATAAAGTGTATGAGCTAACCAGGGGCATAGCAGATAACGTTGTCATGACTAGCTTCGAAACAGGGTTGAACCCGGGGTATTTGAAATCTTATTTCGCTTTATCGCCACCAGCGAACCTACAAGAGATGTTGAGCTCAACTAGGAAGTACATTGCAACGGCAGGAAACGAAGGAGTGACTTCGTCCAACAAAGGCAAATAGAGGGCTGAGCGTAGCCCGCCAAGAGATACCCGCCGAGAGGCAGATCGGGAAATCAAGAAACCTGAAAGATTTAAGGAAGAGCACTTCACGCCGCTCAGAATTTCCTATTCTCAGGTATTGAATGAAATAAGGGACGAAATACCTGAACCATACCCGATGGTCCCTGACACACGCCGCGACGCATCCAAATTTTGTGGCTATCACAGGGATAAAGGTCACACTACTGATGAATGTATCCAGTTCAAACGGGCAATAGAGAAGTTACTCGCTCGTGGACACCATGATCACCTCAAGCTTGATAATGGTGGTCCAGATAGGAGGAATCAACAAGCTCGTCGATTCGGCGACAGAACATTAGAATGATAACCGAGCCTCCTCCCGGTAACAATAATCGAGAATCGCGTGATCGGCTCCATCAACAAACATGTGGAAGCTTTATAGTTTTGCATGGAAATGGCGACCTCGGCTTTTACTCGAAGTGAGCTGGTGACTTCGATCAAGTCGCGAGGGAAATCAAAAAAGGGACTTATATTCTCAGAAATCATCAAGGCTACGAACTCAATAGACCTTGGCATGCGGACAATCTCAAAAGGTACTACATGTAATAAATCGGTTAGGGTTATGGCCATCCTTGTAAACGTGAGTGGTTAGGCTTTCTTATTTTACTTATAATCTTCACTCATCTAGCGGGATGAGTTGAAATTAATAAAGCCCGATTTTACATTTTCCTTTTGCATAAATTATTATGAGTATTTTCAACAAAAGCTTCGGCCAGGGGGGCATATCCGACGAATAAGCTATTTCAGATAAGATTCAAGGGGGGCATATCTCAAAGACTTACGAGACCGATCTGGAATCTTATCCAAAACAAGGGGGACGGATACGGACTCATTTTAAGACAATAAATTCGAGCAAAAAGCAAACTTAAGAATTCAAAATTATAAGTTGGACAAGGTGCATACTAGTTATTACAGAAGCAAATGTGCGAACAAAAGTACGGAAAAGAAAAGAGTTATACATATGCAAACTTAGAATAATGTTATACAAAACAGAGGCACAAATTTAAGAATTCTCAGGCCGCATCTCTTCATTATGGACATTCTCTTCGCGGAGAGAATGGTGCAGCATCTGATAGGCATTTGTCTCAGACTCAGTGGGCTCGACCGACGGCTCAACTATTCGCTCTACCTCTCCCCCGGCTGCTCGCCTTTTCGAGCTCTCTGCCGCCGCTTCACGTAGCCAGCGCACACGCTCCCTCGATTCGCCTCAATCACGGCGAGGGCCACCCAATCAGGATCGCACTCTGGAACATAGCGCTGAAGCTCAATATCAGAGAAAGATATGCGGTCATGAAATTCTCTCAGATAATCAGAGAAGGGATGGGTGAGAATCCACTCCTCTAAGACATCAAGATCGGGGGTGCCACCATCATGAGCCAGAACACACCTCGCGATGTGATAGAACCCTTGGTCGTATCCCATCATAAAGCCATCATCATTAGCGGCCTTGATCCGACCTTCAACACTTGAGCCCAGATCCTTAAGTTGTTTCCGCAGGTCCGCACACGCCGCTTGCTCGGCCTCCCAATGAGCTTGAGCCTCCGATACTCGCTTCATTTCATTTCCTTCATAGTTTGATCAACGGACTTGCTCGCTCAATAAGTTCGCATTAACTGTTAGCCTCAGCAAGTTGTGCTCTCAGCTTCTCATTCTCCGCCTCAGCAGCGGTTAATCGCCCTCGAAGACCGGCAGACACTGCATTTGCGGCACCAAGAGCTTTCTGGGTTTCGACCAGCTCTTTTCTGACATCGGCACTCTCAGCTATGGTATTTCTATAATCATTGACGAACTGTGCCAAGCCAGTGCCAACCTAATGGAAGAAAAATAAACAGCGGAGTCAATATTGACATGAGAAAAACGACAATAAAAAGAATGAAAAACAAAAACAAGAAAGGAGGTTTTACCATGCTCACCGTGGCGCCGAATAAGCCCCACAAATCTTCAATATTCCCAAGAAAGGCACGGCGGGGATCAGTCTGATCCGCCAAGACAACCATGTCCGCTATCCCGCGGCCTATCTCCAGCTGGATGTCATTAGGGATACCCCATCTGAAATGCCTCAGTGGGGGCACATCAGCGATGCCCCTTGAAATTGTGCGCGCCTTGGGCAGGTCAAGAGGTTGTTGCCGCATGAACTCTTTATCCAACCAGGCGGCGGGACAACCTCTAGGCCCAGTAGGAACTCCAGCAAAGGGCACTATTATCTTCGTGCCCGCAGAGGCCACCTCCTCGGCCACAGGTTTGCCTTGATCAGCCATTTTTTCTTTGCCTTTATCAGTTCTAGACTTTTTAAGAGGAGGGACCTCCTGCGCACCGCTATCGTCTCCCACGGGCTCAATCTCTTCAACAGCAGCCCTCTTCTTCTTATCACCCGCAGGCGGCTTTGTCAGAGTGGTCTGCTTCATGGTTTTGCTCGCTGCGGTGTTCTCTACTAAGTGCGGCTGGATTGATCTCACGACCTTAGCTCCAGAAGCTCCGGCCGCCGTCGTCTGTAAGTCGACCATGGGAAGGGGTGTTTTGATCCCCTTTAGCTCTGCGGCCCTCTTCACCTCGTCGACGGTCTTTTTCTTCGTCAGCTGGCTGCGTCGAACTAATCTATCCATGGTACCTGCGAAGAACAAATGTTTATTAGCGACCAGAAGATATGAAAAGAAACATGCTATGAAAAGATACAAAAATCCTACTCGGAGCTCGCATATTAGGATAGCCGCCGCAGATTTCACACTGAGAAAGCATGAACCTGCCATGGTGACACTCGCCATACCAGTCAGGATGAGTCGGCAATGGGTCGACTACAACTAAGGGTTCGCTGACGCCGGCTCCAGAAAGTCCAGCCTGTCTGAGATAGGGCTGGCCAACGTCTAGCAACAATCTCCAGTTAAACGCCCTAGCTTGAGGCTCATTTTTGCGGGTGTAACCCAGATCGTCTTTCTGTTCGGAGATAAACTCATCATCATCGAATTGAGTTCTTATCTTGTTCAAGTGCTCAGTTTTGACCGAATTCTCCGCTAGCTTCTCAAACGGCCAGCCTATCCGGGACTCCACTTTCATGCATCTTTTGTCCCATTCCGCCACTTTATCAGGGAGATCGAACAGTAAACGGGGCCGACCATGACTCGATCGACTACGCGGTTGGATTTGTCCGGTGCCGCCCTTCCGAGAGAAGCTATAAAAATATAAAAGCACCGGCATCGACGGTTCGCGCCCGCTCAACCTACTGATTATGATGAAGGACATGACCACGCGAACAACTCCCAAACTCAGGTCGCAAGGCATCACCTTCAACTCTTCCATAAATGTAACAAAGAATGGGTCAAAGGGAGGTCTGAGTCCGGCTGCAAAATGATCATAGTGCAACCACAGATAATCTTGCTGTTCCCGACCACAAACCCACGATACATTGGTCGCGCCATCTTGCCGACAAACCGGTAGTCCGCGAAACATCATACGCCTCAAGGCCAAGGTATAGTCTTCCCGATCTTTGAACTCCTTCCATCGGGATATAAGAGCACTATCCGCTCGTTTTTGCTCTGCGAGCTCATTCTCAACAGCAGCAGACCTTTTCTTGGGCGGTCTCTTCTTCTTTTCGGGCTCACCAGCGTTTGTGGTCTTCTTCTTTGAAATGTCGACTTTTAGAGATTTTTTAGGTTTCTCCGGTACCACAGCGGTTTCCACAGCTTCCTTGAGCTTGCCGCTACGTTTGGCGGCTCCAGTATGTATTGCTTTCTCCATCCTGGTAATAAGGCCGCTCAGTACCATATTATCATCGTTTTCGCCCTCGACCTCAGCAGCGCCCTCACTGCTAACTGATACCTCCGGGCCAGATTCTATGTTAATGGGTCCAGGGTTTGGAATTTCTTCCATCTCCTCCTCGTCGCCGCTAGAACTAGCGTCCTCCATGCTCACCTCCTCGACCCATAACCCAATGGCCCTAACCTCTTCATCGATTGTGTGTGTTCGAAGACATCTTTGGAAAATAAAAAGGCAAGGTGGATTAGATTATCACCCGGACATGGAAATCAGGCCGAGGTGAAAGCAATCACACCCCGACACCTCGCCCTTCCACATTCTTTAAACAAACAAAACCCCCAAATTTCCCAGAAAAACCCTAAATTCAAAGCCCAGGAAAACCCTAAACACACATTCAAACACTATAAAACAAAGCATACATGTATACAGGGATATTTCTGGTAAAAATGGGTATAAAATCACAAAAACTCAGGCTGGGCTCATGGTGTTCATCAGAAAACAAATGAAGCAAAATCACAGAGGCTAAATCACATCATTTATGTCTCTAGCAAGAACAGACGGTAATGAAAAGCATAAATCGATCCAGAAAGCAAATAAAGGAGTGAAATTTCATACCTGATTGATAATGGGGTGATAAAGTGCCAAGCTTTGACTGAAACGAGCACTCTCCGGAACCTGCTTGCAATCGCCGGAATTTCCTTGCTTTATCGACCGGAGATTTTTATCAGAGAGAAGAAGAGGGAAAAATGGAGAAGTTGAGGTGACTCCTCTATTTATAGAGGAGAATTGAGGGGAACGCGTTTGGGATTCGAAATTCAAATGTAATAATGGTTGAGCGGTTACCGATTTTTCTCCGCCAATCGAGCAAAGGGCGGTTCAGTTCAACCGCCGTGTCGGTCGCGTGGTGGCGTGGATCGACGGACGTTTGTACCGATACATCCGTTTGTACTTTCCAACCGTTCAAAACTCTTTCGACGACCATCGCCTTATCCGCCGAATAAGTGGCTTGACAAAGATATTACTATCTCCCAACCTTAATTCAAGCGGCTGACACCAATCAATGCCCGCTGTGGCTTATCTTGACAAATCACTTAAATGAACCCGGCAGAGCGTTGTCGGCGATCAAGCTCACGTGCGCTACAAATGCACAGCATATAATCGGTAATTCGCTACGCGATACTAACACTGATTCAAGCCCGATAGAACATTATCGGCGATCAAGCCTGTCCGCTACAAATGCACAGCATATATCTAGTGGTTTTCACCAACACTGATTCAAGCCCGATAGAGCATTATCGGCGATCCTCTGTCACGAGCGACTACAAAGGAGCTTCACCTAAAGTTCTTCTTCAAAAATCTACTCTCCGCCTTGGCGGACACGCCAGGCACAGAGTAGGGGACCATTGATATACCCGGATTGGAATGGGGCCTGTTCAACCATATTGGGCCTACAATCTTGGCCCATCAACATAGATAATGGCTTCGTGCCCACGACCGCCGCCACCAAGCTTCTTCTAGCCGCTTAGCTACAAGCCGGATCGTGTCCGCCATGTGAGAAGCGGACTCATTCTCTCCATATGATTCTAGCTAATATACTCAAAACGCAGGCGAGCCCATTTGTTCGACCATACTTCGCCGCTCATTTGCTCGCAATGCTTGTCCGGTGGCCAATCCGGTGGCAACACTTCTGGTGGCTAAGACACTTGTATTGCATGCATGCTTAACTTAGCTATGTACTCTTAGTTGTCTTATCGGTGAACAGTAAACTGACTTACCTTTTTAGCCTATATATATAGGATCACATTGTAATAGAAAGAAGGCCATCTCTCCCTCAAAAACCTTAAGCTATTAATCTAATATAAGCAGAAACTCTACCAATTTGTCGACTGATTTACTTGTTCTTCACAAACACTTAAACCGCCACCACACTTCTTGGTCACCACCGTGTCCTCACCGTTGAAATCATTCATCACAGCCCTATATCCTCAAGATAAACACTGTTACCGCAAACCTGATGTTTTACGCAACATCAATAAGGAATGAATGTCATAATTTGGTCTGGACTCATTAGTCATATCAGTGATAACTCAGCGTTTTCATATCCCACATATGCGGAACTTTTATTTATTTAATTATGACATAACCAACATAATCAACTTCGTATAATCATAAATCATTTCAATCAGTAGTGCCACTTCAAGGGCATACCATTACGATAAAATATTAATTATCGATGATCATATAAATCTATTGATATATTCAGTAGATTTTTATCTCTGAATATCATATCACTCGTGGAAACATGTCTTTTTCAATGGAGTTCAGGTCCTTAGTTGTTTCTATGAATAACATGTCCACATTTTTTGTGCGAATCTCAAGTTCAGTTTATGAGTATTTGGCATGTCCGACGTTCAAATATGTGAATTTCATATTCACTTTCATCAACTATCCACATGATCAAGTTCAAGCATTTGACATGTCCGACGTTTAAATATGTGAATTTCAAATTCACTTTCGTCAACTAACGACATGTTCACTTTTGTGAATTTTATATTCACTTTCACGAGCTTTTCACATATCAGATGGACTTCAAATCCATGTATATACTCGTTTAAAATATTGACCATCACCAGGCATCATACATATTTTTTTCAAATATTGTCTATAAGACAAAACTCAACCATGAGAGCTTCATATCAAATCAATGGGTATAAGTCATAATCCCATTGTATCCTTGACTAGATCTATCATTGTTTTGAATCAAGATTCACAACATCAATATTTTATCCATATCATATATAATATAATATATAATAATATGATAGTATTATACAATTGATAATTATAAAATAAATTAAGCAAACAATATTTTACTTCAATATTTACCTTAGTTGTAACATGAAGAAATTTTAATCCTATGATTTTCCACATTGAGGCTTGACGCATTTTACCTGATCTAGTTTTTGTTGATTTTCCCACTGATTCGGCATATGCGAAAGTCAATCGTTCTTTTGAAAATATTTGTAACCATATCAACATACAATATCTATTTATCTTCTCAAATCATATTATTTCAGCAACTAGTGCTTTTAAGATTATACTACTATGATAGAAACCTTGTTTGAATGGAGGGGAAAAATTAAAGGAACAAAAGGAGATTTGGACTCTGTGGCAAAAAATTCTGGCAGTGTTACACGAGCATCTCTATTGGTAGAGACTCGTGATAATAACGTGTTATAAAACTTAGAAAATAAAAGAGAAAGAACAAGAGGAATAACAAAGATGGGGAAGAAGGCGAATAATGATTGTGTATTATTTCAATAGTCTGAGGGAATTATTTATAGTACATTCCAATGTGTGAATACAATAAATGAATAGAATCGTAATATTACAAAAAGATCAATCAATATCAATAGACAATCCAAAATATATTATTACATAATAATATTGAATATATCTTTATTATATTATCATAAATCAATTTACACGTATATATACTATATGCATAAATCTATATATTTATATATCTATTACACATGTGCACATGTAAATCACATATATACATGTCACGTGCATGTAAATACATACATACATATACATATATATATATACATACATATATATATATATATATATATATATATATATATATATATATATATATATATATATATATATATATATATATATATATATATATATATATATATATATATATATATATATATATATACATACATATACATATATATACATACATATATATATATATACATACATATACATATATATACATATATATATATATACATACATATATATATACATACATATATATATAGATATATCTACATATACGTATGTATATATATACATATATATATATATATATATATATATATATATATATATATATATATATATATATATATATATATATATATATATATATATATATATATATATATATATACATACATATATATACATACATATATATATATACATACATATATATACATACATATATATATATATATCACATATATATGTATATATATATATATATATATATATATATACATATATATACATATATATATATGTATATATATACATATATATATATAGATATACATATATATATATATACATATATATATATATATATATATATATATATATATATATATATATATATATATATATATATATATATATATATATATATATATATATATATATATATATATATATATATATATATATATATATATATATATATATATATATATATATATATATATATATATATATATATATATATATATATATATACATATATATACATACATATATATATATATATACATACATATATATACATACATACATATATATATATATATATATATATATATATATATATATATATATATATATATATCTAATATTAATACATATAATAATATAATACTATGATTAATTAATTTGCAAAATCCATGTGTATCAATATACACATATATATGTATACATACATATATAGATATGTATTTAATTAATCAACATAATTAATATCTTGTATTATATTTATTTATAATAAATAAATACCACAATATTAATTTATCACCACAACACTTTATAGTAGGCATAAACACATCCTCATCCGGTTATCGCTATAACCACAAATTAAGTCCGGCTAGTTATTCATATGTGTGTGACCCAATATGTTCCGAATATGTTGGTCGTATGCACAAAGTGCATCTACTAAAATATCCTTCATACCTAACGATCATGGATAGCGTCTAGCAACACGTCCACGACCCCCAATCATCGGAAAGAGTCGATCTATGACTACAACCTTTCATGTGAAATGGTTACCGTGTAAATACAATCCTATCGTTGTAATAATATCCATACGGTCGTACCTCGAGTGTCAATACATTAACAACCGTATCTTATAATATGGATATCATGCTCTCTCGAGGTAACTCATTTACTCCCACTTTGCAAAGATTCCCGAGAGTAAGATAATCCTTATAAGAAGACCCTTTCGGATATTAACTTATATTCATAGGATACACGATTTCCGGATGAACAACATGAATCATACGCATGCTTCAGTATCACACCCAATCACTACCGCATGATCGCCCCATGGCTAAGGGAAACTTCAATAGTGTCAAAGCATGACAATCTAGACCGTGATGTCATGAAGACTCCGGTCTTAGGATAATTACACAACCGCCACACAGTGTGACATTTAATAAAGTAAGTAAGTTAGTCTAACATACGGATTCTCTAATAACATCCACGTACAGTCCAAGTGTCTCTACAGTTCGATAGACGATATCTATCTCTATCTTCATAAGATAGAAGACATCTAATACGTGCTAGTCTAACCGTACTATTAATGTCCTGTTTAATTGTACATCTAATACGTGCTAGTCTAACCGTACTAAAGACATTTAAATATCAAACCAGTTAAAGTGAGTCGAGATCTCATCAACCTGAAGTCGTAACAAGGTATCCGTAGGGGAACCTGTGGCTGGAGTGAATCCTTCGCGATGGAAATTTAGCTATGTTCATATAGTATCATGGTTTCTTTTTCACAGTTTGACACTAGGGACGTTATCATATATATACAATATCACAATTGGTTCGTTATACGAACAAATATATAATAACAAAAAAGCTATTTAATATATGTATAAACATAAAGAAATAATAGAAATGACCCGACCCGGTCGGATCCGGTCTAACCCTATTGGGTTTAGGATACCATTTCAATAGTAGGTACCTAAAAGTATGATGGTGAGCTTGAAGAGTAAGCTTATGATGGAGTTTATGGAGCTTAACTTTGTTTATCGAGTTGTTTTAGGTTGTTTTTTTTAAGTAAGGCATAGTGTCAAGTAGTTGTAGTAGTCCTTCCTTTAGTCATGTTGGTAGTCATGGATTTTTTAGGCACAGTGCCTAGAAAAATAATAATGTATTGTATTACTTAAATAAATTAATATTTTTGTTATAATTCAACTTGATTAAAGAAATCTGAGTGTTGGTTCTGTATTCAGCTTTGATACTCATATGGAGTACTGCAAAGTCATCAGATCTGATCTGCTCCCGCATCTCAGTTGAATTCTTTCATGTCCATCTATTTGAAATCATGTCTGACGATGCTAGAAATCGTCTGTCAATCAATCCGGGCCGTATCTTCCTAGTGACAACTAATCAAGATCCAAAAACCAAAAACGATTTGAAACGATAGGGTGATTTGGGTGTGTTTACACTGAGCCTGGAATAATATTTATCCCAAGTTGCCTATGTATCTTGTCATTGTTCAGGAATCAAGTATCTTCGTAGTTCTTGGGATAGTTTATATAGAGGACCTTGTGCCCTAGGCATGCATGTGCCGTGTCCGAGCTGGACTCTATTTTCGTATCTGATATACCCGAACCGAAATGAGGGCCTGTTCATCTAGATTGGGCCTACAACCCTGACCCAATAACAAAAGTATGGGGGCTCCATCCTCTCAATCTGTGATTCATAAGCCGGATCCTACCCGTCATTCGTAAGCTGGGTCCAATCCGCTAATAGTAAGTTGGATCCTGTCCGGTGGCCGTAAGCTGGACTACTCCTCTCCGTGTGATTTCTACCCATATGGTCAAGCTAATATCAAGACAAGGCAAATATGAGTTCGTTGTCCGCTGTCCGCCATGCTTATCCAGACAGCTGGCCGGTCCACTTGTATTTATTTGTATGATTATCTCTAATTATATCTATTTAAGTGTCTTGTCATGAAAGTAGGCCGACTTAGTCGACCGACTTAGTCTTGGCCTATAAATATGGGATCACAATGTAATAAAAAGCATCTAAGAACTAATACAAGCAGAGCTACTCTTCCAATTTGTCGATTCTCTTGTGTTTACTCTCATAAGCACACCTCCGGCAGCTAAGTTCATACAATCCGCCGCCTTCTCTCCGGAGAAATCATACATATATAGCCATATGTCCACGAAATACACCCGTTACCGCAAACCTGGTATTCATCGCAATATCAGTTGGCTCCGTTACCGAGAACATCATCATCAATCAGCTTCTTAGGATCGTTTGCTCCACCGCAAAGACGATTTCACGGCGTCGCCGGTGAAAAGAATCTGGTAAACTCGTCAGAATCAGATCAGTTTGAAAGAACGTCTTCAACATCACCTGCAAACTACCACACGAGTCCATCTTTACTTCCCAGGTTGGTCTATACGCTCTCAATCAGTTTCAGATCTTCAAGTAATAACGAACTCGGTTACTTGACAATAACTCACCTGGAAATCATCCCTTTCGCCTATCGATATTCAAGCTAGAAAAATATCTACCCACTAGCCAAAATATCCCAACAATATATCCACAAAATATCTTGGTCAAAATGGCTGGCGGGAAAAACATAACGCCTGCTACACCGACTAAGGCAGGCAATCAAGACCCTCTACGTAGGATGAACACGTCGTGAGGAGAGGCAAGCAGGAGGGTCATGTCCGATGGGGCAGATGCCAGACATGCCCTCACGCCCGATATGCAGGCTTACATCAGGGAAAGGACCCGAGCTCGGGAGATACGTGAGGTGGCTCTTAGAAAAAACAAAGGAAAAGGCATCGTTGGGGTCTCTAACCAAAATAACGAACAAAATGCTATTTCAACAGGGGAGCGCCCCCACAACAAAGTTCTCACTCAATAGCTCTTCAATCACACATGGAGTATGTTGAGGAAATGCGGGTAGGTAACATGCTACTTATTGCGGAGGGTCTACCACCCCAACCCATCCGCAAGTTTACCTTCCCTCTGCCCACACCAACTGAGGTACAACCCCCACCACATCCACAAAAAATGAACCAACCTTAGTGGACAGAAAGGGAAGAAAGCAGTCATTCCACTTCACAACCTAAAGTGGGAAGAAAATTTGCTTTAGTTCGTCTAGGGCCCGTGGTCGACGATCGCGGTGCAGCCCTAGGACGACCTAGAAATCCTCAGCAAGTCAGCACCCGGGTATAAGGGCAAGGAGAGTCAATGGCCGAAGAAAGTTACACCCCGCTCCCACCTGTCCCAGAGAATCAGGTGGAGATGGGCATAATGAGAAAACAGATAGAGGAATTGCAGAGGGGCACTGTAGGAGCAAAGGTTAACCTGACTTGGGGTACTTGTGTCCTCCATCCCAACATTTTGAAAGCAGCTCCAAGAAGGGGTACTCACTATCCAAGTTTAACCAACTATCACGGGGCTACGGATCCTTTGGATTAGCTTTCTGCCTTCCAAAGCCGGATCAGTTTGTGCATGCCTAGCAGTGAGGCGTGGTTTATAGCATTCGTGGGGTCGATCCAGGATAGAGCGGCGTCGTGGGTCCACGGTCTTCCTCTAGGTTCAATTTTATCTTGGGATGATCTGATCAACAAGTTCATATCAGAGTTCAAGTCAGTGGGAGGTCCGAAAAAGACATATATTGACCTGCATGAAGTACGACAAGGGGAAAATGAGGGTACCCACATCTACTACGAACGGTTCTATAAAGTGTATGAGTTGACGAGGGGTTTGGCAGACAACGTTGTAATGAGCGGCCGAGGCAGTGCGAATCCCGGCTACACGAAATCTACCCGCTCTAACACCACCCTCGAACCTATAAGAGATGTTGAGTGCAACAAAAAAGTACATTGCGACTGCGGGAAACGAAGGAGCGTCTTCATCCAACAGGGGCAAACAGAGGACTGAGCACAGTCCGCCCAGGGATAGCCACAGAAATCGTGATAGAGATGTTAAAATACCTGAGAGGTTTAAGGAAGAGCACTTCACACCTATCAGAATCTCATATACACAAATGCTTAACGAAGTAAGGGATGAGATCCCTGAGCCTTACCCTATGGTTCCAGATGCACGCCGTGACACAACCAAATATTGCGGATACCATATGGACAAGGGTCAAACCACCGACGAGTGTATACAATTCAAGCGAGCAATCGAAAAGCTACTCGCTCGCGGTAACCACGACCATTTCAAAAGAGATCTTTGAAGTGAGGCAGAAAGAATCAACAAGCCCGCCAAGATCGATAGGCAGATTCGAATGATCACAGAAACTCCTCCCAGCAACAATCAAATCAAAAGCTGTATAGGACCCATAAACAAACACGTAGAGAAGCCAGCTGTCCTGTGAGGGAACGATCAACCTCTTGCTTTTACCCGAAGCGAGCTGGTAACTTCCGTGAATGTAGAGGACATGTGCCTTTGCTTATCGGTGGTGATCAATCGGGCATGCGTCAACCGGGTAATGATCGACACAGGAGCATGTAAAGACATCTTGTATTACAATTGCTTCAAAGAGCTAGGGTTCGCTGACTCGAATTTGAGGCCGCATAATGGCACCCTTGAGGGCTTCACTAATAATAGAATACAAGTCAAGGGGGCCATCGACTTGGATGTATAGATGGGGGATTACGCTCCCTTCCAAACAGAAAAGGTAACATTCCTTGTGGTCGATCTCCAGTCAAACTATAACATGATAATCGGAACGCCAGCGTTGAGGCAATTCAAATGGCCACTTCTATCCCGCATCAGCGGGCAAAGTTTTATGTCGGGGACAGGGTTGGAACGTCGATCAGTGAACCCGCAACCATCCTCACTTACATTCATGAAATGAGGACAGGAAACAAGAAAGCACGAATCGAGCAACCCGACGACATGGAGAACATCAACATGATCAGGATAGTTGGGGAACCTTTGCCCGCCAAAGTGGAATGTGAAACTTTACAAGTCAGGGATGAACCCGACTTCACAGCGGAGGATGAATTGGTCGAGGTTATCATTAACGATAAATACCCCAACTAGAAGATCAAGATCGGGGCTCGGCTGAGTCCCTCTGAGAAGGAAACTTTGGTCAAATTACTCAAGGATAACCTAGACGCATTAGCCTGGGTGGTCACGGACACGAAGGGGGTCGAAGAAGACGTCGCCCTCCATCATCTTAATGCCGACTCTACTTTCAAAACAATATAGCAGCGAGCACGACAATTTACAACCGAAAAAAAGGCTGCGGTCAAAGTTGAGGTGGGGAAGGGATGTGAGTCAACTAGTTGATGCATTTCACGATGTTTTATCCCCATTTCTCATGCATTTATTGATGTTCTTGTATCAATTTGAGTCATTAGTTGCTTAGTTTCACCCAAATGTGTAGATAGTAATTATTATATAAAATATCGTGTTTTGATTAGTTTTGTACCGGTTATAGTAACCGGAGCGTTGTGTCGGGTTTACGCTTGGTATTTTTGTGTTGTATTGCAGGCTTATAGGTTAACCAAGACCCGGGTGACGACACGAGTTGAGCATAAACACTTATTTTGAGGGCTAGAAGATTATGCCGGAAGTTATCGAGTTCAAGCGGATCATTTGTCATTAATGCTTCTACCATAACCTATCTTCAATCGACATTTGACCCATCTTAGAGGCAGAATTCGGTTTGGACTACTTCACAAGAGTTGTAGTTCTTCGAACAATATTTCCAACGCATCTTGAATCACTCAAATAGGGGGTCTACACGCAAAGTTATGATCAATTTACTGAAGACGTTCTAGTACCGAACCACCTGTCAAGCCGAATTTCTGGCAGCTCGGCTCGTTAAGCGTTTTTCACCATAAGAAGTCGAATTTGCAGCATTTTTCAGCATTATTCAGCCCCCCAACCCTAAAGCTTGAAGACACCTCCATCCTTAAGGCTCTCCTAGCCAAATTCCACGACAAATTAGCATAATTCCACTTGTAACATTAAGAATTCTTAATTTTGATTTCTAGAATCATTTAATGGAACCAAGTTTTCATCCTTTTGGGTGTGAACACCATTGGAACACTTCAAGATCTTGAATGCAAGTTTCTCTTCTTAAAGTTGATAGCTTTTGGTTGGGTAAATTCTTAATCTTTACTTTGAATTAATTGTTCTTATGATTATGAATGCTTACATTGACAAGTTTGTGTTTTTAATCATGAGTGGCTAGCTCACCACTAGCCAAGATGGTGTTGTAGAAGTAGTGTAATCTCTAATGTTGATTGAGAATGATTGTTCATGTTGTTTAGTTCCAATTTTGTGAATCTTTTCCTACTTGCATTGTATGGTTAGCTTGTGTTGGAGTAACTAACTAATGCTTGCATTTACACACTTTATGGAGACCGAAAGGAGATATTGAGTGTGGGAAGAGGGTAGGAAAACCGGAAGGTAAAATCGACCTCTTGGGGCATTCGATTTCTTATCCGGGGATAGTTGACATTGTCATTGCATTCAAGTGCTTATCATACCAATTCATTAGGTTTAGGACACCTAGACCAAGGAAGAGGTATAGAGTAGTTTAACACACTCGTATAAGGAGGAACTATTTTCTTAGGAATGCACCGTTTCACACTTTTGAACACAAATGGTAGGAAGGTAGGAAATCATTCCCATGACGCTATTAGAGGTTGCTAGTCTACACATTGTCTTAGCTAGGCTTTTTATCATTTTATCATCCTTTTAGTAGTAGATTTTTAGATACAATTACCTTCTTGTATTATTGCGACTTAGATCAAGATAATAATAGCTTTTCGGTGTTCAACCTCACAATCCTCGTGGATACGACATTGACCACTAGACTAGACTACAATTGACCCGGTACACTGCCGGTGAGATTGGACATCTAGAAAAGTCCGATCAGGAAGCTTCTTCAAGCGGGAATCATAAAGGAGCTGGCCTACCCCACTTGGCTAGCGAACGTAGTTATGGTGAAGAAGCATAATGGTAAATGGAGAATGTGTGTCGACTTTACAGACATCAACAAAGCTTTTCCATAGGATCCTTATCAACTTCCTCGAATCGACCGACTGGTCGATTCCATCTCTGGTTTTAAAGTCCTTAGTTTTCTGGACGCATATTCGGGGTGCGGATGGCTGAGTCCGACAAAGAGAAAACGGCCTCAGGGCTGCTGGGGGTCTATATTATTACGAGATGATGCCCTTTGGGCTGAAAATGTGGGTTCAACTTATCAGCGGATGGTCAACAAGGTTTTCAGTTCGTAGATAGGGAAAAATATGGAGGCTTACATAGATGATATGGTCATTAAATCTACTGGAGAAGGTTAGGCCGCTGACCTCTAGGAAACCTTTAGCAATGTCCGCAAGCACTCGTTGAAGCTCAATCCGGCCAAATGTACATTTGGTGTCCAGGCATGCAAGTTTCTTGGGTTTATGGTTAGTCGTAGTGGCATCGAGGCTAATCCAGAAAAAAAAAATATAGGCTTTGCTCGACATGCAAGAGCCCACGACCATCAAAGAGGTTCAGAGGCTCAATGGCAGAATCGTAGCGTTGGGTCGCTTCATTTCAAAATCAGCAGAGAAATGCCTCCCTTTCTTCAAATTACTCTAAGGTGACAAGACCTTTTCATGGAGTGCAGAATGCTCGCAGGCTTTTCAAGCTTTGAAAGATATCTAGGGAAACCACCTCTTTTGGTTAGCCCTATAGAATGAGATGTTTTGTTTTTGTACTTGGCGGCCTCGGACCGGGCTGTTGCCGCCGTTCTTGTCAAGAAGGCCGGAACCCTCCAAAATCCCGTTTATTATGTAAGCAAGGCTTTCAGTCCGGTGGAGAGTCGCTATTTTAATGATGAAAAATTAGCCTACTCGCTTGTTATCGATGCCCGCAAACTTAGGGGCTATTTCACTTCGCACACTATAATTGTCTTAACGGATAGTCCAATGCACCAAATATTACATAAGCCCAACCTTTCAGGTTGTCTGCTCCGATGGGCTATTGAGATCACTGAGTTTGATATTCGGTACCAACCCAGGAAAGCTATCAAGGCACAAGCATTGCCGGATTTTATTGTTGAGACAAGTTTCAGTTCGCCACAGCCAAGTTCGCATGTACCTCTTGGGCCCGCCGCGGCCCCGAATAAACCCAATCAATGCTAGCAGCTATATGTTGACGGGGCTTCAAGTCAAAATGGCTGTGGGGCCGGTGTTATTTTAATGGAGCCAGGAACAACAGAGGAAATCGAAAAAGCTCTAAGATTCGAGTTCCCTCCCATGAATAATCAAGCCGAGTATGAAGCGGTTATAGCTGGACTTAAGCTTGCACAAGAGCTGAAAGTGGAGAATGTTGAGGTGTATTGTGATTCTCAGCTCATCGTCAACCAAATCTCAGGGGACTATGAGACGCGTTGCGGCATCCTAGAAAAATACGATGAGATTGTCCGACGATTGAGGACCGGCTTCAGCTATTGCAAATTCATCAGAGTTCGAAGAGAGGATAACGAGCGAGTAGATTATCTCTCTAAGCTATCTCTTGTGGAAGAGATTGCGAGATCCATCAATAATGATAGAGTACATAGCGGTACCCGCCATCGAAATAACAGAAATTAGGAACATTTTATTATGTTTTGATGATGGCCATGGCCATACTAATTTGTTATAGCAAGCACTGAAATAAGTTAGAATTCTCTGTATAAGTCTTTACTTAGAGTCGACATGTTGTATAAGTTGAGTCGAGACAAGTATTGTACTAGTTGGTAGGGCGGCAAAGTGAAAGCAGACATTCGGCGAGTGAAGCCCGACCAAGCACAGCGAGAGATCTGAGAGAAGGGATTATGATCGACTTATAACCAAGGAAGTGTGATGACCTTGGATAAGTCTAAGTTATGTTTCAAGTGATGAAACTCAATATTCCAATATGGTGTACAGTCTCACCCAAATCAAGGATCGGTGAAGTATAAAGATTCTCCTGAAACTAAAGCAAAGAAGAAAGCAGTGAATCGGTGAGTACAACATTTGTCGGCAAAAGAAAACAAAGCGGAAGAAAGAACTAACGGCTAAGTCGGAAGGCTCACTCCACCGTTCTCTGAGGCGGTGAAGAGACACTACAAGATCGATTTAATATACATTGAAGATTAATGGATCATGCATTAAATGCACAATCATTAAAGGATCAATCAAGGGCGGATTTTACTGCTATACATTTGAAAGAAGAATCCGATCTTTGAAATCAAGGAGAATACAATTAAGGGGAATCAAGAATAAAATCAAGGATTATTCCCTCATTAATATAATATGAGATGAATTTCAAAATCAAGGCTATTCAAGGCTATAAATAGAAGGCATTGTGTGAAAAAAAATAACGATTTAAAAAAAAAAAAAAAAAAGCGAAACTCTGTCAATTAGAAAAGCCTTCTCTACGAACTTACAAGGATACATCTAGTGATCAACTCAAACATCGAGAACTACAAAGTCATATTGAGGTGAGATTGATCAAGCAAGTCGTGAATCACATTCACATCAAAGTGAAACAAGCTGAATCGGAGGCAATCGAGAAGGAGTTGAAGCTGTGATAATTTGTTGAAGGATTTTGATCTCAGGGGCGACAAAAGGAAGGTGAATCATCGAAATACATTGCGATCAAGGAGTGATAGTCTTGTAGATTGTGAAGCTTGGGAAGCCAAGGACAATCATCTTTGTTGTATCTGTGAAAACAATAGTGAATTCCTCCGATCATCACGGGAGAAGAGTGGATTAAGGGATTACACCACCACTGAACCACTATAAGCCTTGTGTCAATTTAATTTACGCAATTTACTTTCTGACACTTATTTAATTTGCCTACATCATAACACATATCTGTGATTGTCTAAAGCGATTTGAAAACAACATAGTAAGAAGGGACTTATCCATTTGCCCAAAAGCTTTTAAAACACAAGAAAAGTTTTGAAACTCCCACTATAGTCATTCACCCCCCCCCTCGACTATAGTTTCACCCTTCTCTGGGACCAACAATTGGTATCGGGCGGTGTTCTAATATCGAGAACACATTGTTGGATCTAATTTACAGTAACAAGGAGATCACATATTTTCAAAGTAGTTTTCAAATCGAAGTTTTCATTCTTTGCCATTTTTATCTTCAATTGCCTTTGATGGATTCCTCAAACTTCTTGTCAAAAGTACATTTTCAATGTTAATAATTTTGATGAATATAAAATAAGAATGTTATCTCATCTTGCGACAACTCATGAGGAGATCTTTGGATGTAATCAATAATGGCCCAATCATGATCACTCTTGTGGTAGGCACGAGGAGCGAGATCAAGGAAAGGAGATAGACAAACCCAAGAAAGATTGGACCAAAGATAGCGGGAGAAGAGCAAACCTAGACTTTGTAGCAAAAGATATGATCTTAAAGACTACAAGCGACAACATGTTCATGAGAATCAAAGGCGCAAAAGCGACAAAGGAGATGTGGGACAAACTATCATTGATAAATGAAGGATGCGAAGCGATCAAAGAAAACAAATTATACTGTTGCAAAGCAGAAATTTGAGAACTTTAAAATGAAGGTGGTGAATCCATTGATCAAATGGACAGCAGATTCTCAAGCATCATCGATGAATTTGCAGTGACTTGGACACACATATCCAAAAAAGAAGTATGCTTGAAGATCTTGAGAGGACTACGAAAGATGGAAGATCATAACATCGATGTCGGAGGAACAACAAATCTTGCAAAGCGCGACACTCGACGATGATGTCCCGATTGAAAGCTCATGAATTGAATTGAGCGGTGAAGATGGTGGTCGGCGCGAGACACACAAAATTCTGCATTAATTGCACCCGACAAAGTAACTTTGCGAATGCATCGACAAAGAGACACAAGAACTAAAAGAACAGGTAGCTTTATTAGTTAAGCGTTTTGTGAGTTTAAAAGAAGCCATTCAAGGAAATTCAACATCAAACAAAAGTCAAGCTCAAGCGAGAGACATGAAGAAGAAAGATGATGAATCTGGATGCTTCAATTTGCAATAAGAGAGGTCACTTCAAAGGTGATTGTCTGAAGAAAATGACAAAGATGATGAAAAGAAGAAATTCAAAGCATCACGAAAGAAAGGGCAAGAAGGCACTTAAGGCGAGAATCAGCGAGTGAAAAGCATGAAGAATCATCGACAATGACTCGGATGATAGTGATGAAGAAGGCATTTCGAGAAAATGAAAAGGCATGCCTATGCCTCATGACCAAGAATTGGATGAAGACAAAAGTGATAGTTAGGACGAGGAAACAAGCCTATGTTTAATGGCTAAAGAATCGAGATGAAGCGAGGTAACATCTAGTTCTGTTCTTCATCTAATGCATTCACATCTAACTTTGCACAATCCTCAGTCTTCCATTAGATCACAATGGACCTAGTCAAAATCTCATGACTAAATTTGATGAAATTGAAAAGAATCATGAAATTACGGAAAAGGAATGCAAGGATCTAAGAAAAGAGAATAAGAGGTTAAAGAAAAGCTGGATAAAACAAAATTTGAATTAACTAGTAAGGAGACTACTTAAATGATCAACAAAAGCGGATGACCATACATACTGTACTGTGAATCGATTAAGAAGAACTCCTCACCGATAAAGGTAATCTTTGCACTAAAAGCACCGACTTACAAACCCTCAAAAGGTTTGGATCGGATCAGTCTTGGCTATATGATCGAGGATGAATGTAGGGATAATAGTCAACACAATTCTAAATTGAGGACCACTAATGGACCAAAATTTAGAAAAGGACGAACCATGTCTCCAGCAGATCATCTGTTCGGTGAAGTCAAAACCCCTTTGTAGTGAAGCAATGAGACTAAATCCTCATTCCAATCATACAAAAACAATGACCATCCCGAAAGGTAAAAGCGGACTTTTTCCCTCGAGAGGATGATTGGAATGTCACACCTCAAAATACAGAGAAACCATTCCACAAAATGCATCATGTGATTAAGAAAAATCAATCTAGCTATGTTCTGAGACACATGAAGCAAGAAAGGTTTCTATTGCATATTGGAAAGTGAAGAAGGATATAAATGCACCAAAAGGTGGAAAAAGTATCGAGAATACCATACGTAAAAATATTAGAAGCTATTACGCCATGCCTTATACATATGAAGTTGATGACTTCAATTATCCAAAGAAGACCTTTTGGATACATACTTGGTATGGGAGGCATATTTGCTATGAGATATGGACCCAAGCAGTGTTGGGTACCCAAACTTAATTGTCTGTTTTGTAGGATGTGCAGTACATAGGCAGTGGATGTTCGGACACATGACGAGGAAACAAGAAATGGATCAGCGATTTTAAAGCTTTTGATGGACCCAAAGTCACATTTGGAGGAAAAAAACCCTGGCAAGATTAAGGGGAAGGCCTGATACTCAAAAACAATCTAAAGATTCAAAATGTGGCATATGTCAAGGGACTTAACTTCAATCGATGAGCATCGAGTCAATTACGTGACAAAGGCTACAATGTGCACTTCAACAAAGAAGGATGCAAAGTGATTCACGATCAAACAAAACACAGTGGTTCTTGCGAGGTAGAAGACAAGACAACATGTATGTGGTGGGTGGAGAAACGACCAAAGCGAGAAACATGTCTACTTGTCAGAATAAACAATCAACAAAATTTGGATTTGTACGAGAAGATTAAATCACACGAATTTCAAGACCATCAACAAACTATCAAGGAGCAAGTTAGTTGAAGGCACATGAGAGATCACATTCAAGAAGAGAGTCTATGTGATGCTTGTCGAGAAAGGAAAACAAATAAAAGCTCATTCAAATCAAAGCCTCATCAATCTACAACAAGAGTTCTACATCTACTTGCACATGGACTGTTTGGACCGAGTCACTCCGAGTAAGTGTGAGTGGTAAGAAATATACTCTTGTAGTGGTGGATGACTTCTCAAAATACACTGGACCATCTTCATGAACAAGAAGAAAGAAACACTCAAGAAGCTACGGACTTCTTGAGAAGACTCGAGAATGAAAAAGAGCTAAAAATTATCAAAATCGGATCGGATAGAGCCTTTGAATTTCTAAATGAAATTATCAGAACCTATTGTGAAGAAAATGGAGTACTACATCAACTATCTGCGGCGGGAACTCCACAACAAAATGGTGTAGCGAGAAGAAAAAGCAGAACTCTCAAAAAAGCGGTCGAACAATGATTCTTTGAAGCATGCTTGCCAAAGAGATTTTGGGTGAAGCGACAAACACGACATGCCATACACAAAAGCAGATCAATCATCAACAAACATCATGGAAAAACTCCATATGAATTATGGAATGGTAGAAAACCCAATATCTCGTATTTTCATATGTTTGGATCAAAATGTTTTGTCTTGAGCAGGAATCATCTGCATACCTTTGATGAGAGAAGGTGATGAAGCAATCTTCATGGGATACTCGGACACCCGACAAAGCATTGAGTACTAAATAAAGAACATTGGTGATTGAAGAATCAATACATGTGGTTTTGATGAACCATATACAAATGGTGAAGATCTTGAAGACCAAGAAGAGAAAGGCTGCCTGAGAGGCAAATCTATACAAATGCAACCATACCGGCTACTATCACTGAATCATCTTTTTGAAAATCAAGAGGAGCCACATATCAATACAACGAGGAGAAGCACGAAGGTGAAGTTCATGCTCGGCATGAAGGTATGGAAGCACCAAGTGAAGATCAACTTCAGCGGACCTAAATTGGCTTAGAGACCATCACGAAGAACAAGTCATTGGAGATATTCACACGGTCGAGAACAAGAAGACAAGCTGGAGCACATGCTAACTTGCTTTCTATCACAAGTGGAACCCAAGACCATAGATGATGCAATCCAAGATGCAGATTGGATCACGACCATGCAAGAAGAACTAAATGAATTTGAAAGAAATGAAGTGCAGGAACTTGTTGTGGACACTGAAATAGCCAACATCATTGGTGCAAAATGGGTATTCGAGGAACAAGATGGATGAGCAAGAGGCTGTTGTCGAGAAACAAAGCAAGGCTAGTTGCAAAAGGATATTCCAAAGTGAAGGAATAGATTATGATGAAACCTTTGCTCAGTAGCAAGATTGGAAGCAATAAGACTTTTCTAGCATTTCTTTGCACACAAAGACTTCAAAGTCTATCAAATGGATGTCAAAAGTGCATTCTAAGCGGACTTTTGGAAGAAGAAGTTTATGTAGAACAACCTCTGGATTTCAAATCAAAGGAAAAGAAGACAAAGTATACAAACTCAAGAAGGCCCTACATGGCCTCAAGCAGGCACTAGAGCACGGTATGGCTCTTGTCACAATTTACGATCAAGAATGGATTCAACAAAGGAACTATAGACAAGACTCTATTTAAACTAGAGGAAGGGGCAAGCACATTGCTAGTGCAAATCTATGTTGATGACATAATCTTTGGATCGAGAAGATGAAAAGTTGTGTGAGAAATTTGCAAACCTAATGAAGAGCAAATTTTGGATGAGCATGATGGGAGAATTAAACTACTTCCTTGGCCTTCAAGTAAAGCAAATGAAGGATGGCATTTTCATTAGTCAAGCAAAATATACAAGAGATTTGATACACAAGTATGGGATGGACACAAGTGGCACAATGAGACACACCAATGTGTGCGAGTCATACTTGGAAAAGATGAAGGAGGAAAAGATGTTGATCGAGAGAAAATGTATAGAGGAATTATTGGATCATTATTATACTTAGCGCAAGCGGACCCGATATTGCATTTGCGGTAGGAGTGTGTGCTAGATTTCAAGCTCAACCAAAAGAATCACATCTTACAGCGACTAAAGGATAATCAAATACTTGAAACACACCATCAATGTTGGCATTTGGTACCCAAAGATGGAGGATTTACAACGATATCATATTCGGACTCGACTATCTTTGGATGCAAAATAGATAGAAAAAGCACCTCTGGAACATGCCAAATGCTAGGAACGAGACTAGTCTCGTGGTTCGACAAAAGCAAAACTCTATATCTACATCAGCGGTGAGCGAGAATATATAGCGGCGGTATTTGTTGTGCACAAATCTTGTGGATAAGACAACGACTAAGGGACTATGGAGTCGAAGAAAACAATCCCAATCATGTGTGACAACACAAGTGCAATATCTATTACGAGAAAATCGATGTGCATTCAAGAACAAAGCACATTGATGTAAGACATCATTTTATCGAGAGACCATGTTGAAAAGGAGATGTCATCCTAAAATACATATCACTTTGAAGACCAAGTGGTGACATCTTCACTAAACCACTCGGTTATGAAAGATTTAGTATGTTGAGAAGCGAGTTAGGGATGATTGAAATTGACTAAGTATCAACGGCGGCTAAGCTGGAGTAATCGGCTAAGTGACTTCATCATTGGTACAACCTTTGCCGTTACGAGGAGATGTAGCGAGTAAGGCAGGCGGTATCAGTGAGGTAACAAGCGATTGTTAGGAGCAGTTCAATGAAGCGGCTCGATGAAGAACTCATTGGACGGTTAAGTGACGGTGAAGGCACTTCACGAAATAAAGACTTGGACAAATTCAAAGTGTGAACAAAATCAATTACGAATACACGTGGAGAATAAGGAAATTATGGAGGATTATTCGGTACACACGTGGCGATCACTTTATGATCATGGAGGTAATTATATTATTTTTTTTGAATTATAAACTCCTCGATTCCCGGGCTCTATCATTACTTGCCTCAAACCACTCCCCCTCTGCGCTCGAATATCGCGTTTTCATACACAAAATCACGCCATTATGTCACTAAATCCTTCCATATTCAAACCACGTTCACACTACCCAAATCACACTATATAAACAAGACTTAGAGATTTTCAGAGATCCTTACGCTCTCTTGCAAATTACAACCCTACTCTTGTTTATCTCTATTGCAAACTCAAGTTCATTTTCAAACCCCTCTCCCTCTCAAAAATGGCATCATCTTCCTCAATCACTCAAGCTGGGTACGAAAAATCGATTGCCACTGGCTCATTCTTCCAAGAGAACACTACTGAAGCTGTGTGGAAATGATGAGCATGCCAAAAGGTTAGCGGCGGTGCGAAAAACTAAAATTATCCACCTTCCTCAATCCTCCAATAAGCGAAGTGTGTTATGAAAGTCGATTTCATACGGAAATCGCACAATCGATGCTGGGCTCCCTCTTGAAGAAGGTGACAAGTTCGAAGAAGACAAGATTGTTGCATCCATAAATGGCAAAGGCGTGGTGATTACTGACAAAGGTAATCCGAAAACATCTCAAACTTTCAAATAAGGGTCAAGCAAAAGTGACATTGATACCACAGGACTTAGATGAATTACAGGCAATCATTGCCAAAGCGGCAAACCAGGATCCACAAAAGTAAATTGTCTCGGATCGAGTTGAAGCGACCATTTAATGAGTTTAGTGCCCTAATTGGCAAAACCATTGAAGGAAAGTTGGGAGCAAATCATGCCATGACGAGAAATTAGAATGCGGTTAATGGGAATCATCTATAACAAGCTACGATTTAATTGGGCAAAATACTTCTTTTTGAGAATTAAGAAAGCAAATCAAGGTGAAGTAAAAGCGAGCGAAAAGGGATAAAAGAGGAAAGACAATGAAAGGACAATTTTGGGTGAAAAAGTCATATGGGATACAGGTGCACTATACATTTGCAATGTCTCAAAGTCCCCTCTGTACAACTCCACAATTTGCATGAATCCAAAGTCATGTTTACTTATGTCAAACCACAAAAGAAAGCGAGGAGAAGGAAGAGGAAGAAATCCTCACACAACACCACAAGTCAAAGAAAGAAACAAAGGTCGGCGAAGTGCTGGAAAAAAAATGAGACTTTGGAAAATTAATTGATGAAGAAGAAGCGAGAAGAGGATTACGACAATGAGGAAGCACATGACAAGTAGAAGAAAATGCAGTGAGGATGAACGCATCCAAATGAAGAAAACTTTGGAGAAGATGAGGAATCTACAGAAGAAATTTGTACAATTATGCGTAAGCGATATAGATGACCGAATTGCGAGAATATCTTGAATGGAAGGAAGGCGATTCAGGACAACAACTTCAAGAACCACGGACCACATACTTCTTGAAGAAGCTTGGTTATTTGATTTTACGGGAATCACAACACTTGTAGGAGTACTTGATGAATCACCACTATGGGAATTGGTTGATGCGGCCAAGGCAAAGATGCTCAGGACCTGCGGGAGGCAGAATGATGACTCAGGCGGTGGTGATGATGATGATGATGATGATGATGATGATAATGATCATGATTGTAATGACAATAATGATGGTGATTTAGGTAAAGGCGAGAAGAGGATGCTCTTGCACGGATGCAATTGATGACACTACTCTTCTCCGTACATTTTGAAACCACAAGCCTCCGGCAAATCTTCAACTCCAAGCAAAAGCGAGTCACTCAACATTTATCTGTCAATGTTCGACTAACGGCACAAACATTGTGGACCTTTGGTTCATTCTTTGCCACTCGAGTCAAGACAACCCCGGCATAGAGATAGGGGAGCAATGACTCAAGCCACACCGGTATACTCATCTACCCAAATACTTGAAGATCACAGATGTAAATGCGGATGTCACTCAACATCAAGACAAGGGCGACAAGCGGATCGAACCGGTGAAACAAGGCACAAACTCTCTCGGTGAACTTGGCATTACAAATGAAACTTTTGAAAGCGGCGGACTCTTTTTGGTGAAGAATTGGAGCGACAAGCAATGTATCTCGGATCCATGACTTGGCGTTTAATGACAAAAGCTCCTCCATTGAAAACAAGTTTCAAGCCATTGCGAGTACATTGATGCACAAAACATTGTGGTTCAACAACAGGAAGTCGATGAAGCGACTTAACATCAATATCTGCATGATCTTGCAGGCCTCGGGCAACACATTTCCCAAGAAAAGCGAATCAGCGGTAGCTTTTGGCACTAGACTTAGGAGTGTCAATGAGAAATTGAATGATCATAACAATAGATTCACCTCTATTGAATCAAAACTTGACTCTACGATTGGAGCAGCGAGAGGCCACCAATAGCATCCTACTCTCGACAAAGGGATGATCTTTGCCAAAAGGAAAATCTGGATAAGCTGAAGGATCAACTTTCAAACCCCTAATTTCTTTGAAGAACAATTGAGAGCAAGAGCAGAGAAATAAGGATCGAGAAATGAAGCGAGAAGAGCAACAAGAAGGATCGAGAGAAGAAAGAAAAAGCCACAAAGGAACCTGCATTGGATTTCCTCATCTATTCAACGAAGAGATGATGATAGAGGCAGTCGGCCAGGCGGCAAAGGCTGGATCCACCCCGACAAAGAGGATCTGTCGGTCAACACAGATTCGGCACGGAGAAACACAGCGAGAGCGTGGCGGCGGCTCAAATATACTAGTGAGCCACAGAACTTGCTTTGGTCACCAAAGCAAAGCGAGAATATGATGCACGGATGTCTTTGGACCATGTAAGAGAATTTTTAGAAGTCTGAGGAAGGACTTTATCCTCACCTCTCACAAGATGAAGCTTGGGTGATTGGCTAAACTATCGAGGATGAAAGGATGAAGCGATATGGCCAAACTCTACAATGAAGTCAAAGAGAATTTGCACTTCTCAAGCGGACCAACAACAAACCAAGTTCAGCCATACCACTATCTGCAAGGGACCGGAAGACTTCCGGCCCGCACAACAAGAAGATTTCAAATACATGGCAAGATTCTTCAATCCCATGGGGAGATTGGAGAAAGCGAGAGCAGTGGGGTCTCTACAAAGTCTCAAATTTTGAGACTCACACATTCTTGAGGCTAGGAAAGACTTGAAAAATATTTTGGAGAACTAAGGCCAATGAGACCATGCTGATTTCAATAGACTTTTTGCCAAAAGAGTTTTTAGGGTGTATCTGAATACTGACTTTGGCTTCTTGGAAGTGGAAGTTTCGAGAAATTGATTGGAAAGACATTGAAGAGGTTCGGACTACAAAGTTCAAAGGTACAAAGGCTGAATTAAGCAAAATGTAGTTTTATATGATTGAATAAATTCTTTGGATCTCATTGCCCTTGATGGATGAATAAAATTGTTGAAATTTTGTTACATTGGTTATTATGAATTTTTGATTACTTATGTTCGGGCTTATGAGGGTTTGGCATCATCAAAAGGGAAATTGTTAGGAACATTTTATTATGTTTTGATGATGGCCATACTAAACTATTATAGCAAGCTGAAATAAGTTAGAATTCTCTGTATAAGTCTTTACTTAGAGTCGACATGTTGTATAAGTTGAGTCAGGACAAGTATTGTACTAGTTGGTAGGGCGGCAAAGTGAAAGCAGACATTCGGCGAGTGAAGCCCGACCAAGCACCAGCGAGAGATCTGAGAGAAGGATTATGATCGACTTATAACCAAGGAAGTGCTGTGATGACCTTGGATAAGTCTAAGTTATGTTTCAAGTGATGAAACTCAATATTCCAATATGGTGTACAGATCTCACCCAAATCAAGGATCGGTGAAGTATAAAGATTCTCCTGAAACTAAAGCAAAGAAGAAAGCAGTGAATCGGTGAGAGTACCTACGGTGTCGGCAAAGAGAAAACAAAGCGGCGAAGAAAGAACTAACGGCTAAGTCGGAAGGCTCACTCCACCGTTCTGAGACGGTGAAGAGACACTTACAAGATCGATTTAATATACATTGAAGATTCATGAGATCATGCATTAAATGCACAATCATTAAAGGATCAATCAGGGCGGATTTTACGCTATACATTTGAAAGAAGAATCCGATCTTTGAAATCAAGGAGAATACAATTAAGGGGAATCAAGAATAAAATCAAGGATTATTCCCTCATTAATATAGCCAATGGATGAATTTCAAAATCAAGGCTATTCAAGGCTATAAATAGAAGGCATTGTGAAAAAAAGAAAATAACGATTGAAAAAAAAAAAAAAGCGAAACTCTGTCAATTAGAAAAGCCTTCTCTACGAACTTACAAGGATACATCTAGTGATCAACTCAAATATCGAACTACAAAGTCATATTGAGGTGAGATTGATCAAGCAAGTGCGTGAATCACATTCACATCAAGCGAAACAAGCTGAATCGAGAGGCAATCGAGAAGGAGTTGAAAGCTGTGATATTTGTTGAAGGATTTTGATCTCAAGGAAGCGACAAAGGAAAGGTGAATCACTTTGAAGGCACATTGCGATCAAGGAGTGATAGTCTTGTAGATTGTGAAGCTTGGGAAGCCAAGGACAATCATCTTGTTGTATCTGTGAAAACAATAGTGAATTCCTCCGATCATCACGAGGAGAAGAGTGGATTAAGGGATTACACCACCACTGAACCACTATAAGCCTTGTGTCAATTTAATTTACGCAATTTACTTTCTGACACTTATTTAATTTGCCTACATCATAACACATATACGTGATTGTCTAAAGCGATTTGAAAACAACATAGTAAGAAGGGACTTATCCATTGCCCAAAAGCTTTTAAAACACAAGAAAAGTTTTGAAACTCCACTATAGTCATTCACCCCCCCTCGACTATAGTTTCACCGGTTATGGCTATCCTCTCATTTACAACGAGAGTGGTTAGGCTTTCTTGCTTACTTGTAATCTTCACTCATCTAGCGGGATGAGTTGAACTTAATAAAGTCCGATTTTTCATTCACTTTTTAAAGTCTATATGATCATATGCTCCAGCTATGCCCGCTACGCGCGTAAAGGGTGATTTTTCGAGAAAATTTTCAACAAAGATCTCGGACTCATCTTGCACTTTGTTAAAAATGGAGGCCATATTCGGAAAATTTTCAAACAACCACAGGCGGATAGGTTCACAACTCCGACCCTCATCTAAAACAAGGGGGTTCTCTAGAGAAATTTCCGCAACACAATCGAGCAGTTATTTCAGAGAGGGCCGTTCGCCTTTCTAGCTGTAATGGTAGTTTTGTTTCGGTTAAGGTCATACATTCTTACCCCAGCAAAGGGGGCCGGACAGAAAGTTTCATAGATATAAGCGAGCAGTTATTTCAGATAAGATTCAAGGGGGCCATATTTCGAAGTTAGGTCCGCTATCTATCAACTTTGAATCCTATCTAAAATAAAGGGGGGCGGAGGATACCATTACATCGGACTCGATTTATACAGAAAATTCGAGCAAAAAAATAAATATGCACGGGCGAACAGAAAACAAACTTCATTCAGAAAAGTAGCAAAGGAAATGCTGTTACAAAAAATAAAATGCGGAAAGAAAAAGAGTAATACATATGCGAATTCAAAATAATATTTTTAAAGAATGCAGACAGCGAATCTAGGAGTCTTCTGGCCGCATATTATCATCACCGACATTTTCGGCCCTAAGGGAAGGATGCAGCATCTTATCAGCATTAGCCTCAGACTCAGTAGGCTCCGCCTCTTCTTCACCTTGCTCGACCTCTTCCTTGGCCGACACCTGGGTAGCTCGACACACCAATTCCCTGAAATTTTCCTCTTCGACAGGGGGAGCCTCCCAATCAGGATCACATCTGGGAATGTATCGCTGCAGCTCGACGTCGGAGAATGGGATCTACGAATGAAAACCCCTCGGGTGATCAGAGAAGGGATAGGTGAGAATCCAATCCCGCAGGGTCTCGACATCCGAAGCCTCACCGCCGCGAGCCCAGAGACACCTTACGATGTGATAAAATCCTTGGTCATATCCCATAAGGAAATTATCACCAGCAGCAGCCTTTAGCCGAGCTTCAACCCCATTGTTCAGATCGGCAAGCTGTAAGTTCAGGGCATCATTCGCTTTTTTGGCCTGGTCGATCCGCGTCTGCAACTCCTACACCGTCTAGGCGGCCTCTCTATCTTTGGTAGCCAGCTCACGGTTAAGTTTCTCAAGATGCTCGAAATTCGCCTGAGCCTCGGTCTGCGCCCTCTCTGCCTCAACCAGCTGTTGCCTCAGTCGGTCATTGTTGGCCTCAGCAGCGCTCAGT
Organism: Gentiana macrophylla; assembly: GCA_026214975.1. Lineage (NCBI taxonomy): Eukaryota > Viridiplantae > Streptophyta > Magnoliopsida > Gentianales > Gentianaceae > Gentiana > Gentiana macrophylla. Next base: position 79,143,114 of record CM047809.1, on the reverse strand, counting down.
CAGATATTTAGATCGGCCCTGGCCTCTTTTGCGGCGTTCAAGGCCTTGTGGGTATTGGCCAGCTCTTTGTTAGCATCAACGCTCAACGATATATTGCTCTTATAGTCGTTTATAAACTGCGTCAAACCTGTGCCGACCTGAAAAGAACAACCAGCGAAGTCATACATAACTTCAAAAACGAAACAGAAGGATAAAGGAAAAGTAAAGCAAAGGAAGGAAGGGTGTTTACCATGCTCACCGTAGCGCCATATAAGGCCCACAGGTCTTCGATATTTGAAGGAAGGTGCGGCGAGGATCGGTCTGGTCAGCCAGTGCGATTCTATCCGTAATCTCACGACCAATCTCTAGCTGAACAGGGCTGGGAAGACCCCACCTTAGATGCCTCAGCGGGGCCACATCAGCAATCCCTCTAGAAATCACGATTGCCTTGGACATGTCAAAGGGTTGCTGGCACATGAACTCCCTGTCCAACCAAACCGCCGGATGACCCCCGGGCCCAAAGGGTACACCGGCAAAAGGCACCATCGATTTTGTGCCCGCAGAGAATGATTCGCCAGCAAGAGATTGGACTTTGTCAGAGGGCTTGGCCTTATCAGCACCATCTTTCTTCTGGCCATCAGTGACCTTGGGTTTTTTAGGTGGAGGAGCCTCTTGCTCACCGCTACCATCTCCCGCGGGATCAACCTTCTCGAGGACAAATCTCTTTTTCTTCTCGCCCGCCAGTGGCTTGGTCAGGGTCGTCTGCTTCATAATTTTGCCCGCCTGGGCCTTATTTGATGATTGTTTGGCTGGCGGCTGGGATCCAGAAGCTCCGGCCGCATCTTTCCGTATGTCGACCATAGGGAGCAAGGTTTTAACTCCTTCAAGACGGGCTCTCTCTCACCTCGCCGGCTGTCATTCGAGTACCCAACATACTGCGTTGTTCAAGAGCGTCCATGGTACCTACAAGAAACAATATTGATCAAACGACCAAGAAAATAAAGTGAATAAAAAGCAAAATGAAAAGCGATCTATAAATAAAAAGAATACAAGTAAAAATCCTACTCGGTGCTCTCGATCGAGGGGTTGCCCACAGATTCTCGCATTTAGACGGCATGTGTTTGCCGTGATGACACTCCCATACCAATCGGGGTCAGTCGGCAGTGGATCAACCACCACTAAGGGTTCACCAACGCCGGCTCCAGAAAGTCCGGCATGTCTAAGATAAGGCTCATTTACATCTAAAACCAGTCTCCAATTGAAAGCGCGGGGCTTGCACCTGTCCCTTACGGGTATATCCGAGCATCTCCTTCAAATCGGCTATAAACCCATCGTCAGCGAACTGAGTTTTAATACCTTTCAGGTGGTCGGTCTTAACAGAGTTCGCTGGAAGTTTTTCAAACGGCCACCCTACCCGGGATTCCACTTTCATGCATCTTTTATCCCATTCCGGCACCTTATCGGGAAGATCGAATAAGATCCGCGGCCTACCACTGCTCGACCTGCTACGCGGTTGAATATGTCCTGCACCGCCTTTTCGGTTAAAGCCATAGAAATACAGCAATGTTGGCATCGATGGCACGTGCCAGCTTCCACGGCTTTCTTGATCATAGCACTACGGCTAGCGGCTCCGGGGGGTTATCACCTTTTCGATCTGGTTAATCAGGTCGCTCAGCGACGTTTGGTCTTCATCCTCGACCTCACCTCAAGTGGCGCCCTCCCCGATCACTGCAACTTCCTCATCCTCTGAGTCAAATCCGACATTGATTGGTCCTTGTTCTTCTTCGACTACCTCCTCATCTGCATCGCTTGAGCTAGCCTCCTCCATGCTAACCTCATCAGAACCATAGCCCGCAGCAGCCATAGCTTCTTCGTCCGATTGTGTGTGCTCACAAGACATTCTGAAAAGGAGATAAGGCGAGGTGGATCAGTTTAATCACCCTAAACATAGAAGTCGGGCCGAGGTGAGAGTAATCACACCCCGACACCTCGCCCCTTTGCTTTCCTTAACAAGCAAACCCAGAAAAAAAATCCCATTCAAATTCCCCATTGAAAAACCCCCATTCAAACATTTGGTTTAACCTTAAACAACGATTTGGGTATTTATCTACTGATGGAATTCTGGGGTAAAAAGTACACGCATACAGAGGCAACGAAGATCCTCAATCGGAAAATCAAAAAACCCTAAGTTCTAATCAAGGGATTTATGACACTAACGGGGTTCAGCCTCAGGAAAAATCAAAAATCAAAGTAGCAAAGGCAGTAAAAGCATATAAGTTCATACCTGAATGATGAGAAGGGGGCGAAAAGTGTTGATTTTGCCTGAAATACGCTTGCCGGAACCTGCTTGCACTTGCCGAAATTCTCCCTTGCTATTGCCGGAATAATTTTCAGAAAAAGGAAAGTGGAAGAATGGGGGTGGAGGCCTCTATTTATAGGCAGAAATCGGGAGGGAAACGACGTTCGGGATTCAAAATTCAAGCGTCATAATTGCTAGGAATGGTTATCGAGTCCTCCTAGCCAATCAGAATAGAGGGCGGTTCAACTCAAACGTCGTGTCACTATACGTAACTGACGTGACGTTTCATGAACCCATACGTCCATTACAATCTCAGTCGCTCTGATCTCCACAGACGACCTCAACGCCGCACAGTCTGCGGCCTCAGATTACTATGGTCAGCAATATTTCGTCAAGCGGCTTACGGCCTCCATTCAACATGGCTTACGGACATCTAAGCTCATTGCTCCAAGCACGGCACTTTAAGCCCGATAGAACATTATCGGCGATTAAGCCTGTCCGCTACAATACATAGCATCTATCGGTAATTCGCTACGCGATACAAACACCGATCCAAGCCTGACAGAACGTTATCGGCGATTAAGCCTCTCCGCTACAATGCGCAGCGTACAACCGGTAATTCGCTACGCTATACCAACAATGGTTCAAGCCCGATAGAGCGTTATCAGCGATTAAGCCTGTTCGCTGCAATGCACAACATCTGTCAGTAATTTGCAACGCGATATTAACACTGATTTAAGCCTGATAGCCATTATCGGCATCTCTGTCACGAATGGCAACGTCAAGGCAACTTCATCCTTAGGAACTCTACTCACCGCCTTGGCGGGCACGCCAGGCACAGAGTAGGGGGCCATTGATATACCTGAACCGAAATGGGGCCCTGTTCATCTAGATTGGGCCTACTACCCTGGCCCAATAACAAAGGTATGGGGCCTCTATCCTCTCAGTCCACGATTCATAAGCCGGATCCTACCCGCCGTTCGTAAGCCGGGTCCAATCCGCTAACAGTAAGTCGGATCATGTCTGCTGGCCGTAAGCCAGACTACTCATCTCCGTGTGATTTCTACCCATATGGTCAAGCTAATATCAAGACAAGGCAATTATGAGTTCGTTGTCCGTTGTCCGCCATGCTTATCCAGACAACTGGCCAGTCCACTTGTATTTATTTGTATGATTATCTCTAATTATATCTATTTAAGTGTCTTGTCATGAACAGTAGGCCGACTTAGTCGAGGCCTATAAATATGGGATCACAATGTAATAGAAAGCATCTAAGAACTAATACAAGCAGAGCTACTCTGCCTATTTGTCGATTCTCTTGTGTTTACTCTCAAAGCACACCTCCGGCAGCTAAGTTCATACAATCCACCACCTTCTCTCCGGAGAAATCATACATATATAGCCATATATCCACGAAATACACTCGTTACCGCAAACTTGGTATTCATCGCAATATCAGTATCCCTCAAGTATAGGATTTTACCGTGTCAATCCCTTGAATCTAGGAGATAATCACAAGATTTAAATTATGGTTTAAATGATAGGATCGGAGCCTTTAAGGCTTAGGATTCTTTCCGTGATTATTCGTTATTACGGGTACGTGTGCTAAACAACCAGGAGGACTCTGGCCGACTTGCGTCGAGCTCCCGAGGCTATTATGGCCGAACTGCGCTGACCTAGCTCTGTTGCGTCCAGAACGACTTATGGTGGACTAAGGAGTGAGTCAGGCCGATCACCTATCTAGGGTGCTGACCCGCTTTTAGTCTTAAGGTGGGGCTCCTGGCCCTTAATGGTGTACTTTATCTGTATCATTTAATGCATAGTTTATTGTCGGAGTGACACGTGGCGGGACTCAGCCCGACCTCCGTCATAAGCCCTCCAGATCTAGCTGGGCTCTTAAGGTTAAGTCAGATCTGTTTGGAGGTGTAGCTCGGACGTGTTTTTCTAGGCTTGTAGAGTTGGTACGTGGGTCATTTAACCGTCACATCGGCTATCTACATCATTTCAAACGTCTACTTGTTGCTTTAAATTGGAATACGAGGATCAATTGCCGATTTCTTCCCCGAAATATCATGTCCAAACAGACCAATATTTTCAAGGGGGAGTTGGGGAGATGACAAAGATATTCCATCAATTAAGGAAAATGACAGTTTTTTCAAAACATTTGCATAAAGGACAAAACTATTTTTATTATAATTTTTAAATTCAGCGCCTCTTTTTCCAAAAGTAAAAAAAAAACAACTCAGTTTCTCTCTCATCCATCTTTTTTAAACACTTTTTTGGAACTCTTATATCTTTCAATCTAAAACTCCAAATTTGAAAATCCTTTCACCAAATTTTTTATTTTTTTTATGCCATTTATTTTGAGACCGCATTCAACATATTCAGACGTAATTTCAGAAAATCCGCTGTCGAAATTCACTATTATTCAAAATTCACTGTCGATATTCACTGTTTTTCAGGATTCACTGAGTGAATTTCGACAGCGAATCTCACAAAAAAATGATGTAATTATATCAAATCAAGTCTCAAAACGAAAAGAATCAAAAAAAATTAGAAAATCGGTGAAATTTTTATCGCGTTTAAATCTATAGATCAAAAGATATAATTGTTTGAAAATTGAGAAGGAAAAAAAGAAACCCAGGTAGGTAACGTGCGATTTGTTTTTTTATTAATATTTTTATTTTTTACTTTGTCCTTTAGCCTATAAAAGGAGGTTCTAAACGCACATCGGTTTCTACTTCTAGCACATATTTTTTGATTATTTTTTTACTTACACACACCACACACTTATTTAACACACCACATAAATATTACAACAATAAATAATTAAATTTCAGTCCCTAAATAATTACACTTTAGTCCATAATGAATACAAAAACAAATTTCCCTTTTCTTCTCCAAACCAAAAACCCTAATTTAGCTTCACCCTAATCCCCCACCTTCCAGCCGCCGCCCATTCTCCTCCTGAAAAACAGCCACTCCTTCCTCCACCCCAGCTTCCATGTTGCAGTTCTTCTTACCAAATCGCAATTCTTCTTCTCAAATCAAGTCCCAAATCGAAGCCCCTAAATCGAAGCTCTGCTCCGGTAGAGCTCGCCGGTGTTTTTTTACTTTTTATATTTTAAAGCTTGCCGGTGCTTCTGAAGAATCTGAACCCACATTTTTTTTAATGAAATTTCGAAAATGGTGGCATGGAAGGAGATGGTGGTGGTGGGAAGAAGAAGAAATTTTTTTTTTTTGCAGAACCTTCAAATTCGAAAATGGAGGAATGAAGAATGAAGGAAGATGGTGGTGGTGGTGAGGCATGTCTCGCTAGAAAAGAGGCACAAATGGAGTTTGGGTTGTGGTTAGAGGGGGGATGACTGGCTGAAGGTTTGGTTTGGGGGTGGTTTGATTTCCCGGTGGTTTATGGATGATTTTTAAGGGTTGAGAGTGACGGTGTTGGGTGGCGTGAAAAATGAGGGTTGTGTGTATGAAAAACGTAGAAGAGGGGTGGTTTGGGATGTTGGCCGGCCGGATTCCGCCATTGAAGTAAGAGGGACGGGTGGTTTGGGAGGGAGACGGTGGTGGACTTGATTTGTGAAAAGGAAAATGATTTTGTACAGCAATTTACGTGCCCCTTATCCGAAATTTGTGATTTTGTGGTCCAGAATTTTTGTGTTAATTTGTTTTCTTTTTAAGTGTTAAAATGTATGGTTATAAAGTGTTGTGTGGATGAATTATGTGCACAAATTCTGTGCCTAAATCACTATCCTTGTGAAAAAGCAAATGCAGAAGATGTGAGAGTTTGAGGGGAGGGATTATATTGTTTAATTTTGTTAACAAATAACTCAATTGTATTTTTTAACAGATATGGTATAAGAAATGGATTTTTTTATTATTTTTGTGGTGTGTCAAGTAACAAAATAATAAAAATATTTTTATGGTGTCGAAGTAATATTTTGTGGTGCTGGTAGAAAAAAAGTGTCACTAGTAGAAAGTGATGTGCCATTAGAACCTCCCTATAAAAATTATAAAAGTTGTCCTCTTGATTATAAAAAACATATGACTGTCATGTTACTTAAAAATATTTTAAAATGTGTCATTATCCCTAATTCTCTTTATTTTAATTTTGACCTTGCCAATTTTGAAACGAACGACAGCGTTCATTAGGGGTGAACAAAAATTTTAGAAGCCAAACCAATTGGCCGGACCAAATCGAACTAAACCGGAAAAACGTAAACCATGGTTTTTTGGTCGGTTTTCACATAACTAAAAACCAAACCATTTAATACAATTTGGTTTCGATTTGAAAAATTGAAAACCGTTTGAAACCGGACCAAACGGGATACCTTATATGAAAATTTTAAATTATCAGTCTGCTTAATTCACTCTAACTCGTTTAATTTAAATTCCTATTTGCAATATATTAGTTATCCATCATTAATTTCAATATTTAAACATTCAACTTGTTGCAAGTTTGCACGCTTTTACTTGATAAATCGATATCTTAAAAAACAACACAATGTGAATCAATTAATAGCCGCAACCTCTAATCCTATGTTCTTTTTGCTTTCTCAATACCAATATTTGAGATGACTCATCATTTTTTTTCTAATATGTGCAAAAATTAGTTACATTTAACCTATCTCACCCACTTACGAAAAATAATACATTCATATTTCTCATCTGATATCACTCAAATACTATTTTATCTTAAACATGTTGTTATTTATCTAAGTTAATTATTCTCGTAACTGACCATCTACAGATAGGGCTTTGTTGCATGTTAGGTGGTAGTTTTTTTAGGAAGATGGAAGTTCAATATTAATAATGTGTCAGTGTTAAATCTTCATTGGTGAATTGAAACGAGGAAAATATGATTAGTTATTATATTGATTAAGCCTAGTTAGGAAGTTCGGTGGTAGGTAACACATTTGTTAATTTGGATAATGGATGATGGTTTAGGGGGGAGGGGTTGATTTTTGGATCTAATTTTAGGATTGGTATAAATTGGTTCAATATAGATAATTTGTTACATCATCTCTTCGGCTTCAATCACATAGTAGTATTAATGTAACACATATATTACCATATGTTTTTTTTTTGGATAAATAGTGATTTTCAATCGATAATTTTATTTGTTCATAAAAACCGTGAAAAACCGGAACCAAATCAAACCAAATAGGACCAAACAAATTGTTTTAGCCTAAAAACCGTTTCAGTTTGTGTTGAAAATTTAGAAACCGTATAAAATGATTTTATTTTATAGACGGAAAAAACCTATCAAATCGGACCAAGTTCACCCCTAGCGTTCATTGCTCTCCAAAGTCCAAGCCCATGAAATGAAGCTTTGCTCTTGTAGGTGAGATATTGTGAGAAAAATAAAACGTAGGGGTAACAAGGGAAATACCGAAACGAACTGAAACCCGAACCCTAACTATAAAACCCACTGCGAATACTTTGGCATGACACCGTGTTCAGTTTTTGGAAGATAACGGCAGGCTTAGGAGTAAGCAGCACACCGGCGAAATCATGGCAAGTTCCTTATGGTGACCTTGTCTATTTCTTCGCGATTTAATTTCTGCGAAGTGCTTTAGTTTTGTTTATAGCCTTCAAATGACCAATCTGTTGTACTCTAATAGATTAACTTTGGCATTTTATGGTTTAATAATCTGGTAGGTTTTAAGCTTATTTATTGTTTTAATTACTGGGTTTCTAAAGATGAGTGAGATTATCGGTTTTTCAGAAGTTTGTTGATTAGGTCGGATATATGAACGAATGTTATTCGTGGCGATTAGTTTTGATGCAGAACGATTTATGTTTGAATTGTTCATTTATTTTTTCTTTTTTGTTTTGTCTATAGTCGAAGAGAAAGACCAGAGAGCCTAAGGAAGATAATGTTACCCTTGGGCCTGCCACAAGAGATGGTGAAATTGTGTTTGGCGTTGCCCACATTTTTGCTTCATTCAATGACACTTTCATCGTGAGTACTGTCGCTGTTATGTCTCTTTTTGTGATTTTGATGAGCGAAGTTTTATTTTTTCTTTTTGGCTCAAAAAGTTATTTTTTCTGTAATGCAGCATGTTACTGATTTGTCTGGAAGGGAAACCATGGTTCGAATTACTGGTAAATTTATCTTCTCTTGCGTTTGCTCTCTTCCATTTTTCGGTCTTTACCTGATATGTCTGGAATCTGCATAGTAGCTATTGCCAGTTTACCACTTGTTACATAGCAATCCCTTAGAGTAAAGGGAAAAGCAAGGAGGACAACGGATAGGCGAGATGGAGGTTGCGAGCATCCAGTTGGGTTCTATGGGTGCATTGCCCTTTTCCATTTCGTCCTGGATTTGTGGCCAATTATTATCATATGTGCTACATGTCTTTTTGTGCTATTTTACATTTCATAATGAATTAAATGGGGTAAAGAGATGATACTTAAGCCTTACAGAAGTTAACCCACGGCTATTACAAAGCAAATTAATGGTTGGCTTGGTTGCCTAGCTTAGACACGCCACACGTGAGAAAAATGAGGCTATCAGAATGATGGCTGCAATACACATATTACATGGAGTACTTTGAACAAGTACTGTTTGCTACCATCTTTTGGATTTAAAACCATTGGTTGAAGGAATACCTTGAAGAGTACAAAGCAAACTTTTATTTTCTTCCTGATCTTAACAGTAACTGCATTACCACTATATTTCTTCATATATTAGGCATATGTATTATTGCCCTTGCTTACAAGCAATTTAAACTGAACATGTGTGACCTTTTGACAAATAATGTTGCATATGAATAGATAGGGAAAACTTCAAAAGCTCCATATTTAGGTTCAGATCAAAGCATTGGTAGCATAAAGAATCACAATTTTCTTCTAACTTGAACATTGCCTGATGCCATAGAATCTAACATAGGCAAAACAGAATCAATGCAAGGAAAAAAAAAAGATGAGAGGAAGGTACCAAGCATACAAAAAAAAGCTAGGAAGGTGCTCGCTTAAGGGAGCAAAAGGCGATAAAAGAGGGCCACTTAGTCGACTGCTTGATCATTTTTCCTGCCTTGACCCACCTCCAGTCACCATTACCTTGCATCTCGCCTAGTTGTGCTCTTGACTACTACGACTTAAGCAAATTGATTTTGAATTGACCCACCATTCTCTTTTTGCTCTCCATGCTTATAGTGTCTCTGACTTGTTTATCTATAGTTATTATTGTGAGGGATAGAAGAATACCTGAAGGACTTCTGCATTATCTTTTCATTTGATCAATCGAAAATCTTCTGTGTATTTGGTGCTGTACTGTTATTGCAGAGAGTTGTCTAGTTCTTGGACGATATTGGCTTGAGATATGTATATTGTCTTTTCGCTGATGTTGAAGAAGTCAAATTAGCATGGAAACCTTTAGAGATGCTGATTGGAGCAGAAACTATCCATACTTTTTGGAATAAAAATAATAGCAGGAAAATGGTTGATCATCATAAAGAACCATGATTAAACATTGGTTGAAAGCTTTATGCATTCCAATTGAAGTTTTTGCTACATTTTGATAGAAATGCATCAGTATAACTTCCTTAACTTAGTTTGTGTATCTCATACTAACCTTGGTTGCACTTTGAATTTGTGTTCATTAAGTATACCCCCTATTATGAATGAGCGGCTTCGGATTCATCGGTATTTATGCATGTAAATTTTGTTACTTGGTGCCCTCCATCTAACCCTATAATTTTGTGGGTTCTGATGCATTCTTGTTTTGTTGATATTTTCGTTGACTACATGATTACAGGTGGCATGAAAGTGAAGGCTGATAGAGATGAATCTTCTCCATATGCTGCTATGCTTGCTGCACAAGATGTTGCTCAGAGATGCAAGGTTTGTTTTTTAAATATGCTCTGATGCAGTGTTTGCATGATCTTTTTTTGTTTGCAAATCAGCAAGGATGCTTCTTTCCTCTCTGTGTGGTAAATATGTTATAGGTCCTTGTTGTGTTTACTGCAGGAGCTTGGGATTAATGCCCTTCACATTAAACTCCGTGCTACTGGAGGAACAAAACCAAGACACCTGGGCCTGGTGCCCAATCAGCCCTCAGAGCTCTTGCTCGTTCTGGCATGAAAGTTGGCCGTATAGGTATGTACATGGCACAATACAGTATTCATTGCTCTCTTGCTTACACTTAGATTCTATTTTGCTGGGGTAGCATGTACAAATGAGAGATCATGATTCTGCTTTTAATATCCTACTTGCATTGCATGCATGTGAATGTGAATTTTTTCGGGTTTACTCGTCTGTTATTGCTATCAACTTTATGGCAAAACCGATATTTATATTCTTATAAATTGATCTTGTTGCGTTTTTTCTACCAGAGGATGTGACTCCAATTCCAACCGACAGCACACGTAGGAAGGGTGGGAGAAGAGGAAGGAGGCTGTGAACCATCATCTGCATGCAAATTTGTGCTTTTTTATCAGAAATTTCCTTAAGATGTCTCCTCTTATTTGAGTCAGTTTTGTAGTTCAGAATTCTATTTACTGTGTTTTGGATCATCGGGGTATTTTATGGAAAAGACTTGCATAATGTTGGATTTTACAAATGAATTGTTGTATGAATTTCATTATTTTACGTCTTTTCTTCTTTCCTGTGCGTGTGAGCTCTGCTTCTGAACTACTCGGTTTGTAATTGTGCGTGGCCTAGTGTACTTGATGTTATGCAAAACTGGGTTATCGGTTTTGGACATGGCTAGACTATTTGCACTGTTACATCATAAATCGGTCTTTGCTTGTTTTATGTCAATAATTTCTGGCCAATATATAATGCTGTATTACACATTCCTATAATAATGAAGACAGTTTTGCAATGATTTGGAAGAAACAAACAGAAATTGATTTGCAATAATTCTTCTATCGACTTAACGTTTCGCATGAAATTTTTCTTTCTTTCCTTTTAATCATTCATCTTCTTATCGGAAAATACTTTGTGAGGACTCCACGCGGTGAATCATTAGAAATTAGAAAGTCGTCACAAAATACCCCTTCTTACCACTCTGACTATCTAATTGCACCCATCCCTTTTTCCTGCACCCGTACGTAGTGCATTGAAACTTGAAAGCTACAGTTTTTGCCACATAAATAAATGGCTGATTCTCTATCCACATATAGTAGCCACATAATTCTTATCCACTTAATTATTTATTTGGTGTTTAGAGAAGAGCTTAAGTTTAAAGTTGTATGTAACTTGATCACATACTAATAAAATAAACAAAGAACAAATGGAACAGCAAGATGATCGAGAGAGCCAAGTGAAAGCTTTTGATGAGACCAAAGCCGGTGTCAAAGGACTAGTCGACGCCGGTATCACAGAGGTCCCTGCCTTCTTTATTCATCCACCAGAACGTCGCCGACAGAGCACAACCGGGGGATTCAGTTTTCCGATCATAGATCTTGAAGGGCTGTATAAAGAAGACTCGTCGGCGGCGAGGAAGCGCCAAGAGATAATTGAGAAATCACGGGATGCAGCGGCGACATGGGGATTCTTCTATGTGATCAACCATGGGATCCCAATTGGGGTTTTGGAAGAGATGATTGATGGAGTGAAGAGATTCTATGAGCAAGATACAGAGGTGAAGAAACAGTTTTATACAAGAGATGTGACGAAAAAGGTTGTGTACAACAGCAATTTTGATTTGTATAGTGCACCCTTTGCCAATTGGAGGGATACTTTCTATTGTATTATGGCTCCTAATCCTCCTCCTCCTCCTCAAGAATTGCCTCCGGTTTGCAGGTAACATATGCAACTACTAATTTCAATTTCACAGGTTGTTGTGGTATTTTGTTGTGACTTTACGAGCTAAATAATCCATCCTATATATTGCATGTGATCGATAATAACACTTAATTTGTTGCTTGCATATATGCAGAGACATTCTGATGAAATATTCACAGGAGGTTGAGAAATTAGGTTTGGTATTGTTTGAAATATTATCAGAGGCGTTAGGGCTAAAGCCAAATCACCTAAAAGACATGAATTGTGGGGAGGGGCTTCTAGTTATGTGCCATTATTATCCAGCATGTCCACAACCACAACTTACCTTAGGCACCAGCAAACACACCGATAACGACTTCCTCACTCTACTTCTACAAGATGAAATCGGTGGCCTTCAAATTCTTCATCAGAACCAGTGGGTTGATGTCCCCCCTATCCATGGAGCCCTTGTTGTCAACGTCGGAGACCTCCTTCAGGTCGATCGCTTTATATTCCTATAAATATATATATATATTATATTTAATGAATTACTCGATTCGCCATCAAAATAACAAATGATACATTTAAATTTGCAGTTAATATCAAACGACACGTTTAAAAGTCCAGAACACAGAGTATTGGCGAATTCATGTAGTAGCGGACCAAGAGTATCAGTCGCAAGCTTCTTTAGCACGAGCGTGCTACCTTCCTCAAGGTTATACGGCCCGATTAAAGAGTTGTTGTCGGAAGAGAATCCTCCAAAATATAAAGAAACTACGGTGAATAACTATGTAAGTTATTCCCTCAATAGGGGACTTGATGGCACATCTCCTTTGTTGGACTTCCTTCTGTAGTTGTAAGAAAAAAATATTACGTTGCAACTGTAACATCAAAGTAGTACAGATTTGATATAAGCATCCACCGAAGAAAATATAAGCTTCGTACTCAGGGGCGGACGCAGGATCCCGAGTAAGAAGGCGATAATTCTAAAAGAACTTCAATCATAAAAATGTATACTATTTCTTTTTTCTATCTCTTTTGATCCGGAAAAAACTACTATATATCGAAACACATGTTCTATCGGATATCGCAATTAATCAAAGGCAGTCGAAAAGGGAAAAAAAGAAGAAGCAAAAACACGACTTTACATTTTGCCTTTTATACAATAAAACACTACTATATACCGCAAGATCTAAACACACTAACCATTCTACTACTATGAATAAAAATTTCAAACACTACTGACTATGCTGGAAATCGTCTAGTAATAGATCCGGGCCGTATTTCCTTTTGTGACAACGATTCAAGAATGATCCGACATAAGGGATGATGTTTTTGGTGATTTTTAGACTGAGTCTGAGAGTTATTTCTCTCAAGTTGCCTACGTATCCAATTACTGTATCGGAATCAAGTCACTCGTTGTTCCTTAGGGTTGGTTATATATGGGGGACGATGGATCACTTTCCTTGTTCTACAAGGATTCGTATTATTTCTCCCTAAGGATAATCACACGCATATCATTATAATTTAGGGATAATTATGGAAATATTTAAATGTCAGGATCAGAGTCTTAATGACTCTAGATTCTTTCCTTACTTATCTTTAACTATAACCACGTGGGTTAAAAGTCAGGAATGCTCTGTCCAACCTGCGTCGAGCCCTCGAGGCCTCTATGGCCGAACTAGAGTAGTTTCTCCACACCAAGCCTTGACCGACATGCGGCGGCTGGTGGGGGTGTTCCTGCCGATCTTCCATGGGGTTTTAGACGCCCGCGAAGCGGTCTTTAGGGCTCCAAGCCCTTAAGGTTTGTTCTCATATGCCTCTCATTTATTGTATGATTATTTAGAGGATGACACGTGGCGTAGTTCGGGTCGGCCCTCATCAGAAGCCCCCAGATCTGATCCCACTTCATAGCCGATCAGATCTGCGCCAATCCTGCTCGGCCGTGATTATCCGACCTCGCATTTTGAATTCACTAGCTATCAGGTGGCAGCCTATTTACTCAGGCGTTATTTCTTTCCTGAAAAATGAGGTGTCGTTTCCCACACCCCAACAAGTGACGTCTGCTCACATCTGGGGGGGGTTATAACCCCCGTCGTATCAGTTTCATTCCCATTTCTTCTCAATTCCTATTAAATTGAAGACTCCGGCCATTTCTTCAAGCTCTTTGCACTCTAAACAGGTAAGCTTCTTATCTTCTTCTTCTTTCTGCCTTTATCTTACTGTTTTATTTTTGTAGTACTTCCTAGGGCATCATGCCCCTCAGTACATCATGCATGAGTTGTACTCTTTGGGTGGTGTCCTTAGCATTTTTCATCACAACCTTTCTGAGTCTGACTTGCAGCTCAGTTCTGATCGTCTGTCCTGCAGACTTGGGAAGTTTGTCCTTTGAAAACATTCTGAGTCTGACCTGCAGCTCAGTTCCAATCGTCTGTCCTGCAGACTTGGGAAGTTTGTCCTTTGCAAACTTTCTTACGCTTATGAATTTAAAAACTAACAATGCATGTATGCGAAATTTGAACTTTATTATCATAACTGATGTTCTATTACATCTTATTAGAGAACAAAAATTGAAATATAAACTAAACATAAGGAATAAAGTCTGGAACCTGTCCTAGACATAGAACTTTCTCAAGTTGGTGGCATTCCAATTGCGTGGGATGGTCCTGCCATTAGCGTCAGTTAGCTGGTATGCTCCCTTTCCATGTACCTTGACCAATTTGTAAGGGCCTTCCCAGTTCGGATCATGTTTGCCTTGGGGGCCTTACCTGCTTACCTCATTCATTCTGAGCACCAGATCTCCCTCTTTAAAGTATGAATGCTTAACTCGGGAGTTATAAGATCGGGAAATCCTTTGTTTATACTTTGTCATTCTAATGAATGCCACATTTCGAGCTTCTTCCAGGTCGTCTTTAGAATGCCTGAGCTCAGTTGACTGCTCTTCTTTAGAGTAGAGCTCTGCTCTGGGCGAGGTTAGGCCGATTTCGTTTGGAATTACTGCTTCACACCCATACGCTAAGCTGAATAGAGTTTCCCGTGTGGCCGAGTTAGCGTTGTTCTGTACGCCCATAATATGTTGGGCAAATGCTCGACCCAAGATCTCGATTTCCGTCTCACATTCTTTGACCAAAGACGACACTTAATGCTTCTTCACACACTACTAAATATACATACAAAGTTTCTCCTTCCAAAAAATTTGTTAGTGTTGGCGGCTCGGCCAAGTATGACTTCAATTCTTGAAAGCTTTATGGTATCTTCGTCCCAATGAAAGGGACTAGCTCTTCTCAAAATCTTGAAAAGGGGCAAGGCACGCTGTGCCGACCTGGAGAGAAGCCTATTCAGAGCTGCTATTCGTCCGGTCAGTCTCTGTACTTCCTTAATGCTTTTGGGAGGCGACATAGTCTTTAACGCGTCAATCTTATCAGGATTAGCTTTAATTCCATCTTTGGATATCATGTACCCTAGGAATTTGCCCGACCTAACCCTAAATGTACACTTTTTGGGGTTTAGCTTCATCTGTGTATGCCTTAGCACCTGGAATACTTCTCTGACATCTAGTAGATATTGATCAAGAGACCTGCTCTTGACTAGAAGGTCGTCCACATATACCTCCATGCATCTGCCGATCTGCCGGGCGAATATCTTGTTTCTGACCACGCGTCGTTGCTCAGCGTTTTTAGTCCGAGAGGCATGGTGACATAGCAATACGTCCCAAACTAAGTAACAAATGAGGTCTTCTCTGCATCCGGAGGATCCATAGCAATCTGATGGTATCCCTTATACGCATCTAAGAATGTAAATACTTCATATCCTACTGTTGAATCAATAAGACTATCAATCTTTGGCAGCGCATAAGAATCTTTAGGACATGCTTTGTTGAGATCTGTGAAATCCACTCACATTCTCCAGCTCCTATCCGGCTTTTTGACCATTACCGGATTTGCCAACCATTCTGGGTACAAGACTTCTTTAATAATATTTGCTTGAAGCAGCTTGGTCACTTCATTTTCAATCGCGGAGATTCGTTAAGGGACGAAGTGCCTTTTCTTCTGCCGAATAGGCTTCTTGTTTGGATCGACGTTCAACTTATGCACAGCTAATTCTGGGGATAGACCTGGCGTATCTTCGGTCTTCTATGCAAACACATCTCAAAATTCCTTTAAGAGATTTATCAAGGCTCATTTATGTGAGTCAGGGACCCAAGAGCCCATATCCACAGTGAAATCTGCATGTTCGTCCCATAGGCGAACAACTTCTGTCGGGTCTTCAGACGACCAACTCTCCTCGTCTTCGGAGAGTAATTCCTCAATACTTACTTGTTGAACCATAGTTTTCCCGTTCACAGTTTACATGTAACAGCTCCTGGCTGTTTCCACATCACCATTAATTTCTACTGATCCTTCCCCTGTTGGGAACTTCATGTTGATATGAGTGGAGATATCGGCTACCGCATCAATCAATCAAATTTGGTCTTCTTATGATCAAATTATACGCGGAATGAGCTTTCACAACCACATAACTAACTATCAGGGTCCTGCCCTTTGATTCCATTCCAAAAGTGGTAGGTAGCTTAATCATTCCCACTGGATGAACTGGGGGTCCAATAAAGCCGAACAGAGGTGATAAGACAGGTGTTAATTATGCATCTTTGAGCTCCATATCTCCGAAGACATTACAATAGGGCACATTTACAGCACTGCCTGTATCAACGCAGATCCGCTTAATCAAGTTTTTATTCACTACCGCCTCTATCACTAATCCTTCGTTGTTTATCACCAAAGGAACGGAGTCCCTGGGACCATAGGTTACTTCTCCAGAAAGCCTTTGCCTTTTGTTTGATTGAGAATAAGCAAGCGGGACTGCATCGCTAGTGTCTTCCGTTCGAGTGGTGCTGTTCGGCCCACCGAGATCGTATTAATTGTGTTTATGGGGCGGTTGTCCATCTGACCATCAGGGTCTGGCGTGTGGTCTCTTCTTCGTCAAAACTCATCCCTGTTATCTCGATCATGATAATGATTCCTTCGTTTAAAATCACCTCGGCCACGCGGTTCGGGCTATTGAGACCGGTCTACGACCTCATCCAACTTTCCTTCCATTACTGCCGCATCGATATCTCTTATCAAATCGCGACACTGCTCTGAGTCATGGCCAATGTCTTTGTGATACTTGCAGAATTTATTGGGATCGCTTTTTTTCCGAGGTCCTCTCATCGGTGGTGGAATCCTTGCTATTCCTTTCATTTCCATAATTGCGAGAACACCTTTCGAGAGACATTCAACGGGATAAAGTCTATGTCCTGTAGAGCTCCCTTCTTTTTCAGCCGATCTGAGACAGGTGTTGTTACTCGATCCCAGAGAGATTTTCTCTTCTTGCCTGATTTATTTTCAGACTTGTTCTTCTTACTTTCACCTCTTTCCATCTCTCTCTTCATCTTATTGGCTTCCTCCCCTTGACAATGCTTATAAGCCACATCTAAGCATTCTTCCATTGTTTTGGGGGAGTTTACTATTCAACTTGGCGTGCAGCCGTCCCTCTCGTAGACCTGCCACGAAAGAGGCAACTAAGATACGGTCATATGTATCTCGTACCTGTGTGGATTCCTCATTAAATCGTTTGATGAAGTGGAGGACAGTCTCGTCTTGTCTCTACTTTAGTGTAAGAAGATGGGTTTGATTTCTCTGGAATAGACGAGCTGCGATGAAGGCGTGGACGAACTTCCGGGTGGGAGCTCCGAAGTCGGAGATCAACCTCGGCGGAATCTTGTTGAACCATTCCCGAGCTCTTCCAGTGAGCATTGCGGGGAAGATCTTACACTTCATCTCATCATCAGGCGTTGTACAAATTCATGTGAGATATGTACTCATGCATATGATAATAAGGATCCTTAGATCCATCATATGGCTCAATCTCCGGAATTTTGAATCATGTTGGTTTAGGATAGCTATCGATGTACTCTGTGAATGGCGGCCTTATGAGAGGAGCTCATATGATCGTCGCCCAATGATTGCATCGATTCGGCCCTGGGCAGTCGTTGGGTGGTAATTAATATTCTTTCTCTCGGTGTGGAAATTAGATTCTACAACTTCTTGTTTTTTGAGAGCCCCCTAGGGGGATCTGCCTCTGAAACATCTGGGGGATCTCTTCCCTTCAATGTTTCCTCAAATATAACCTTAAGGGTTGTGTTATCCATATTTTTCAAAGCTTCCACCAACGCCTGGTTGGCTGGATCTTGAAGAACCGGATTAGGTTGGTGAGTCTGATCCTCAGTAGGGTTTGTACCATTTTGGCCGGTGCGGTATGGCCTCCATCACAGGTGGTGGTGGCTCCACCTCTTTGTGTTGGATCTCTTTGGATCTGCGTTACTTTCTTGCATGTGTTCTTGGCCATGGTTAATGAAAAAAAACTTTCTGTGGATTCTTGAACAATTTGTTAGAAAAGAAACCCTCATTCTAGCACCAATTGACGATGCTAGAAATCATCTAGTAATAGATCCGGGCGGTATTTCTTTTTGTGACAACGATTCAAGAATGATCCAACAGAAAGGATGATGTTTTTGGTGGTTTTTAGACTGAGCCCGAGAGTTATTTCTCTCAAGTTTCCTACGTATCCAATTAATGTATTGGAATCAAGTCCTTCGTAGTTTCTTAGGGTTGTTTATATATAAGGGATGATGGATCTCTTTCCTTGTTCTACAAGGATTCGTATTATTTCTCCCTGAAGAGAGTTTGAGAAAGTAAATAATACTTGAGTAAACTTCAACTTGGTTTATTCATCATAAAAGAGTGAGTATAAATAGGTACAAGTAAGTGAGAAAGGTCCTAGTAGAGTATAAGCTAGGAGAGAGCAATTAATTACTAGAGTCGGTTAGTATTAATTGCTAGAGTTGTCTATTACCTAATAAGACAAAATAGAGTTACTTTATGACTTTATGACATATTAATTGTTTATTCAATACAATTAATATGTCTTACAATTAATATGTTACATTAATGTAACGTAATATTTCCACACCCCTTCAAACTGGGTTGTATATGTTTATCTGACCAAGTTTGCTACTCAAATCTCTTTGAACATAAGTGGCGGAATGGCCTTGGTGAGAATATCAAGATTACGATCCGTTGAGGAAACATCTGGAGTTGAATAATCTTGGCATCAATCTTCTTCCTTCGTGAAGTGTCATGTCAATGTCCACATGTTTGGTTTTATCATGATGGATGGATCTCTCGCCATGCATAAGGTGAATTATTGTCACAAGCAGAGTGTGATAGAGTTCTTTGAATAGGCTTTGAAGTTGATAAGGACTCTTTTTATCCATAGAGCTTCACAAATACCCAAAACTAATGCCCTGAGTTCAAACTTCAAGATCGCTTGCTTACAGAGGCAGAGGTTGTTTCTTGCTCCTCCAGGGTGACAAGATTTCCTATACATAAAACAAGAGGCTGAAGTGGACCTTCTGTCTATGTGGCGACCATTAATCGACATCAGTGTAAACCTTGATAGATCTCTCAGTGAGACTTGGTGAAATGCAGGCCTTGGCCAGAGTGGATTTCAAGTACCTCAAGATCTCCTGTTCACAACATCCCAATGTTGCTCAAGAGGGCAATGCATGAAGCGGCTTACCAGATCGACTCATATGCAATATCAGGTCTTGTATGGGATAGATAAATGAGTTTCCCTACAAGTCTCTGATATTGATCCTTCCTGACAGCAATGTCACCATGCAGCAGGGTATTACTGGGGTCTACTGGGGATACAAGAGTTTGCGCCAAAGATACCGAGTTTCCTTCAAAGAGTCCAAAGACATATTTCCTTTGAGAGATAGAGATACCCTGGTTGTTTCTTGCAATTTCCATACCAAGGAAGTATTTAAGATAGCCCAAATCCTTGACTTGAAACACCTTTGCCAGTAGGGTCTTCAAATTTTGGATCTCAGTAGAGTCATCACCGAGAAGGATGATATCATCCACATATACAATAAGAATGGACCTTCTCTGGTTGGTTGTCTTGATAAACATAGTGTGATCTGAGTTGCATTGATGATATCCAGCAGCTTTGACCACAGTAGTGAGTTTCCCAAACCAGGCTCTTGGGGATTGCTTCAGGCCATATAGAGATTTCCTGAGTTTGCATACCTTGCCCTGAGTGTGAGGATTGACAAAACCAGGAGGTACATTCATGTAGACTTCTCTCGGTGAGGTCACCATCGAAAAGCATTTTTGATATCCAATTGATGTAGAGGCCAGTCAAGTTGGACAAATAAAGAAATCAAGACTGACGGTGTTCGATTTTGCCCTGGTGCAAGCGTTTCTTTATAGTCAATGCCATAAGTTTGAGTGAAACCCCTTGCAACCAACCTGGCTTTGTACTTGTCAATTGTACCATCGGCATTGTATTTGATAGTGAATAACCATCTGCACTGGTATTTGTCTTCTTGCCTTTTGGAAGAGTTGTGAGATCCCAAGTATGATTATCCAGGAGGGCAGTCATCTCTGTTTTAACAGCAGTCTTCCACTTATCATTTTGAAGAGCCTCCTGAATATTGTTAGGAATAGAGTGAGAATCCAAGTCCTGTGTAAACATGGCAAATACATGAGACAACTGATCATAAGATAAATAAGTATGAATAGAGTGATCAGTGCAAGATCTCTTTCCCTTCCTAAGAGCAATAGGCCTATCATCAATGTCGTGAGTGCGAGAATCGTGTAGATTGCCGAGTGTCATGAGGCTCTGGGTCGTGAGGCTGCTGGGTCGTAATATCAGGTTCGATGAGGAGTGAGAGAGAGTCGAGAGGTGTCTTTGAGGTTCGATCTGCTTGAGAATCGATGGAGTTCTTTGAGGTTAAGAGTTTCTTGAGGAAAGGATTTAGGTCAATTTCAATCGGTTTCCATCGGTGATCGCCTCGAGTGGACTTCTTTGTAGTAGGGATTCCTTTGAAAAATTTGACATCCATAGAATTGTAAAATCTCTTTTACGAAGGAGAGTAACACTTGTAGCCTTTCTGTCCTTTGCATATCCTAGGAAAATGCACTTGTGAGCTTTGGGATCAAGTTTGCTTCGTGTTGGGCATGGATATAGACAAAACACAAGACAACCAAAGATTTTTGGAGGTAATCGGGAAATAAGATGGGGGGAGTGTGTGGCGTAGGGTTTTGATAGGAGTTTTGAAGCCTAACACCCTTTGGGAAGTCATTGATTAAGTATGTGGAAGTCAATATAGCTTCACCCCACATATATTTTGGGACATTTGTGGTAAACATGATAGACTAGCCATTTCTAGCGGATGCTCTGTTCTTTCTCTCAAGAACCCAATTTCTTTGAGGGTCTCAACACAACTAATGATATGGACAATTCCCTTATTCATCAAGAAAATGGCGAGATTAGACTCATAATATTCAAGAGCATTGTCGGTCTTCAAAATTTTGATCTTAGTGTCAAAGCGAGTGGAGACCATGTTGTAAAACTCTTGAAAGATGGATCCAACTTGATTTATCCTTCATTAAAAATAACCAAGTGGTTACGTGTGGTCATCTATGAAGGTAACAAACCACCTCTTCCCTGTTATGCTTTTTACTCTTGAGGTCCCCATACATCCTTTGTGAATTAAGGTGAATGGTGTGGATGGTAAGTGAGGTAATTTTGCATACACATGATTTGGTGAGTTTGGAAAATTGACAAATATCACATTGAAGATCATTCAAATTACAACCTTTAAACAATTCGGGATCTATAGACTTTAAATAACTAAAAGCGGGATGTCCTAGTCTATAATGCCATAACATGATATTGTCAAGGTTTTGAGTGCAAATTTCTTGAGGCGATTCGAGTCTTGATCTTACTGTCTTGGCGAGAGGTCGACCACATATAGTCTCGAGCACGGTTTAGCGAGTCCCCAATCACCGCCTTTGAGGAATGATCCTGGAAAGTGCACGATTCTCATTAAAAACAACGATCCAGATTCAAATCTTTAGTAAGTTTTCTTGTGAGATGTGAGATTGCAATCTAATTTTGGAACAAATAGGACATCATGTAGGCATATCTTATTAGTAAGTTGCACCTTACCAAAACCTTTTGCACTAGAGATAGATCCATCGCCAGTCTTAACATTGTGAATTTGGGGACATGGCTTAAGTTGAGTAATGAGATTTTTATTACGGTCATATGGGATGAGGCCCCAGAATCAACAATCCAGTTTCATTACTAATAGATGAGTAGAATTTACTGTCTTGGCATGAGAGGCTATGTCGGTAGAGTGACTACCCTCCTTTTGTTGAGTTAGGAAGGCTTTGAAAGCGACAAGTCGTGCATTCAACTGTTGTCATCTTCTTCCTCACTTATGTATCCATACGACTTTCCTTGGCAGGTCTTGAGGTTTTGGAGGAGTTAGGCTTGCCATGTAGTTTCCAAAGCAAGTGTCCTTGGTGTGATTTGTGCGTTTGCGGTGGTCACAAAACGACTTCCCGCTTTTATCAAGAAGCTTCCGTAAGCCTCAAGAACCTCAGCAGGTTCCTGACGATACCACAGGTGGCACTCTCAGTAGGGTTGTCGGCGGGGAGTTCATAGCATCACTTTCCTCCTGCTTTCCTCATGTTTGACCTCGGCAAACATGGATTTGAGATTTGGGAGAGGTTTAGTAGCGAATTCTACCTCTAACATCATCAAGAGTAGGATTCGATCCAGTGAGGAACTTGAATACTCTCTTCTTTTCTATGATGTCTTTATAAAGAGCAGCATCCTTGACATCATTCCAGGAGTGAGTTTCCAACATATCTAGGTGTTGCCATGCCTTAGATAGTTGGTTAAAATATTGAGTCACAGACATATCTCCTTGTCTGCAGCAGTTTTGAATTTGAGCTTCAAGCTCATAGACCTCGATGTATTGTCTTTCTTGGAGTAAAGATCCCTGGCATTATCCTGAGATCTCCTTTGCGAGTATCATACATCATAAAGTTCTCACTAATCTCTTTTGTCATTGATCTTGTGAGAATGGTCATGACTTGATTTTTAGTAGTATCCCATGCTTCAAATCCTGGGTCATCTTCTTGCAGGGGCGGAGTTTAGTGCCGGATGTATCCCATCTTACCTTGTCCGAGATGTACATTTTCATAGATCTTGACCACAGCAAGTAGTTGTTGCCATCAAGTCTATGATTAGTGTAAGATGAAGAGTCGGTGATCCCGGTCTGCACGAGGCGGTGGGACTCAATCGAGGGTGAGGAAGCTTGAGATAATGAAGACATTCTTGATTCAAAGAGGTACCGAGTTTGCAGCGGATTCAGGAGTTTAAGGCTCTGCTACCATGAAGAGAGTTTGAGAAAGTAAATAATACTTGAGTAAACTTCAACTTGGTTTATTCATCATAAAAGAGTGAGTATAAATAGGTACAAGTAAGTGAGAAAGGTCCTAGTAGAGTATAAGCTAGGAGAGAGCAATTAATTACTAGAGTCGGTTAGTATTAATCGCTAGAGTTGTCTATTACCTAATAAGACAAAATAGAGTTACTTTATGACTTTATGACATATTAATTGTTTATTCAATACAATTAATATGTCTTACAATTAATATGTTACATTAATGTAACGTAATATTTCCACACTCCCTAAGGATAATCACACACATATCCCTAAAATTTAGGAATAATTATGAACATATTTAAATGTCAGGATCAAAGCCTTAATCACTCAAGATTCTTTCCTTATCATTAACTATAACCACGTGGGTTAAAAGTTGGGAATGCTCTGTCCGACCTGCGTCGAGCCCCCGAGGCCTCTATGGCCGAACTGGGGCAATTCCTCCCACCAATCCTTGATCGACCTGCGGCGGCTGATGTATTATTTTTATATGATTAAATATACGTAATATTATTATGTTTTATGAACGAATTCTATGTAAAATATGTGAAATTATGATATAATTAGTATAAAATATTAATCTTTATAGTTTAGTATAGTTAGTAGTAAAAGTTAGTATTTATAGTAAAAGTTGTAGTTTTTACGGTTTTAGTGACGGAGTATTGTGTCTATTTTACACGGGTATTTTGTGTTTATTTCATTGCAGAATCCTAAGATAAAGCTGAAATCCGAGTATCGACATTTTTGAAGTCAAATTCAAGTTGTTGGAAGGAAGTTATAAAGCGTCAACGATGTAAATGGTCGGGGATAATTGTTTCTTAATCTAAGAGAATGACATGTATTGGGAATGGCTCGTTAAAAGACATTTTACGGGAAAATGTTCTTCACGAAAGTTGAAGATCTTCATATAAGATTTCTAAAGCACTTTAAATCATGAAGATTAGAGGTCTACAACTTAAATGATGGTCAAGTGGCTAATTGATTCGTACTATTGAAAAATCTCGAAAAGGACACGTAATACAAATGGCTCATCGAGAATGTATTTTCTGAAGAAGTGGTCTTGATGAAAGTTGTAGAGAATTCAACGAGATTTCCAATGAATCTTGAATCATGTCATTTGGAGTTCGGGAATGCAAGTTATGAATTTTACAAGATAATGATATAATTATATAATTATATATAATTATAGGTAATCATTACCTTCTCTAACCGCTCACATGGGAATCATCATTAGTAACATGGGGCAATCATTACACGGACCGATCCGGCAAAAATTCGAGGACCGGTCCGGGAAGGAGTTTTTCTATAAATAGGGATGCTGAGAGACTCACTTTGTGAGTGTACCAATATATATATATACAATATTCTATATATATTCTCTATCCCTCTTTTTTTAGTTTGTAAATAGGCCCTATGCCAAAATAAATAAAGTAGTAGTAGTATCGTAGTAATGCTCGGAAATTATCGGAAGTTCGTTGTTCTTTGAAGTCGTTGTAATGTCCGGAAAAGACGATTTCTAAGTCGGCGATTGTAATCGGGTAATTTCTATAATAATTATGTTTATGTTTGTTATTTTCTTCTTTTAGTTTTTATAATGTTATTAGGCTAAATCTAATAACTAGCCAAAGTTATGTAATCGTATTATTTCGATCTTTTCGTTAAAAGAATGATGTTAAAATAAAAATGATTAAAATTGAGTTAAAATGAATCTTTTTCTATTTCGCTACGTAAATGATAACATATTCGGAATAGCGTAATCAATCATGATGAATACCACATATAACTTTGACGATGAACCGACCGGAGAAGTCGGGATATGAGTAAAAATAGAAAAACCGGAGGGTAAAATTGGCCGTCGATTAACGGAATCCTATTTCCTACCCGGAAGCGATTTGTCCTAGTAAAACAAATCTTATTAAAATTTGTACTCGAGATCTTAATAATGTTAAAATCACGATTTAATTGAAACTACACCGTTTGTATTAAATCGATCCGCTTGACAACCGGAGCCTCTTGAATAACATCGGCCATCGACAAATGGAATCACCTCTTTTATCCGGGGTAGATTTGTACTCGGTACTGTTTTGACTAACTAAGTTTAGCATGGGGCGGTTGTGGACATTGGGTGATGAAAATTTGACATATGACAATTTCATACGCTCGTGTGAGGAGGAATTGTTGACATTAGAGTACACCGTTTCATTTACTCAATTGGACCTAATAAAAGGAAGATCGAACACATTCTATTAATTGAAAAGATCGAATAAATTGATTACATATACTTTGGCTAGTCTAGTCTATAAACTATATATTGGTATATATATATATATATATATATATATATATATATATATATATATATATATATATATATATATATACTATTTTTGTACATATATATATATATTTATATATCTATATATATTATATTAGAATAACTTTTAAATTACGCATTTATTTTATGTTGGTTAGAATAGTAGTAATCATGTTATAAAATTGCGGTTTAGATCGAGTTAATAGCGGCTCTTTGGTGTTTAACCACACTTAAAAGAATTACCACTTTTTCCACGAGGATTCGACACGACTCACCACTTTATCACTACAATTTGACCCGGTACACTGCGCCGGTTAGGATCCGTCTAACCTAGAAAGGTCTGTCCCTTTCTTGGCGCCGTTTAAGGCTTGGTTTTGGTGACGTCGACTTTACGGCGCCGTTGCCGGGAACAAAGTCGCTTTTTTTTTGTGTCTATGGTTACTACTTGTATTAGCTTAAAAATTCTCGAGGATAAACCAACACTCTTCTTATCACATTTCTTTTTTATTTTTATTTGGTATCTACTTTCTTTTAGTACCAATTTTCTTCTTCTTTAAAACTCGAGCATTTTTTTATTTTCGTTAGTTGATGACCGAAGCGGTAAAGCCTCACTTACTCCTTATAAGCTGATATAAGCGCTTACGAAAAGCGATTATGGATAGAGAGTAAGCGTGGTCAAACCGACTTAGGACTCCTTGGAAAATCTCCAGCGGAATCATCTTCTAATAAAAATAAAGAAATGGCTCAAACTAGTGATGAAACAAGCGAGCAGAGGATAGATCATGCTTTAGGGCATGGCCAAAACCCTGTTAACCCTAATAATAATCAGAATAATAATAATAGGAACAATCAAGATCGGAACCGAGAATAATCGTAACAATCCGCCAAACCCAAGACCTATCTCGTGATCAAAGCTGTTAGGAGAAACCGGACTAATAATCCCATACTTTTACCTAATAAAGGAGCGAATAATTTGAAATTAAATCTCATCTGCTTTTTGGTTTAATTGGCGCAAGAGCCCAATTTCTAGGAGAAGATGATGAAGATCCACATCATCATCTCTATCACATTTGAAGAACTATGCAATACTGACCAAAAGTCAAGGTGCTCATAAGGAATTAACGAGGATGACTATGTTTCTTTTTCTCTAAAAGGAAGAGCCGAGATTGGTTTATGTCTCTTCCACACCACTCGTTAACTAGTTGGGAGGATATTCAAACCGAATTTACGAAACAATATTTCACTCAGGACGGAATTTGGAATTAAAGGTCGAGGTTGCTAACTTTAGACAAGGATCGAAGAAACACTTGGGAATGCCAGGAAAGGTTTAAAAATTGTTAAGAGCTTGTCCCGATCATGGTTATTCCTTAGATATGCAAATTCAACTTTTACGTCGTAAACTAAGAAAGGATTCACGTGCGATGTAGATCATGCATGTGGTGGTTAGATTAATGATGAGTGAAGCTCAAACAGTTTACGATGCTATAGAAAAGATTTCCAAAAATAACAGAATGTGGGAAACCGGTTCTAGCACTAGAAAAGTAGCTTTTACAGGAGAATGTACATCAAACACGGAAGTTCTAGCACACTTGGAGAATTTGAGTAGAAAGTTTGATGGATTACAACAAGGTAAGAATAAAAATTCAGAAAATAGTTTGCCAACTGAATACTCAAATCATGATAATGTGTCATTAGGGATAGAAGAACCAACAGGATATTCAAGAGAGGAGGTGAGTTTTCTTCAGCAACATAGGAATTTGAACAATGCATATTCAAACTCGTTTAATGCTATTAGAAGAGACCACCCAACTTTTAGATGGTCTGAAAACCCTAGTAAGCCAGGACAACCGCCATATCGATTCGATATAAAAATATGAATAACAATCAAGTTTATCAAGGAAATACATCTAATCGAATTTACAATCATTACAAGATCCTATCCTCAAACATACCACTCAAAGTATACGGTAACTTTCGAGTTCAACTCAATCTGCAGAAGGGGTTGAAAAATGGGAAAAGCGATGGAAAATATGATGGGTGTAGTATCTACTCAAGCTAAGAATATGGAAACAATGATGACTTCTATAGGTTCAGTCAGTAAGGATATGAGTTCAATGAAAACATCTATGAATGGACATGATACCAGAATGAGAACGATAGAAGCTTCATTAAGAAATATGGAAGATCATTTGAGTAGGGAAGGTGAACGTAACAACAGTAGACCTCCTGGAGGATTACCAAGTAATACTGAAAGAAACCCAAGAGAGGTAAATGTTGTAGTTACGAGAAGTAGGAAACTCTCTACGGTAGTAATGGAGTAGAAAACTTCGGGAATAATGAAGTAGAAAATGATTTAGATAAAAATGAAGAGACTAAAGATGAACTTGACTTTCTTGATGAGGAAGAAGAAATCATAGAGAATTTCTTGAAAAGGAATAGAAGTTTGGAACACGAGAATGAAGGTGAGAAATGGGTAAAAATCCTAGGATTTTGAAAGATCCCATGGATAAAGATTTAAGGAATCTATTTAAGGAACATGTTAGAATAGAAGATAAAGAAAACAAGGATGAAAAGCAGGAAAAATCGAAGGAGTCAAGTAGAGATTGATCAGAGGAACAATTTAAAAGAAAAATTCAAGAACACGAAACATGGCGATCAAGTAATACTCAAAAGTTTAAGGATAAAGGAAAAGAGAGAATGACTTGGAACCAAAGGTTATAGATTTAGAGTCTTTACATTTTCCACCTAAAGATCAAATTAAAAGATTAAGGCGATCGAAGTATGCTCGTTTCCTTGATACTTTTCGTCATATTCATGTTAATATCCACATTATCGAAGCTCGATAAATATACTGCCTATGGAAAGTTTTTGAAGGATATACTATCAAATAAGAAAAAATTAGAGGAATATGAGAATATATGCCAAAATGAAGAATGTTTACGCAATTTTGCGGCATAAGTTACCACCTAAACTGAAAGATCTGGAAGTTTTACCATTCCATGTGAAATTGGAGGATTTACATTTAAAAGGTCTTATGTGATCTTGGAGCTAGTATAAATCTCATGTCTTATGAGGATTATAGAAAGCTAGGCATAGGAAAGCTTACTAAGTGAAATGACTCTGCAAATGGCAGATAGATCGATTAAGTACCCTAAAGGAATAATTGAGGACATATTGGTTAAGGTAGACAAGTTCTATTTTCCAGTAGACTTTGTAGTTATGGAAATGGAAGAAGGATTTTCAGCGCCACTTATCTTAGGACGTCCATTTCTAGCTACAAGGAGAACTTTAATCGATGTTCAGAAAGGAGAATTAATTTTGAGAGTCAATGAAGATGAAGTTGCTTTCAATATTTTCAAAGCTATGAACCATCAATATACATCACAGAATCATGTTCTTTTATAGAAGATATTCATTACATCTATGATAATCGATTTACCAACTTTTGAAGACAGATTAGAAGAATGCTTAACTCTATCCATCTATAAAGAAGATGAGGAAGACATTGAAATGAAAGAGATAATCCTTTCTCTAAAAGAAGGAAGTTTTACTTTTAAACCACCATGGCATAAGTATTTGGAATTAGAACTAGAAGGACCAGTTCTTAAATCATCAATAGAAGATCCGCCTAAGAATCTGGAATTGAAACCGTTACCTTTAAATCTGAAGTATGCTTTTCTTGAAATTGATAATCTATTACCAGTTATTATTTCATCAACTTTAGCGGAGCAACAAGAAGATCAATTATTAGGAATGTTGAAAAAGCATAAGAAAGCTTTTGGATGGGCGATTGCCGATATTCGAGGTATTAGTACGAGATATGTGTTCATAAGATAATTACGAAAGAAGATGCTAAACCTTGTATTCAACATAACGCCGCCTCAACCCAAATTTGCGTTAATCGTTAAGAAAGAGGTTATTAAGCTATTAGAAATGGGAATAATTTTTCCTATATCGGATAGTGAATGGGTAAGTCAACTCAAGTTGTACCAAAGAAAGGAGGTTTCACAAGTGAAAGAGAATGATAAGAATGAATGGATTCCAACAAGGAAATTACAGGATATCGAATGTGCATTGATTTTAGAAAACTAAATGATCATACTAAGAAAGATCATCATCCACTTCCATTCATAGTGCAAATGTTGGAGCGTTTAAGTGGACATAAGTATTATTGTTTCTTAGATGGTTATTCGGGATATTTCTGATTTTCATTTGCAGAGGAGATAGGGAAAAGACTACTTTCACTTGTCCTTATGGAACTTTCGCGTATAAAAGAATGCCGTTTGGTTTATGTAATTCTCTGCTACGTTTCAAAGATGTATGATGTCTATATTTTTCGATATGGTTGAGAAATTCTTAGAAATTTTTATGGGCGACTTTAGTGTTTACGGAGACTCTTTTAATGGTGTTTGTTACACTTAGAACGAGTGTTACAACATTTGTGAGGATACCAATTTAGTGCTTAAATGGGAAAAATGTCATTTGATGGTATCGGAAGGAATTGTACTAGGTCATAGAATCTCAAGTAGGAATCGAAGTTGATAAAGCTAAAGTCGAGGTAATCGAGAAATTGCCTCCACCAGTTAATCTAAGAACGTTAAGAGGATTTCTTGGACATGCGAGGATTTTATAGGAGATTTATTGCAGATTTTTCAAAGATAGCAAAACCTCTAAGACATTTTCTTGAAAAAGAAGTACCTTTTAATTTTGATAGTAAATGTATGGAAGCATTTAAGACCCTCAAAGCGAAGTTGATTATCTTTTGATATTGGTAGCACCAGCATGGGATTTACCTTTTGAGATTATGTGTGATGCAAGCGATTTAGTTTGTAGGAGTGCATTTTAGGTCAAAGATATAATAGAATTCTCAAAGCTATTTACTATGCATCACATACGTTAAATGCGACTCAAGCTGAACTATGCAACTCTGAAAAAGAATCTGTTGGTGTGATTTTTGCCTTAGATAAGTTTAGATCGTATATTGTTGGCTCTAAGGTTATAGTTTATCTGAGACCATTCGACATTGAAATATTTCTTGAGTAAGAAAGATGCAAAACCACGTCTTCTTAGATGGATTCTCTACTTCAAGAATTTGATATTGAGATTAAAGATAAAAAGGAAGTGAGAATGTAGTAGTGGATCATCTAAGTAGAATGGAAAGCGATGAAGAGATAGGAAATGAAATTAAAGATTCATTTCACGATGAACAACTATTTAGAATCGATATGCCTTCAACCATGCAGTTATTAAAGAAAAGAATTCCTTCTAAGGAAAATTCACCTTGGTTTGGAGATATCATTAACTACTTAACTTTGTGATTACATTCCGTCTCATTGGACTTGGCAATGAAAAAGAAGTTCTTTTATGACTTAAAATTTTATTCTTGGGAGGAACCGGACCTTTTCCGTAAATGTTCGGATGGGATAATCGGAAAATGTGTGCACGATAATGAAATTTTAAGTGTTTTATCGTTTTGTCATGATCGTGAGGCGGAGGTCATCATGGAGGTTGGAAAAGCGCTTTTAAAGTCTTGCAATGTGGTTTTTATTGGCCTACACTTTATAGAGATGCGTATACATATGTTAAATCTTGTGAATCATGTCAAAAATGGGAAATATTTGAAAAAACATGAAATGCCTATGCAACCTATTTTAGAATGTGAGTTATTTGATGTTTGGGGTATAGATTTCATGGGACCTTTCCTATATCGTTTGGAAAAAGATTTATTCTTGTAATGGTAGATTATGTCTCGAAATGGGTAGAAAGTGAAGCTCTTCCCACTAATGATACCAAGGTTGTCATACGATTCCTTAAAAAGAACATATTCACTAGATATGGCATTCCAAGGCGATCATTAGTGATAGAGGTTCACACTTTTGCAATCGACCATTTACTAAGTTAATTGAAAAATATGGTGTAAGCATAAGTTAGGAACACCTTATCATCCATGAAACCGGTGGTCGGGTAGAGGTGTCGAATAGAGATTAAAAGAATCATAGAAAAGGCAGTGGACTCAAACCGTAAAAGCTGGCGGTTAGACTAGATGATGCATTATGGGCGTCTGCAGCGACTTTTAAAACTCCGATTGGTTGTTGTTCTCCTACAAATTAGTCTTTGGTAAATCTTGTCATCTCTCAGGTAGAGTTAGAACACCGAGCCTTACGGGCTATTAGATTTACAATTTCGATCCTAAGGTGTCGGTGATAATAGATTACTTGATTAATGAGAATTAGAAGAATTTCGCCTTGAATCATATGAAAATGCTCGAATCTACAAGGAACGCGCGAAATCCTTCCATGATAAGAGAATCTATAGTCGTGAGTTCCATGTAGGTGATCGAGAGTGTTATTGTACAATTCACGTTTAAAGTTGTTTCGGAAAGCTTAAATCAAGATGGATAGGACCATTTAAAGTAACACGAGTTTATAAATCTGAGTTGTTGAACTAGCGATGGGAATACAACTTTTATAGCCAATGGTCACGCAGGGTGAAACTATTTACGGAAGGTGAAGAAGTCTCTCTCATAAATGAAGTGATGTTCTTTGATCGACCCTCCAAAAGACTAAAAAAGCGAGTGCTACGAAAAGTGAAAGTATCACATTACCAGGTTTTATCTTTACTTTTATATGTCTAAACTAGTTTCGTCTTTTACCGGATAGGCGTAAAAGAAGCTGGATGTCTTTTTAGATAGATTAGGAATTTTTGTTTTACTTTTAAATTTAGGTTTTGATAAAGATATTGTCTTTACTATAGAAGCTTTAGTTTTGGAAAGAACAAGCAATTGTTGAGAGAGAAAAAATTGAAAGAAGTTTGTAATGAGTACGTCGAGAAGCTCGATAAAGAGAAGGGCTAAGTTTTTAAGGAAGTGCGAGAATCTGTGGAAAGATTGAACACGATTGGGCAATGTGGGAAAAATATAACTCAATCTCGAGAATGAGTGTTTGAATGTAATTAAGAAGGAGCGATTAGGTGGTTAACCGAAAATCGATGGACTTCAAGACTTAATTCAAGCGCTACGTTTCTAGGATTTAATTTGCTTGAATGGTATGTTAGAAATCTGGAGTTTGTAGAAATTGAAGAATTAGAAACCCCGTAAGTTCAAGTCTTTTATTGTTTTTTAGTTTTATAAAATTTTTGCATAACTTTGAAAATTTTATAAAATTGGATTTTTATAAAATTAAGGAGTTTTATAAAAGTTTTATAAAAAGTTTTTTAAGTTTTTAGATATTTTATAAGAATTAATAGAAATTTATTGAATTTTTATAAACTTTTAAATAAGTTTTATAAAGATTTTATAAATTTTAAGAAATTTTTATAAAATTTATAAATTTTATTTTCTATTTTTATTAAGTTTTTATTGAGTTTTATAAGTTTTATATCAAAAATCCAAAAAAAATAAAAAATTTCAAAAAAATCATAAAAATTTCACACGGACCGATCCGGCCCTTATCCAAGACCGGTCCGGGTTCGAGTTAACCTAAAAGGACGGGATCTTTTCTTCTTCTTCATTTCTCCTCTTTTCTTTTCAGCAGCCGCACCACCACCTCCACCCCAAAAAAAAAAAAAAAAAAAAAATTTTCTCTTCAAAAATACAAATTACACTATACCATTACATATATTCTTCCTCTTTTACTCTCCTCTCTTCAACACAAGTGAAAAATTTGAAAAAGATCGAACACAAGCTCCATTTCATCCCGGTGGCTTCTACGACTTTTCCGGTCACTTTTCACCGTTTTGTTCATTATAAGGTATAATTTGTTTACTCTAGTTATTAATTTCATGATTTTTGTAATCTTTAGATTTATTTTTCAACTGTTTTGATTTTTAAGTGTGTTGTGACATTTTATTTGTGTTGTTTTTGTTTGTGTTTTTTTTTATTTCAAAATTCGTAGAATGGCCTCATCTAGTCGCAAAATCTCTAAGAAAGCGAAAGCCTAATATTCCAATAGAAGTACTAGTCGTAGGTCTTAAAGATTTAACACCGGAAGAAGAGTGCATTAGTTTTCTTGCTCTGACTTCACCTCAAGCTAAGAATGCTTATAAGAATATCTATAGTAAATGTGGAGTTGTGTTGGAAAGAGGCTTAGATTTTGATGACTTAGGAGAGGAAGTTAGGCGTATTTTTGCAAGGCGCCAATGGTTGGATTTTGCGGCTCGAGAGGGACAGGAGAGATCAATACTACCTTAGTGGCGAGAGTTTTATGCGATTCTGTCTACTTTGACACCCACTTGAGGGTAGTATGATGAAGTCTATCCCCTTAGGTCTAGACATGTTTCTTTTAGTCTGAACTTATCAATCTTTGTTTTAGGGGTAGAAGTTTTTCCGGATGAGGAGGATTACAGATTTGTTTATAGATTAGATGATCTGCTATGTATGAGCAGATTGCCCTCAGAGCTCGAGAGGGAGTTTGATGCTACAAAGCAGAGTGGGTGGACAATGATTTAATTATGGGAAATGTTTTAGAGATCGAGGGCAATCAAAAGTTTTTGAGCCATACTCTCTATCCCACTACCAAACACACCGCCTTTGGTAAAGAAGATTTATGCATTACTTGGGCGATGATTCATGATATTAAGGTGGATGTGGGGAAAATTATGTATAGAAGGGTTTCGAGTTTATTATTCTTGCCAGGCAGGAGTCACATGTACTTTCCTGGCTTTATTTCGGATTTATGTCGTAGATCGGGAGTTCCTTTCCTATCTAACGATAAATTAACTATGGCGAGATGAGTCACGATAGGCCCTAGTCCGAGGAGGTCTCAGAGGGTTCGATAGACTCGATAGTTAGGCGTAGTGCACCTCCACCGATTCCACCGGTTTGACATTTTCATCTTTTACGATCGACTGGACTTCTCTCCCAAACACCATTACATACGATATGTTTCAATCTTTAGTGTCGGATGTAGCCGAGGACAGGCTAATATGGCTTTGTTTCTTTGCGAGTAGGCGGTGGAGTGATGATTTACGTAGAGGATGTTGAGACATGGCAGATGCATCTTAATCCTTCTTTCGATAAAGCGCCTATCCGCCCATCAATCGACCCATATACTTTACCAGATTGGATAGCACCTATCCCACCATCTCAGATCTTTCATCATATGCCAAATCCTTTTGGAAGCCAGTCTAGTGGTCAGGGTGTCTTTTATACAGGTTCTCAGGGTGCTGTTACATCTAGCTGGGGAGGATTTTCGGATTTTGCAAGGATGACATCAAGTATGAGTTCGATGGGTCTCGACAGTTCAGTTCGGACCACGACTACGTTTCCACAGCCAGTTACGTCATCGGTTCCAAGTTTGAATGATCCAGTTTATCCAGCTGAGGATGATGATGTTGACATTGTTTGATTTCATACAACTTTGTTAGTTTTAAACATTTTCTGTCTGTTTATTTTATTTTCCGCATTTTAACTTTATTAAATATTAAGTTTGCTAATTTAATAGTTTTTCGTTTTCATAATCGTTTTATGTCGTAGTAGTAAATTTAATCATTTTTAATAGTATTTAAATATTTCATAAAAATCTAAAAAAAAAATATTTTCGTATGTCGTTTTTAAAATATAATTCGTGTATCGGTTATCCGTATCATTTAGATAAACTTTATTAACTTATATAAATTCTAATAGCCATGAGCCTATTAAAGATAAACAAGCAAACTTGAATTTTACAACCTGTACACGGTGAAAACATTTTAAAACCGGACCGGTCCGGTCAGTTTTCAGGACCGATCCGGGAGTTAACTTTGCTTAGTCATCTTTGAAAGTGTTGGTATGCATGCACGTGTACTCTAATTTTTTGACCATTTAAGGGAAGAGAGTGAAAGTAAATAAATTGCAAATTCACTTATTACTTTCAACTTTCACTCTCTGTTTTTTTTAAATCAGTTTAAAATGTCAAACCGGTCATCACCGTCAGTCAATTCATACGATCCGGAGGCATTAGATGTTTTGTCCCGGAGTCTAGCGCTTCAAATGTTAATTTGTTGGTGAATGCGAGGTTTGCAAATTCTCCAATTTTGGTTGAAAAGGGTATCAACTATGAAAAAATTGATCAGTCAGGGAAGGATTTAATTCAGAATAGAGGTTGGAGAAAGTTTGTAAGGAATCCAAGAGGTAGGATTAATGTTTCTATCGTTAGGGAATTTTATTCCGCTCTCTCTACTGTCAGTACGGTCGATCCGTCACAACTTGTATCCGTTCGTGGTACACTTATTCACTTTTCACCTCATATTATAAATCATATCTACGAAATACCGATTTTCAATCAAATCCATAATCTTCATTTTGAATATCAATGGGCGTTAGGAACTCCTTTAACGTTGTCAACTATGTCACGGAAGCTTTTCCGTATTTGTTTCGAGTTCGATCAAAATTACGACTCTACCACTTCACTCTACCGCTCATCCGAGAGCATGGAAACACTTCATTAACTCACGAGTCTATCCGACTAGTGACTTTGCGTGGGTTAGTGATAGTGAGATACTTTTTTTGTTTGCGTTGATAAGCGGAGCTCATGTGGACTGGGGGATTTTGATTTTTAAGACGGCAGTAAACTTTGCAGTGGAACGGTATAATAATGGAAGGCCGATGCCTTTTGCCTGGTTAATTTCAAGATTATGTATTCATTTGAATGAAGTCCCTGAAATTGCATCTGACGAGATATATCCGTCTCGTGATTATCGTAAAGGATTGCTACCAGTGGAGAATCCGGGTTGTTCATCAACTATTTGAGATAGTTGTTAGTGGTTTTATTTAAGTCTGTTTAAGGTTGGTTTGCTTTAATAAGTTAGTAAGTTGGTTAAGGTTAGTAAGTTAGTTAGTAAGTTGTTTTATTTTGAATCTTTTAGTTGTAATAGTTTCTTTTTGTTTAATATATATGTTTGTTTGTTTTTAATATACGCGTGTTATCGATATTTAAAACGATCATCTATAATTTTAATTTAATTTTCGAACCTACTTTTTCATACTCATTGAACATCGGGACGATGCCACCGTAAGTGGGGAGTAGAGTTAGGTTTGAAAATTTCATTAAAATTTTCAGAAAAAAATTAAAATTTTTATAAAATATAACCTTTTTCATATAAATTAGTACTTTAATTACTTATTTCTTAGTTTTAATTTTTCTTGAATGATTTAAGTTAGTTAATATATGAATAAAAATGATATAATTTGAGAAGATTAATTTTTGATTTAGTAAAATATATTAGATATATTATGAATATGTTTTATATCTTTTATAAGATTTTTAAGATTTTGAGTATGTATAACTAAATAATTTTTGTCAAATATTTCTTTTATGGAATTATTCAAGTAATTTTTATATTTATAAATAAATTTTTAGATAATTTTCTTTTTAAGAGAAATTATGAATTTGGAATCAAAATTAGGAATGATGATTTTTTTTGACACCACAAAAATATAACTATAGCCAAATAGCCTACCTAAATAAAAATTCCAATTTTTGACCCTACCTCATTTTTTTAAAAGAGTGATCAAGACCTCACTCGGAATTTAGCCATTTTGATTAACTAGAAATTTCCGACCCTTAGCTTGTTTTGGTCTACATTTCTTTGAAATCCTTCGAGTTTGTACGTACTTATGAGAGGAGATGATGACAAAAGAGTTAAGAGTTGAGAAAAAATGGTTATCTTTGAGATTGGAATAGGTAGATAAATTCTAATATAGATGTTCTCACCTCATGACGCTTGCAAGATAGCTGATTTTGGCAATGAGTTCAAATATGTTAGTGTCCTATGAAAAAATTATATTAAGAATTAAAGCACCATTTTTACACAGAATTAGTCAAATATCAGGTATCTTCCCTATCTTTGATCGACCATATAAAAATAATAATAATGCCTGATGATAGTAGTCCAGCTAGGGTATTATCTCGAAATGTCCTATTGCTGGGAATGAAGGCATAAGTCGAATCATTAGATCTCAAGAATGATTACGGGTTTAAGGAAACCGGACTCGTAATTTTAGATCGAAAGAGTAGTACTCTGATCAATCTTGATGAAGCAATGCTTGTAAAATTTGATTTTTTTCTACACACACTCACGCTTTAGTTCTTAATGTTAAAAAAAAAAAAAAAAAAAAAAAAGAGAAGAGAAAAATCTAAAAAATAGTTGGAATAAAAGGATGTTACTAATCGGAATTATTTTTGATCAAAAATGTGAAGGCGTAGAGTACATCGACTTTGCCTCTCTTCTCTTTTTGATTTCTTTTTGTATCTTTTCGATTAACCAATGTCCTATCCTAATATATTATAAGCCATTGTGTCTTCTATCGACTTAGTTAATGATTCGAAATTCGTAATAATCAAGATAGAAAGTAATTCTAATATTTTATTTATATTTATGAATTATTGCATGCATGTTTCCATCGATTAACATTTGATATTTAATTTATTTAAGTTATATAAACTTTCTCTCTTATTAAATTTCTATAAAAGTTATAACTTATATGTTTGTAATATTGACGATATATATTACTTTTGAAATTTTAATTTGATCAATTATAGTATTTATTTATATATTACCGCTTATTTTTGCTCGAGGACGATCAAAAGCTAAGTGGGGAGTAATTTGATGTATTATTTTTATATGATTAATATACGTAATATTATTATGTTTTATGAACGAATTCTATGTAAAATATGTGAAATTATGATATAATTAGTATAAAATATTAATCTTTATAGTTTAGTATAGTTAGTAGTAAAAGTTAGTATTTATAGTAAAAGTTGTAGTTTTTACGGTTTTAGTGACCGGAGT
Source organism: Gentiana macrophylla (assembly GCA_026214975.1). NCBI lineage: Eukaryota > Viridiplantae > Streptophyta > Magnoliopsida > Gentianales > Gentianaceae > Gentiana > Gentiana macrophylla. Next base: position 79,104,687 of record CM047809.1, on the reverse strand, counting down.
ATTGTGTCTATTTTACACGGGTATTTTGTGTTTATTTCATTTGAGAATCCTAAGATAAACTGAAATCCAGTATCGACATTTTTTGAAGTCAAATTCAAGTTGTTGGAAGGAAGTTATAAAGCGTCGGCTGATGTAAATGGTCAAGGGATAATTGTTTCTTAATCTCGAGAATGACATGTATTGGGAATGGCTCGTTAAAAAAGACATTTACTGGGAAAATGTTCTTCACGAAAGTTGAAGATCTTCATATAAGATTTCTAAAGCACTTTAAATCATGAAGATTAGAGGTCTACAACTTAAATGATGGTCAAGTGGCTAATTGATTCGTACTATTGAAAAATCTCGAAGGACACGTAATACAAATGGCTCATCGAGAATGTATTTTCTGAAGAAGTGGTCTTGATGAAAGTTGTAGATAATTCAACGAGATTTCCAATGAATCTTGAATCATGTCATTTGGAGTTCGGGAATGCAAGTTATGAATTTTACAAGATAATGATATAATGATATAATTATATATAATTATAGGTAATCATTACCTTCTCTAACCGCTCACATGGGAATCATCATTAGTAACATGGGGCAATCATTACACGGACCGATCCGGCAAAAATTCAGGACCGGTCCGGGAAGGGAGTTTTTCTATAAATAGGGATGCAGAGACTCACTTTTTGAGTGTACCAATATAAATATACAATATTCTATATATATTCTCTATCCCTCTTTTCTTTAGTTTGTAAATAGGCCTTATGCCAAAATAAATAAAGTAGTAGTAGTATCGTAGTAATGCTCGGAAATTATCGGAAGTTCGTTGTTCTTTGAAGTCGTTGTAATGTCCGGAAAAGACGATTTCTAAGTCATTGATTGTAATCGGGTAATTTCTATAATAATTATGTTTATGTTTGTTATTTTCTTCTTTTTAGTTTTTATAATGTTATTAGGCTAAATCTAATAACTAGCCAAAGTTATGTAATCGTATTATTTCGATCTTTCGTTAAAAGAATGATGTTAAAATAAAAATGATTAAAATTGAGTTAAAATGAATCTTTTTCTATTTCGCTACGTAAATGATAACATATTCGAATGACGTAATCAATCATGATGAATACCACATATAACTGACGATGAACCGACCGGAGAAGTCGGGATATGAGTAAAAATAGAAAAACCGGAGGGTAAAATTGGCCGTCGATTAACGGAATCCTATTTCCTACCCGGGGCGATTTGTCTAGTAAAACAAATCTTATTAAAATTTGTACTCGAGATCTTAATAATGTTAAAATCACAGTTTAATTGAAACTACACCGTTTGTATTAAATCGATCCGCTTGACAACCGGAGCCTCTTGAATAACATCGGCCATCGACAAATGGAATCACCTCTTTTATCCGGGGTAGATTTGTGTACTCGGTACTGTTTTGACTAACTAAGTTTAGCATGGGGCGAGTTGTGGACATTGGGTGATGACAATTTGACATATGACAATTTCATACATTTCGTGTGAGGAGGAATTGTTGACATTAGAGTACACCGTTTCATTTACTCAATTGGACCTAATAAAAGGAAGATCGAACACATTCTATTAATTGAAAAGATCGAATAAATTGATTACATATACTTTGGCTAGTCTAGTCTATAAACTATATATTGGTATCTATATATATATATATATATATATATATATATATATATATATATATATATATATATATTACTATTTATGTACATCTATATATATTTATATATCTATATTTATTATATTAGAATAACTTTTAAATTACGCATTTATTTTATGTTGGTTAGAATAGTAGTAATCTGTGTTATAAAATTGCGGTTTAGATCGAGTTAATAGCGACTCTTTGGTGTTTAACCACACTTAAAAGAATTACCACTTTTTCCCTGAGGATTCGACACGACTCACCACTTTATCACTACAATTTGACCCGGTACTTTGCCGGTTAGGATCCGTCTAACCTAGAAAAGGTCTGTCCCTTTCTTGACGCCGTTTCTAAGGCTTGGTTTTGGTGACGTCAGCGGCTGGTGGGGGTGTTCCTGCCGATCTCCCACCTAGTGTTTAGACCTGCCCTTAAGCGGTCTTTAGGGCTCCTGGCCCTTAAGGTTTGTTCTCATATGCCTCTCATTTATTATATGATTATTTATAGGATGACACATGGCGTAGTTTGGGTCAGCCCTCATCAACTACAAACAATGTGTTTGAGGGAAACCAACATTTCATAACTTATTAATATGTGTTTAAATGTATCACTTTGATAGTAACCATATATTTTACATGATAAAAGTTTTATGTGAAATTATCGGATTATTATAGATGATAGTGGAGATATACATTTACAGGGACGAAAAAACTACATAACATATATATATTAGTGTTTTCTCCGGATCTGGGGGGACGAGTGCCCCCAACCTTTGGGGTGCATCCGTTAGAACTTAATGTGATGTAATCACTATCCTAAGATCTGGTTGGGCTTAAATAAATGAAAGTAATAAAGAAATTAAACCGGAAGCGTACCAGGATCCGTCAAGAAAATCATGATGTCACGTAGATGTTACGGGTATTGATCTTCCAAGACATCACATCAAACCCTACATCTTCCTGTAGATGGGAACAAAGATGGGAAAATAATGTTGTGTGAGGGACCATAACTCTCTTATTTATAGTTATAATTTCTAATATCGCCATCAAAATAATTAGAAATTACACTTTATGTATCTACTTTGTATGCCCACGCCAAATAAAATACTTATAATCCAACCTGAAGCGAATGACCACTTTTATTATGATTCTATAATAGCAAATACCGTAAATAAATATATATAGACCCACAACTAAATTATTAGGTATATAAAATAACCAACAATTTCTCACTTGGGTCACATATATTTGACAAAGTACATTATTACCATATGAGCTCAACCAAAACCGCTATTATCATAAGCATTCTAACAATCCCGTCCATCAGCTAAGTCAACACATGATCAAAGCATATTTCGCCGAAATAAGTGCAGTTAAACCAACAATTGTCACATGTGTCAACCTCACTAAATGACATGAATCAAGTATTGAAGTGTAGCATGAAAATTACACGTTATGTGACCGTTCTATTTTCAACAGGTCCTCCTTATAGAGATCACAAAACCTTAATCTTATGAGTTCAAATGTAAAACTTTGTTTCACGAAAATTTGTATATTACAAATAGTACGAGCATCAGACTCCCACCGAAACCTTATTATCATAAAATGATACTGATAAGTTCCTAAAAAGTCGAATAATTCTAGATGTTTTGGACTCAATTTGGTGCCATATGTTATTATTTTGTGATGTTTTTATCCTTTTTGGGCTAGATTACTGCGGATGTTTGAATTATTGCAACATTGTTCGAGATTGGAAGAAAAAGGCCCAAAAAGCGGAGCTAAAGTGGAAGAGTTCAAAAACCAGCCTCTGTCACACCCAGGGTGTCACAGTTTCCAGAAATCTGATCATGGCCAACGAAATGTTTTGATTGGTGGAAACTTTCACCAACGTGTTTAGTTTGATAATGGCGTGTTTTTCATTGGAAAGGAGGAGTCCACATACTACAAGAGTCCAAGATTGATAGATATTTGATTTTTAAAGATTTTCTTGATGAAATTAATTATGGAAACTTATTATATGATGTAATTATCCCCTTTTTATTCTTTTAAGTCGTACAATTCAGGATTCACGCATTTTTCATCAGATTTTGGGGCGACTATTTCTCCCCTTCATCATCATCTTCTCCTATCCCCAAGAACAAGGATTTTAGGTTTTAAGAATTCACGAACAAAGCTTTTTCGATGTTGATTATTTATGCAATACTTTAACGCTTTCTCTCTATCTCTTTTCTCCTTTATTCTATTTATTTATTTTTCTTGTCAAAGTATGAATTATATGGTTGAATCTTGGAATCTTGATATGTTACGAGAGTAAATATTAGTTTCTTGGATTAGGAAAAGCCTGGCGATGATTATATAGTTTTAAAGATACAATCTTTTCATTGATAAAGGATTTTCGTCATGTTTATGAATTTGATCTTGTATGCTTATTCATGTATTTTTCCGGAAATAATATCTCGAATGAGTGAATGGCCGTAGGATTGCATGAGAAACTTCATTCGATTAATTGATGACAGAAAAAGTATTAATTAATCGATAACCTAGAAACCAAGATCAAATCTTTAGGGATTTCTTCAATGAAAATTAGGTTATACCTAAAGTGGCCTATAATTATGGCAATTCAATGCATGTAATTTTATTCTTCATTGTAGGAAACTAAATGTAGGATAAAACTAGGTAAAATCACGATAATAGTTTGAAAGAATGTTTACGTATAATATTTGATAATTGGTCTTCATAAATGGAAGATTCATATTGATAGAAAGATTGTTGAAATTCTATGTAAACAACGCCGTGGTGGATACGAAATCCAAGAAATGCCTCTAAACCTTGAATCCTATTACCTAAATCTTGAAGTTCTTAGCTATTAATTAGATTTTCTTTATTTTCTTTAATTTTAGGATTTTAAGATAAAAACCTCCAAGATTTTGATTTGTCTAGCTAATATAAATCGGGAATTGTTTGGTGATTGACTACAAGTCCCTGTGGAATCGACATCCTAAGTACTACTCGATAAGCCGTGCGCTTGCGGTAGGATTTAGTGATTATCTATTGAAAACATACTACAAGAGTCCAAGATTGATAGATATTTGATTTTTAAAGATTTTCTTGATGAAATTAATTATGGAAACTTATTATATGATGTAATTATCCCCTTTTTATTCTTTTAAGTCATACAATTCAGGATTCACGCATTTTTCATCAGATTTTGGGGCGACTATTTCTCCCCTTCATCATCATCTTCTCCCATCCCCAAGAACAAGGATTTTAGGTTTTAAGAATTCACGAACGAAGCTTTTCGATGTTTGATTATTTATGCAATACTTTGACGCTTTCTCTCTATCTCTTTTCTCCTTTATTCTATTTATTTATTTTTCTTGTCAAAGTATGAATTATATGGTTGAATCTTGGAATCTTGATATGTTACAAGAGTAAATATTAGTTTCTTGGATTAGGAAAAGCCCGGCGATGATTATATAGTTTTAAAGATACAATCTTTTCATTGATAAAGGATTTTCGTCATGTTTATGAATTTGATCTTGTATGCTTATTCATGTATTTTTCCGGAAATAATATCTCGAATGAGTGAATGGCCGTAGGATTGCATGAGAAACTTCATTCGATTAATTGATGACAGAAAAAGTATTAATTAATCGATAACCTAGAAACCAAGATCAAATCTTTAGGGATTTCTTCAATGAAAATTAGGTTATACCTAAAGTGGCCCATAATTATGGCAATTCAATGCATGTAATTTTATTCTTCATTGTAGGAAACTAAATGTAGGATAAAACTAGGTAAAATCACGATAATAGTTTGAAAGAATGTTTACGTATAATATTTGATAATTGGTCTTCATAAATGGAAGATTCATATTGATAGAAAGATTGTTGAAATTCTATGTAAACAACACCGTGGTGGATCCGAAATCCAAGAAATGCCTCTAAACCTTGAATCCTATTACCTAAATCTTGAAGTTCTTGGCTATTAATTAGATTTTCTTTATTTTTAGGATTTTAAGATAAAAACCTCCAAGATTTTGATTTATCTAGCTAATCTAAATCGGGAATTGTTTGGTGATTGACTACAAGTCCCTGTGGAATCGACATCCTAAAGTACTACTCGATAAGCCGTAAGCGCTGCGGTAGGATTTAGTGATTATCTATTGAAAACATACTACAAGAGTCCAAGATTGATAGATATTTGATTTTTAAAGATTTTCTTGATGAAATTAATTATGGAAACTTATTATATGATGTAATTATCCCTTTTTATTCTTTTTAAGTCGTACAATTCAGGATTCACGCATTTTTCATCAGATTTTGGGGCGACTATTTCTCCCCTTCATCATCATCTTCTCCCATCCCCAAGAACAAGATTTTAGGTTTTAAGAATTCAAGAACGAAGATTTTTCAAGGTTTGATTATTTATGCAATACTTTGACGCTTTCTCTCTATCTCTTTTCTCCTTTATTCTATTTATTTATTTTTCTTGTCAAAGTATGAATTATATGGTTGAATCTTGGAATCTTGATATGTTACGAGAGTAAATATTAGTTTCTTGGATTAGAAAAAACCCGGCGATGATTATATAGTTTTAAAGATACAATCTTTTCATTGATAAAGGATTTTCATCATGTTTATGAATTTGATCTTGTATGCTTATTCATGTATTTTTCTGGAAATAATATCTCGAATGAGTGAATGGCCGTAGGATTGCATGAGAAACTTCATTCGATTAATTGATGACAGAAAAAGTATTAATTAATCGATAACCTAGAAACCAAGATCAAATCTTTAGGGATTTCTTCAATGAAAATTAGGTTATACCTAAAGTGGCCCATAATTATGGCAATTCAATGCATGTAATTTTATTCTTCATTGTAGGAAACTAAATGTAGGATAAAACTAGGTAAAATCACGATAATAGTTTGAAAGAATGTTTACGTGTAATATTTGATAATTGGTCTTCATAAATGGAGGATTCATATTGATAGAAATATTGTTGAAATTCTATGTAAACAACGCCGTGGTGGATCCGAAATCCAAGAAATGCCTCTAAACCTTGAATCCTATTACCTAAATCTTGAAGTTCTTGGCTATTAATTAGATTTTCTTTATTTTCTTTAATTTTAGGATTTTAAGATAAAAACCTCCAAGATTTTGATTTGTTTAGCTAATATAAATCGGGAATTGTTTGGTGATTGACTACAAGTCCCTGTGGGATCGACATCCTAAGTACTACTCGATAAGCCGTGCGCTTGCGGTAGGATTTAGTGATTATCTATTGAAAATCACAAAACAGATACAATACCCACATTAACAAAACATTCATGAAAGACCTTGGGTGTCAATTCTTTATTCAACAGATCCGCCGTATAGAGTCTTTACCTACATGCTCATTTGACATTGTACCATTTCGAACTCTACCTTCATAACAAGAAACAATATGCCAATGTGATGGAGGACCATCGAGCCATCATTATTTTCTACACATTTCTCATGGTCCACAATTTCACATTGATGGTAGTTAACCGTCGGAGGCTTATATCAAGAGATTTGCATGAGCTTCGCATTCCCTTCAACATGGAAAACTTGTGGAACTTTAATTATCATTTATGTCAATATTTGTAAGGTTCCACGTAATTATGAAGGTTGGTTTATTAAAAAAATACAAGTTGTCCTTTAATTGGGCTAAATTCGCCAGGTTTGCATATTCTGGCAGATTTGCACATTTTCATCGTTCCACTTGTCATCCCGTGGACTACTTTGATCTAAGAGAAGCCCAATGTGTTAGAGTACATGTCCAAACGAAGAGAATGATTTCTTATTTTGATTATTTTAACACATTTGGGCCAAAGAATATGGATCAAGAATTCAAGAGAAGAGAAGATGGACTTTTGCTATTTTATTTTTATTTGGAGTCTTATTATTATTATTGGTGTCCAATAAAGCCTACCAAGGCCATATAACATGAAATCTAGGAGTCTTATGGTGATTGATTGCATCAATTCTTCTTCTTATTTTGGTAGATAATCAATCAATCTGATTGGGGGAATATTTACAAATCATTGATTTTGAAGATTTGTTTTATTTAGGAATTATTTACTTTTTCTTTTTTCACCTAGACATAAAAGTTGACTAGCTTCATGATTATTTCTATTTTTATATTTTATTTTTATTTTCTATAAAATAAAATGCCAACTTCCTTGGCCTATAAAAGGAGGGGCGCACCATATGTATTTCACACATTGAATTTTATGAAAAATATTATTATTGTGTTGTTTTCTCATTAGAGTTTTACAACTTTTGTTAAGTGCAGTTTATGTTTGCGAGGAAAACTTAAAGTGTTCATTGTAGTCTTTGGTTTAAGTATCATTAGGAGGGTCTTGGCTTCTTCATAGCCATTGGTTCTTCTAGTTTCATCCTTGAGTTAAACTACTTTGGCTCAAGTCTTTTCCTTCATTTTATTCTATTTTTATTTTCATTTTGGGATCTAAACGTGGTTATTCATAGTATTACTTAGGTTTCTTGACAATTTCATTGTTAAGGGTCCAAGGTATACATCAGTTGGTATCAGAGCAAGTGGTTCAATCCATTTGTTTTGGTGTTGCTGATTTGACACCCGTTTTTATTTCAATTCGTTTAATACACATACAACCTCAAAAAAATCTGAAATTTTATCCCAAATAAATGACCCTTTGATCTACATTTTCTCTTTCTATTGCATCTCAAAATTCGAATCGGATCATACTAAAAACTGCACCTCAACATAGAATACTCTGTTCTGAAATTCTGCAGCAGTAGTTCGTATTTTGAATTTCCGTGTGTTAAATAGCTCCAATTCTATTGAAATTTGGTGGTGTTATAGTAAATTGTCTGTTCTACAACCTTCATCTTTTGAGTTTTTCCATATTCGTCATAGTTTGATCAAGATCGGCGAAATAAGTCACTGCTGCAATTCTGGAAAATCTTGACAGATTGAACCAGTGGCCAAGAAACGATTGTTTGATCGACCTATGAAAGTCCAAAAAAATCTGAATTTTCAGTATCATCTAAATAACTCATTATTCTACAATTTTCCTGTTTTACTTCCAGTACAAATTCGTTTTCATTTGGGCTGCACGTGTCAATAAGTGCAGGGCTGGATTTCTGGACAAAATCAAGAAGTTGTCTCCCAACTCCAATTCAATTGCTGATCATTAAAGCACTGAATAAAAGGTGATAACCTGATCTAATCCCAGTTCTTCATAGTCCTTTAGAGTCAAAAAAAAACAAGGAAAAAAAACCAAAAAAGGAACAACAACAACAACAAAAAATTCATATAAAAGGACGAGACACTCAAAAAGTGTCTCAAGTCTGTTACATCTTTGATCTCTTCTACACCTACTCCATTCTTTGGTCTAATCTTCTCACATTTGAATCCATCTTATCCTTCTCTTCTTGTGATTTGAGGACTAAGGATATTGTGATTCACAGAGCACTGCAACCATATTATTGTGCACTTTTTAATCGTTTATTACTCTAATTGAGAAAGAGCGGTAAAAGACAATTGTGTGGTGAGTATATAAGAGGGGAGAGAAAAGCCAAAGTGAATCATCAATCACCCAAATAAAGAGTGAAAGTGAGAATTTTTATTTTGTTTTCTGTCTATAATTTTTTCCCCTTGTAGATTAAAACAACAATGTCACATTATCTTTCATTTTCTTGGGGAAATCCTAATTACAATGCTTTAAAATCTTTTGATATTAGTAAAAGGATATCGAAAACTCCTAATACTTATGATCAAGATTTTAAGACCAGAAAGGGAACAACTTGTGAATATCATTCTTCTAGCTCCTTTAAACTAGAGTTTTATATTGTTTCATTTGTAATGATTATGGGCATTACGATCATAAATGTCCTTCTTTGAGGAAACAATATAATGATTCAGTTATTGATCATAAACACATAAGAAATGTCAAATTTCCTTATTATAATTCTCATGATTCTTTTTGTTCCAGATCAACAAATTTGGCACAAAAGGAAGATGTACAAAATCTTGATTTGAAAAAGGCATGGGTTGAATTGGTTGAGAAAAAGAAAATTAAAAAATGGGTCAAAAAAGAAATTGAAAATAATAATGTGGATGGAGAAAATGATGTTGAAAATCCTATATATTTTTAGGGAGAAAATTTGGTCGAAAAAGAAAAATCTTGTGAGGATTTCTAATTTTATAAATGCCTCCTCTTTGTTTTATTGTGAGTAGGTTGGTGAAAGCAAACATCACTTGGACCATGAACAGGTGGTTGCGAGTAAGGTAAAATAAGTGGAGTCTCCCGAGTTCTTGCAAACTGATGAGTTCTATACACGATGCATGGTGATGAACCAAACTTGTTGGGTAAGGATTGATAATACTTGTGGATATAATGTGGTAAGCCAAAAAACTGTAGAAAAACTTAATTTGAAAACTTTTGATCATCCAAACCTATATAGTCTAAAATGGCTTAATGAGTTTGAGGAAATTAAGGTTTCAAAGCAAGTTGTGATTTCATTTTCTCTTAGGACTTACCATGATCAGTTCTTATTTGATGTCATACTGTGCTTAATTGTCATATAGTTTTAGGAAAACCTTGGTCAATTGAAAAGCAAGCTCGGTATGATGGTAAACTTAACGAGTTTTGAATAAAGCAAAATAAGAAAATCATTATACTAACTTCTTTGAGTAATCAACAAGTTCTTGAAACACAATTAAAAATGGCTAATTCAAGAAAAGAGTCATCTTTGAAATGTTTAAGCCAAACAAATGAATTTGTTGAATCAACGTTGCAAGATAATGGCGTAGGATTTAATGTGCTTGAATTTGAATTTGATCTTAATACCTTGAATGAATATTGCAAACATGATTTAGATATGGATCCAACAAGTTCTATGCTTGAGATTGGATCTAATGTGTGTTTGGATTTAAATGTTAATAGTCTTGAAATCAAGTGCTACAACAATCCTTTGTTTGACAAGGTAGAATCAAGTGTAAATGATTCCAGTGTCCTTGATAATTTTCATGTTTATTCTGATGAACCTTTTCAAAAGGAACTTGATGCACTTAATTCTAATTTTTATGAATTTAAAGATGTTGATATGAGTAAAAGTCTCGATGTGATTGAAAGACAATCATTTGTTGGTAAACCATGTCTTATGCAGGTTGAAGAATTTCCACAACTTGTTGGTGTTTGTGGAGATAAAGATGGGAGTTTTAGAGAAATAAAGGACTTAAGATCTTTTTTTTCTTAAAGCCCCCGGTACTCGGAATCCACTTGTCCGACTAATCTAGAGTTCGACCCGGGTCGTGTCTACAGAGTCTGACTCTTACTCAGGGGTAAGGCCTGGTCAAGAGCTCTTTCAACATGGTGCCTCAGAGGAGAATCGAACCGGTGACCTCTCTAGACATTCTCAAGTAGAGCTGTTAACGAGCCGAGCCGAGCCGAGTATTGGTAGTTCGAACTCGACCTCGTTTAGCTCATGAGCTCGTTCGAGCTCGTTCGTTTGTTAAACGAACAAAAAATTTTGTTCGAGCTCGGCTCGTTTAAAAGATGAAATGTTCGAGCTCGTTAAACATATTTTTTGTCTTTTGGCTCGACTTTGGCTCGAACATGTTCGACTTTGGCTCGTTAGACATATTAATATAAGCATGTTCGCGAACATTATATAAGCATGTTCGCGAACATAATCGAACGTTCGCGAACCAAGCTCTTGTTCGTTCGTTAAGCAAACGAGCCTACAATCATGTTCGAGCTCGGCTCGTTAAGCTAAACGAACAAACGATCACGAACACTAACGAGCCGAACACGAGCTTGTTCACGACCGGCTCTGTTCGTTTAACAGCTCTATTCTCAAGTCACTTACCACTTGATCCAAAATCTTTTCACAATTATTTAGATCAATTTCTAAGTGATAATGAAATTATCTTTAATTCTCATCATTTTGGTGATAGCGATTTGCATGTATCTCAGTTTTCCACTCAATTTTCATGTTTTGAGAGAAATAAATGTGATGCGAATGAGGGTAAATTTGGCAAAAATGATTTAATTGATTTTGCGAGAAAGAAAGTGAAAGCTGAAGCATATCATCTTTATTTTAGTTGTCTACTATATTAAAAAGTTGTGCTTAGTGAACTCGGAATTTTGCGGAACTCTTATGCTTTATCCTTTTTCCAAGATAACTTAAGCATGTGTGTAGTTTTTGATAAGAAAATGAGAGTAAGTTTGCTTAAAAGGGAAAGGTTTTTGAAAGTTTTTCTGAGTGAAATTTTTGCAAGGAAAAATATAGTAAATTTACTTGAATTCTTTGTGAATAATAGAGGAAATAATTTCAGTGGAATAGATTTATTGTAGAGGAATATTAAACACAAATTTAGAATGACTAATCCACTAATCTCTTGTTCTAGATTTGTTGTTTTTGTTGGTTGTGGTTGGCACGATCACGATGAAGTAATCAGATTATCCATGATGTATCGGATTCAAGGACGAATATTTTCAAAGGGGGAGGATATGACGGAGGACCATCAAGCCATCATCATTTTCTACACATCTCTTATGGTCCACAATTTCACATTGATGATTATTAACCGTCAGAGGCTTATATCAAGAGATTTGCATGAGATTCGCATTCCTTTCAACATGGAAAGCTTATGAAACTTTAATTAATCATTTATATTCATATTTGTAAGGTTCCACATAATTATAAAGGGTCGGTTTATTGAAGAATACAATTGCCCTTTAATTGGGCTAAATTCGCCAGGTTTGCATATTCTGGCAGACTTGCACATTTTCATCAATCCACTTGTCATCCCATGGACTACTTTGATCTTAGAGAAGTCTAATGTGATGGAGTACATGTCCAAATGAAGAGAATGATTTCTTACTTTAATTATTTTAACACATTTGAGCCAAAGAGCATGGATCAAGAATTCAAGAGAAGAGAATATAGACTTTTGCTACTTTATTTTTATTTGGAGTCTTATTATTATTATTGGTGTCCAATAAAGCATACCAAGGCCATATAGCATGAAATTTAGGAGTCTTATGGTGATTGATTGCATAAAATCTTCATCTTATTTTGGTAGATAATCAATCAATCTGATTGAGGGTTATTTACTAATGATTGATTTGAACATTTCTTTTATTTTAGGAATTATTTACTTTTTATTTTTTCACTTAGACAAAAAAAGGTGATTAGGTTCATTATTATTTCTCTTTTTATATTTTATTTTTATTTCCTAGAAAATAAAATGCCAACTTCCTTAGCCTATAAAAGGAGAGGCACACCTTGAATTTTATGAAAAATATTGTTATTGTGGGTTGTTTTCTCATTAGAGTTTTACAACTTTTGTTAAGTACATTTTAAGTTTGCGAGCAAAGCTTAAAGTGTTCATTGTAGTATTTGGTTTAATGATCATTAGAAGGGTCTTAGCTTCTTCATAGCCATTGGTTATTCTAGTTTCATCCTTGAGTTAAACTACTTTTGCTCAAGTCTTTTCCTTCATCTTATTCTATTTTTATTTTCATTTTGGGATCTAAACGTGGTTATTCATTGTATTACTTAGGGTTCTTGACAATTTCATTGTTAAGGGTCCAAGGTATACATCACAATGTTCTTATATATTGACTAACTCTTGTTGTGATTGGGATACAACACTACGGAATTATTATCACACAAATCCTTATTGGTCTTTCATTTCCTAAAACTTGCAGCCATGAAATGAAATTCCGCAACCATATCCCATGATTAATGGCTTCAAAACAAGCCCTAAATATTGTCTGCTTAGAATTTTTTCAGAAATAAAGACAAATCTTATGTGGGTTTAAGCATGTCCTTACATCAACCAATATCTAAGTCAGAATACTGAATGATCTCTAATTGATCTGACTTTCTATATGTGAGTATGCTTCATTTTGTATCTTGTAAGTACCTTATTAACTTATAACCTTATTGGCTGCAACCATATGATCCTTTCCAGGATCCCTTACGCATCTACCCAGTATGACTGTAATGTATGCAATATCCGAATGCATACAAACCAAAGCATACATTAGACTCCAAACAAAAGCGCCACGGGAATCTACTGTATTTCCTCCTTGAAATCATTATAAGTGCACATTGAGACACAACTTATCTCCCTTAAACATAGGGGTTTTGTGTGGTTTGCAATCCGCCATTCCGGATCTTTTACGAACTCTATCGATATAGAACTTTTGCGATAATCTAAGAATATCTTGAGAATAATTCAGAACACGATGTATCTGAATCCGTAATACAAAAGAAGTGTCACCAAACCCTTCATCTCAAATCCGGACAAGAGAAATGATTTAATTTCATATAAATATATGATTTTATAAATAGTGGTTACGTGGTAAATATTATCTTTGATGCTTAGCATAGATTTAAGGTCTTTTATATACACCATAATGGTATGAAATAATGTAACAAAGCCATGCATATGTTTCTGATACGCTTAATTCCGCACCGTATTGAATTTCTTTGTGGAATGAATTACAGGATTGTCAGAAACTTAGTATTGACCTTTTGCTTTGATGGGTTAGTATAGATTATTGTTTGTCATTGTGCTAGACTTAGTTAGAATCTAAATGAAGTAGGATGGGGGTGTAGAGATGTTAAGTGAGTCGAGATAAGATACTATGGGCAAGCCCTTAAGTTGCTCACTATGGGGCAAACCCCGGACCGCGAGCGGATTTCATAATTAAGTGTTTCTTGGTGCACTCTCACCGAGCGTCATGCCCTTAGATTGCTGGTGTAACAAAGATAAGTTAAGCTAGAAACCAATAAGAACTCATGACATGTTACGAGACATGAAGTGATATGTAGATGCAAGGATGTTAACGTAATGAAAGTATGATTAATTAATGAAGTATGTTTACTTTCCAAATATTATAAAGTAGACTATTCATTGACTTCTAACTTTTGCTAAGTACCTATGTACTTACCTTTTACTGTATGTATGTTCCTCGTCCCTGAGAAGGTTGGCATGTAACGATGACAATGCCTTTGTTGATAAGGATTGATCATGTTTACGTTGCTTGAAGTTAATGCTAGTTGTTATCCATTTCATGCTTGTACTTTAAAGTTTGCAACCTTAGGGTAATGACGATACCGGGTTACGCACCTCAATATATCATCATCGAGTAGGCTTCATGGGTTAAATATTTGCCAAGGCACAGGAGCCAGGTAAGGCATACAAGTCGAACTATCACCTTGGGAGCCATAACACGCATGTCGACCCTCGAGCCTGAAGTATATCTAGGAGCTCGAGGTCACGACTATCGACTTACTGAGCGAAGCGGGACGTGAGTTCTGGTGAGTCGATCTTCCCGGTCGGGTAGATCGATATCGAAACAGAGTCCACACCGGCTACGTTGGCCCAATATCCACAGGATAACTTGGGCAAGGGGTAAAGCCCAATTAAGGGTAAACACGACAATAGCTGCAAACCGACTCATATTAGGGTTAGGTCATGCATTGTCCTTATAAATACAACGTTCCAGGAACTACGTAAGGCTTGATTCCTGGAATAATAACAGGATACATAGGCATTCTAAGAATCCCACTTAGACTCAGCCGTAAACATAAAAAACCCCTTCTTCGTTCTTGGCATTAGGGTTCTTGGTTATTCATCAATAACATAAGGAATAGCCCGGATTTTTAAGGTGACATAATCTGTCATCATCATTGGCGCTAGAAGGAGGGCCCTTTCTTTTGCTGAATACGTCAAGATCATCATGCCTCCAAAGGACAAAACCTCCAGAAGGACCACCTCCAAAAACATAGATCCGCAGAACCCGCAGATAAGTGAGCAGGTAGGTATGGAGACTCCGGGAGACAAAGATCCAGTCTTAGATACCGTCCAAGAAAATCCACCAACGAAGGCTCGGGAAAATCCACCAGCAGGGCTCTCAGGCCTGCTTGAGAGCATCGAGCTATAGTGGATCGTTTGCGGCGACAGCATCACAATGCCACGAGAAAAATAATGGCGGAAGCATTTACGCGTGAAGCTTCAACAACAGCAGCATCAGGCGGAAGGCGGCCTGAACACCACCGCCAATAAGCCTAAGCCAGTTCAGTTTGAAGAGATCAGCGCCTCCTCGAGTTCGGTTGAAAGGAGGAAGCGTGAAATACAACAGAAGCATATACGCATCGATGAAGATAGCGTTAGGCGGGAGTTAGACGTAATCTAGGAAGACCAGGGTTCGTTGTGGTTGAGTCTCCATTCACCAAGGAGATTGAAGATTATCCTAAACCCAAGGGTTTAAGATTCCTAAAATAGACCCGCACGATGGCACCACCGACCGGAGGACCATCTTCACAGTATCTGTCCCAGATGAGGTGGGTGTGCACAGGCGAGATGCGATGCGGGCATTCGAGACTCTACTCGTAGGTCGAGCAAGAGAGTGGTTTACCAAGTTGAAACCGGGTCCATCTCGGTTTCACCGTGCTCGCCGAAAATTCGAGAGACGCCTTTATCGTCAACAAAAAGTTTCAAGCGAAGCGAGACGCACCTCACAAATGTGAGGCAAAGACATAAGGATGAGTCGGTGTTAGATTATTTAAAGAGGTTTAACCTAGAGGCCATGCAGGTCAAGGACCCACGAGGATAGAGTCTGATCACTTCATTTGTGGGGATTGCGCAACACAAAGCTATATGAGAAGTTAAGCAGAAACCTACCACGAAATATGGACGAATGCGTGAACGTCGTCCATTGATTCTGTCAAGGCGAGGAGGCAGTGCGTAGGCACACCCAAGCCGAGTGGATGGACAACTCGAGGAAAGATGGTCGAGAGCGAATAAGAACCAGTCCCGGACAGCAAGATGTGGAAAGAAAAGCATCGGTGTGGGATCGCATCGAGGCTCCCGTTTCGGGCCGGTCAGAGAGAAAGGGGGGTTAAAAGGATAAAGACTTTACTCCTCTCAACCGGTCACGTACAGAGGTTTTGTCAATCATGGTCTCCAAGAACCTAGCTAAGAGGCCACCTCCGATCAAAAGCCTCGAGAGAAAAGAAGGTCCACCAAGTATTGTGAATTCCATGAGGATCTGAGGCCACTCGGCGGAAGAATGTTTCGACTTGAAGAAAGACATCGAAGCCCGTATCCAAGAGGAAGTTGGATGAGGTCGTCGACGGATCGCGATACTCCGAGCCCAAAGGGCAACGAGATTTTAAAAGAAAAATCGACCAGGATAGAGATCGAAGTCGAGAGAATCAAAGAAGAAGAGATCGATCCCAGACGAGACCGATCTTACGATAACGATAGGGGACTACTATGGTCGGGGACCGCTATGATGATAATCGCCCAAATAATTATGTGAATATGATATTTGGGCCAGGGGAGAAGAGAAGGAGCAGGCGATCGAGAACAGGCACGACGGCTCGAGGCCACGTAAGCGATCAAGGTTGACCACGAAGTCGGGTATGGCCCCGCAGAGGCGGCGTCCCTAAGTCGACAAGTCATAGTGAGGGGTTGGTAATTGAAGCGGTTATAAGTCGCGCCAGAGTATCGAGGGTATGCGTCGATAATGGTAGCGCTGTGAATATCTTGTACTACTCGGCATTCCAGGGTATGAAGCTCAAAGAGAAACATTTAGTGCCCATAGCCTCTCCACTATTCGGTTTCACAGGTCAGGCAGTCCATCCCATGGGTTCCATAAAGCTACTCACGACAGTGGGTGATGGAGAAAAAGGGAGGACGCTAGAGCTAAACTACGTGGTCGTGAAAGCTCCCTCCGCGTATAATGTCATTTTAAGCGAGCCGACCACTTTTTGAGTTACGAGCTATAATTTCGACATTCCATAACAGCATGAAATTCCCGACTCGAAATGGTTCCCACGAGGTAAAAGGGGATAGTGAAATCGCCAGAAGCTGTAATTCGATAGTGATGAATGGTAAGATGGCGGTGCAACAAGTCCTTGTTGAGGAACTTATTCCGGAAGAAGAGGAAGAGAAGTGTTGGGCCTCGAGTGAGGCAGTTGAAAATGTTAGCTTATGGTTAGATGAAGTCGATCAGAGCGTCCAAGTCGGAGTCTGGATCCCGACTCAGGAAAAGCAGTTATTGATCGACTTGCTGAAAGAGTTCAAGGACGTTTTCGCATGGAAGGCATCCGATATGCCAGGTCTACCGACGGACATCGCCATCCATAAACTTGAAGTTGACCAGGCCAGAAATCTAGTCAAACAGAAGAAGCGAAACTTCGCGCAAGATCGATTGGACGCTATCGAGTCCGAAGTCGGGAAGTTACTGTCGGCAAATATAGTAAAAGAAGTACTTTATCCAGAATGGCTTGCTAATCCAGTGTTGGTGAAGAAACCAGATGGCAGCTGGCGCATGTGCGTAGATTTCACGGATTTGAATAAGGCATGCCCTAAAGATTCCTATCCGCTACCTAAGATCGACAGGTTAGTTGATTCGACCATCGGATTTGAGGTATTCGCGTTCCTCGATGCATACAAGGGGTACCATCAGATTCTTATGGACCCTCGAGATGCGGAGAAGACCGCATTCATTCTGAGTTTGGCACCTTTTGTTATGTTACCATGCCATTCGGACTAAAGAATCTTTGGAGCTACATACCAAAGAGGCGATCAATATAAATTTTATGAAGCGATTGGTAAGAATATGGAAGTCTATGTGGACGATCTACTCATCAAAAGCCGATCGATGAAGCAATTTTTGGTAGACGCTTGAGGGAAGTATTTGGGGTATTAAGAGATCTTGACATGAAACTTAATCCAAAAAGTGCACCTTCGGGGTGAGGACAGGCAAATTTCTAGGGTATATGGTGTCGAGAGGCGGGATTCGAGCTAACCACGATAAGATCGACACGTTAAAGAACATGCCGCACCTCGAAATATGAAAGAGGTTCGAGAGACTTCTTGGTCGGATGGGATGGCGACTGAATAGATTTTTATCTCGATCAGCCCAGCACGCGCTACCATTCTTCAAGATTCTTCGAAAGCCTAGTCATTTCCATTGGGACAGCGAATGTCAGGCAGCCTTCGAGGAATTAAAAGCATATCTTTCTGAATTACCTACTCTCACTTCTCCTCGAGAGAGGAAAGGTTGTTGGTTTATCTATCGGTGCATGAGGAAGCAGTGAGTTCGGTCTTGGTCGAGAGAGGGAAAAGGGCAGTGCCCATATATTTTGTAAGTAAAGCTCTACATGGCCCCGAAACCCGATACTGCCCGGTGAGAAACTCGATTATCGTTGGTACACGCGTCTCGGAAACTTAGGCCCTACTTTCAAGCCCACCCTAAAGTGGTAATTCTGAGACCAACCACTCAAGCAAATTCAAGCGAAGCCCGACACATCTGGTCGACTCGCGAAATGGGTAATCGAGATGGCTCAATCGACGACATCGAGTTCGTGCCGCGCGCACCGCGATCAAGGCTCAAGCTTTAGTGAGACTTCTTAGCCGAGAGGTATATCGGTGCAACTCGAGCAAGAAAAGCAAAGTCGGGAAGAACGATGGATGATCTATCTTTGATGGAGCCTCAAGCAAAGGAGGATCGGCGCAGCCTCTATTAGTCACCGAAGGAGGAGGAGTTTCCATACGCTCTCGGTTCGATTTTAAGGCAACTAATAATGAGGTAGAGTATGAGGCACTTATTGCATCGGTGCAAGCTCGCTCTGGTGGGGTCGAAAATCTCAACGTTTATAGTGACTCGCAATTAGTCGTTAATCATATCAAAGGAGAATACGAGGCTAAGGAAGATACTATGAAGAAGTATCTGGCCGTAGTTCAAGGCCTCAAGCCGAAGTTCAACTCGATTCAATTCGAACAGGTACCTCGAACTCAGAACAAGAGGGCCGACGCTCTGTCCAAGTTAGCATCGAATTTCGTCTCTAGCAAGAAGGTGTTGGTAGAGTCGCTAACAGAGAGAAGCTATGAGGAGATAGAGGCCCAGCCGATATTTCAGCAGGCCACATGGATGGATCCGATCGCCCTTTACTTAAAGGACGGAATATTACCCAACGATAAGGTACAGTCGAGAAAGGTCCGACTACAGTCGGCTCGATATGCATTCTTCAACGACATACTTTATCGGAAATCATTCACAGGTCCATGGTTGAGATGCGCATCAGAGACAGAGGGAGAATATCTTCTCGAAGAAATCCATAGGGGAGCTTGTGGTAATCATTGCGGGGCTAGGATGTTAGCTCGGAAATGTAAGCTCGCGGGATACTTCTGGCCGTCAATGCAACGAGATGCGATCGAGTTAGTGCAGAGATGCAATTCTTGTCAGATTCACGATAACATCTCTCATCAACAGGCACAAGAAATGAATGTCATCTCGTCGGCATGGCCTTCGGCGTGTGGGAGTCGATATTGTGGGGCTCTACCTCGAGCCCTGGGAATAACAAGTTTGTAGTAGTTGCGGTGGATTATTTCACTAAGTGGGTAGAAGCCAAGGCCCTACCCGACATCAAAGCAGCTACAATCAAGAAATTCCTATGGGTCGATATTTTATGCAGGTATGGTATTCCGAAGGCTCTAATCTCGGACAACGGAACTCAATTCGAAGATCGAAGAGTCAGAGAGTGGTTAGCCGAGTATCACATCGACCAGCACTTCACTTCGGTGGCTCATCCTCAAGCTAATGGTCAAGTCGAACAGACAAATCGACAGATTAAACTCGGATTGAAGAAAAGGTTAGAGGCCGAAGGGCGAGACTGGGCGTTACAACTCCCGAGCATCCTGTGGTCGTACAGGACAGCTCCGAACGCGTCAACAGGTGAAACACCTTTCTCCCTAACCTATGGGTGCGGCGATTATCCTGCGGAGATCGGTGTTCCTTCCCCTCGAGTGCTAGCATATAATATTGAGACAAACGAGCCCGATATCCGACAGGAGAAGGATAATCTCGAGGAGCGAAGAGAAATGGCCTCAGCAAGAATGGCAAGGTACAAGCAGAAGATCTCCCAATATTACAACGCGAGAGTAAAACACAGATATTTCAAGGTCGGAGATCTAGTTTTGAGGAAGAACGAAGCAAGTCGACAAGAGAAGATCGGGACACTTACCCCGAACTGGGAAGGCCCGTATCAGATTCTAAAAGTCCATCCTAAAGGTTCATATCAACTAGGTCGAGCCGACGGAACCACGATCCTCGACAAATGGCGAATAATTTGAGGAAATTTTACGTTTAAGCCTTAGTTGATCGATTTGTTTTACTCGTTTTATTTAAGATATGTAATCAGTCCACGAGGCGTTCTATCTTCGTTATAATAAATGATGATTTTTTTTCTCTGATTTCATTAAGTCATTTTGTAATATTCTAAGTCCAAAAGGACATGAAGTTACACTCGACAAAGTATGGAGCAATCCGAAAGTCGGAACTCCCGACAACGCCATAAGCATACAATGCAGAAGGCACCAAGAAGACTCGCAAGGTCGGGTCAAATGTCCAAGTCGAAAGCCTAATGTACTTAAGGGTCGAATAAGGCAGACAAAGGACGGTTCGCAGGGTCGGGCCAAACGTCCAAGTCGGAAGTCTAACCAGCCCAAAGGGCAGTAAGACCGAGACAAGGACAGTTCGCAATGTCGGACTAACTTGAAGATCTAGTAAGCCTATATAAGGCTAAAAAGCCAAGGCAACTAGATCGACCTAAAATCCATATAGAACCCAAGTGCATTATGAACTAAAGTTTATAAAACACTTGGGGGGGGCAATATTACATCGATAAAGCGAGAATAAACAGAGCCAAAGGCTCGACAAGCAAGAAAGCCAAAAGGCATAATAAAAGAAAAGAGTAAATAACAACAAGAAGAGATAAAAGGGATAAATTTCAAAACAAATTAGGGCGAGTCGAAATGACCAACCACGATAAAATAAATATTCACCCAAGTCTACTCAAGTTGATAAAATTTACAAATGATTGCAAGTTAAAGTTTAAGACATCAAAGTTTGAAAGAAGCAAGATAATTAAATAGAAGCATCGGGGGTCGGATCAGCATCTTCAGGGGCCGGAGAAGGAGCGATAGCAGCGGATGTCGTATTATCAGGAGTCGGGCTCACCGAGGACCACCATGCCGAGCAAGGATATACCCTATTGGAATTCGTCGGAAATGCAGGTCGTACAACGCCTCCGAGTCAGGGTCATAGCAGCCAGGCTCTTCGAGCTGGTCGATCTCGACTTCCGGATAGGCCTTCTTCATTTGGTCCACCGCCTTGGTGAATCCTCCAAGTATGGCCGTCTGCATCATTACGTCGAGATCATTACCCAACTCGTCGGACTTCCGATACTCGAGTATCGCGGCGGTCCTTGCTTCCTCAAGTTGCCCGGGGACTGATCAAGTTCGGTTTTCAATTGATCTCTCTTCAAAGAATGCGGCCGCTCCTCGCTTGATTCTTCCTCGAGCCACTTTTGCAAAGCAGCCTCCCTCCCCGCCGGCGCGGCCAGATCTCTCCTCGGCTCGGCAATGATAGCCTCCCGCTCCTCCTTGATCTTCTATCTCGGCAGCAGCCTTCTTTCTTGAAAGCGTAAGGCTGCGATTCCGGACTGATGACACTTGCTGACTCGATAGCAAGCCTGTCATTCAACCGCCGGATTTGCGTCTTCAGCTCTTCCTCATTCTCGGACGGCGTGCTCATACGTCGAGAGGTCTCTCGGCTCATAAAGTAATCTTTGCCAAAAAGGAAAAGTTAAGGCATAGGCGTGATGAGTTCAAAAAAAAAAAAAAAAAAAGAGACAGAAATTGACAAGAGTTAGCCTTTACCACGCGACCCGGCTCCCGGAGGAAGAGGCGGGACCTGGTCGCCCGGCTTCTCGACATCTTCGGCCGACATCCTACTCGTGGCGGAAAGGTCGAGAAGGCTTCGTGACCTTGGCTTTTTTAGCCACCTTTGGCGATCTCTCACCCGGCTCCTCGAGGCCCGACCTCCTCTTACGAATCGAGCCGCCAAAGACTGGAAGGCTCTTCACCCTCCGACGATAAAGTCGATAATGTCCTTTACTTGGCGTGATCGACCGGTGTTCATGGGTGAGTCCTTCCGAGGTGGAAAGCGGGGTTGGTTGTGCGACAAGGGTAGTTGTCTCGACACCCTCGGTCGGGTTAACAACGGAACAGTCCTTCCTCGGACGCCGGAGGAGCAACTCTCGACCTAGATGCAAAGAACAAATGCGACCCACAAAGAAGCCTTTGGGACAGCGACCTTCGAGAATCTGCCCACTACACAAATGAAAAAGGAGTCAGTATCAGAAATAATAAAGATACTGACTTCAAAAAACAATAATAAAACTTAGCAACGAAATAATAAAGCTTCCTACGGTTTTCTTGATCGGCGGCATGAAAGCCTATCACAGGCGAGGCCCCGCCTCCTCGAAAGCGAGCAAGGTCGTAAAGGAGACTCAGTCTGTGTAACCACCTCGAATGTGAATCTCTCGAGGAATGAGCTTCGGTAGAGCGACTTCCCGACCCAGATTTGTCATCTCTTCCTTCTCTCGACCTCCATAAGCCGACATAAGGATTATCCGACCCATGTCGGAGAAAGAAGAACCTAGGTTTCCAATTCCCGTGAGATGAAGGCCCTCACGGACACAAACTCATGACGATTGGCACGCTTCTGAAACGTGTACCACCCTGAGTCTGGCATCGCAGAGATCTTGTGCCACCATCGAAACAAAGGGACAGTAAACCCGATACCCGCGACTCGGCAGGCAATTAGAAAGCCCATCAGAGTCCGGATGGCATTCGGGCCCGATTGAGATATACCGATCTCATAGTGGCGAAAAACGACTGGACCATTTGGACATGGGGAAATCGAGCCCCATCAATAGTTGGGCCTCGTAGACCGTCTGAGAACCCTTACGGGGCTCATCGGCAAATTGGTGGTGGCCGGAAGGAAGCTGAGCCACCAGTTGAGGGCTGAACAGCCCATATCTCTGCCGTAGTTGGTTGAGATCGTCCATGGTGAGGCAGGAAGTGCACCCCTTGGGCCCTTTTCCGTCCATTCTTGTGGACAATTTCTTGGGTTCCCTGATAATTCCTAAGGGTTCCCTAGGATTTGAGGGAAGGGTTTGATCGGAAGGGGCAGATATGGGTGTTTGATCGCCGGAATGAGACTCCTCTACCCTATCAGAAAGTGTAGCACTACTAGACATGGATGGATTCAAGCAAGAATGGTAAGAACACAGAGAAAGAGGCTAGCAGAAAGAATGCTTACTTGTGTTTTCTGAAGAGATAATGGAGAAAATGGATAGGCAGAAATGATTTCACCGTCTGGACTCCTCTCCTCTTTATGCGTTTAAGTTGCAAATGATAAATGATAAGGCGTGTTTAGGGGTTACGGCAGATTATAACCCCTAGATATTGCGAGAATCAAGGCGGCGTCGATTATGGCGGCAAAGCAGACGAAGCGTTAGCGCGGTCGGCGTCATAATGAAGCGGCCACGATTGGCTAGGAAGGCAGGTGGCATGTGAAACGGTTACGCCATTTCCGCCAAGATTTAGTCCAACTCGAAGATGATTTCAAATTGGCGGTCGACCTCGGACAACGGTAGTCGCCTCTCTCAGTGCGGGGGCTTATGGCGATACCGGTTACGCACCTCGATATATCATCATCGAGTAGGCTTTTGGGTTAAATATTTGCCAAGGCACAGGAGCCAGGTAAGGCATACAAGTCGAACTATCGACTTGGGAGCCATAACACGCATGTCGACCCTCGAGCCTGAAGTATATCAGGAGCTCGAGGTCACGACTATCGACTTACTGAGCGATGCGGGACGTGAGTTCGAGTCGATCTTCCCAGGTTAGGGCGATCGATATCGAGAACAGAGTCCACACCGCCTACGTTGGCCCAATATCCACAGGATAACTCGGGCGAGGGTAAAGCCCAATTAAGGGTAAACACGACAATAGCCGCAAACCGACTCATATTAGGGTTAGGTCATGCATTGTCCTTATAAATACAACGCCCAGAACTACGTAAGGCGATTCCCGGAATAATAACGAGATACGTGAGCATTCTAAGAATCCCACTTAGACTCGACACCGTAAACATAAAAAACCCTTCTTCGTTCTTGGCATTAGGGTTCTTGATTATTCATCAATAACATAAGGAATAGCCCGGATTTTTAAGGTGACATAATCTGTCATCATCAGGTAACATTCAAGACATATTGTAATTTTATGTTGACTTAGTTTGCATCGACTTTTGGTTTATCGTATGTCGTAGTAGATCTTATTACTAGTATGTTGTCAGCATTGTTACTTCTCATTCATTCTCGGTATTATTCTCGAGTCCCTTTAGTTTTCCCTTTGTTTTTCTTTTTATCATGATGATGACAGGCATACGTTTAAAATTAGATAAAAATCTAAATTTATACGTAAACGTGTGTATTTATTTATTTATAAAAATTCGGTACTCGAAAATGAAACGTCACAGGTTACTTTTGTCATTTTAATATTGCCCTAGCACTAATTTTAGGATAGTGATTTAGACACAGAAAAAGTATACATAAATCATCCACACAACACTTTATAACCACATACTTTAACATTTAAAAGAAAAACAAAATAACACAAAAATTTACATCACACAAACGCAAATTCGGAGATGGTGGTGTGCACCAAATCGGTGCCAAAATCATTTTCCTAATTTTATGCCTTTGGCTTGGTTGTACTCCATTGTCTACTCTCCAAATCTCGAGATCAAACGCCGCAGACCTTTGTTCCTTTGTTGTTGTTATCAATGTCTGAGCAGCAAAACCTCACTCCACAGCCACCCGCTGAAACCAAATGCCGGCCGGTCGGTGGCACCGAGAACAGTTGGTGCAAAGCCGTTCCCGGCGGCACCGGCATCACCGTTTTGGCTCTGCAACTTGCAAGACCTCCAGATATTTCTCTCCTCCAAGCAGCGATCCATAAGCTCCAAAATGCCCACCCTATTCTCAAGTCCATACTTCACTACGCCTCCGATACTAATACTTACTCCTACATCTCTCCTTCCTCCTCTCATCTTCAAATCCAAACGTTCGATAAATCCGCCACGTCTGAGATTCTCGTAAGCCTAATTGATCAAAACGACGACCACGAAACTGTCTCTTCCTTCAACCTTATCCTCGAGCACGAGCTGAATCGGAATTCCTGGGTTGACTCTAATCTCGAGCTGACTGGTGATAGTGAAGTGGATTTAATGTTTGCCAGCGTATACAATTTATGTGAAGAAAATTGGGTAGTTGCTCTCCGGCTTCACACGTCGGGGTGTGACAGGACCACGGCGGTGACGTTGCTCCGGGAACTACTTCTGACGCTAAGTGAAGAATATGCCGAAGGGAAGCAAGATGAATCGGGAAAACAACAACAATTGGAGCTTAATTCGAAAATTGAGGATTATATCCCCAAGGACAAGGGGAATAAATCATTTTGGGTAAGAGGGATCGACGTCCTTGGATATTCTCTCAATTCTTTCCGTTTGGAAAATTTGAATTTCGACAACACCAATAGCCCAAGATCGTCGCAGGTCATTAGGATGCGAATCAACGCAGAGGATACCGGGAAAATTCTTTCTGTGAGTCAAATAGACATAATCGTTTTCTTTTTCTTCGTTTTCCCACTGACATTATTCATTAATTATGCTATTCCTTGAGATTCTTATGGTTAGGCCATATTATACATGTTTCTATTGACACCACATTTCGGGCAAAATTTGACTTTGCACAAGTCTCCAAAATCGAATTTTGAGCTTAAATTCTAGAGGTCGAAATCAATGTGATGCCTCAAAGATAGATTTTTTGTGTTGCCAATAACAATGTTTTTTTAAGGGGTAATTAGACGTGATTTTGAAATGTTAAAAAACATGAACATATAATGAAAAGTTTGTGTTGTTTTGCTGTTTAAATGTTTTTAGTTTTTGTTAGTGATTTCTGAATAATGGTGATTTTTGTTTGAAAGTTTCCAAGCAAGCAACATTCATCAGTTGTTGTTGACCTACCCTTTACTGTAAATTTTAATTGTAGATAGTTTTGATGGCAGTTTGACAGAGTTTATTATGTTGTTCCAGAAGTTATTTGAGGCTTTGTAGGATTAATAAAGTATAAAAAATTCTCGTGGCACACGTTGATCTGGGCAGGAATGCGAGTCGAGGGGGATTAAACTATGTGGGCTAATGGCTGCAGCTGCCCTTATTGCTGCACGCTCGGCCAAAAATCTTCCACACGGTCACTGGGAGAAATACGCCGTCGTCACACTTGTTGACTGTCGCTCTATCTTGGATCCGGTGCTTAGCCCCAATCATCCCGGTTTGTTCTCTTGGCAAACATTTGTGATCGTTTTACATATTTACGTTAAACTCATGTTAGCTCAACCGATAAAAATGAGCAACTTGTGAATCTGCAGGATTTTATCATTCAGCGATATTGAATACACACGACATAAAGGGCGGAGAAGACTTGTGGGAGATGGCGAAGAGGACCTACACGTCTTATGCAAATGCTAAGAAAAACAACAAACACTTCACGGACATGGCTGATGTCAACTTCCTCATGTGTAAGGCCATTGAAAACCCTGCTTTGACCCCATCCTCGTCGTTAAGGACTTCGTGTATCTCGGTTTTCGAGGAACCTGTGGTTGATCATTCCGACAAACTCCGTGAGGAGCATTTTTTTGGATTGAAAGATTACATAGGATGTGCGTCTGTCCATGGCATCGGTCCATCCATTGCTGTGTTCGACACAATAAGGGATGGCCAACTGGATTGTGCGTGTGTGTATCCTTCGCCTTTGCACTCCAGGAAGCAAATGTGTGATCTGATTAACGACGTGAAGAGAATTCTTGTGACAGGTTGCAGTACGTAGTAGCGATCGAGTTTCTGGATAACTAAGTTTGTCCTCAGATTATTAGAGTGTGTTATTATTTTATGTTCTACATGAGACTTGCTTAAGATATATGTTCTTTATCTCCATTTGTGAAGTTACGGCCCTAAAATAAGGCACCTACGCTTGGGCCTTAGGCCCTCAGAGCAGCGGTAGTGGTAGAGGGTTATTAGGAAAATACTTGTGTGGAGAGGGATTTTGAGGTGAAGTGACGGGTGAAACGATCAGAAACACACAGTTTAAAGACAGAATGAAACTGTGTGGTGTGTGTGTCACGGGAGGTTTTTGTGTGGTATGTACCTACGTGCGGATAGCACGTGTGGCACACCACACACTTTCATTATGTATTTAAACTGTGTGGTTCTGATCGTTTTACCCGTCACATCAGCTCAAATTCCCTCACCACACAATAACTTCACGTGTGTCACCACACGTGTCTCCATACCGTGTGGAGACACCACACAAGAACCACCCGGGTTATTGACCATATGGACGCTTACAAAAGTGCTTATGTGGCATAATGATATTGGAAGGAAAATATGGAAGAGTTGTATGAGTGATGTTTGATTGATAAGATATAGTAATGGTGTAAAATAATTTGGTGCTGTTGATTAAAATATTAATAAATTTTCCTTCAACAATAAATGTACTTTACGTTTTTATTGGAACATATATTTTTTATTTTTTTTAAACACACTTGTAAGATATTTTCTTACAAATTTTTTTAAAATAAAATGTTTGGTATTGTATTAAACAAGAACAAACAACCTTTCATTTTTTTATCATTCAATCAAGCAGCAAACACTACCAAAGAGCAAACCCTAAATCAAGCAATTTGAATGCTTGTTTTGCCCTGTGTTTTTCTTTGATTTCTTTTTCCACCAGAATAAGTAGTAAAGCTCTGCAACAAGTACCAACACCGGACACAGAACATAAAATTACTCCTGATTTATTGAAAGATGCCATTTTTTTAAGACAAAAATGATTATTACATCTAAAGCATGAATCTTGAGAGCTTTAGAGGTGTGGGGAAAGGGAAAAAAACTAACAAAAATTCGAGACAAGAATTGAAGCCTGGAGCAAGAAAACAGGGGAACTATAAGATTCTTCACTTTTACATGAACAGGCAGATTGGAATTGCAACTCTTTAAGGTTGATTATCATCAATTTTGTCAAAGCTAGCGGCAACAATTTACTGACATTACAATTTCTTCATTAATCGGTGAAGAGCATGGTTAATAACATGTTGTTGAAGGAGTTCCATTCTCAACCAAAAAAAAAAAGAAAAAAAGAAAGAGTTGTAATGAAAAGGGCGGGGAGATTTCCCGGGCAAAGTTGATTGACAGAAGATTTGAGAAAAAGTAGGGAAGAGAACGAGTTGGACTGCCTCCCATGCTACTCCCACATGTGGCATCTACTCTTGACACACTTGTTGAAAAGGCCTCCTACAATATCGCTACTATTTTAATTTTAGTCTTAAAAAAATATCCATTTTTTATATGTCAGATTGAGGCCGTCCAAAATGCCCTTATTACTGCTGCTCTTAGGTGCCTAAGGGCTCCCTTCCCTTCACCTCCTCCCCCCTCCCTCCCTCCCCCCTCTCTGCCCCTTTTTGTAGCTTGGTAAAGAAAATTAATAGACTAATTTTCGCTTAAAGCTTTGGACATCATGACACTCGTGTAGTTTATGTCCAGGTCCAGCGATGATAACATATTTTTGAAATACGAATAATAAATATTTATTAGGAAAAATACAATAATATTAACACAAACAAATATAGTTTCTCGTCTCGTATATTAAAAATACATCAATTGCTTAATGTCACAATGTGGTGGCACTATCAATTTCGTGGTCACAATAGAACATACGTAATTGAATTGGAAAATATAATTATATGAAAAAAATTGGAAAATAGAAGTATATGAAAATTTTGTAAAAGATGTGGCATGTCACAATTGAAAAAAGAATTGGATTTATGATTTTTATTTTATTTTTTAAATATTTTTTTTATATAATAACTGGCATCGTCCGACCGACCAACCGGTCTTGGCTGTCGATCGAATGACAAAAGGTTCACGTTCGACCAATCAGTTTTAGGCCCCCTTTAGCATAGGGTCAGACCTGAGTAACCTTATGTGAATGAATTTGAACCACACTATTTCAGTCAAGAATTAATTATTGTGGTTCAGATTTATATATTAAATTCTCTTTAGTAATTATAGTGAAAAGAATAATAATTTGTTATTGTAGTGAAAATAATAAGTATTATATGAAAAATGAAAAAAAAAAATATGAAATTTTAAAACCGTGATCTGAACCGGGAGCAAACCAGGCGAACCGTGAACCGGCACCAACCGGCAACCGCTGGTTTTGAACCTGCAACCGCCGGCTTTTCAACCGGCGGTTCACTCCAACCGTCGGTTCGCCAAACCGGCCAGAATCAAAACCGCAGGTTCCGGTTCCGGTCCGGTCCGGTTGCACCATTTGGCCAAGTGTAGGTTCTACCAGGTAAATTTTACTCTTAGAAAATGAAATAATGCTCCTCTTTCAAAATTTCTGGTGTATTTGACCATTTCCTGTACTCATGGGGAAATGGAATGAAAACAACCTAAACAATAGTTTCGGCTATTACTCATGGATAGTAGATAGTAAAAATTATAGGGATTTATGGTAAACAATCTGATTATAAAGTTGATTTTATTATCATTTACTTTGTTTTCTTTACTTATTTTAATGCTTTTCAAGTATATTAATCAAACATATCATTTGTTGGTGTTTTCTTGCTTCTTAGTGAGGATGATCGTCAAATGATACAGTGAGCATCAACAACACAACAGGTATTATGAAATAATTTTTCAAAGGCTGAAAACGCAAAAAGAACGATACATTCAAACAAAATATCGGGTCGGACATTCTTAATCATCAAATATAATCCACAAAACGAAACAAATACAAACAACAAAAACAAAACATGTATTTCAAATCGAACAAAAACAGTTTATATGATGAGTCGGGGCTCAGCCCTCCAAATTGCCCACTATCTTAGTAGAGATGTTGTGGTTTCCCCATAGTACTCTTCAGATGAAGGCTCCTCACCTGTTATGTATTTACATACAAGGAGAAACATCAAATTAGTGTATCTGCCTCTACATGTATGTCCGTCCCAACACAAAAACATGAAAAACAATACTTAAATATACCACAAAAATCATTACAAATCATTAAAAAAAACAAAAATTTAAGAAAATCTGGACTTACATTTTGCCAGTTCTTCTTCAGCAATGAAACGAGAAAGTTGACACTCATTTGAACGTTTTGGAAAACCTGCTTCTCGTCCATGTCACAATTACCTACAGCGACTCCAATACAGAGGACCTTCTTCAATTGAAATTTCACCGTTGCCTTTGTTTCATTAACTTTTGACTCTAAGGATTCCTGATGAGACACAAGTGTCGGAAACTTGCCTGCACACGTCAAATTCACAAACAAGAAAACCAAAAAATTAAATAACCATTTTTTTACCATCATGCTTAAAAAACACAGAGCATATGGAGAGACTAGAACGCATGTACCAGCTTTATTTAGGCCAGGGCCCAAGAGACGCGGGATCTGTTTGATAACTGCTTCAGAGGCTAAGAAAGCATGATATTTCTTGGCCAGCTTCTTCACTAGTTTCTTGTTTTTGTTGAGTTTCTTCAATCCCTCGACATCCATGTACTCGAGACCCAACTTCTCTGCCTATTGACAAAAAAAAAATATACATCAAACAATGTAGATATACCTATCTAGCTTTAATGGCTTTGAACATGGAGAAAAGAATCACCTAAGCCATCCCAACAAGAAATTAACAATTTCAGATTTGATTGAAACTAAATGAATTTACAAAAAAAAATCACTTGGAATTGTTGATCCTCAAATTTTAAGATTCTACTTCTTCACCTGAATTTTAGATCCTCAAAATTTAACATTCTATTTCTTTCAATAAAAGCTGGTATAATTACAACAGAAAAATAGATAAAAGACGAGCTTATGGTCCAGAAACCTTGTAATTCAACACAAAATAACCAAAAAAATGCGGTTCGAGTATCTACCAAGCATCTGATAAGATGAATGGATAGATGTATTGTACTGGCTCAACAAATTAACAGGTTTTTAAATGTTTAACGTTTAAGAAGAAGAAAAAAAAAGTCAGTTTAGCTCTATCACAATCTCAATACAGAATACTGGACATGTACGATGTATCAAACCACGAGATTATAGTGGTTAAAGCACTAAGGAAAACGTTGAGAAATGGAAGACGATTGACGAGAAAATCAGTAGAAGTGCACAAAAGGCCATTTCCTATCAAACAAATATTCATACAGGAAATTGCAATCGCTGCACTTGAGCAAGAATACAGAAACTACAGATAAAATGAAAGATAAAAATGTAGGATTAGTGCAAAGGCTTTAGCTAGTAATATTACAAAAAAAAAATAAAGAAAACCCCTCTTTGATCTATCATAATTTAACAGCACAACACCAAATAGTGTCATGGATGTCTTTCTCATGGCATTTTCCAAAACATAATTGAAGAAACTCTGCCCCCAAAGGCTTTTTCATAGAAGATATTTAATACTTTGATTCTTCAAATTTATGATTTTTATAAGGTTTTTTGTTTGTACCTTGGGATGAAATCTTGTTTGATTATGATTTCATCAAGACTTTGTGTTAAATGAAGGGTAAAATGTAGACTGTTGGGCTGCTCGCTATTTTTCTAGTACATTTCAGTTTTTATTTTTTTATTTTACGGAAACAGAAGGAAATAAAACACTATTGACAAAAATATTTGTGGACAATATTCCAAATAATGTGGTACAAAAATTCTACAAAAATAAGATCTTTGCTATGTCATAAGTTGAAAAGCATGAGACTAGAAAAATCCATTGAAAATTTCCTCATGGTCGATCCCAGATGGTGTTGCCAAATACTTTTCCTAGGCAAAAGGACATGAGAACTCAACCATTGAAGAACAGGACTCATGACACTAAAGAGAGGCAAGCATTGAAGAACATGACTCCTTACACTAAAAAGAGGCTTCACTGCTTCGTGATCCAACACTTATTATCTGACAATTTAGTTTGAGCTTTTCAGGAGAAAACCACATCAAATCTAGAATTCTGGATTTGTCACTACAATGGACAACTTATGTTACTTAACAAATATATTAACTCTCAAACAAATGCCCTATCTACATATTGCCGATGGGGTAGGCTAAGAAAATACCTCTTCCACGTGTTGAGCATCACCAAGCATGCATACTTTCATTTTGGGGCGAGGGATATGAGGCAATTTGACAGAACCACTAAATCGCTTGTCCTTTTGGGGGTCGTAGTTCTTGAGCCCGATCTGAAGCTCAATCGTCTCAGTAAACTTGCGTGGTTTCTCCTTAACAGCAGTAAGAATGGTGGATATTGCATCCTTTATGTTGTCACTCTGTAACTTACTGCAAACAAATGACACATGAACACCAATCACACCAATTTCCTGGTTATTCTTACAAACAAAACGTTACTGATAACTAAAAATTGAAGTTACTTTATCCAAACAAAAGATAGGATTCAGTTATTAGAGATCAAACAAGACTTAAATAAAACAAACTGTAACTATCAATTATCAAAGTCAACATAATGTTCTCCTTGGTGTAAAAATTGAACCTGCCCAAAAGTATGACAACCAACCAACCAAACAAACAAAAAGCAACAGATTTTTTTTTATTTAGCATTTCAAAGAAAAGGAAGACAACATTGTAGTCTGTCAAAAACCCATCAGCTCAGAGATAATTACACACTCCTGAGAACTAGCTAACCATAGCACACTTGGATCACATGTAAGCGAGTGAGAGTCCAGACTCAAACCTTAAACATCTTTAGGGTTGTAACATACATTTCTCACAAAAAGCAACAATTCAGACTCAAACTTTGAAGGATAATCAGGAGACCAGTGATATATCGAATTAACAACGTAAAAATAACACGACTAAAGTACCTCATTGTGAGAGACTAGTCTTTGCCTGAATATCTGCGCTGCATAAAGAAAAAACAATGAGAACATCAGATTCGAAAGCGTTGTTCTAGGTGCACAAAAGCAACTCCAATATCTGAGCGCCAAAGTTATGAGAAAGTATACAGAGGAAGAAGAAACGCGACAGAGAGAGAGCAAACCCTCAAGATAGCTTTCACGAGAGCCGCTGCCGCCAAAAGGGAAGGACTGCAGAGTGGAAAAAGAAAACGAGAGATAGATCAGACCCTTTAAACTACCAAAACCTACGGCTACACAACATGGGCTTTCTTCGCCCAGTACTTCCATGGGCAGGGCAGAATGCGTTATTGGGTCGATAATAATGTTTGAGCCCAATAAAATGGGTGGATTCTATTTTCCTTTTTGAGTTCTATTGACGTCCAGTTTTACTTTCGGCATCGTATTTACATGTTAAAATTTGTGTATAATTATGGTGCCAAAATTAAGTAAAGGATGCCAATAGAATCTGTCTGTTTTTTTCTATAATTCTTTTTAAAGGAAGATGGGACATAAGAAGTGTAAAAATGGAAATAAGGGCATCTCCAAATATTCATGGTTTATTTTATATGGACAAAGGAGTTGAAAACAAAAAATGCAAATTTAACCTCAATTAAGAAAATAAAAACAACCATTCCCAAAAATGGAGGACGTTTAAAAAAAGGGGTTATATTGGCACACCCGTTTTTATTATTGGCAGCCATTTTTTGATTATTTTTCCTAATGAACAAAACGCCAGTGTCACTGTTGCTATTGAAAACGACACTGACATTGCTATTCAAAAACGAAAGTCGGTGGCACTATTGTTTCTTAGTTGTGACACTTTTATAACGTAAATGTCGGTGTCACTGACGTTCGTTTTTGAACACAAACGTCAGTGTCAGTGTCACTGACGTTGGTTTTCAATAGCAACAACAGTGCCACTGACGTTTCATTCATTAAAAACAACCGTGGTGCCGGAGTAATTTTTTGTGGTGCCGGGAGTAATATGGTGCCACTAATAAAAAGGGGTGTACCCGTAGTAAAAAGGGGTGTGCCAATAGACCCCCTAAAAAATCATTATTATTTTCTCTCTGTTATTCCATTTTTTAGCATTCTTGTCTTTTGATCTACACGGCTACACCTCCAATCATTATAAAATTTTCACCATAATTATTATTTTTTTCGTTCCCTTTATTTTGATATCGCATTCGATATTATTGGACGTAATTTGTGAAATTTGATTTTTTTTCTCAATAATTCACGTCGAATACAGTGACATACAACAGATGTAGTGACAATGAAGTTGCCAAGATCTGACAATGCAGTGACAACCACATTTGAAGATGTAGTGAAAGTTAAATATGTAATGACAGAGACAGAGACAATTAAAGATGTAGTTACAATTGAAAATATAGTGAGAATTGAAGATGTTGTGACACGCGACAATTGAAAATGCAGTGACAATTGAAGATGCAATGATGACTGTGTTGAAATAGTGTCCTAAACCCAATCGGGTTGGACCGGATCCGACCGGGTCAGATCATTTCTACTATTTCTTTATGTTTGTACATATATCAAATGGTTTTCTGTTATTATATATTTGTTCATTTAACGGACCAATTATGATATTGTATGTATAATAACGTCCCTAGTGTCAAACTGTGAAAGAGAAATCGTAATGGTGATTATGGTTGATGAGATCTCGACTCACTTTAAAAAAGTTTGATACTTAAATGTCTCTAGTCTTATGTACTATCAAATAGGACATTGATGGTGCGATTAGACTAGCACGTATTGGATGTCTGTTGGAATAGTGTCCTAAACCCAATCGGGTTGGACCGGATCCGACCGGGTCGGATCATTTCTACTATTTTTTTATGTTTATACATATATTAAATGGCTTTTCTGTTGTCATATATATGTTCTTTTAAAGAACCAATTATGAATTGTTATATGATAACGTCCTTAGTATTAAACTGTGATAGAGAAACCATGATAGGCGATTATGGTTGATGAGATCTCTAATCACTTTAATAAGTTTGATACTTAAATGTCTCTAGGCTGATGTACTATTAAACAAGACATTGATAGTACAAACAGACTAGCACGTATTAGATGTATTCTGTCTTTAAGGACATGGATAGATCTTGTCTATCGAAGTGTAGTGACACTTGGGATGCGTGGACGTGTATTAGAGAACGCGACGTTAGAGTCGACCCACTTACACGGATAAGTGTCACACTATGTGACGATTGTGTAATTATCCTTTGACCCGAGTCTTCGTGGCATCACGGTGTGGATTGTCATGCTTTGACACTATTGAGGTTTCCACAGCCATGGGTCGATCATGCGGTAGTGATTGGGTGTGATACTGAAGCATGCGGAGAATACATGTTTGGTCGTCTGGGAATCGCGTACCCTATTAGTAGGGGTGAATATCCGAAAGGGCCTTCTTATAAGGAATGTCTTACTCTCGTGAATCTTTGCAAAGTGGGAGTAAACGAGTTACTTCGAGAGAGCATGATATCCAGATTATAAGATACGATCGTTAATGTATCGACACTCGAGAAACGATCGTATGGATATTATTAAAGCGATAGGATTGTAAGTTACACGGTAACTGTTTCACATGAAAGATAGTAGTCATTGCATTTGACTCTTCCGATTATTGGGGGTCACGGTGTGTTGCTAGGCGCTATCCCATGATCGTTAGGCATGCAGATCATTTGCGTAATTTGCACTTTGTGTCTACGGCCAACATATTCGGAAGCCTATCGGGTCACACACATAAGAACATCTAGCCGGATTAAAATGTGGTTATAGTTGATAACCAAATAAGGAAAGTTTATCTCGTACTATAAAGGTTATAGTGGTAAATTAATATGGTGGTATTTATTTATTATGAATAAATATAATACAAAATATTAATTATGATGATTAATTAAATATGTATATTGATACATATAAATTTCGAAATTATGTATATATGTGATATATATGTATTTTGCAAATTAATTAATCATAGTATTATATTAATTAAAGAATATTAGGAAGCCAATATTTGGCTATATTGGCGTATACATTAAAGTGTATAAGATACACTTAGATTGTGCAATTTAATTAATAAGATTATCATATATTAATTAATATTAGATATTAATTACTATAGATTTGCACAATGTGTAAATTGATTTTTGGTAACAAGATAAATATAGTCAATATAAGATATTGAAAATATCCTAGATTTATTTGATGTAAGATATTATAATAAATGAGATAAATCAATCAATTATATTTTCCTTATTTTATTGGGAAAATGTTTTCTTCTCCTCCACACCTAGATGGGGCGCCCCCTACACTATAAATAAGAGGTGGGTGTCAAGCTCTTTTGTACATCACAATTCCAAGAGCTAATAGTTCTTGTGTAAAATAGAGAGCATCCTATAGAGAGTTGGAGAGAGAGGAAAAAGGTCGATCTAGCAACCGGAGTTTTCCAATAGCAATCCATGATGGAATTCGACGGTCGCATTCGTGTGGACTAAAGCGGTAGAGCCGAACACTGGGCGGCTCATGCGTAACTACTCTCCCAGACGGTCAAAGCGTCGATCTTTTAGATCAACCAAGGTAACCACCGTCTACTATCTATTTGTTTATTGCTTAAACGAAGTCGATCCTGGTTAAAAGTAAATAAAATTTTAAATTCCGCTGCGGTCCCGCGTAGATTTCCTAACAGTGGTATCAGAGCGAGTTTCGAGCTTAAGCAATAAGCATGTTATATTGCGTAGTTAATTTTATCGTTTAAATCATGTAATTAAAGGATGAAAGATTTTTTATTCACAAAAGTGATACATGAAAAGAAAAAAATCGAGATCGGGTGGTGCTCGGTCGACTGGCGGCAGATCACCACCGGGCGGCGGTCAATGGCGGCGGCGGCAAAGAGAGCAACCTTACGCCGGCAAATCGGTTGACCGGTCAATGCTGGCGGATCTCCAAATTTTTGTTTTGTGTATTTTGTGATTCAATATGGTTCATAGTTGTGATTGGTAATTCTACTTTGTTTAGTTGTGTCATGTGGCTAACCAATGGTTCAAATAGTTTGGGCGTTGGGACGCCATACGACATTAAAATAATGATGGCCTTTAATTATTTGGCCTTTCCAAATATTTGATTTGGAATAGTTGCAGCCATTTCAAATATTTGATTTGTAAAAGCGCCAGATTTGCAGCCACTTCCAAAATTTTGATTTTGGAAAATGGTCGCCTAAACCAAATTTGGTTTAGGAAGATACCTTTGGTTTAGAAACTGATGTATCCCTTTGATTAGAATCAAAAGGAAAGAAACAAAAAGAGACATAATTTTAATTTTGATTTATTATTGGAATAGTTCTAATTTATTAAAATTAAAATTAAAATCGTTTAAAATTAATCGTTAATTTTGTTTCGATTAAAATCATTTAATTAATTAAATGTTAATTAGTTAATTGATTGGATAAAATTATTTAATAGATTAAATGTTAATTGATTAATTAAGACGCAAGTAGTTAAAATTTTAATTTTATCTTTTTCATAAGATGCTATTGTATGGATTAGATATAGTAGATATAATATGATTATATGGACCCCGATTGATCATGGACTCGATCGATAGGATAGATGTGAATGATTTAATTTGTCTGTTGGTTTAAAAATTGTCCTAGGCCGTTATGAAGAATGTGACCTAGTTTATTTTCTGCATTTATCTCATTCTCGTTTGCTCCCCCCGTTTGCGGCGGGTGTATTTATTTTATTAGATAGAATTAAATGTAACAAGAATGAAGCGTAGAGCGGAGACCAAAGATCCTATTGGCGGTTGCGCTACCCTTAGATTGTGACTGCATGGTTTCGTCGATTTGTATTCAAACCGCACATATGGAAAAGTCCATGATCATACCGGTTACTTTACGCATTTATTTATTTTGTGCTTGTATTTATTTTATATGATACGATAGATGTATGACTAGGCACGATCTAGATAAATGTGTAGGATGTATGTTTATAGAGATAGACATATTTATGATGAGACCATAATTAAAATTAATTAAGTGAATTAATTTACATAAATACTTCCACCTCAAAAGAATCAAGTTGAAATTGCCTCCCATATTATAATGACGATGAAGAGTCCTTGTTCGGATCCAACTCATCACCAAAGCGGGGGTTGACCTACCTCGGTATATCGTTATTATCGATATATAATCGTATGAGATCTCACGAATATTGGGGTTATGACTTGACTAAGAATTCTCTCGGCCACCAGCCAAAGCGGGGTCGTTTGGATTTTAGAGGCAAGGGTTTGACTATTTCATAAGATGAAAAAATTGTCAATGAGTTGACTAGTCAAACAACAAGAGTCGTATAGGATACGATTGACAAATGGATGTTGTCTACATATTAGACTATTTTCGGCCCACCAGCCAAAGCGGGGGTCGCGGTAGTTTAGTGGGATCTTGTCCACTAAAGAAATTAATAATTCTTGAAAGTCAATTGAGAGTAGTTGACTAGTGGGAGCAAAATCATAAACCAAAAGATCATTTTTGATTTTACGTGTATAAACAACAACACTCTTTTATTTTCAATTTTATGTTGTAGTTTTAGCAAACTTTATATTTATGTTTAATTCTCGATTAGTAAAACCAAATTATGACTGTTAATTTTGAGAAACGTTCTCAAATATGGTTAAGTAATTTTAATCCTTTTAAAATAAGCAATGCAATCCCGTTATAGTAGTTAGAGACAAGGAGATTACATAATCGATGCAGTGCTCCGAGACTTTAATTATTAATGAAAGCGGAAGCTCATGATGTGATTAAATCATTTGAAATAAGTTTCAATGAATTAGTCATATATTGGATACGATCCAAGATGATCATTCAGTCATACGATGACAATTAATTCAAACGTTGGATAAGAATGACCACGTCTAATTTTGGAAAGGTTGTTTTCAAAATTGTAAGATTTAAGTATCGACTTAATTCTATCATTGCTTAAAGGTTAATTAAATAGTCAATGTTTTGAATACGATTCAAAAGGATAAATAAACTATTTAATAAACTTTAGATTTTCTTTATGAAAGGAAATTAAAGACATGGCTTTTGTAATCTTTCTTAAGTCTTATGAAGACTACAATAAGAAACATTTTTCAAGTGCTTAACGGATTAAAAAGGAAAGTTAGGGCATGTGTTTAAATAGAGAACTTATTGAAGTTTCTATTCTAGGCAAGTGAGTTGAGATAAATCTATCTAAGTGAAAGTCAACTATTAGATATATGATATCTTGCGAGTGTGATTAAATTAGAAAGATTAAATACGTGAGATATGGAAGGTGAAACAAACGTTGTAACACTTACCATATCTCGGATCTAGTAAACCTGATAAGGGAACTAAATAAATGTTATTATGTTCCGGTTCTTATGAAGAACATACTTTCGGTTATTTGTTAGGATTTAGTAGACATATTCAATTGTAAAGAATAAATGTTATTCCGATAAAGTTGGAAGGTCTTTGAATCTAACATACTAGATTGATGTCACTATATAGTTGATATATGTGATGAGATCTCAACTAAATATTTGTATGGTATTATCCTTAATATTTGTGGTTGTTCTGACATAGTCTCACTTTGGAAGGAAAGCGTGTAATTAAACGTCATTACGATGATGTTGAACCATATGATTATGAATCATGTGGGTAATAAATATCTTATCTAAAGATGACTAAAATACCCTTTTATGAAAAGGTTATAAAATCTAGAAAGTTGTCCAAAGCCTAAACATACCGATGTTTGTTGGCTTGTGACAATTAATGCCACAAATAATTGTTTATTAGTCTCTACGACTAATTTTAGAAATAGTCAGGTGTACTCAGTGAAGTGCATAATTCGGAAAGCCTGAAAAGTTCGAGCTAGTACGAATATGAGATTGATGAGCTACTTAGGAATTAATCTTCAATTGGATTGAAGTAATTAATACCTGAAGGGTGTTTCAGAAGTCGTCTGAAAAGGAATAAGATTCTTCATTGAAGGATACCATCTTTGGGATACGCAATTAGATTATGTTCCCAAAATGGAAACAACACTTTATATGATAAAGGTGTGACGCAAGCCATGCGAAGTATCCATTACCCGTTTCGGGATAGTGCCCTTATACATAACCGAGTTCCAAAGAATAAAGGTTGAATAAATTCCATATTAGATATGGAAGAGGATAGTGTCGAATCCTTTTTAACCGATGATTTGAAGTTTTCATAGGCAAAGTCAGAAAGGCTTGGAGCCTAGTACGACATATGCAACTTTGTGGAATATCTTAGCAAATACGCTGGATATTATTTACTTGTCCGCGGAGCAAAATGTTTGTCTCCAAACATGCTGTCTTCTAAAGGAAGTGTTTCTTCCAAAAGAAACAGTGGGAATAAATTAGATCTCAAAAGAGTTTGAGAACTACAGAGATATATTCAACCAATGGAAACGAAAGCAGACATCGCACAAATGACGATGAGTGTAGAACATCGCCGGTGCACACAAAAGTTCTCGCAAGTTCGTGGATAACCTCAAGCTGAAAAAAATTTGCCGGTATGTTCGGCTTGAAGAATGAATATCTCACGACTTATGAAAGAATGTTTGAAAGGCAAGATTGAGAGATATGGCCAGGAGCCATAATATCTGAATTAGATTCCATCAGTGACAACCGGGTTATGAACCTAGTCTGTCTTACCTAGAGGGAAAGTCCTTGTAAGGCTGAGTCCAGTTCTATTCAGACTATGCTTGTTATAACTTCGTATCATGACTATATGATAGTGTTGAAGACGTTGGGCAGAAAGCTCGATGTTCATAGACGATGACATGATATGTAAGCCCATGAGATTCATTTATGGACTCAAATAAGTTTCTCTAGACGATTTCTTTGTTTGATAATCAAAGGAGTTTGATTTAGTCAAAAGAAGGATATGCCCTAATGTGCAATATAGATAGTGGGAGTGTGTTACGATTTTTGAGTAGGGTATTGGATATCTCTTTCGATAATTATCACCCCATGTCACAGTCAACCAATGTTTGGTAGTTCAAGGTCTTTACGAAAGCACTTGGATTAGCAGTTCTTATTTTAGAGATAAGAATCTATAGTGATAGATTTAGCTGTTGTTTACCTATATAGATGTGATGCTAAAAGAAGTTTAGCATAGATCGCGACAGGGGATACTGCTAGCCGGTGTTCTCAAGATCTATCTATATTAGGACGTTAGTCCTAAAGATAAGGTGAAAGATGATGATTATGAAAGGTTTCCTTTGCTACGGCAATTGGAACCATCATAAAGGTAATGCCGGATGCTCATAGTCCATGAAGAGTCATGAGAAGGTATGAAAGTATAGATTTGCACACATGTGTAAATTGATTTATGGTAATAAGATAAATATAGTCAATATAAGATATTGACAATATCTTGGGAATATTCAATATCAGATATTGACAATATCCTAGATTTATTTGATATAAGATATTATAATAAATGAGATAAATCAATCAATTATATTTTCTTTATTTTATTGGGAAAAAGGTTTTCTTCTCCTCCACACCTAGATGGGGTGCCCCCTACACTATAAATAAGAGGTGGGTGTCAAGCTCTTTTGTACATCACAATTCCAAGAGCTAATAGTTCTTGTGTAACATAGAGAGCATCCTATAGAGAGTTGGAGAGAGAGGAAAAAGGCCGGTCTAGCAACCGGAGTTTTCCAATAGCAATCCATGATGGGATTCCGGTGGGCTGTTCGTGTGGACTAGCGGTAGAGGCCGAACACTTGGGCGGCTCTATGCAGAACTACTCTCCTTAGACGGTCAAAGCGTCGATCTTTTAGATCAACCAAGGTAACCACTGTCTACTATCTATTTGTTTATTGCTTAAACGAAGTCGATCCTGGTTAAAAGGAAATAAAATTTTAAATTCCGCTGCGTTCCCGCGTAGATTTCCTAACAATGTCTTCTATCTTATTGAAGGTAGTGATAGATCTCGTCTATCAAAGTGTAGGGACACTTGGATTGTACGTGGACATGTATTAAAGAATGCGTACGTTAGACTGACCCAATTACATTAAGTGTCGCACTATGTGGCGGTTGCGTAATTATCCTAAGACCGGAGTCTTCATGACATCACGGTGTGGATTGTCATACTTTGACACCTTTGAGGTTTCCCTTAGCCATGGGGGGATCATGTGGTAGTGATTGGGTATGATGCTGAAGCATGCGTAGGATTCATGTCGCTCGCTCGGAAATCGTGTATCTTATGAATGAGAGTAAATATCGGAAAGGCCCTTCTTATAAGGAATGTCTAGCTCTCGTGAATCTTTGCAAAGTGGGAGTAAATGAGTTACTTCGAGAGAGCATGATATCCAGATTATAAAATATGATCGTTGATGTATTGACACTCAAGATACGATTGTATGGATATTATTACAACAATAGGATTCCGGTTACACGGTAACTGTTTCACATAAAAGGTATTAGTCATTTCATTTGATTCTTCCCATGATTAGGGGTCGCAGTGTGTTGTTAGACGCTATTCCTGCTGGAAATACAAAAACCTGAATCCGGATCCGATCCATAATTGGATCGTCAGATCTGATTCACAGCACCGATCGACACGCTCGATCATGCACAACGGAAGCTACGAATAAATTCGCATGCGATTTTACCACGATTTGATTCACATAATTAATTAATATAACTATGAGAAGGTTAGTAGATTCACCCTGTTGAAATAGTGTCCTAAACCCAATCGGGTTGGACCGGATCCGACCGGGTCGGATCATTTCTACTATTTCTTTATGTTTATACATATGTTAAATGGCTTTTCTGTTGTCATATATATGTTCTTTTAAAGAACCAATTATGAATTGTTATATGATAACGTCCTTAGTATTAAACTGTGATAGAGAAACCATGATAGGCGATTATGGTTGATGAGATCTCTAATCACTTTAATAAGTTTGATACTTAAATGTCTCAAGGTCGATGTACTATTAAACAGGGCATTGATAGTATAAGCAGACTAGCACGTATTAGATTTCTTTCTCGTCTTTAAAGCGAGGATAGATCTCGTCTATCGAAGTGTAGAGACACTTGGACTATACGTGGATGTGTATTAGAGAATGCGTACGTTAGACTGACCCACTTACACGGATAAGTGTCACACTATGTGACGGTTGTGTAATTATCCTTTGGACCGGAGTCTTCATGGCATCACGGTGTGGATTGTCATGCTTTGACACTATTGAGGTTTCCCCTAGCCACGTGGCGATCATGCGGTATTGATTGGGTATGATATTGAAGCATGCGGAGTATACATGATTGGTCGTCTGGGAATCGCGTATCCTATGATTAGGATTGAATATCCGAAATGGCCTTCTTATAAGGAATGTCTTACTCTCGTGAATCTTTGCAAAGTGGGAGTAAACGAGTTACTTCGAGAGAGCATGATATCCAGATTATAAGATACGGTCGTTGATGTTTTGACACTCGACTAACGACCGTATGGATATTATTACAAATGATAGGATTGTAAGTTACACGGTAATCGTTTCACATGAAAGGGCTCAGCCTGCAGCCACTTCCAAAATTTTGATTTTGGAAAGTGGGCCTAAACCAAAATTATTTGGCCTTTCTAAATATTTGATTTGGAATAGCAGCAGCCTTTTCAAATATTTGATTTGTAAAGGCTTGCAGTTTGTAAGCCACTTCCAAAATTTTGATTTTGGAGTGTGGCCAGGCTTAAGCCAAATTTGGTTTAGGAAACCAAAGGCATCCCTTTTGATTACCAATCAAAAAGGAAA
The DNA here is from genome assembly GCA_026214975.1 of Gentiana macrophylla. Taxonomy (NCBI): domain Eukaryota; kingdom Viridiplantae; phylum Streptophyta; class Magnoliopsida; order Gentianales; family Gentianaceae; genus Gentiana; species Gentiana macrophylla. Next base: position 79,060,284 of record CM047809.1, on the reverse strand, counting down.
GAAACAAAAGAGACATAATTTTAATTTTGATTTATTTTGGAATAGTTCTAATTAATTAAAATTAAAAATAAAAATCGTTTAAATTTAATCGTTAATTTTATTTCGATTAAAATCATTTAATTAATTAAATGTTAATTAGTTGATTGATTGGATAAAATTATTTAATAGATTAAATGTTAATTGATTAATTAAGACGCAAGTAGTTAAATTTTAATTTTATCTTTTTCATAAGATGTTATTGTATGGATTAGATATAGTAGATATAATATGATTATATGGACCCACGATTGATCATGGACTCGACCGATAGGATATATGTGAATGATTTAATTTTTCTGTTGGTTTAAAAATTGTCCTAGGTCATTAAGAAGAACGTGACCTAGTTTATTTTACGCATTTTATCCCATTCCGTTAGCCCCGTGCAAGGGGCGGGTGTATTTATTTTATTAGATAGAATTAAATGTAACAAGAATGGAGTAGGAAGAAGATGAAGACCAAAGAAAGACGAAAAATAACGATCCCATTGGAGAATGGAGCATTAAAGATCCTATTGGCGGTTGCGCAGCTACCCTTAGATTGTGACCATGGTTTCATCAGTTTGTATTCAAACCGCACTTCTAGGAAAAGACCATGATCATACCGGTTACTTTACGCATTTATTTATTTTGTGCTTGTATTTATTTTATATGATACGATAGATGCATGACTAGGCACGATCTAGATAAATGTGTAGGATGTATGTCTATAAAGATAGATATATTTGATGAGACCGTAATTAAATTAATTAAGAGAATTAATTCAAAATTAATTAAGTGAATTAATTTAAAATTACTCCCACAACAAAAATCGAGTTATAATATGTCTCCCAATATTATAGTGACGGTGAAGAGCCTTTGTTCGGATCCAACTGATCGGCCCACGTCTGGAGTTGACCTACCACGGGTATATCGTCATTATCGAGATATGATCGTTATGATATCTCATGAATACTTGGGTTACGACTCGACTAAGAATCTTGCGGTGATTGGCACACGTCAGGACCGTCTGATTTTAGAGACATAAGGTTGACTATCACATAGACGATGTGAATTGTCAAAGAGTTGACTAGTCAAACCACTGGAAGTCGCGTTAGACGCGATTGGTAAGAAGTACCTACCCGTCGAAATTTTGGAAATTTTCTTGAAAGTTGATTGGGAGTAGTTGACTAGTGGGAGCAAAATCATAAATCAAAAGACCATTTTTGATTTTACGTGTATAAACAACAACGCTCATTTATTTTCAATTTTATGTTGTAGTTTTAGCAAACTTTATATTTATGTTTAATTCTCGATTAGTAAAACCAAATTATGACTGTTAATTTTGAGAAACGTTCTCAAACATGGTTAAGTAATTTTAATCTTTTTAAAATAAGCAATGACATGAGCAATCCCGTTATAGTAGTTAGAGACAAGGAGATTACATAACTGCTGCAGTGCTCCGAGACTTTAATTATTAATGAAAGCGGAAACTCATGATATGATTAAATCTATTGAAATAAGTTTCAACGAATTAGTCATATATTGGATACGATCCAAGATGATCATTCAGTCATACGATGACAATTAATTCAAACGTTGGATAAGAATGACCACGTCTAATTTTGAAAAGGTTGTTTTCAAAATTTAAGTATCGACTTAATTCTATCATTGCTTAAAGGTTAATTAAATAGTCAATGTTTTGAATACGATTCAAAAGGTTAAATAAACTATTTACTAAACTTTAGATTTTCTTTATGAAAGGAAATTAAGGACATGGCTCTTGTGATCTCTCTTAAGTCTTATGAAGACTACAATAAGAAACATTTTTCAAGTGCTTAAAGGATTGAAAGAAAAGTTAGGGCATGTGCTTAAATAGAGAGCTTATCGAAGTCTCCATTCTAAGCAAGTCTGTTGAGATAAATCTATCTAAGTTCAAGTCAACTCTTAGATATATGATATCTTACGAGTGTGATTAACTTAGAAAGGTTAAATCCAGATATGGAAGGTGAAGCAAACGTTGTGACACTTACCATATTCTGGATCTAGTAGACTGATAAGGGAACTAAATAAATGTTATTATGTTCTGGTTCTTATGATGAACATACTTTCAGTTATTTGTCTGGATTTAGTTGACATAATCAATTGTAAAGAATAAATGTTATTCCGATAAAGTTGGAAGGTCACTGAATATAACATACTAGATTGATGTCACTATATAGTTGATATATGTGATAAGATCTCAACTAAATATTTGTATGGCTGTTATCCTTGACATTTGTAGTTGTTCTAGGTGTCGACTCTCTGGAAGAGAAGCGTGTAATCAAACGTCATTCTGATGATGTTGAACCATATGATTATGAATCATGTGGGTTATACGTATCTTATCCAAAGAGGACTAAAATACCCTATTATGAATAGGTTATAAAATCTAGAAAAATTGTCTAAAGCCTAAACATACCGATGTTTGTTGGCTTATGACAATTAATGCCACAAATAATTGTTTATTAATCTCTATGACTATTTTAGAAATAGTTGAATGTACTTATTGAAGTGCGAAAGTTCGGAAAGCCCGAAAAGTTCGAGCAAGCACGAATATGAGATTGATGAACTACTTAGGAGTTAATCTTCAATTGGATTGAAGTAATTAATACCTGAAGGGTGTTTCAAAAGTCGTCTGAAAAGGAATAAGATGCTCCCTTGATGGATACCATCTTTGGGATACGCAATTGGATTGTGTTCCCAGAATGGAAGCAACACTTTATATGATAAAGGTGTGACGCAAGCCATGCGAAGTATCCCTTACCCGTTTCGGGATAGTGCCCTTATACTTAACCGAGTTCCAAAGAATAAAGGTTGAATAAATTCCATATTAGATATGGAAGAGGATAATGTGAAATCTGTCTTAACCGATGATTTGAAGTTGTCATAGGCAAAGTCAGAAAGTTTTGAGCCTAGTACGGCATATGCAACTTTGTGGAATATCTTAGCAAGTACGCTGGATATTATTTACTCATCCGCGGAGCAAAAGGTGTTTGTCTCCGGACATGTCGTTTTTAGAGGAAGTGTTTCTTCCAAAAGAAAGCATGGGAGTGAATTAGATCTCAAAAGAGTTTGAGAACCACAAAGATACATTCAACCATTGGAATATGAGCAGACGCCTACGATAGCGATGAGGTGTATAACATCCGCTCAGTGCACACAAAAGTTCTGTAAGTCTGTGGATAACCTTAAAGCCTGAAAAGGCTGATGGTATGTTCATCTTGATGAATGAATATCTCACGACTTATGAAAGAATGTTTGAAAGGCAACTTTGAGAGATATGGCCAGGAGCCATAAAATCTGAATTAGATTCCATTAGTGACAACCAGGTTGTGAACCTAGTCTGTCTTACCTAAAGGGAATGTCACTGAAAAGGTCGACATGGATAGTAATATGATTACCATCGTGCTATAGTGGACGGCCGAGGGCACGGGTGTAAACCTTGTAATTACCTTTATGCTGCCAGCTGAGCCCAGTTCTAATCAGATGATGCTTGTTATAACTTCGTATCATGGCTATATGATAGTGTTGAAGACGTTGGGTAGAAGGCTCGATGTTCATAGACGTTGACATGATATGTAAGCCCACGAGATCCATTTATGGACTCAAACAAGTTTCTCTAGATGATTTCTTTGTTTGATAATCAAATGAGTTTGATTTAGTCAAAAGAAGAATATGCCCAATGTGCAAGATGGATAGTGGGAGTGTGTTATGATTTTTGAGCAAGGTATTAGATATCTCTCTCGAGAATTATCACCCCATGTCACAGTCAATTAATGTTTGGTAGTTCAAGGTCTTTACGAAAGCACTTGGATTAGCAGTTCTTATTTTAGAAATAAGAATCTATAGCGATAGATTTAACTGCTGTTAGATTATAGTTTACCTATATAGATGTTATGCTAAAAGATTTTAGCATAGATCTCGAAGGGGATACTGCTAGCCGGTGTTCTCAAGATCTATCTATGTTAGGACGTTAGTCCTAAAGATAAGGTGAATGATGATGCTTATGGAAGGTTTCTTCCAAGCTCTCTGCGATAGGAACCATCTTATAGTAATGCCGGATGTTCATAGTCCATGAATAGTCATGAGCAAGTATGAAAGTAAATCTGGTGAATGTCGAGAATTTCCTTAAACAAGTTAAGGAAGAGTTCCTAGTTTATTGAAACTTGGAATTAAATAAACGTAGATATACAGACGTATATCCTGAGTCTTATGAAGACGAGTGTGAGCTACAGTCTGGGTTTGCAGTCACTTTGATTAAGTGATACAGTGAGCTGGAAATGTTCTAGCCTATGGGTCACTGTGAACTCTACAACTTAGCCAAAACACAGTAGTGCCTTAGAGGCGCAGCGGGAGCAGTACATGGATCTAGAAGGTTCATTCCTGAACCTTGTACGGTTCTTCCACCTTTTCTATATAGTTGATATAGTAAGTGGATTCATTGCTTGAAGCAAGGACCAGGGTCACATCAGAGATTCGTGTGTGTGTTGAGGCGGTTCCTTTGACTTGGCCATTTGGAACATGATATGAAGATAGTCGAGTCCCCACGAGATAGCGATCCGTTTATGGCTAGGGCTAATTAAGTAGTATTGCATGAGATTCTTGTGTTTCAACTTGGTCTTGTGTGCAAGTGAATGGTTTTAGGCCAAGTGAGAGATTGTTGAAATAGTGTCCTAAACCCAATCGGGTTGGACCGGATCCGACCGGGTCGGATCATTTCTACTATTTCTTTATGTTTATACATATGTTAAATGGCTTTTCTGTTGTCATATATATGTTTTTTTAAAGAACCAATTATGAATTGTTATATGATAACGTCCTTAGTATTAAACTGTGATAGAGAAACCATGATAGGCAATTATGGTTGATGAGATCTCTAATCACTTTAATAAGTTTGATACTTAAATGTCTCTAAGCTGATGTACTATTAAACAGGGCATTGATAGTATAAATAGACTAGCACGTATTAGATGTCTTCTGTCTTTAGGGCAGGGATGGATCTCGTCTATCGAAGTGTAGAGACACTTGGACTATACGTGGACGTGTATTAGAGAATGCGTACGTTAGACTGACCCACTTACACGGATAAGTGTCACACTATGTGACGGTTGTGTAATTATCCTTTGGACCGGAGTCTTCATGGCATCACGGTGTGAATTGTCATGCTTTGACACTATTGAGGTTTCCACAGCCACGGGCGATCATGTGGTAGTGATTGGGTATGATATTGAAGCACGCGGAGTATACATGATTGGTCGTCTGGGAATCGCGTATCCTATGATTAGGATTGAATATCCGAAATGGCCTTCTTATAAGGAATGTCTTACTCTCGTGAATCTTTGCAAAGTGGGAGTAAACGAGTTACTTCGAGAGAGCATGATATCCAGATTATAAGATACGGTCGTTGATGTTTTGACACTCGACTAACGACCGTATGGATATTATTACAGCGATAGGATTGTAAGTTACACGGTAACTGTTTCTCATAAAAGGTAGTAGTCATTGCATTTGACTCTTCCGATGATTGGGGGTCACGGTGTGTTGCTAGACGCTATCCCGTGATCGTTAGGCATGAAGGGCATTTTCATAATTTGCACTTTGTGTCTACGACCAACATATTCGGAAGCCTTTCGGGTCACACACATATGAACATCTAGCCGGATTAAAATGTGGTTATAGATGATAACCAAATAAGGAAAATTTATCTCGAGACTATAAATGTTATAGTGGTAAATTAATATGGTGGTATTTATTTAATATGAATAAATTAAATACAAGATATTATTAGTATTATATTAATTAAAGAATATTCCGGATGCCAATTTATTGGCTAAAGGTGGCGCAAGTTTGGAGTGTATAAGATACACTTGGATTGTGCAATTTAATTAATAGTATTACCAAATATTAATATAAGATATTGATATATATGTATATATCTAAATTACATCTTAATTTGAATATTTGTGTGCATGTCACACGTGAATGTCAAGTTGGCATGTTTGAATATTTGGATATTAATAGATTTATATGTGTTATATATATGTGATATATACACATGTGTAAATTGATTTATGATAATATAGAAAAGATAAACATAGTCAATATTAGACATTGACAATATCTTGGGAATATTCAATATAAGATATTGACAATATCCTAGATTTATTTGATATAAGATATTATAATAAATGAGATAAATCAATCAATTATATTTTCCTTATTTTATTGGGAAAATGTTTTCTTCTCCTCCACACCTAGATGGGGCGCCCCCTACACTATAAATAAGAGGTGGGTGTCAAGCTCTTTTGTACATCACAATTCCAAGAACTAATAGTTCTTGTGTAAAATAGAGAGCATCTTTTGGAGAGTTGTAGAGAGGGTAAAAAGGCCGGTCTAGCAACCGGAGTTTTCCAATAGAAATCCATGATGGGATTCCGGCGGGGTGCTCGTGTGGACTAGCGGTAGAGGCCGAACACTTGGGCGGCTCTTTGCAGAACTACTCTCCTTAAGCGGTCAAAGCGTCGATCTTTTAGATCAACCAAGGTAACCACCGTCTACTACTTGTTTGTTTATTGCTTAAACGAAGTCGATCTTGGGTCGATAGGAAATAAATTTTTGAATTCCGCTGCGTTCCCGCGTAGATTTCCTAACACACCCAACCGGAGAGAAGCCGTAATCTTCCAGTTGTATCTCCAAGCGACGACTGATGGACGTCGATCCTCGTCATAGAACCTTCTCGAATATGCTCCAAGAAAAACCCTAGGTTTTTTTTCTCTCAATGACTAGAACGATAAACTAATTTTTCTCTTCCTTTTATTATAATGTGGCGCCAATATTGATGATGATATTGTATTGGGATGAACTCTCTTTTTATAGGAAAATAACTAGTCAATAGAGTTATCATTTTCACACCACAATTACCTATTCCCATAAGGATAAGATATTTTCCATAAAATAAGAGATACTTCCCAAAAAATCAATCTCTTATCTCTTTTCCATTAATTATCTAACAAATAAATAATTAACTAATTATACATGTGACATAATCTAGGAAAATTCATTTTCCTAATTTATTACAATGGGGCACCACATATGTCATTCTTTTTTAATAGAAAATGTATTTTCTATTTAACATATTATTTACCTAATAAATAATATTGCATATTCATTAAATATACCAACTATTTAATTTATTCTCGAGGTTCCATAAAACGAGAAAACACTCGCGTGTTAGGAGCCAACCCGGGGACCATGGACCTATAACCAGTAGCTACAATAAAATGAATAAAATTCATCGAACATAATATTTCTACTCAACTTATTAATCCGGAATTACGCCACCATAAATCCGAAACCGAACTCTATCGATTATAGATATAACTTATTCTCAAAACGCCGAGTCGAGTCGATAAGTGTCCATTGATATAATCATTACATACAAACTAACCCTCCATAGATTATCCATAATGAAGCGGGATTATTTCCGTAAACCTTCTTCAATACATCTTATCCTTATTTACCATTAACCCACTAGTGATCAATTAGTTCATAACCAATACGAACTCCGCGGATCGATTAGTTTATAGGATTAACAAATAAGAAGATTGTCTTTCTACTTCCCGCAGGAAGGAATGGATTCTATATCTGTGAGACACACACTTCTCACTCATTCCAGAATAGTGCCAACGTGAAAGTGATTCGAACCGCGCCTCTTAGCGATCCTTAACGAACACATCAAACCCTATCCTGAAACCAGTAGGAGAATGCAATCACTTCAGGATTAAGGTTAATCCATATATGATCATCTTGTGATTTAATGAGATTTCTCAATCACGAAATTATATGAGAAACGTAGATTAAATCGGTCCAGTCCTATATGACTCTCATCATATATAATGCCCCACTTAGACAACCAATGTCGACGGTCCGGATAAGACAGTCACACCATAAAGTATTCTGGGCGCATTAATGGTGGTGTAATCAATAGACCCCATACGTTGATTATGTTCACCACGGAGTAACAGTTCAAGTGTATCACCATAAACTTAATCCTCATGTGTGACACACACTAAGTTATATGGCTACATATGATATGACTTGGGGTTTTCAGTAGTGTATTAAATATAAGCACAAAGAAAATAATAAGATAAGAATAAATCTGTCATTTATTAATTATAAAAACAATTACATAAATTGTCTTCTAGGCGCTACTTCCAACAATCTCTCACTTGCCCGTAAAGACATGCAACAATTGTCTTTCGGGCACTACATCTAACAATCTCCCACTTGCCCGTAAAGACAAGCAACAATTGTTTTTAGAGAACCACACCCTTATTCTATCTATCCACAACATTCTCCCACTTGCTCTAAAGTGGATGAGACATATCTCCCAATTTTATACCCGCCAAGCGCTTATCTGTGACAATAGATGCCACGCGACTTGGTAAACTGACAGCCATGTTGTCGGCTCCAGGCGATCTTTAGGACCGAAACGTCGCCTCTTTACACGGTTTGTCTGATCAGGTGGTACTCTCTCTCAATATGCTTTTGTCCTCTTGTGACTGCGAAGATCATTTGCATGAGCTACCTCTAACTGTTTTCATAGTAAAATGGTATCGGCTCATCGAGACCTGGAATCACTTCTTGGTCCAACATAGAACTTCTCAAGCCCACACACGCCTCTTTTCATTTGCTCAGAAGCTCGCTATGTATTCGACTAATGAGTCAAATTGGCGATCTTTGGATTGCTCCAGACTATAGCTCCATCACTATGAGTAAACACTGAGCCTGAGATCGATTCACAATCATTCTTAATCTGACAAAAAATCACAATCTGTGTAGTCAACAACACTCAGGTTTGCACCCGAATACACAAGCATATGATTCCTCGTTCTCTAAAGATACTTGAGGATGCACTATACTGCTATCAATACTCGAATCCAAGATTTGATTACAATTGACTTTTAATTACCTGACTTTATCTATCCAAAAGAGAACTTGTCCCATTTTCTCTATATCCAAATATTTGAGAGAATTATTCCGTGAGGGGTTGGGTAGGAAACCTCTCGTTGAATCAAGCATTCAAAAATGCATCATCATTTTAACAATAAGATGGATGGGACACGGACAACAACTTGTTCTCATGAATTCGACCGAATCGATTTCTAAGAATATAGTCCACTTCTCTAATTCAGAGAATCTTTGGCTTGTCAGTTTATGACTTTAGACAACACACCCATGTTGTTTCCAACTGTTGCAGTGTTATCTTTTACTTACACTAACGTTTACTACTTTAACCAATATCGATTCTCTGGTCTACAAAACACTCATCAATATTCTAGTCAAGCCCACACATTTAAAACATGTGACTTTTAATGACCTAGAGGTTTGCTTTAATCTACCAATGGGTATAAGCACAGGCAGTCAATCTGCCATTGGCTTTAAAGCTAAAACCTTTCTGTTCCGAATGAGATCAGACTCCGTTGTTTGGCAAGAAAATATTCAGGGCATCACTCCTATTGAACTTTCTGCTTTCCAAGAAGTCAAGCATGGCCGAGTGGCGAGAGAGTTTTAGGGCATCACCCCTGTTTAACTCTCTACTTCTCAGGGAATTACCCTTAGACCACTTGGTTTTGCATTGAAAAGATAAATTTTCCTATTCATTCGACTCTTTTCCATATAGATCCAATTACTCCCACTAAGCTTGAGACACTCAGGCGGTTCTACAAGAGTGTGAATAGACATGTAGTACCAAAACTCCATTTTCAGGCTTTATGGCTTTAAACCAACATCTCTTATCATAATCCTATACAGTCCTTGCAAAAGACCATAGGTTATCGATCAATTACCCCCAGCAGACTGTTAAGTCTGCATAATCACAGCGGGTCAATGGTTAAACCATACTCCCACTGCATTTTGGTGGATTGATATTCTGATATAGTATAGTAGTATTTATCAGTGTAACCCCAACAACCAATGTTGGATGTGATCTGATTAAATCAAATAGTAACTCCTTGAGTATCTTTACTTCAAGGTCCAAGGTTGTTATTTTTTAACATTCTTTCAGAAAGGCAGTGACAGTACAACCGTCACTTTCCGATCATAAAAATCTTATAACCAACCTTCACTCATTGTATTAAGATATTTCACGAACAGTAACCATCTGAACGTGCATGCAAAATATCCAGTCCTACTTTCAAGCATAAATGCTAAATGCCTATATTTATGGAAGTGGAGTAAATTTACTTCACTCCTTATCCACAAATTCATAAGCATGTTCAAGGTAGACTTCTCGGTATTACATAACAATGTAAACCGTTATTTTATAATCAATATCTTAATTGAGTTAATCAGTGTATCGTAACATATCAATAACTATACAAGACAATATATGGTTTGGCCTTTCAGTGAAATCGTTTCACTGGGAGGTAGGCCGAGCATCAGCTCCAAGAGCTATGCTATAGCCTATATCTGAGCATGGAATACTCTCTTCTCTGGCAGAGATTCCACCAAATATTTAGATAAACTAATCGGCTTTTCGAGTAGTCTTTAGACAAAATGTCTATTACTCAAAAGCTCCCACTAGCTTGTATCCTTCATAAGACCCCGAAGGTCAACATGAACAAGTTGTGATACTTCCTCAGCTCTATTACCTTTGAAAGGTCACATAGTCATTTTTCCTTTGAGATAGTGTTCTTAGACTGGAGATAGGAATCACTCTTAGCCAGTCTTCAGTTATTATCTTTAGGATATATGCATTAATTAATATATGCTGAAGAATCGTTTATCTAAATACGGAAACCATTTGTCCTAGTGGTTTATGATGTGTTACATATGCCTTTTCAGCATTATTTAGTGGTTTTTGACTTTATCAAACAAAAGTCTGAGTCTCAGAATCATATACAAATGTCATATTCACTTTCTTTAAGGCAACTATATTATCGATTTGAAAGTGAATCCATTTGTTCCAACGAATCTGAAAACAGAAATTAAACTTCTGCGATATTCAAGGATTAAAATCCGAAATTTGTTTCCTTATATCACTCCCATTATCTCAGCTGAAACAACTGCCCGTTGTCTACTCTTTGATCATGAATGCCTAGCTACCACGTCCTTTACAAAAGAACTTAGCTTCCGGGCTATAATCCCGGTTAAGAAAGTCTCTAAGGATTCATAGGTTAGTGATCCGAAATCACTTTCCTTGTCTTTTATTTTCTTTTATTAATATTTCGGTTTAGCCTTTAACTTATTTAGTTTAGATGACTTACCCTAGTAGACATTTACCTTCCCATTCTCGGCTTTCTTTAAAGGAAATGGCCGTGAACTAGCATTTCATTTGAGTAGACACTACTCGTGAACGATGGGATGTCTAAGTGAAATTGATACCGAATCATTCTCGTCATCTTTGAACTAATTTTGTTTTGTCATCTTTGAAATTGATACCGAATCATTCTCCTTCTCCCTAATTTGTATTTGAAGTACATCCGCAACAATCTATATCTCCAAATTGAAGAACATATAACCGCAAAGCATATCTCTTACCATGAAATCTATGTAAGAATCATGATCCATTTTACTTTTCAATTTCTCCTATGCTCCCTGCACAAATTTTGCTTCAATTTGGTTGTTATTTAACCTGCTAAGTTTTCCTTACTGTATGGTTCTTCAACTTTTCCGTATTTGTGGACTTGGGAGGTAGGCTACTTAAATTTCAGTTTGCTTTGCTGTTTAATTGCACAATTTGTTATATTACTTTCATCTTGAATTTTAAAGTTTACATGATATTAAAGGTAAACTATTTGTGGACGTGTATTTGAAGTGTCGTTTTACATCATTAAATTAGAAGGAAAACTTCATGTTGTATCCAACAAATTGGGAATCAGCACATCAAGACCCTGTATTTTGTATTCTGAAGATCACTATTTGTTGCTACGCCTCTTCATTAGTGCATTTGAATCTTTTTTTTCTTTCTTCACTTTCGGGCTTTGGATGTTGATGTTCCAACACTACCTTTGCTCCTTAGGAAAAAAGGTACAAACTCATAGACAAAATTTTACTCATGAACCAATTATGTAGGAGTATTTTTTTTTTCTTTTTACTTCATAAAACATCATCTAACACCGAATAGATACATTGTAATGTGGCCACACATCACGAATTTTCTAAAAATGATCTATTTTCCATAGTCTTTTGCATATTTCGGTAATGTAAAGGAGTAGATAGATATTTTGTTTCTCTTATTCGCAAAACAAAATAGAGTTGAACGTTAGATTATTTTTCTTTTGCAGGTGATTTAGCTTCATCGAACAACTCGATTGAGAGGTATATGTTGCTTCTTCAGGAGTTTTTTCATTTTCAAAATTGGGGTCAATGATTTATTGTCTAATTTTAATTGATACTTACAATTTTATTCCCTTGAATATTTTCACTATATACGGTATTTAAATAAAATATTGAGTAGTTTCAACTTTTTTAATTGTTTATTTTGTTTTAAAATTTTGATTGTGCACACTCCGATTTCAAAACATGTGTGGGATTTGTTGGTAGGGCCTCATTGAGAGATGAATCACTACCGTACATACGGATGATGTACATGCCAATGTATTTAAATTGGTTTACTAGGTTTGTAACAAGAACCCCCATTTTAAAAATCCTCTTTTGGTTTAACATCGATTGTATCCATAGAATTAACTAAGCAGGAATCTAAATTATCGTATATTTTGAACTTTTGGGTCTAATTATTATATGGAATTTTATCTGCCCATGCTAATTCTCATTTTAATTAGAAACATAAGTTCTTTTTGTTCTCCTTGGATTTGTACATTGAAGGGTGTTCATTGCAAGCGTAAATTATGAATCTTGGAAGAATGTTGACGGTTTCATCGAGAGCAAGGCCTTGGGTAGTGTGTGTTTTACTGAGTTCTCGCATTGGATCCCCATTCGAGGTATTTTTCATTTCTTTTTGAAATGTTTAATTATTATCATTTCTTGTTTGTATTTACTTGAATAATTGAGATTTGATCATTTGAATCCATCTACAATTTTGCTATGGATTGTTATATTAATATTTGACTAGTGATTTTATTATATTGCATGCTTGATTAGAAGCTTTGAATGAATTTCTTGGCGGTTGTGATTGGAAAAGCGCTCCATTTCAACTCAAAGATCGGACTAAAAGCGAAAGGCAAGTGTAATGAATTCAAACAAGGCAAAAGATTACCGAAAGCGAGTTTACAGCTTAACTCAAGAAAATCATAAGTAACAAAAGATGTGGGAAGAATGAAGATGTTGTGATGTATAGTGAGACTGTCGAAATTCTGAACGTGCTGCACAACTCAATATGGTTCTTGAGAACATTGCTCGTTCACAAGAAATTGAGTTGTTTTTACTGAAAAAAAACATTAGTTTCTTGAAATTGTTTACCTGTTTAATTTTTTTTGAGAAGGATGAAATTGTTTACTAATTACGAATTGTTTTGATTTCATGTTGAAGATGCTATTTGGCTCTATGGTTCAAATAGATTGGGCTCTTTTTTAATTTATTTATTATGGTTTTGTATGTGTTTCAATTGTTTTGAAGCGCATTTGTAGTACTGGATATAATTTTTTAAATAAAAAATATGAATATAAATGTGATCATAAAATCATTTCGAATATATTGATTTGTTTGGTCATAAATTTGATGTAGTATTTTGTTTCAAACGACTGGTCATTAATTTGTCAAAATATTTCGTCACTATTTTATCCTAGACTGTTGTCACAAATTTATTTTAGATTTGTGAAAAAAGTCATCGCTGATCAATTTGTAAATTTGGTAGCAAAATTGTCAAAAAAGTCATCAGAAAAGTATTCCTAAAATTTGTTGTAATATTGTCACAACACTCTGTTATAATTTTGTCGCAAGAATTCGTAATAAATTTATTTCAAACTCGTGACAGAAGTTGTCACAATTCCGTTAATATATTTGGTCGGAACATTGTCGCAGTCATTTGTCACAAATTTGTCGCTATCTTACGTAGCAACTTTGACACAACATTCTATCACAAACCTGTTGCGAAATTCCGTCACAAATTATGAATGTGGTCGTAGATTCATCACAAAAACACTTGTCACAATTGTGCCACAAAGTATAGCTTTTGTCACAAGTTTCTCACAGAACTTAGTGACAAGGTTAATTTCGACTCAAAAATTTGCAACGGGGTGTTCCGTGACGGAAATAGGTTTTGTCACAAATTCGTCAAAAACGAGCGTTAGTGACGAATTTGCAACGAAAACCACCGTCACAAATCCAGAAAATTCTAGTTGTGTCACGAGTGACAGCAGTGACATACTTATCAATGTCACTTAAGTTTGTAGACTCAAAAGGAACATCATCTTCCAAAAAATTAATTTGCATTCTCGATTTATGAGTTCAACGTTCTTGTTACTTTTCCACTTTTACGAAGTCTTCATTAGTCAATTTTAATCATGTTTAGCAGTTTAGATACCTTGAGATGATATATAGTTGTAAAATAAATTATGACAGAAATATAAATCAAATCATACACCACAACAAATAATGATTTTAGGACTTATAAACGTGATGTCATGCATGCAGTTTATCCTACCATTCCAAGGATTTAATCTCACACCTCAGTGCCGCCGTAGGGTAGGTCAAAGAGGTGACGATTAAATTGAGACAATCTCTCTCAACAATTAAACCATTTGAGAATCAAACATCTCCATTTAATTGTTGATTAACTTCCTTTTTAGCCAAGATATTTCCAAAAATCCTTATGAGTGTGACCTACTGTTTCAGATTTTTAAGTACGCCCCGAGTATGCCGCCGTAGGGTAGGTCAGTGACCCGACGAGTACTCAAAATCCTATCCTTTCGGAAACCAAGCCTTGAATTTTGATAGCGGTGAAGGCCATCCGTAGGGGGCCGAAATCAAAGCGGCATGAGGCGTCACCATTCTCTCACGTGCTTGTGTCAACAGTAGAGGCCGTGGGGTCAGTTGTCACCTACCCCGCTCCCACTCGTTAGTCTTATAGGATTTTCAGAATTCCTTCACAATCCAAAAACAATAAATCATTAATATTTAATTTAATCTTCCCACTAGTTTATCGGTTCCAAATACCGTCTAACTGTGTCACTATATTCACGATTTTCCAATTTTATGTATTTATAAATTCTTTGCGTAGATGCTACACAATTAAAATTCACCAAGAATTTTATAATCCTAATATATTAGGACTTATGAATTTTCCACCAAATCGAAAAACAATACATCACAAATTTAAAGCTCCCACTAGTTTATCGGTTCCAATTACCGTCTAACTAGTGACACTATATTCATGATTTTCCAATTTGTCGATTATTTAGAAATCTCTTGTGTAGTCACTACACAACAAAAATTCACCAATGAAGTCCTAATTTTACCATGATAAAGAATTTAGGATCATAGAATTTTCCAATAATCGAAAAAACAATAAATCACTGGAAAAAACAATCACTAACTTATTGGTTCCAAATACCGTCTAGTTGGTGTCCAATTTTTCATGATTTTCCAATTTTTTGATTATCAAAATTCTAATTTATGTAGACACTACATAACCCAAACCCCGAAGGATTCATGAACCCAAATTAAGTTTATCATGTGAATTTTATATCCCGATAAAATTCTGTTTCCTTTAATTAATTTAATTTATTTTTAATCTAAATTAATTATCGTGTTGATACATGTCTAATTAATGTCAATATTAATTTTCTACATATATGCATATGGTATGAGTGGAATTCATGAATATGATGCATGGCATGGTTATATCAATAAATAATCATACAAGAAAATAAATGCGTAAAATAAACCACTGAGATGGACCGTTGGTACCCCCCGCATCTAATCTATAAACTAAATAAATAAACCCTACGTTCATAAAATTTATAATCTTTAATGAACCGCCGCCGCTGCTTGGTATATAATATTCTGGTCCAGATCTTTAATAAAAGCCCTTCCAGCCGAGTTGGTTGAAGCTCATTCTTCCTTCATCACCACCCGAGTTCGACCCCCCTTTTTTGCAGCATTCGTTCCCCCTTTTTTTGAAAGTGCATATACATTTGTATACGATTCTGAGACTCGGACTCGGACTTTTTTCTGATAAAGTCAGAACCACTAAGTAATGCTGATAAAGGTAAATGTAACACATCATAAGCTATTAAGACAAATGGTTTCCATATTAAGATAAACGATTCTTCAGCATTTGTTGATTAGTGCATATATCCTAAAGATAAGATCTGAAGATTGGCAAAGGGTGATTCCTATCTCCCAGTCTAAGAACACTATCTCAAAGGAAAAATGACTAAGTAACATTTCAATTAGGAAAGGGTAATAGAGCTAAAGAAGTATCACAACTTGTTCATATTGACCTTCGGGGTCTTATGAAGGATAAAAGGTAGTGGGAGTTTTTGAGTAACAGACATTTTGTCTAATGACTACTCGAAACGCCGATTAGTTTATCTGAATAATTGGAGGAATTTCTAATATTACCAGAGAAGCGAGTATTCCATGCTTAGATATTGGCTAAAGCATAGTTTTTTTGGAACTGATGCTCGGCCTACCTCCGAGTGAAACAATGTCACTGAAAGGATAAACCATGCATTGTCTTGTATAGTTATTGATATGCTACATTACAATGCTTCACTCAATTAAGATATTAGTTGAAAAATAACGGTTTACATTATTATGTAATACCGAGAAGTCTACCTAGAAGATGCTTATGAATTTGTTGATAAAGAGTGAAGTAAATTTACTCCACTTCCGCAAATAGAGGCATTTAGCACTTGTGCTTGAAGGTAGGACTGGAGATTTTTCATACACGTTCAGACTGACTGTTCATGAAATATCTTAATGTGATGAGTGAAGGTTGGTTATAAGATTCTTAAGATTGGATAGTGATGGTTGAACTGTCACAGCCTTTCTAGAAGAATGTATAAATAACAACCTTAGACCTTAAAGTAATGTTACTCAATAAGTTACTATCTGATTTAATCAGACCACATCTAACATTGGTTGTTGGGGATAATGCTGATAAATACTACTGAACCAGATCAGAATATCAATCCACTCAAATGCAGTGGGATTGTGGTTTAACCATTGACATGCTGTGATTATGCAGTCTATACAGTATGCTTGGGGTGATTGATCACCTATGGTCCTTTTGGAAGGGCTGTATAGGAATTTGACAATAGGAGGTTGGTTTAAAGCCATATACCTGTAAATGGAGCTTTGGTACTCCAGTTCTGTTCACAATCTTATAGAACCACCTGAGTGTCTCAGGCCCAGTGGGAGTAATTGGATCTACGTAAAAAAGAGTCGAATGAATGAGAAAGTTTATCTTTCTAAGCAAAGCCAAGTGGTCTAGGGGTAATTCCCTGAGAAGTAGATAGTTCAAAAGGGGTGATGCCCTGAAACTTTCTCACCACTCAGCCTTGCTTGACTCCATGAAAGCAGAAAGATTACCAGGGGTGATGACCTGAAACTTTCTTGCCCAACAACGGAGTTTAAATTCATTCGGAACAGAAGGGTTTTTTTTCTTAAAGTCAATGGCAGATTGACTGCCTATGCTTATATCAATTGGTGGATTAAAGCAAACCTCTAGGTCATTAAAAGTCGCATGTTTTAAATATATGAACTTGACCAGAATATTGAGAGTCTTTCGTAGACAGAGTATCAATGTTGGTAAAGTAGTGATTATTGGTGTTCATAAAGGTGACACTGCAACAATTGAGAACAACAAGAGTGTGTTATCTGAAGTCAGGAACTGACGAGCCAAACTTCTCTGAACTAGAGATGTAGACTATATTCTTGGAAATTGATTCGGTCGAATTCATGAGAACAAGTTGTGGCAGTTTCCCATCCATCTTATTGTTAAGATGATGATGCATTTTCGAATGCTAGATTCAATGAGAGGTTTCCTCCCCAACCCCTCACGGAATAATTCTCTCAATCTTCGGATATAGAGAAAATGGGATAGATTCTCTTTTGGATAGAGAAAGTCAGGTTATTAAAAGTCAATAACAGTCGAATCAAGGATTCGGACGTTGAGTAGCAGTATAGTACATCCTCAGGTACCTTCGGAGAATGAGGAGTAATATGCGTCTATATTCAGGTGCATACCTGAGTAATGTTGACTACACTGATTCTGACTTACAGTCAGATTAAAGATGATCGTTAATTGATCTCAGGCTCAGTGTTTCTCATAGTGATGGAGCTATAGTCTGGAGCAATCCAGCACTGCCAATTTGACTCTGTTAGTCGAATACATAGCAGCTTTTGGAGCAGCTAAAGAGGTAGTGTGGCTTGAGAAGTTCTTTGTGGGATCGGGTCTCGATGAGCCGATACCATTTTACTGTGAAAACAGTTGAGAGGTAGCTCATGCAAATGATCTTCACAATCAAAAGAGGTCAAAATAATATTGTCAAAGTACCCCTTGATCAGACATACCATGCAGAAAGGCGACGTTTCGGTTATAAAGATCGCCTCGAGCCGACAACCTAGCTGATCAGTTTACCAAGACGCGTGGCATCTAATGTCACTGATAAGCGCTTGGTGTGTATGAAATTGGGAGATGTGTCTCATCTGCTTTAGAGCAAGTGGGAGAATGTTGTGGATTGATAGAATAAGGGTGTGGTGCTCTAAAAACAATTGTTGCTTGTCTTTACGGGCAAGTGGGAGATTGTTGGATGTAGTGCCCGAAAGACAATTGTTGTTTGTCTATACGGGCAAGTGGGAGATTGTTGGAAGTAGCGCCCGAAAGACAATTTTTGTAATTGTTTTTATAATTAATAAATGACAGATTTATTCTCATCTTATTACTTGCTTCATGCTTGTAAATAATACACCGCTGAAAACTCCAAGTCGTATCATATGTAGCCATATAACTTAGTGTGTGTCACACATGCGGATTAAGTTTATGGTGATACACTTGAACTATTAGTCCGTGGTGAACTTAATCAAAGTATGAGGCCTATTGATTAAACTGCCATTAATGCGCCCAGAACACTTTAAGGTGTGACCGTCTTATCCGGACCGTCGATATCGGTTATCTAAGTGGGGCATTTATATATGATGTAGTCATATAAGACTGGACCGATTTAATCTGCATTTCTCATATAATTCCGTGATTCAGAAATCCCATTAAATCACAAGATGATCATATATGGATTAACCTTAAACCTGAAGTGATTGCATACTCCTACTTGTCTCGAGATAGGGTTTGATGTGTTCGTTAAGGATCGCTAAGAGGCGCGGTCCGAATCACTTTCACGTTGGCACTATTCTGGAATGAGTGAGAAGTGTGTGTCTCACAGTTATGGAATCCATTCCTTCCTGCGGGAAGTAGAAAGACGCCCTTATTTGTTAATCCTAGAAACTGATCGATCGGTCGAGTTCGTATTGGTTATGAACTAATTGATCACTAATGGGTTGATGGAAAATAAGGATAAAATGCAATGAAGAAGGTTTACAGAAATAATCCCGCTTCATTATGGATAGTCTTTGGAGGGTTAGTCTGTATGTAATGATTATAACAATGGACACTTATTGACTCGACACTTTGAGAATAAGTTACATCTATAATCGATAGAGTTCAGTTTCGGATTTATGGTGGCGTAATTCCGGAATTAATAAGTTGAGTAGAAGTATTCTGTTCGATGAATATTTTATTCAAATTATTGTAGCTATCTTGGTTATAGTCCATGGTCCCGGGTTGGCTCCTAACACGCGAGTGTTTTTCGCTTTGTGGAACCTCGAGAGTAAATTAAATAGTTGGTCTATTTAATGAATATGCGGATATTATTTATTTGGTAATAATATGTAATATAGAAAAGACATTTTCTATTATCCCAAATGACATGAAAATAACGCCACATTTATTTGGTTTCAGGAAAAGAAAATTTCTCCTAATTAATTGTAATGTGGATAATATAATTATTTATGTGTTAAATAATTATAAATAAGAAATTGGGTTTCTTATTGGATAAATAGGAAATTTGTTTTCCTATTGGATAAAGGTTTTATTTCCTAAAAGGAAAAGATAAATTTGCGTGTAAAAGATAAACACTCAAATTATTAGTTATTTTCTTAAAAAAGAGAGTTTCTCCCAACACAAAATTTGGAACAAAAACCAACGCCAATTTTGTAAAAAAAAGGGACGCACCTTTTTTTTGTGAGTAAAATAGAGAAATTGTGTTTTCTTGTCTTAGCCATTGGGAGAAGAAAAACTAGGGTTTTTCTTAGGCATATTCGAGGAGGTTCTACTACGAGGATCGACGTCCACCAATCATCGCTTGGAGATACAATCCGGAAGATCACGGCTTCTCTTCTGTTGGGTAAATCTTCATACCTTCTTGTAGTTGTATTAATTTATTATGTGAATTAAATCATGGTAAAATCGCATGCTAATTTAATTCATAAGCTTCCGATGTGCATGATCGAGCCTATCAATCGGTGCTGTGAATCAGATCTGACGATCCAATTATGGATCGGGTCCGGATTCGGGTTTCTGTATATCCAGCACGATGCCCATAGGATATTTGATGAGATGAAGTGCCATAGCAATTCGGACCTTTCTGGCTTGGAAACTCTCTTAAGTCCCTTCTTTGATAATGCGTATCTGTAACACCCCGGTTTCCAATCCCGTCGGCCGCCGGTATTGGTTACTGTGGTGCCACTCATCACGACACCCAGTCGTGGCGGTAACATACAACATTCCACAACAGACAGAAAATAAACATTTACCATTCATTATTAAAAAGGTTTAAAGTAATTACAGTCTCTCAACAGAAATATGAAAATGTGTGAATGATCCAAAATTTCAAGGTTTTTAAAAGAAAGAAATCCAAATAAAATGCAAGCGTGTGACTGTGACTACGTGGCTCTCAAACCCCGCGACCTCCCAGCAACAAGCAGACATCCATAGAAGTACCTGCTAAGAATCTACTCCCCAAAAATGGATCATAGCAGGGTCAAGCAAAAGCAAAACCGTCAACTATAAAGTTGAGTAAGAATAAATCTAGTATGCGTAAGGTAAAGCCAACCCATGAAAAGTACCACAATTTATGAAGGACTCAACCAATCTATAGAAGTTACGACCAATCCATAACGGATACCATACATCACAACTATCCACCTAAAGGTCCCGAATATGCACATCCCTCAAAAGGGTAAACCCTATAGAGGAGGATCCTAAAGGTCATCCAATGGTACCATTAATTAAATGGACCATCGCGTCATGGGTGCAAGGAAACCTTCCCGGTTCCCGGCCGGGTGCTACCCTATCCGGCCCGACCATACCAATGTCTGCAACTCCCCAAATACGCTAAGGTCATTGAAGTCGTAAGGAAACCTTCCCGGGTTCCCGGCTTTGGGTGCTACCCTATCCGGCCCAACCACTATGGTCTACAAACCTCAATGCCTAAAATCCAAATCCCCACAAAGGACGCCAATACCCACGACCCATCAAGACATGACTCCCAAAACAAATTCATGAGATTGAACCACGATTACAAAGAAGGAAAACAACATAGACCAGGCGCCCGTTTGGAAGACCGGACGCCCGTCCCAAGACTTCTGTTGGACGCCCGTCCCCAAAATATCGGACGCCCGTCAGAATGTCGGACGCCCGCCCGTAATGTCCGGACGCCCGTCCACTTTAATGTAATTAGATCTCGAATGTAAATGACCCTCCAGGCGTCCGCCCGTGTAACCCAAACGCCGCCCAAGGAAATTACCTAGAGGCGGCGCCCGCCCGTAAAACCCAGACGCCCGCCCACTCTAACGGGTTAGATCTCGAATGTAAACAACCCTCAGACGTCCATCCAGGTAAACCAGACGCTGCCTCGAGGCGAAATCAAAGCACGCCCGTCCAGAAGGCCTGGACGCCCGTCCACCTGGGTTTCATCTCGAAACCTAACAATTCTACACGCGATTTCTGAGCCGTTTCACAACAAAACAGCAGCAAATACAACATTTTAAGCCCAGAAATCTCCATACAACAGTATCTTATCAACTATAGATCTTAACCAACACAACAACACACTATTACGAACGTATAACATCCCCGAAACAGGACAACCAAGCGTAGACACCCTTAAATAAAACTTGACAGCAAAACGTAGAAATATTCTTACCGGAACTGCTGCGTTTCTGAAAGCCCCTACTAAGTTAGACCGTTCCGCAACGAAGCTCGAATCTATATCTATAGGTAGAAGAAAAGGTACTAAAATTACCACAAAATTCCAATGAACAAACAAAACAACCCCAAAACGACATCCTCCCTCCCTCACACGCATGTGTGGATCGGCCATGGCCTTTGGCCGGCCGATCGTCATGCTCGAATTGTAGGAAAAGAAAAGGACGACAACCCTTACCGGCGACAACGGCACGCGGAAGCAACACTCCTTAACACGAAGGAGAGATTTCCTCCTTCTCTTCACAAGAAGCGAATGCGACTAGGCTGGGGAAGGGAGTTTCACGTGTTTTTGGGGAAAAAGGAAAAGGAAGTAAGATCCTTTTAATTGCCAAGGTAGGGATTAAAATTAAGGAATTATAAAATAATTATAAAATCCCTTCTTAATTATTAATAAATCCTTATTTGAATCCTTTACCAATAAATTAAGAAGTCGAAAAATCCGGGATATTACATCCTCCCCCCTTAAGACAAAACTTCGTCCTCGAAGTTCGGGTTCGTTGTTAAGGGTGAAATTTATGATTTATATGACGTTATTCCCGTAACAATATCCTTGGTATTTTAGTACTTTTTATAGAAAAGTGTTGGTTTTATCGAATTATTGAGTAAACGAGTTTTAAATGTGTTTAAATGCAAAATCGAGATATTTACGTGATTTTATCGGTGTTTTATGTTTATCCGTATGATGTTACATTTTGCATGTTTCTATCATGTTGCTAGTACGTTTGCATGATGAGTAAGGAGCTTAAACGATGATCACATGAAGATGGAAGAGTTGAAAGATGTTTAAGTGAAGAATCATTGAAGAAACCGGAACCAGGCACTTCATGGGAATTTTTTCCACACTTATAGGCACTTTCAGGGAAAGTTGTCTTGATGAAATTTGTAGAGGATTGAAATGCTTTCCAACGCATGTTGAATCACCTCATTCGGAGCCCTAGAAGTGATGTTATGAGCAAAATCTCGAGTGGGTCCTGGACGGGCGTCCGGATTAATTACGAGTTGAAATAATATTCATGGGACGGGCGTCGGAGCGGTTATCAGTAAGTAAATCGACTTGATTTTCCTATAAAAACAGCATGATCTTTACCCTAATGACACATTATTCAACCCTAAACCCTAGGGGCAGCTTGGCTGCGTTTTCCTTGATTTTTCTCTAGTTTTATGCACTTAAACTTCTAGATTAGATTAGATAATTTCATGTACTTTTATTCATCGATTCGAGTTGTCAAGAAGATGCTAAGAGGCTAAATCCTCTTGAACAAGCGTTGTGAAGCCGTCCAATTCAACAGCTTGATTTCGTTCGTGATTATTTTGTGAGTTCTATTTCAAGCTCGTTTCTTTTATCATGTTTTGTATGTTTTATTGCATGTTTAATCGAAAGATGCTTGCTTTGATGATTGTTTATATGATGAGAGTCGTGTCAACCTTAGATCACCATGATAAAAGATTGGATCTTTGATCTAAATAAAACGAAAGTTATTAGATTGATTTTCTAGATTAGAAATCGAAAGATTTCACGCCTAGGTTAGAAAGACGTAATCTTTAACATCGAAAGATAAAAGATTAGAAAACGAACTTGTCTACGAGAGTAGGAGTTTATGCCTTCGATTAGGTGAATCACGACTTGAGTAGAGATCACGAAGTAATCCGAATTAGAATTGAATGTTGATAGGATAGGTGGATCAATTGCTTGTTCGTTCGTTATAACTTGATTTAATCCCTTGAATTTGAATTGTTTAGCTTAGTTAGATTTATTGCATAATTAGGTTTAGATTAAGTTTAGTTAATTGGTTCGCAACCCTGCTTTTCCTGGCTTTAGAACTTGTTCTTCCGTCCCGACTTTACATTCTTGTTAGTTTATTTTTGTTTCTTTTTAGTTTAATAATCGTGACATAGTTAGATAAATAAAAACTAGGAATCACTGGCTGTCGAGTTCCTCGAGATCGACCCCGGTATAATCACTTTACTACGATCCCTACACTTGGGGTATACCGGGTTATAAATTTTATTACTTGTTGTTTTCCTTAGATAAAACCCGAGACAAGTTTTTGGCGCCGTTGCCGGGGAACCGGACGGTTTGCCTAGTTTTTGTTTTTGTTGTTTTTCGTTTCTGTTGTTGTTTTGTTTTATTTTCTGTTTTTAGGTTGTTAGTTAGATTAACCTTTAGATATTAGGTGAGTTAGGGTTTCCTTTGTCAGATTTTTAGGGTTTTAAAGGTTTGAGTTTTATGATTAGTTCTTTCTTCTTTCTCTTCTTAATCCCCCTTCTTTTTTGCTTTGTTTTTGATCTTTTTACATCCGGACGAGCGTTTAAGATTTTGGGCGCGCCCGTCCATCGTAAAAATTTCAGTCTCAGATCAATTTCGACCCTTAGACGAGGCGTTCATCATTTTCGCCCATCCAAGGACATTCGAAAGACCGGACGAGCGTTCGGTTTTTGAACGCCCGTTCAGCCCAAACTCGACAAACGCTCGCTCGCATATGTGGACGCCACTTTTGTTCTCTTTCTTTCTTACTCTTGTTCTTCTCTTTTCTTGTCTTTTATTTAGGTTTTGATCTTAGAATTAGGTTTTTAATCTTTTAGTTAGATTTTAAGTTCTTAGGTTTCTTTTCTTAGTTTAGGTTTTGAATTCTTAGTTTTAGATTTTATTTCCTCATATTTAGGTTCATCTCAACTTGATTTTTGGGTTCGGTTTATGCAAACTCGTAGTCACAAGGGGCCATTACTTTACTCCTCGACCTCGAGCGGACCATAGTCCGACCTAATAGGCGAAGACCGTTTGACGAAGAAAACGCAGAAGATCAAGAGTTTGAGCAATCTTTAAGAAGGAAATCAAGAAACTGTAATTATGGTCTTGAAGATAGACGTACATTGGCAGATCACGCTATGCCTGGTGCGAAGAATCATCAACCCGGCTATCGTCTTACCAGCCATTACGGCACAGACCTTCGAACTCAAACCCGGTCTCATTCGGATGATGCAAAGATGCATCAATGTTTCACGGGTCCCCTTCGAAAAATCTCACACACACGCATACACATTTACGGAGATATGTGGTACGACACGCATTCAAGGTGTGAGTGAGGATGCGATTAAACTTACACTGTTTCCGTTCTCTTTGAAGGGAGAAGCTAAAGAGTGGTATAGCTCTCTCCCTACAGAATCCATTACCACTTGGGCTGCATTGGAAAAAGAATTTTTAAGCCAATACTTTCCACCTGCCAAGACAAATTGGTCTTTAAGGGAAATATACAATTTTATCAAACGGAAAGCAGAATCATTCTTTGAGGCATGGAAGAGATTTAAGGCTCTTCTTCGTAAATGCCCCACCATGGGTTAGACTTGCAGAGGCAAGTCAATACTTTCGAGTGGGTTGACCGAGCTCACCAAGGGCATGGTCAATAGTTCATCAGGTGGGGCATTCCTGAGGAAAACGCCTCAAGAGGGGTGGGCATTGTTCGAAGACATTGCCAAATATAATTATGCCCCCTCCTTTTTCAAGTCATTGAGCACCACCTCCTCCTCCTAGGATCGAGGAGGTGAAAATGCAAAATGAAATCGCCATGTCAAAAACACGTTGGCTGGCTACTCACGGCATCTCCAAACCGAGTTATCGACTCTTCATTTTCGCAGTAACTCTCAAGTTCAGATCGCGAGAATTGCTCTCGGACTCGCCATATGGTTGGCCAGTGTCAATTCAATTCCCATGTTCCTTATCAAGACAATGCTGTCCAGAATCATGGACTGTATAATCAAGTCGCATGCCAAGTATGTGACGATATGGGGCACACTGCTCGTTTCTGTCCTATGATTGGACAGAACGCAGAGATCAATGCCTTCAATGGCCAGCCGAATCAGAGGTTTCAAATCAATTCTCTGGCCAGGGCAATTTTCAAAATCAGGGTTTCCGTCAAAGCTTCAATCAAAACTCGAATCTCAATCGAAACCCTAATTTTAATCAGAACCCGAGCTTGAATTCCTCCAATCTAAATCAAGGGTTAAATCAAAGTTGGCCTAACAATCCAAATTCCGCATTTCAAAGTCGGTCTAGCCAACCTTTCTCTCAAAACATTCA
Organism: Gentiana macrophylla; assembly: GCA_026214975.1. Lineage (NCBI taxonomy): Eukaryota > Viridiplantae > Streptophyta > Magnoliopsida > Gentianales > Gentianaceae > Gentiana > Gentiana macrophylla. Next base: position 79,033,922 of record CM047809.1, on the reverse strand, counting down.
GAACTCTCAAGCCCCCTCTCGTCGATGATCTTGAAGTTAGATTGGACTCCTATCGAAGAGAGTGAAGGAGCAGAACAATAACTTCCAGAGGAGCAAAATAATAATATCCAAATGTTGATGAGCACAATCAAGAACCTTGAGAAGCGAGATGGTGACCGGCAAGCTTTAGACCATCGTAAGCGCTTGCCCGCTTTTATGGAGAAAAATCCGAAGGGTGGCCTAGTAACCCAAATCGATTTCAATTGTGGCCAAAGCACCGACCTAGTTCCTTCGATTCCATATGGCATACCGAGGCCGGTGCAATGAATCTTAGAAGCGGTGCTCAATCGAGTGGTCCTCTCACCAGGGAAACCACTAGCCCCTCCTCGCCGGTGATAAGGCGGGAGGGAAGTTGAGCATCTACGTTCCCCGCTCGCAAGAAAAGACTCAGTGGGTGATCCCTGGGAGGTGAAGAAGTTGTAAGTCCTCGTGGCTGTTCCACGAGGAATGAAGAATCAAGTGAAAGTCGGAGGGTGATCCCCGACTAATAAAAATCTGCGAAAAAGTTGTAAGGTGGAAGGACATGCAAGACAAAGTCTGTCAAGTGCTTCCTCAAAGAAAGTATTTTCTCGAGAGTGAGTTGAAGAAGCTTCCATTTCCACCTAGAGAAGCAACATTCCCTTGAGTGAAGTTAAGAAATATGAAAAAGTGCTTAATTTCTTTGAAAAATACTCAAAGTTAATCTTCCATTATCTCAAGTTTTGGTTGAGATGCCTAAGTATACTAAATTCATCAAGGATGTTGTTTCTTGAAGAAGAAGTAAGTTAGAAATGGATCGGGAAATTGGTGAGGATTGTTCAATGATCAATTATCCGGACTTACCAATCAAAAGAGGTGACCCGGAAAATTCGTGCTCACATTGCGGATGGGAGGCTTAGTCTTTCCAAATTCTTTATGTGACTTGGGTGCATCCATCACCTGATGCCATTGTGCGTGGTGTGAGCAAATGGGTTTACAATGTCTTCTAGAACCCACTTCCATGAACCTTCGGTTCACGATAGATCTTCTAAGAAAGCTTCAGGGATTCTCGAAAGACATTTTAGTCCGGATCGATAGATTTACCTTCCCTGTTGATTGGTACGTCTTAGATATGGGAAAAGATGAGAAAGTCCCCCGATTCTTGGGAGACCTTTCCTATCCATTACCTAGAGCCCTCATCGATTGCGATGGTGGGCAAGTGACTATTCGAGTTGGTGACCAGGAGGTGAGCTATAGTGTCTCTAAATCTATTCAAGTACCTCCGGTTCTCCAACCGGCTTTTCCATTGAGGAGTCTTTTAATGACTTCAATGATTGTATGGACGAGCAAGTCAAGGCCGTGGAAGGAATATGAGCGATTGATCGATAATCCGAACGACCATGGTGTGGTTAATCTAGATCAATTAGCGGTGACTTTGAGGATGAGTTATTAAGAGAAGAAGCTTTGGCAAAGTGGAGCCACTATAAGCTCGATGCCGAGTTGAAAAGTGGAGGGCTTAAATCGAGTTTAGAGGATCCCCTGCAGATCTAGTTCAAGCCGTTACCTAAACATCTTAAGTATGTGTTCCTACGTGAAGGTGACAAGCTTCCCTTGATCATATCTGCCAAGCTATCTCGAATAGAAGAGTGAAATCGTTAAACGTCTTGCGAAAAAACGAAAGAGCCTTTGGATGGCAGGTGGGAGATATCCGAGGAATACCTCCTGACATCTGCATGCACAATATCAAGACTAGTGAGGGTGCTAAATGTGTAAGACAACCCCAAAGGAGGCTTAACCCTCACATGCAAGAAGTAGTCAAGAAGGAGATCATTAAACTTCTAGATATGGGTATCATATACGCCATTGTTGTGAGTGAATGGGTGTCCCCTACTCAAGTAGTTCCCAAAAAGGAGGAATTACTATTGAGAAGAATGAGAAGGAGAAGAGATAGCATTGAGGCTCGTTATGTGCTATAGAGTGTGTATTGACTATAGAAAAATCAATGAGGTCACAATGAAAGATCATTTCCCTTCCTTTCATTGACCGGATGCTTGAGCGTGCTGGCGGGGGCACGCATTCTCACTTGCTTTCTGGATGGATATTCGAGGATACTTCCAGATACCCATCGATCCTGTTGACCAAGAGAAGACCACTTTCACGCGCCTTATGGTACGTTCGCTTACAAAGCGGATGCCATTTGGTCTCTCAGTAATGCCCCCACCACCTTTCAAAGGTGTATGATGGCTATCTTTGACGGGCTAGTTGAAAAGTGTATGGAGATTTTCATGGGCGACTTTTCGGTCTTTGGTCAATCCTTCGATGATTGCCTCGATAATCTTGATCAGTGTTATCTAGGTGTGTGGAAAAGAACTTGGTGCTCAATTGGGAGAAATGCCATTTTATGGTAGATGAAGGAATAGTTCTTGGCCACACGGTGTCCGCCAGAGGTATTGAGGTAGATAGGGCTAAGGTGGAAGCTATCGAGAAGATGAGTTATCCTAAGAATGTTCGCGAAGTCGAGGTTTTCTCGGACATGTAAACTATAGGAGATTCATTCAGGACTTTTCAAAGATCGCCAAGCCCCTCGTCTACCTTACTTAAGGAAGACGTTACATTCGCCTTTGATGATAGCCGCAAGCAAGCGTTTGAGGAGCTCAAGAATCGGTTAATATCCGCTCCCATTCGATATCGCTGATCGAATTTACCCTTTGAGCTTATATGCGATGCATCCAACTATGCGGTTGGTGCGATTTTAGGCAAAGTTTAAAGGAAAGTTCCACCTACTTATTATGCCGACCACACGTTGAACCCTTCGCCAAGTTAACTATACTACCACGAAAAGGAATTGTTGGGCGTAGTTTTGCTATGGACAAGTTCCGTAGTTACTTGTTAGGTGCTCAAGTGATTGTGTGGGTGATCACGCCGCTTTGCGATATCGATGACTAAGAAAGATGCAAAACCACGCCATCGCATTGATATCGACCTACAAGAGTTTGACGTTCAAATTAAAGACAAAAAGCGGTGAAAACGTAGTGGCGGATCATGTTTCTAGGATGTTAAGTGAGGAAAAGGGTGATCCCGATGATATAGATCTTTACTTTCCTCTAGAAAACATCATGTTGATAGATGGTCTGCGCTCAGGATGTTCCTTGGTACTCCTCCATTGTCAATTACCTTCATTCCCAATATCTTGACTGAAATGTCTTATCAAGAGAAGAAGAAGTTCTTCTCTCGATATGAAATCTTTCATCGGGATGAACCTTACCTCTTCAAAATCAGTAAAGATGGTTTGCTAAGGAGGTGTGTTCCGAATCTGAGCAACGCGATATAATCGAAGCAATGCCATAGTGGACCCACGGTGGTCACTTTGGTCCTTGGAAAACGGTTGTGAAGATCTTCCAGTCCGGTTTCTATTGGCCCACGATCTTTAAGGACACGGAAGCTTTCTGTAAAGCTTGTGATAGGTGCCAAAGAACCGGTACTCTAACAAGGCGTTTTGACATGCCATTGAAACTCATTCTTGAATGCGAAGTCTTTGATGTATGGGGGATTGACTTTATGGGTCCCTTCCCATCTTCCTGTGGGAATAAATACGTCTTAGTCTGCGAGACTATGTATCGAAATGGGTGGAGGCAATAGCCACTCCTCACAATGATCATAAAACGGTCATGAATTTTCTAAAGAAGAATATCTTTGTGAGGTTTGGATGTCCACGTGCCTTAATTAGTGATGAAGGGACGCACTTTTGTAACCGGCCTTTGGAAAAAGTCCTCGAGAAGTATGGTGTTCGTCACAAAAGCGGCACACCATATCATCCGATGACTAGTGGTCGAGTTGAGCGAAGCAACCGAGCTTGAAGAAGATCCTGAGAAAACAAAGTGAAGCGATCATAGAAAAGACTCGAGTCTAAAGTTGGATGATGTACTATGGGCATATCGAAGCGCCTATAAGACCCTATGGGTACATCACCCTACCAGATGGTTTATGGTAAATCGTGCCACTTGCCGGTTGAGTTAGAGCATAGAGCTTATTGGGCTATAAAGTTTCTTAACTTCGATTCCCAATCTCGTGGCAAACATCGATCGCAGGCAGCTTGCATGAGTTGGACGAAGTTTAGGCTTCAGGCTTACGAAAGTGCCAGGATCAAGAAGAGAAAGATGAAACTCCTTCATGATGCAAAGATCAAGAAGAGAGAATTTCAAGTTGGAGAGCAAGTGTTACTATACAATTCCAGAGTTACATTTGTTTCACGGGAAGTTGAGGACACGTTGGTCCGGTCCATTTGAGATTCTCCAAATCATTCCTGGAGGCGTTCTAGAACTGCGCGGTTATGGTGATCAACCGTTCCGAGTGAATGGTCAAAGATGCAACCACTACATTGGGGTAAAGCCTTTGATTGTTCGATTTCTCGATATCCTCGGGTGTAGCACCCTTAAAGTCGATTTAGTTTGACGAGTTTTCGCCCGATTTGTTTTACGAGGATGACGGTTGTGATAAATCGGAAAAGTTCTAGCTGGTAGTTGGGACATGGAAGAGTATGAAAGGGAGCAAAAGTTGAAACGCCATCAAAAGAAGAAGAAATCGACCATGGGGAAGATTACACGTATATGGCGAGCTATAAAGGATTTAACCCCATGTGTTAAATGTTGTTTCGCAACCACACCACGGACCGGAGCTTAAACGAGGTAGTGGTCGGTAGAAAAGTCAAATGGCCTCGATCCAGCCGAGCTTCAATCGTGTCGAGCTAACGACATTAATCATTAGCGCTCTTAGGAGGCATCCTAGATATCCTTTATTTTTCTTTTGTTTTTGTTTATTTTCTAGTTTTTATTTTCGGGCTACTGTCGGTTTCTCGTAGGCTCGGATTTTATCGTTTCTTAGTTTTTGTAATTGAAGTTTTTACATTTGAGTTGGTGTTTTGAATGGAATTTCTTTGTTTTTATTGAGAGACTGCTGTGGATATTGTTCAATCTCGATTTCTCTTTGTTTATCTCTACTCTATGATATGGTATAATCCCTTGTTTCCCCCGAGGTATTTCTTTGTTTTTCAAGTGTGCAGGGTATTTGCATTAGCTTTTGTAAGTTTTAGACGATATCGTTTTTCGGTGGATGGTCCACAATCTACTGATATCCTCGAGCATTCCTGGGTGATGCGCATCATTCCAGAGTTGCTCCCTTTCGGAAGACAATCAGCTAAGTTCTATTTTCTTTTATTTTGCACAACATGAGGACATGTTGTAGTTTAAGTGTGGGGGAGGGGAATGAGTCGATTTGTATCTACCATTTGCTTAATACATGATGTTTCCATGCAAAATGAGTAAAATTTTCGAAATTTTTGTTTTGTCCCGAGTAGGCAATACATGTTAATGTTCTTTGTTTTCGATAGTCATCTATGCTATATATCATATGTTTGGTAAGTTAGTTGTTTCACCTGACACTATTTTTCACGAGCCATAGTGACGATGAGCTATTTTATAGAGTTATTACCCCGTTTGGATTAGTGATTTTTGATTTTCTTATAAGTCATGTACTTAGTGCTACATATATATCTTGAGATTTATGATAGTTTGTATTTAGATCCGGAGTATGTTATACTGTGAATATCTAGAAGTTTGAATGTGATAAGTAAAACGTAGCTATTGTCAAAGTGAAAAAGTTGAATTAATGAATTAATCGTGTGTGTCGAAAGCTAGTCGATGATTTGAGTGAGGTAGGGTGTACCACGTATGTCCTATACCACTATGATGACTAAAAGCTCACGACAGTTAGGAAAAGTTGCCTTATAATTGGAGTAAGGTAGGGTATTATCTCGAAATGTCCTATTCTACTATGAGGGCAATAGCTTATCCTAATGTGTGTTTAAAAGTGAATAAGTTAAATCAACTAAGATATCGTTATTTAAATTGAATATAAGGCTTAGTTTTAGTTAATCTTATCCCCAAGTATAAATCGAAAGATATGATGTAGGGATTATCCTCTCGAGTATTTCGTAAAGGCCCTAGATATATTCGATCATTCTTTTTCGGGATATGTCACGTTTGTAGGGTACATCTTATGAGTGTCATTTATTACTATTCTACGAGGGGGTATTAGCTAGTTTTACTTTGAGTTCCTCAAGTTTGGATTTAGTGGAAGTTTTCTATGGCTATGCACACACACAATGGTGAACTTCTAAGTTATTGAATATATGTTATATTTGTTGAGATGTCTATACTATCTCGAGCTTGATTTTGCTTTGTTTTGAGCTTGATTTTGCTTTGTTTTGCTCGGGACGAGCAAGGCTTAAGTGTGGGGGAGTTGTTAAGGGTGAAATTTATGATTTATATGACGTTATTCCCGTAACAATATCCTTGGTATTTTAGTACTTTTTATAGAAAAGTGTTGGTTTTATCGAATTATTGAGTAAACGAGTTTTAAATGTGTTTAAATGCAAAATCGAGATATTTACGTGATTTTATCGGTGTTTTATGTTTATCCATATGATGTTACATTTTGCATGTTTCTATCATGTTGCTAGGTACGTTTGCATGATGAGTAAGGATCTTAAACGATGAACACATGAAGATGGAAGAGTTGAAAGATGTTTAAGTGAAGAATCATTGAAGAAACCGGAACGAGGCACTTCATGGGAATTTTGTCCACACTTTTAGGCACTTTCTGTAGGGATAGGTGTATCGTGTGTGGAGTGATTTACGGAACATATCTGTAATTTACGGATTAAATTACGGAAAAATAAATCTAGGAAATAAATCATGCAGATAGAATAACTCATATTATATAGCAGATCTAACACCACCAATCTTACCATACAGATCTAACTCAAACAACGAACGATAAAATTATAATGTAGAAAATAAAGGACTAGAGATCAAACCGAGGCGAGTAGTTACTCTTTCCTTAAGACAAATTGCTCCGGTATGGTGCCCACGGTAGCAGCAACTGTCTCCCAAGATACAACGGCTTTATGTCTCGGATTTAGAGGCACTTCAAAAATCCGAGCTCGGCGAACTTACATAGTGCTCGAACTTCTCTTCGACTCAAATATCTAGATCTATATGGTGACACTTTATGGTGGAAAGACACAAGAGAAAATTGATGATTAAACTCTCATCCATGGGGTTCTTTATATAGTGGAGAGGAGGAACCAATGCTCAAATATGATTGGCGAGACACATCATCAAAACTTTTCCTTGGAAAAGACATGGGTCGTAAATTTTTAATTAAAAATTGGCCAACTATTTCCACAATTCGATTGGTCGGATGACGTGTCTTCGAATTCGATTGGTTGGACGATTTAATCATTTCGACTTTTCCTCAAGAAAAGCAATTTCGCCGAAAATAATTAATTTAATTTAATTTAATTAATTAATTTTGAATTTAATTTAATTAATTCGGACCGATTTAACTTAATTAATCAGAATTCGTTTCCACATTATTCTGGAACCTTCCAACCGCCTCACGATTAACTAATTAATTTCCTGGTTAAATTCATACGAACTTTTGTCCAAAAAATTAATAGTAACAACCGAACCGAACCGAACCGAGCCGAGCTCGAGCCGGCCGGACGGACGGCGGCGGCGCGCGCGTGTGGAAATATCTAAGTCATCCCTCCTGCACAAAAGTGCCTTGCCCCTTGGGGCACATTTATAGGAGCATACACTAGCCCTTATATATGGAGCTCAAGTCTCCCATCTTTCCAATGTGGGATATTGAGTTGAGGTACTCCCTTCAACTCTTATCTCTAACACATTTTCAACCAACTTTAGGCATTAATTTCTCATTCACCCGATATCCGAATCGAGTGATTCAAAAGCCCATCATCAACTACTCCGTATGGAGTATTTAATGATATCATTAACTCTCGATGACATACATCGGAGTCTACCCGTAAATCGCGCTAAAGTTGACTATTCAACCCTTCAAAAAGGGCTTTTTCTCCAACAATCCCCCACATGAATGAAAATTAATGCAAATGCAAATGAAGACTCTGAAGAGAAGTCAGACGGAAAAATATTGCATCAGGAGAGGTAGCTTCTGGCCTTGAACCTGCCTTAGTGAAGTACTATCGGATTTACTCGGCTAATCAGCTGAACTAGGTCTTGAACTGCATTCAGCCCTTTAGTGTAAACCAAGACAATAGCACTCACACAATATTTCCCCTAGCACCTTTCGGTTCTCATGGTTGTGTCCGTCTCGGCCCTAGACAACACTTGGTTTCAGAAAGTGCTTTAGAGAATTCAAGCCTCAAAATTCTCATAGAAGCGGCCCCACTTCGCACTTACATAGGTGACCTCCTATCAAGGGTATTCTGCCCTACCCCACTTGAATATCAAGATATAGGAATCATTAAAAGCTAAGCTTAACCTCACACCCTCTGCAGATAGCACTTTTATTCTCTCAGAATGGGTAAGTGCTGGACTGTTCCTTATAGCTTAGTTGTCCCTTTTGAACAATGATCTTGGGATCTCCAGTCAACATGGTTGGGTTGCCACTACAAGAAAACATGCGTAATAGGCTTCAGTCCCATTCCGGTTGTCAAAATTGACATCTGATCTCTAGCTAAACCTTTTGTAAGCGGATCCGCAAGAATCTCCTTCGATCTTATATAATCGATGGAAATCACATCATTAGAGATCAATTATTTAATGGTATTGTGTCTACGGCGTATGTGTCGAGACTTACCATTATACACACTACTATGTGCCCTTCCTATAGTCAACTTACTATCGCAGTGTATGCTGATAGCAGCCACTAGTATGGAATATCCTCAAGGAAATTCCTAAGCCATTCAGCGTCTACTCCAACCTTATACAAGGCTATAAACTCAGCTTCCATTGTGGAATGAGCTATGCAAGTTGGTCTTGTAGACTTCCAGGACACAGCACCACCACCAACCGTGAATAAGTATCCACTGGTGGATTTCGAATCTTTCGTATCTGATATCCAATTCGCATCACAGTATCCTTCTAATACTGTTGGATATCGTAATCCCAGACTCATAGTGTACTTCATGTACCTCAACAACCTATTTAAGGCTTTCCAATGATTATGATCTGGATTACTCGTGAACCTACTCAATTTCTTCATTGCACATGCTAAGTCTGGTCAGGTACATTTGCTTATGTACATCAGACTTCCAATCACTTGAGAATACCTCAACTGATCCACATGTTTACCTCTATTCTTGACTAAGTGCATACTTAGGTCAAGTGGAGTGCTCACTGGACTTCTATCAAGGATATTAAATCTTTTCAAAACAGACTCAATATAATGAGTTTGTCACCACAAGTCCATCAAATATTCTAGAGATTTTACTCCCTAGTATCAAATCTGCAACTCCCAGGTCTTTCACATCGAAGTTCCTTGCCAGAATCCTTTCCGTATTCATGATACTCTCATGAGTACTTCCCATTATCAGCATGCCATAGACATACTATCACACAGGTGTGTTCTTCATGTAGACATATATATGTCCTACCCACTTGACAACATGACATTGTCAAATTTGATATGCCGTTGCTCTGGCTATTATTCGAGCCACAGAGAGACTTAACAAGTCCACACACCTTACTCTCTTGTCCTGGAACTATGAACCCATCGGGTTGTTCCAAGTACATCTCTTCTCCAACTCACCACAAACATCCAATTGATGGATTTTCAGGTTATAGTCTCCAGCTATACCGATGAGAACCCTTATATAAGTAATTCTCATAACTGGTGAGTAAAAAGCCAAGGCCTTCTTTCTGTCGATACCCTCAGGCTACCAACAACGCCTTACAATAAATCCATCAACCTACTTCTTCTTGAAGTTCCACTTGCCAATTTCCAAGTGTGGTTTTGAGTGATGGATTTTATTCCACTACATATTCTTTCCAGAAAGGAGCTTATGGAATTGCCTCTGCACATGTCCTGGGTTCATTTTCTACCACATAGGTCAGAAAATCAGGAGCAAAGGACTTTGGGGTCCTAGCCTTTACACTACAACGAAGCTCCTCAAGTTCTTGAGGATGACACTCTTCTTCAGACTCACATGTCCGCTAACTCAAGCTTGATTCTTCTTTTCCTTATATTGAAAGGGATCTTCAAGGAACACACATTCTTAGACTCGATGATTACATGTTCATGTACATCATTGATATCGATTATGCACCAAAACAATAGGCACTAATGATTTTAGGTCCTATTTCTACTTGCTTTGTTTTGTACTTCTACCTTAGCCAAACACCCCCACATTTCCAAGAATTTGTAGCTAGACCTCGGTCTTTCCACAACTCATGCGGGGGGTCATCCTTCTTCTTTAAAGGGATCTTGGTCAAAATGAATTTCGCTGAAGTGAAAGCTCCCCCACAAGTTACGAGGTAAATCCGAACTCATTAACATAGCATCCATCAACTCTTTAAGAGTTTGGTTCTTGCATGTAGCAATACCACTTGACTGAGGTGTGTATGGGGTAGTTGTTTGATGAATGATGCCGGGCCCTTAGCAAGACTCATGAAACAATACCTCATATCCACCATAACAATCACTACGGATACATCTCATTTGTTAGCTATGTTTATTATCACATTCATTCGATAACCATCAAGGCATCACGAGCCTTATCTTCGCTTTCAAACATTTAACATCACAATATTTGGTGCTATAATAAAAGTAACATAATACTTTTATCACCTCTAGGTTACACGAATCTGTGAGGTCCTACGTTCATTTCTACCGGTGTACCGGTGTGTTAGCCAACATGGCTTCAACACATACTAGACACTTGTGATTAGGATCAAACTTCAAATTTGGTAACAACCCCATGTTCATCAATGTACGAACGAATTTGAAGCTTCCAAGTCCTAATCATAGTGTCACGAACAAGATTACTCAAGCATGTAAGCAGATCTTAAAGCCAATCTCACTGGCTCTTTACGGAGCATCACTTTTTTGCTCAACAAACAGTACTCCTGTCAACATAATGATCAATCCGGTTTGATCATTGTGCACCGCACCACTGAACTTAACCAGTCACCGGTGCTACAATAGGTGCGTACACTTATGTCACAAAAGACACAGTAACATTTGGATTCACCTTGGTGTATCCTTTCCTTTCTATCCATTGGCGTTAGATAAACAAAGAGAGAAACACAAAATGTTTTCAGAACCACGTTTACTACCATTGTAAACAATAGTGCATTCTATACGGATATATCTTCGCCAATAATTATGTCATAAATACATAACCTAGCACACGGATTTACCTTATTGGCATTCATTATTTCTGAAAAATAGCAGGATAGCAATAATATCAATGGTCTCAACAACTATTTCAACTAAAGGCTTGAAGTAATGCAAGCACGTATGCACAAATTAACAGATTATAACAATCTACTGATCCACAGGAAAGGGTGTAAACGTCGTATGGCATATATGTGCTTCTACATCTCTCTTCTGCCAATCAAAATCTACTATTACTTGGTAAAATAATAATAATAATAGTAAGTACTATCACCGTATGCAGCATAGTCCACTCATGCTCTATCAACGATACATTAGCATAGTAGAAAAATTATTATTATTATTATTATTATTATTATTATTATTATTATTATTATTATTATTTTTTTCCCAAATAGAGATAAGATGGAAACGCTTCTTCATATAGGTTAACCGGAAAAGCAAACCGTGCGCATGCTATGTATTACAGATAACAACTATTTACATAAACTACAGACCCAAATAATGATCGAGCGCTAGCCGAGACCCGATACATACATAGAGTGCATAAGTATACACGTATGAATATATTTTCCTTTTTCAACTACTGTTGATTGATGTAGCCACATTGATCTATCAAATAATACCATTTATAACAAATCAATACACGTAAGAATTGATTGAAATCTATTTAATATATAAATATACACACTTTCCATATCGGAAACTTCGCATAGAATAATTGGATCATTGTTTGCATACACAAGAGTATATATCACTATGTAATATATTCCTGATGTAGCAATAGAAATTTCATAGGCAGGCTGCTCTTCACTGATGAAAAATAAATTCTCTCTCTTTTTTTTCCTATCCGAACCCAATTACAATTGGTTTGCACACAACAGATCAGTCTAACAATAAAGAGACGACTCATATTAGGTCTTCTGAAGAATCAATAGCAGCGAAGAAAACCCAAATATTGGGCACATACCAAAATAGTACCAATTACTAAATTATTAAAGATGCACACAACTGAACAGATCCAATAACACGTATCTATGGCATTAACATAGCAATAATATTGTTCCAAACAAGTACGGGATCAAGAATTAAACAATTCGACCAAATCAGTAATGTAATTGATTCAAAATGATCCTACAACACACGAATCACAATTTTGTCTTAAGCTTGTAGGGATAGGTGTATCGTACAAGTGAGTGATTTACTGAACATATCTCAGTAATTTACTGGATTAAATTACGGAAAAATAAATCTAGGAAATAAATCATGCAGATAGAATAACTCATGTTATATAGCAGATCTAACACCACCAATCTTACCATACAGATCTAACTCAAACAACGAACGATAAAATTATAATGTAGAAAATAAAGGACTAGAGATCAAACCGAGGCGAGTAGTTACTCTTTCCTTAAGACAAATTGCTCCGGTATGGTGCCCACGGTAGCAGCAACTGTCTCCCAAGATACAACGGCTTTATGTCTCGGATTTAGAGGCACTTCAAAAATCCGAGCCCGCGAAGTTACATAGTGCTCGAACTTCTCTTCGACTCAAATATCTAGATCTATATGATCGACTCTTTATGGTGGAAAGACACAAGAGAAAATTCGATGATTAAACTCTCATCCATGGGGTTTTATATAGTGGAGAGGAGAACTAACGCTTCAAATATGATTGGCGAGACACATCATCAAAACTTTTCCCCTTGGAAAAGACATGGGTCGAAATTTTTAATTAAAAATTGGCCAACTATTTCCACAATTTTGATTGGTCGGATGACGTGTCTTCTGAATTCTGATTGGTTGGACGATTTTCGCTCGACTTTTCCCTCAAGAAAAGCAATTTCTGGCCGAAAATAATTAATTTCGAATTTAATTTAATTAATTAATTTCGAATTTAATTTAATTAATTCGGACCGATTTAACTTAATTAATCAGAATTCGTTTCCACATTATTCTGGAACCTTCCAACCGCCTCACGATTAACTAATTAATTTTCTGGTTAAATTCATACGAACTTTTGTCCAAAAAATTAATAGTAACAACCGAACCGAGCCGAGCTCGAGCCGGCCAGACGGACGGCGGCGGCGCGCGCGTGTGGAAATATCTAAGTCCTCCCTCCTGCACAAAAGTGCCTTGCCCCTTGGGGCACATTTATAAGAGCATACACTAGCCCTTATATATGGAGCTCAAGTCTCCCATCTTTCCAATGTGGGATATTGAGTTGAGGTACTCCTTCAACTCTTATCTCTACAACATTTTCAACCAACTTTAGGCATTAATTTCTCATTCACCCGATATCCGAATCGAAGTGATTCAAAGCCCATCATCAACTACTCCATATGGAGTATTTAATGATATCATTAACTCTCGTTGACATACATCGGAGTCTATCCGTAAATCGCGCTAAAGTTGACTATTCAACCCTTCAAAAAGGGCTTTTTCTCCAACACTTTCAGGGAAAGTTGTCTTGATGAAAGTTGTAGAGGATTGAAATAGCTTTCCAACGCATGTTGAATCACCTCATTCGGAGCCCTAGAAGTGAAGTTATGAGTAAAATATCGAGTCGGGTCCTGGACGGGCGTCCGGATTAATTACGAGTTGAAATAATATTCATGGACGGGCGTCCATGATGATGAACGAAGCGTCCGGAGCGGTTTCTTGTAGCAACCGACTTGATTTTCCTATAAAAACAGCGTGATCTTTACCCTAATGACACATTATTCGAACCCTAAACCCTAAAGGCGGCTTGGCTGCGTTTTCCTTCGCTTTTTCTCTAGTTTTATGCACTTAAACTTCTAGATTAGATTAGATAATTTCATGTACTTTTATTCATCGATTCGAGTTGTCAAGAAGATGCTAAGAGGCTAAATCCTCTTGAACAAGCGTTGTGAAGCCGTCCAATTCAACAGTTGATTTCTCGTTCGTGATTATTTTGTGAGTTCTATTTCAAGCTCGTTTCTTTTATCATGTTTTGTATGTTTTATTGCATGTTTAATCGAAAGATGCTTGCTTTGATGATTGTTTATATGATGAGAGTCGTGTCAACCTTAGATCACCATGATAAAAGATTGGATCTTTGATCTAAATAAAACGAAAGTTATTAGATTGATTTTCTAGATTAGAAATCGAAAGATTTCACGCCTAGGTTAGAAAGACGTAATCTTTAACATCGAAAGATAAAAGATTAGAAAACGAACTTGTCTATGAGAGTAGGAGTTTATGCCTTCGATTAGGTGAATCACGACTTGAGTAGAGATCACGAAGTAATCAATTAGAATTGAATGTTGATAGGATAGGTGGATCAATTGCTTGTTAGATTCGTTATAACTTGATTTAATCCCTTGAATTTGAATTGTTTAGCTTAGTTAGATTTATTGCATAATTAGGTTTAGATTTAGTTTAGTTAATTGGTTCGCAACCCTGTTTTCCCTGGCTTTAGAACTTGTTCTTCCGTCCAGCTTTACATTCTTGTTAGTTTATTTTCTGTTTCTTTTTAGTTTAATAATCGTGACATAGTTAGATAAATAAAAACTAGGAATCACAAATCGTTCCTCGAGATCGACCCGGTATAATCACTTTACTACGATCCCTACACTTGGGGTATACCGGGTTATAAATTTTATTACTTGTTGTTTTCCTTAGATAAAACCCGAGACATTCGTACCGGGCGTTGCTCCACCCCCCCTTAAAACACCCTTCGTCCCCGAAGATAAGCAAAAAGGATTTAACGAACAAGGCTTGAAAATTGCATACCTTAAGAGAACAAATGCGGGTACTTCTGTCGCATAGTATCCTCAGCTTCCCATGTCGCCTCCTCGGTGGCATGGTTAGACCATAAAACCTTGACGATGCTAACCTCACGTCCCTTTGTTTTCCGTACCTTGCTATCTAATATCTACACCGGTACCTCTTCGTAAGTCAAAGACTGATCTAGCTCAACCACCTACGGTTCAATCACGTGAGAAGGATCACTCACGTACTTGCGCAATTGAGATACATGAAACACGTTATGCACCTTATCCAACGCCGGTGGCAAAGCTAGTCGATATGCCACTTCACCTATGCGGTCTAAGACCTCATATGGCCCCACATACTTGGGACTCAACTTCCCCTTTTTACCGAAACGCATTACTCCTCTGGTTGGTGATACTCGTAGCAATACTTTATCGCCCACGGCGAACTCAATATCCCGGCGGTGTAAGTCTGCATAACTCTTTTGCCTATCCTGGGCAGCCTTCATCTTTTCTCGGATTATCTGCACCTGTTTAATCGTATCTTCGATCATCTGCGGTCCCAAAATCGCTGCCTCGGACGAATCGTCCCAACAAACCGGACTCTTGCACTTCCTACCATAAAGTGCCTCAAAAGGTGCCATCTTAATCTTGGCATGGTAGTTTGTTGTTGTATGAAAACTCAATAAGATCGAGCTTTTCCTCCCAAGAGCCTTTGAATTCTAATACACATGCCCTTAGCATGTCTTCCAGGAGTTTGTATGGTCCTCTCCGTCGACCATCGGTAGCGAGGTGAAAAGTCAGACTCATTCGTAGCTCCGTCCCCAAGGTGCTGCTGTAGCTCTCGCCAAAACCGAGATATGAATCTCAGATCTCTATCGACACAATGCTACTGGGTATACCATGTAGTCTCACAATATTTCTCCGCACGCCATAGCCAACTCCGCCTTACTCCAAGTGTCTTTCATCGAATGAAATGCGCCGCTTTGGTCGATCTATCCACAACGACCCAAATCATGTTATTCCCTTTAGGGCTCCTCGGTAATCCGTGATACGAAATCCATAGAGATGGAATCCCACTTCCAAGCCCGGCACATCCAACGGCCGCGGCATGCCCCGTGGCCGCCGATGTTCAATCTTGACCTTCCGACAAGTCAAGCACTTTGACACAAATTCTCGCTACTTGGCGTTTCATATTGGGCCACCAAAAGGTTTTCTTAAGGTCCTTATACGCTTTGTCTCCTCCCGGATGAACCGAATAAGGCGTATTATGGGCTTCACTCAAGATCCGCCTCTTGAGTTCTTCGTAAATTTGGTACACACCACCGACCCTTAAACCGGATACTACCATCCTCGTATAACGTAAAATCACCGCCCCATCTGTATCAATCTTGGCCTTCCTTGCCTCGATCACCTTGTCACCCACTTGTCTCACCCGGATCTCGGCCAGATAATTCGGGTTGCAAGACGGTCGCTTTTATCTCCGCCTTTCGGATGACACAAATATCCATGCGGTCCAACTCTTCCCTTGATGCGATCCGAGCTACTTCCTCGCACAAGGAATGAATCGATTTCCGACTCAAAGCGTCCGCCACTACATTGGCCTTCCCTTCGTGGTATTGGATTTCCATGTCATAATCTTTAATTAACTCCAACCAACGCCTCTGACGCATATTGAGCTCCTTCTGTGTGAATATGTACTTCAGGCTCTTGTGATCTGAAAACACCTTGAAAGTTATTCCATACAAGTAGTGTCGCCATATCTTCAATGCGAAGACCACAGCTGCCAACTCTAAGTCGTGGGTTGGGTAGTTACTCTCATACGGCTTAAGCTGCCTTGATGCATACGCGATCACTCGCCTCCGTTGCATCAGCACACAACCCAGGCCATTCTTCGATGCATCGGTATAAACCTCGATGTCCTCATTCCCATCCGGCAACGCTAACACCGGAGCTATAGTCAACCGTTCTTTGAGTAGTTGGAACGCCCTCTCACAATTGTCATCCCACTTAAACCGGTTCTCTTTCTACATCAATGTAGTCATCGGTCTCGCAATCTTGGAAAAGTCTTTTACAAATCTTCGGTAATATCCAGCCAAACCCAAGAAGCTTCGAATTTCTGCAACATTCTTAGGTGTTGGCCATCTCGCCACTGCCTCTATCTTTCTCGGGTCAACGGATACACCGTCTTTCGAGACGACATGCCCCAAGAATGCCACTCGTTCCAACCAGAATTCACATTTAGACAGTTTTGCATATAGTTGTTTCTCCCGTAAAATCTGCAATACGAGCCTCAAGTGCTCGGCATGTTCTTCCTTAGTCTTAGAGTAGACCAGGATGTCGTCAATAAAGACTACTACAAACTGGTCCAAGTAGGGTCTGAATACCCGGTTCATCAAATCCATGAAAATTGCTGGTGCGTTGGTCAATCCGAAAGGCATGACCGTGAATTCGTAATGTCCGTACCTGGTACGAAATGAGGTCTTTGGGATATCCGCATCTGCTACCCTCGAAGCCGGTGATACCACGATCGCAAATCAATCTTCGAGAAAATACGCTTCGTAGTTGATCGAACAAGTCATCGATCCTGGTAACGGATACTTGTTCTTCATCGTGGCGTTGTTCGGCCGGTAATCAATACACAGCCGCATACTACCATCCTTCTTCTTCACAAACAACACCGGTGCTCCCCACGGTGACACACTCGGTCGGATGTACCCCTTATCGAACAGTTCTTCCAATTGTACCTTCAGTTCCGCTAATTCTTTAGGTGCCATACGATATGGTGCTTTCGAGCATCGGTCCGTCCCGGGCACCAACTCCACTGCAAACTCTACCTCCCTCTGGGGTGGCATGCCTGGTATCTCATCAGGGAATACATCCCAAAATCACGGACTACATCAATGTCCGCTAGTTTAGGATCCCCCGTGCTTACATCATGTACGTGACACATAAACAACGGGTACCCTTTCTCGACGAGAGACCTCAAAGTCATCACCGGAATAATCTTCACATTAGGTTTATCCACAAATCCCTTGTAAGATATCCGCACCCCTTCAGGACCTCTCAAAGTCACCTTCTTCGCCACGGTCAATTTTGGCTTTATGCCGGTTCAACCAATCCATACCCAAAATAACGTCGAAGTTCTCGAGAGGGAACTCGATCAAGTCAACCGACAAGTTGACTCCCAAAATCACTAATGGTACATCTCTATACAACTTAGTACATGGTACTAACTCTCCTGATGGTTGCATAAATTTGCTGTCAATTACCTCAGATGTAACTAGACCTAACCTCAAAACATGCGAACTTGCTACAAAGGAACATGATGCACCGAATCAAAAAGTACATAGGATAAGAATGAGTTAACCGTAAAATTACCCGTCACTACGTGGTTGCTCTGCTCGGCCTCCTCTCGCCCAAAGGCGAATAATCTCCCGATCGATTTTTCTCACCGACCAGTGTCTTTGGCCGACCACGATGGTCGGTTTCTCGTTTCCACCGATGGCGAGGTGCACCCACTGTCGGCTCTGTGCGGGAGTACCACTCTGCTTCTTTGGTTACCCCTACCCATGTTCCCCGTGTTGCTCCCTCGGAGTCCCACCCATGTTGCTTCCTCGTAACCAATGCCGACCCGGCAGTGTGGGAGCCGTAAAGCACTCATACCGTCTATGTCCAAACTTCCCACAATTGTGACACTGAACCTGCGCACCTGAACAATCGGTACCCGGATGATTTCTCTGGCACCGCTTGTAATGATAACTTCGTGGCCGACTAAACCCCTGGGAGTTACTTCTCACTGGCTGACCACCACTGCCCCTGGTAAGGTGGGAATTTTCCGAAAAGGACGGTCGTACTGGTGGGTTTCCGGAATTGCTCCGCTTTTGCCGCCCCTGATTGTCCTCAGAGACACTCTTCCTCTTGTTAGTAGCATACGCCGCTTTAACCTCTCTCCAAATCCTCTCAATGTTGCATGCTACTTCACACATCTCTTTTAAGCTCGTGAAGCCCCTGCTTGCACCCATACGATCCCGGATCGCTAAATCTAAGTGTTGCTCAAACTTCACCATCTTGGCCTCTTCAGTCGGCACTAGCTCAGATGCATATACTGCCAAGTCGACAAACTTCTCGTAGTATTCTTGAACAGTCATATCCCCCTGTCGGAGATTATCGAACTCGACCCGCAGCTCTTTCCTCTTAGATTCGGGAAAGAATTCACGCCTCAGCTCCTGCTTAAACTCAGTCCAGTTCAGTGGTACCAATACCGTTTCTCCTTGCTCATTTACAGTCTGAGCCAACCGATCTTTATTAGCACCCCACCACAAATCAGCCCTGTCAACCAAGTAGAAGGCAGCTTGGTCGACTTTCAGTTCCTCTGGAAAGCCTAGAGTGGCGAAGATTTTCTCAAACTCCCTAATCCACCGCTCGAGCCCCTTAGGATCTCCTTACCATCGTCTCGACTAGCCTCTGCTGACTCACGGCCCTAGTCATGCCGGTGGTCGACCCTTGAGAACGATCCTCTGTCAGCTTGTTGACCGCCTGAATCAGGTCTTGATTCATCTTAACCAGCTGATCAATCAGTTGGTCCCTCTCATTTCCATTCCTAGGAGGCATAGCTAAAACTACAAAAGTAGACAATCATATATTCAATTATCACCTATATCATGCCACAAAATATTTCACATATACTAACACTTACTGTCCAAAATTAATTGTAACCTGCGGCCACATTTCCACATACATCAGAACTCACCGTACCTTCCCTATATAGGACTCAATACCTACCCCACTCATCCTCACTGTGCTCATTTTAGTGAACTTATTCTTAAGGTTCATTTTAGGTGGTGGTCCTGGAGTCGAACCTTGCTCTGATACCACTTTGTAACACCCCGGTTTCCAATCCCGTCGGCCGCCGGTATTGGTTACTGTGGTGCCACTCATCACGACACCCAGTCGTGGCGGTAACATGCAACATTCCACAACAGACAGAAAATAAAAATTTACCATTCATTATTAAAAAGGTTTAAAGTAATTACTGAGTCTCTCAGCGTAAATATGAAAATGTGCGAATGATCCAAAATTTCAAGGTTTTAAAAGAAAGAAATCCAAATAAAATGCAAGCGTGCAGGATCTGTGACTACGTGGCTCTCAAACCCCGCGACCTCCCAAAGAACAAGCGAGACATCCATAGAAGTACACGCTAAGAATCTACTCCCAAAAATGGATCATAGCGAGGTCAAGCAAAAGCAAAACCGTCAACTATAAAGTTGAGTAAGAATAAATCTAGTATGCGTAAGGTAAAGCCAACCCATGAAAAGTACCACAATTTATGAAGGACTCAACCAATCTATGGTTACGACCAATCCATAACGGATACCATACATCACAACTATCCACCTAAAGGTCCCGAATGTGCACATCCTCAAAAAAGGTAAACCCTATGAGGAGGATCCTAAAGGTCATCCAATGGTACCATTAATTAAATGGACCATCGCGTACTGGGGTGCAAGGAAACCTTCCCGGTTCCCGGGCTTCGGGTGCTACCCTATCCGGCCCGACCATACCAATGTCCGCAACTCCCCAAATACGCTAAGGTCATTTGAAGTAAGGAAACCTTCCGGGTTCCCGGCTTTGGGTGCTACCTATCCGGCCCAACCACTATGGTCTACAAACCTCAATGCCTAAAATCCAAATCCCCACAAAGTGACGCCAATACCCCGACCCATCAAGACATGACTCCCAAAACAAATTCATGAGATTGAACCACGATTTACCAAAGAAGGAAAACAACATAGACCAGACGCCCGTTTGGAAGACGGACTTCGCACAACTCTGTTGGGCGCCCGTCCCAAAATATCCGACGCCCGTCTGTAATGTCCGACGCCCGTCCACTTTAATGTAATTAGATCCCGAATGTAAATGACCCCCTCAGACGTCCGCCCAGGTAACCAAACGCTCGTCCAAGAAATTACCAGGCGACGCCCGCCCGTAAAACCAGACGCTTCGCCCACTCTAACGGTTAGATCACGAATGTAAAACAACCTCGCCAGGCGTCCGTCCAGGTAACCAGACGCTTGTCTCGAACCGAAATCAAAGCGGGCGCCCGTCGGAAGGCCTGGACGCCCGTCCACCTGGGTTTCATCTCGAACCCTAACAATTCTACACGCGATTTCTGAGCCGTTTCACAACAAAACAGCAGCAAATACAACATTTTAAGCCCAGAAATCTCCATACAACAGTATCTTATCAACTATAGATCTTAACCAACACAACAACACACTATTACGAACGTATAACATCCCCGAAACAGGACAACCAAGCGTAGACACCCTTAAATAAAACTTGACAGCAAAACGTAGAAATATTCTTACCGGAACTGCTGCGTTTCTGAAAGCCCCTACTAAGTTAGAACCGTTCCGCAACGAAGCTCGAATCTATATCTATAGGTAGAAGAAAAGGTACTAAAATTACCACAAAATTCCAATGAACAAACAAAACAACCCCAAAAGCGACATCCTCCTCCTTCCTCAGCGCATGTGTGGATCGCCATGGCCTTTGGCCGCCGATCATCATGCTCGAATTGTAGGAAAAGAAAAGGACGACAACCCATCGACGGCGACAACGACGACGGAAGCAACACTCCTTAACACGAAGGAGAGATTTCCCTCCTTCTCTTCACAAGAGGCGACGGCGTGGGGGAAGGAGTTTCACGTGTTTTTGGGGGAAAAGGAAAAGGAAGTAAGATCCTTTTAATTGCCAAGGTAGGGATTAAAATTAAGGAATTATAAAATAATTATAAAATCCCTTCTTAATTATTAATAAATCCTTATTTGAATCCTTTACCAATAAATTAAGAAGTCGAAAAATCCGGGATATTACAGTATCACAGTGCAGCTCAGAAGGACATTGTAGGGAGGCTCAGTGCAACTCTATATGAAGAAAAGCATTCTACTCTTTCGAAACAACTTGTTGATGTTAAGTCAGCTGAGGCAGATCATTTGAAAGAGACTGATTCATCAAAGTCAAGTCTTTCCGAGCTCGTGTCTAGAAGGGAGGATTCGGTGATGAAAGTTGAGGCTTTGAAGAAACAGGAAGCGGAAATGGTTTCGTTACTTGCGAGCCGTGAGGAAGAGTGGAAGAGTATGAAAGTTTGTGCGTCTGAATTGCAGAATGACCTTAATGAGCTCGAGAGTGCACCTCGGTTGCAACCCGGGGAACATGAAGCTTTAGAGAAGATGGCGGAGTTGCTTGAGCTTTCCCGCCAAGAGTTATTGGGCTTTAATTTACTTAAGTAGTTTGCTACTCCTTCCATCGAGAGACATTTTAACTTTCATTTTCTTGCTCTTTGCTTCGAAATGTAATAATATTTCAATTTATATGAATCAATAAAAACTCTATTATTTCTTTTTCCTTTAATTCCTTGCATTTTTTACTTTTTATTATTTTTTTGTGTGATGACCACCTTTTTTTTTTTGGTATGATGGACCTCTGAATTTCTTCTCTTAAATTTTTATCATAATTTTAAACGAACATAACACTTTTGTTGGGTACATAACATTATTCTAATATGGAAGAATAAAAGAAAAACTGGCTTCACGTATAAATTTGGGAAATAATATCTACGCTACCTAAACACTTTGTGGAAATATTACAAGATTTACTGAGATTACTTCAAATAGATCATTGAAGTTCAAAGAGGTGCCCAAAGCACCTCAGGAGTTCGTACAGGATATTTTGTACACTTTATTTAATTATAAAAGACATATTAATTGTGATACATATAAACAATTAATATGTCAAACTCTAGTTTACTTTATGTCATAGACATATTAATTGTGGTACATATAAACAATTAATATGTCAAACTCTAGTTTACTTTATGTCATAGACATAGCTTTTACTTTTACTTTTGCATGCTTGCCGCCCACATCTACATACTCAAGTGGTCGCCAAGCTAGCTTGCTAGTCTCTCTCAATTGTATCTATTTATACACCTCTCATATCAATGAATAAACCAAGTTGAAGTTTACTCTTGTGTTTATCACATTCTCAAACTCTCTTCATGGTAGCAGAGCCTTCACCGAGTTCTAAAATCATTTGCAAAACTCGGTTCTTTTCGAAAAATGTCAACATTATAAAGTTTTATCTTCTTGATTGACTCACAACGCCTGCCTCAGATCGAGATAATCGAACACTCTTCTTTACAAATCATAAACTTGATGGTAACAATTACTTGCTATGGTCAAGGTCTATGAAAATGTATATCTCCGGCCGAGGCAAGATGGGATATCCATCTGGTTCCAAAACCGCCCTCTTTAAACCGACCCCAAGTTTGAAGCATGGGACACAGAAAATAACCAAGTCATGACCATCCTCACGAGGTCTATGACAAAAGAGATCAGTGAGAACTTCATGATGTATGACATCGCTAAGGAAATTTGGGACAATGCCGTAGACCTTTACTCAAAAAGGACAATACATCCAAGTCTATGAACTCAAGCTCAGATTCAAAATTGTGAGACAAGGGGATATGTCTCAGAATCAATACTTTAATCAACTATCTAAGGCATGGCAACACCTAGATATGTTGGAAACTCACCCTGGAATGATGTTAAAGATGTCACACTTTAAAGACATTATCGAGAAAAGAGAGTATTCAAATTCCATCGGATGAATCCTACTCTTGATGATGTCGAGGTAGAATTCTTGCTACTAAACCTCTTCCAAATCTCAAATCCATGTTTGCCGAGGTCAAACATGAGGAAAGCAGAGGAAAGTGATGTTTCTTGAACTTCCCCGCCGACAACCCTATCAAGGTACGCCTCTTGAAGGTTAATGAGACTTACAGAAGCCCACCGAGAAAGCTGGAAAGTCGTGCTCGTGATCACCGCAAACGCACAAATCACACCAAGGACAATTGTTGGAAGCTACATGGCAAACCTACCCTTCTAAAACCTCAAAACCAACCAGGGAAAGTCAAGGCAAACTTGTCGGTGAAGAGGAGAATAATGAAGAAGTGAATGCTCGCTTTGCCTTTAAAGCCTTTATTGCTCAAAGATCGTGAAGGTAGCTCCCTTATCGAAATGGCCACTCATTTTAAAAACAGGTATATTTTACTCACCTCTTAGTAATGAGACTTGGATTGTTGATTTCGGGGCTTCTTCCCATATGACTGGTAATAAAACCTTATTACCCAATATATGCCATGCAACCAAATTCACTGCGAATTAAGGCTAGCGATGGTTCATTTCTTATGCAAAAGGTGTTGGGAAGGTTAAACTTACTAATCGGATATATCTACAGAATGTCCTGTTTGTTCCAAAGTTAGATCAGAACCTTATATCTCGTCAAGAAACTCACTAAATATCCGAATTGGATTTGTTGTTTTTAATAAGAATCGGTGCACATTCCAGGATCTTTCTTCTCGAGGAAGTGATTGGGCAAGCTAAAACCTCGCCAGATCAATTTGTGATCAACCTCGCCAAGATGTAAGATCAAGACAGAATCGCCTCAAAGCCACTGCACTCAAAATCTTGACAATATCATGTTATGGCATTATAGACTAGGACATCCAAGTTTTGGTTATTTAAAGTCTTTAATTCTGAATTGTTTAAAGGATGTAATCTTAATGATCTTCAATGTGATATTTGTCAATTTGCTAAACTCACCAAATCTGTATGCTAAGTTACCTCACTTGCCCTCTTCCCCTTTCACCCTAATTCACGGTGATGTATGGGGACCTCAAGAGTGAAAAGTATAGCAGGAAAAAGGTGGTTTGTAACCTTCATTGATGATCATACCTGTAAACACTTGGTTGTTCTTAATGAAAGACAAATCAAGTTGGACCTATCTTCCAAGAATTTTATCACATGCTCTCCACCCAATTTGATACTAAGATCAAGATCTTAAAGATCGATAATGCTCTGGAATACTATGAGTCTAACCTCAGAACTTCTTGACTAATAGAGGAATTGTTCATATCAAGTAGTTGTGTGGAAACACCTCAATGAAGAATGGGGTTCTTTGAAAGAAAGAACAGGCATCCGCTGAAATGGCCAGATCAATCATGTTCATTGCACATGTTCCTAAATACATGTGGGGTGAAGCTATATTGATCGCAACATATTTAATCAACAGACTTCCCACAGAGTGTTAGGTTTCAAAACTCCTCTCCAAACCCCGCCGACCACACACTCCTCGCTTCTCATCTTATTACCCAATTGCCTCAAAGATCTTTGGTTGTCTTGTGTTTGTTTATATCCATGCTCAACATGTATAAACTTGATCCTAAAGCTCATAAGTGCATTTTCCTTGGATATGCACAGACAGAAAGGTTACAAGTGTTACTCTCCTCATTGAAAAGAAATTTTACAATTCTATGGATGTGAAATTCTTTGAAAGGACTCCATATTACAAAGAAACCCATTGAGCGCCATCGATGGAAACCTGATTGAGATTGAACTAAGTCCGCTCCTCGGCAAACAATTTACCTCGGCAGAGTCCTAACCCTCAGCAGACTCATAACCTTCAGCATCCTGCAGATACTCACATTATCGCCCTCAGCGATCACGACCAGAGTCTGGCCGACCCCAGAGCTCGGCTGAACCGTAACCTCAAAGAAACCCATCGAACTGTGAGTCTGCTTTGGACCTCGGCTTATTGACTCTCGCCAGCTTCATGAAGTGGATGACAGACCTATTGCTCTAAGGAAAGGGAAAAGATCATGCACTGATCATTCTATTCATACTTATTTATCTTATGATCAGTTGTCTCCTGTCTTTGCCATGTTTACACAGGACCTGGACTCTCACTCTATCCCTAGAAATATTCAGGAGGCCCTTCAAAATGATAAGTGGAAAATGCTTTGTTAAAACAGAGATGATCGCTTCTCCTGGATAATCATACTTGGGACTCACAACTCTTCCCAAAGGCAAGAAAACAGATTAGAATGCAGATGGTTATTCACTATCAAATACAATGTCGATGGTACAATTGACAAGTATAAAGCCGATTGGTAGCAAGGGATTCACTCAAACTTATGGCATTGACTATAAGGAAACTTTTGCACCAAAGAGCAAAGCTCAACACCGTCAGAGTCATCGATTTCCCTAGTTGTCCAACTTGTGGCCTCTTCACCAATTGGACATAAAAATGCCTTTCTAAATGGGGACCTCACCGAGGAGGTTTATATGATCTGCACCCTGGTTTTATCAATCCTCATACTCAAGGCAAGGTGTGCAAACTGAGGAAATCTCTATATGGCCTGAAGCAATCACCAAGGGCATGGTTTGGAAAACTCACTATTGTGGTTAAAGCTGCTGGATATCATCAATGCAACTCTGATCACACCATGTTTGTCAAGACAACCAACCAGAGGAGGTCCATTCTAATTGTATATGTGGATGATATCATCCTTACTGGAGATGACTCTACTGAGATCCAGAACTTGAAGACTCTACTGGCAAAGGTGTTCCAAGTTAAAGACTGGGCTACCTCAAGTACTTTCTTGGTATGGAAGTAGCTAGAAACACCAATGGCATTTCAGTCTCCCAAAGGAAGTATGTCCTGGACTCATGAAGGAAAGCGGCATCTTTGGGATGCAAACTGCCGTATCCCCAGTAGACCCAAGAACACCCTCATCGCATGGTGACATTCTTTGTCGAGTAAAAGAACAATATCAAAGGCTTGTAGGTAAACTCATCTACCTTTCTCACACAAGGCCCGATATTGCATATGGGGTTAGTCTGGTCGGTCGGTTCATGCATCGCCTCTTGAACAACATTGGGATCTCGTGAATAGGATATCGAGATATTTAAAGTCCACTCTGGCCAAGGCCCAGACTTCACCAAGTCTCCACGATAGATCAATCAAGCGTCTACACCGATGTCGATTGAAGTTTGGATGTCACATTGACAGACGATCTACCACATGCTATTGCTCATATGTATGGGGAACCTGGTTACTTGGAGAAGCAAGAAACAACCCATCTTGTGTCAAGAAGCGATCTTTGCCGTTTTGAACTCAGGGCACTTGTACTTGGCATTTGTGAAGCTCTATGGCTTAAAGTGTGGTACCGATCGAACTCAAAGAACCTATCACACTCTGTTGTGATAATAATTCACCTTATGCATGGTGAAGATCCCATCCATCATGATAAAACCAAGCATGTGGACATTGATGTTTACTTTCAAGGAAAAGATTGATGCCAAGATTATTCAACTCCAAGATGTTCCTCAAAGCAGACTGAGAATCGTCGATATTCTTACCAAGGCTATTCCACCTCTTATGTTCGGTGAGACT
Source organism: Gentiana macrophylla (assembly GCA_026214975.1). Classification (NCBI taxonomy): domain Eukaryota; kingdom Viridiplantae; phylum Streptophyta; class Magnoliopsida; order Gentianales; family Gentianaceae; genus Gentiana; species Gentiana macrophylla. Next base: position 79,006,672 of record CM047809.1, on the reverse strand, counting down.
TAGTAGCAAACTTGGTTGCATCAACATATACTGACCTGATTTGAGGGGTGTGGAAATATTACAAACATTTACAAAGATTACTTCAAAGAGATCTTGAAGTTCAAAGAGGTGCCCAAAGCTGACCTCGTGGAGTTCAGACAGAGATATTTTGTACACTTTATTTAATTATAAAAGACATATTAATTGTGATACATATAAACAATTAATATGTCAAACTCTAGTTTACTTTATGTCATAGACATATTAATTGTGGTACATATAAACAATTAATATGTCAAACTCTAGTTTACTTTATGTCATAGACATAGCTTTTACTTTTACTTTTGCATGCTTGCCGCCCACATCTACATACTCAAGTGGCCGCCCAAGCTAGCTTGCTAGTCTCTCTCAATTGTATCTATTTATACACCTCTCATATCAATGAATAAACCAAGTTGAAGTTTACTCTTGTGTTTATCACATTCTCAAACTCTCTTCACACTTTTTTTTTGGTATGATTGAACTTGGAGTAACTTCCCAAGCTGCTTACGTACCCCGAGAATGCTTTTAGGGGATCAAGTCAAACGTAGTTCATTCTTTTTTTACTTTTTTTTCGTAATTCAATGCAAGATTAACGTAGTTTAGGCTCGCACTTAGGAGCATTGTTTGAGTTATGTGTAAAACTTTTTGAGAAACTTGCCGTTGATTGGGCCAAGCTTGACGCCGTCTTTGTCCACAAACATGTATGCTCCGTTAGTGTAGACTTCCCGAACAACATAGGGGCCATCCCATTTTGAGGTGAACTTGTTTTTGGACTTATGTGTGAAGATGACGGGTCTTCTCACAGCAAGTACTGTTTCACCAACTTGGAATGACCTTGGGCGAACCTTTTTGTTGAATGCCTTTGACAACCGTGCTTGGTAGCATTCAAGATTCTATTGAGCCTGAAGCCGTTTTTCATCCAAATCTTCCAACTCTTCAAGGTGAAGGCGAGCGTTTTCTTCATCAGTTAAGCCCTCTTGGATAGCGATCCTCAGTGAAGGAATTTGCCGCTCAAGGGGTAGCACAACATCAACACCGTATACAAGCGAATATGGAGTGGCTTGAGTTGGCGTTCAAAAAGTTGTGCGGTAGGCCCCTAGTGCTTCACCCATCCGTTCATGCCAGTCCTTCTTGTGTCTCGCGACGACTTTCTTCAACAAGTTGCATAACGTCTTATTGAAAGCTTATGCAAGTCCATTAATTGGCTGGTGCATTGTACATGGAAGACTTGTGCTGCTTGAAGTTGAAATGTTCACACAACTTATCCACCAAGCTATTCACGAACGACTTTCCATTGTCTGTGATGATGTAGCGTGGAACTCCATAGTGATAAATGATGTTTACCCAAATGAAATGGACAACATCCTTTTCTTTACATGCCGTAGTGCGACAGCCCTGGCCCATTTCGAGAAGTAATCTGTGGCAGCCAAGATGTAAAGATGTTGGCCTGAATATTTTGATAGTGGACCAACCACATCCATTCCCCAAGCGTCAAATGGCCATGCTGCTAGTGTTGGATGCAACGGCTCGGGAGGCTGGTGAATGAAGTTAGCGTGGAATTGGCATGCTTCACATTTCCGAGCGTAATCCATACAATCTTTTACCATGGTCGGCTAGTAGTATCCCATCCTTTTGATGCAAAAATGTAGTTTCGGATCGGACTGATGGGCGCCACAAATCCCAGAGTGAGCCTCCTCTATGGTGTGAAGAGCTTCATCTTCTCCAAGGCAACGAAGATGAAATTTTAAATGTAATAAATTTTAACATAATGGAAAGTACTACATGCAAATTAAATGTAATAAATTTTAAACAATTTTAAACGAGTCAACCTGAGCTTCACTATTAAACGAGTCAACCCGAGTTTTATTGAATGTTGAACGAGTCAAATTTGAACCTTTCTAATATAACTCGATCGGCTTCGAGTTGGTTTTTTCTAGTCGAGACGAGCTTGAACCTAACGGAGTAATGACTCGGTTTGGCTCGGCTCAGTTACAATGCTCGTTAGAGGAAGAAGAAAAGGAGTAGAATGATGCCCTAGACTGATTATGCAGAGTGCTTTCGAGAAGATTCTATCTTTTTGATTCTCCGGTCTTGGTTTTATTATTAGAATCTAAAGTCCATATCCTTTTTTTTAATCAATTTGTTTGTATGTTATTTTGTACTGTTCAATTTTTTTCTTTGTGGGATCTATTATGGGTGTAGTAGTGATCTTATTAGTCAGCTTCCTCTTCGACAGCTTCATGGAATCTCCATCACAAAATTCTCAATGCCCTTCACCAGGCCCTCCGTCAATTGCCATGCAAGAAAGCACCAGGTCCTGATGGCCTCCACTCTGTCTTTTTAGAGAAGCACTGGGTGTGAGTAACGCTATTAACTCGATTCACATCACTGAGGACGAAAATTTATGAAATATGATGAAAAATTACGATGATTGGGGTTTTATATAAAAAATATAGTCCTTTGAAAAATAAGTAAAAGAGAGATTTTATTTTTGGTCGGCACATCCAGTTTTGTTAATTTTTTTTTCCCTAAAAAATGGTTACGCGTTGTTTTATTAAAATAAAAATAAAAAACAACAACAACAACAGAGTTGCACAACATGGTCAGACACGGAATGTTCCTGTTAACTCAGATTATGGAATTTGCCAAAAAAAAAAGGAAGTCTTTATTCGCACAACATACCGTTGCACCACATTAGAATAAAAAACATGTCATTTACTTTTAGCCCACACCGAGCATTTCAACCTACTTTTGTACCGCATTCTCATATCAAAATTTAGGGAAAAAAATCAATATTACCAATTACTTTTTACTACTACCAATTTAATATATTATAATATCTCCCAAACATTTAAAATCTACAAAACAACCCTTCGTTAAAATCAAATCTCCACCAAAATAATTCATTTCACATCTGCTCCCGACTTCACATCTATCCAATTAGCAAATAGGTCTTCAACCCAAATCCTCCACCTCCGCTGCCGCCGCCGCCGCCGTTCTCCGTCGTTCTTCTTCCCGGCCACAGCCGTAGCTAGCCATGTTTGAAGCTGTACTCTTCCTCCAAATGTGTATTGGAAATTGGCTTGTTATTTGAAATGTACTTGGTTCTCCGCCGTTATTCTGCCATTTTTTTTCCTCACTAAGGCTTTTGTGGTCACCGTTCAATAAGAACACATTTCTCCTATTTCATGGCCGTTTGCCTTTTTGACGTTTTTTAACACCATAAATCTTCTTCTTTTTCCCCTAAAAATCTCGCCGTTCTTCTGCCATTTTTTATCTTCAAATTTCTAAGTCTTCTTTTTCCCCTAAAAATCCGAAGATTTGGAAATAGGAAGAAGGAGAGGAGAAGAAAATTTGAAGAAAAATGAGCAAATACACAGAGTTATTAGATGTAGGGGTGAGAATCTTTGCGAGATTTCATTCTCATTGTCCTGAGACGGCGCGGATGTACTACCACCCTCCTTCTGCCCATGATGACGGTATGCACCACCAGTAAAACGGTGGTTCCAACAGCGGTAGCACCTAAAATGCGGCGGCGATGGATGTGCTGCGTTTTGAGTCCAAAGAGGCGGAGCTAGAGCCCACACCATTGATTTGATTTTGTTTTTGTGGTTGTGATTGAAATTTTGAAGGCGATAAAATAAATATTAAACTTTCAGTTTTACAAAATTATTTGTATGAATTGAAGAGAACATCTAACTTTCGAATTTCATTTTTTATTTCCAGTTAAAACAAAAAGGCTTTTGTGGTCTTTTTTGAAGATGGTGATTTTGTTTGAAGATGGTCTGGGGTTTAAAGGTTTTATGAGGAAGAAGATGTTTTTTTGAGGGAAATTATGGGAGGTGTAGGTAGGAGTGTGGGATATAAGGTAGGTGAAATTGATGGACTAATTTGTAATTAAAAAAATTGGTGTGGAAATAATTTGAAAGTGTGGTGTACAGGTAGATAATGTGGTGTAAATAAAGAATTAAAAATGTTTAAAAATCTATGTGGTGTGAAGATAGATTTTACTTTTTAGGCGCGGTGTAAATTATAGAGTGGTGCAGCGGTAGATATGCTGTGGTGTGAATAAAGACTCCCAAAAAAAGGAACTCAGTTTATGGAAAATAGGAGTTACACGCATTTGTATTCCTAATTTTTTTTAATTGATGACAGCTTTGTCCATCTATTAATTTTTTGTCTTTATAAATAATGAAAATTTAAGTGTGTCTTATTAAGTCAATTATATGTCTTTTTGGACCCTTACCCTATTTATTTATGCCTACTATAAAGTATTATAGTGGAAATTAATATTGTGGTATTTATTTATTACGAAATAAATAAATAAAAGATATTAATTATAACATTATATTATTATGTATTAATATTAGATATTAATATGTATATATGTGTGCACATGTGTAGTTGATATATATTTAGTAACATAATAAAGATATATATTTTGGAAAGTATGTAATATATATAAGACATATATTAAATATATGGCAGACATGAGATTAAGGAAAATGCTTAATTAGATAATAAATCAAACATTTGTTTAGTTTATTAAAATCTCGTTCCCCATCCCTATATAGAAGACAAGAGGCGGCTACTCTCTTATATAAGGAGAAAAGAGATGTGCCAAAGTATATATCTTGTGCCAGAAATTAGAAAAGGGATTCAGGTGATAAGTTTTTGGTGGGTTCGACGAGTGCAAACATGTTTAGAGAAGGGCTTGATTATAACGCCCTTAAGTGGGTTAGAGAGGTCAGATTTTCTTATGCAGTTGTAGACTTGAGTCATTATGTTATTTTGGGTTTCTTAAATAATTAATGTTGAAGTACAAAAGTAATGATTAGTGGTTTGTATGTAACAATATTCATTCGAATTCAGGGCTCAGTTGCAAACCAAAGGTGTAGACTTGATCTTCCTTTGTCTCTAAGAAACGGTGGAAGGAGTTGTGCTGGGCTGCAACCGCCCATTAAGTTGACGAGCGCTCACTTATGGGGTATGATCCCAGTTATATGGATAAATCTGGATCAGGCTCGGAAAATGATACGAGCACAGATCATACGGAGGAGGAGGAGGAGGATAAGGATATATGTGGTGAAAGATATTCACTTGACTCGTCATCATCATCAACGATTAGCACTGCTTCTCCTCCTAGATACCATGATCCTGTCCGAAAGCATGGTTTTTTTCGTAATTCAATGCAAGATTAACGTAGTTTAGGCTCGCGCTTAGGAGCATTATTTGAGTTATGTGTAAAACTTTTTGAGAAACTTGCCGTTGATTGGGCCAAGCTTGACCTCCCGAACAACATAGGGGACATCCCATTTTGAGGTGAACTTGTTTTTGGACTTATGTGTGAAGAAGATGGGTCTTCTCACAGCAAGTACTGTTTCACCAACTCGGAATGACCTTGGGCGAGCCCTTTTGTTGAATGCCTTTGACAACCGTGCTTGGTAGCATTCAAGATTCTATTGAGCCTGATGTCATTTTTCATCCAAATCTTCCAACTCTTCAAGGCAAAGGCGAGCATTTTCTTCATCAGTTAAGCCCTCTTGGATAGCGATCCTCGGTGAAGGAATTTGCCGCTCAAGGGGTAGCACAGCATCAACACCGTATACAAGCGAATATGGAGTGGCTTGAGTTGGCGTTCAAAAATTTGTGTGGTAGGCCCATAGTGCTTCACCCATCCGTTCATGCTAGTCCTTCTTGTGTCTCGCGACGACTTTCTTCAACAAGTTGCATAACGTCTTATTGAAAGCATATGCAAGTCCATTAATTGGCTGGTGCATTGTACAAGGAAGACTTGTTGTTGGTCCCATAGAAGGGTGAAACTATAGTCAGAGTGGGGGGGGTGAATGACTATAGTGGAGTTTCAAAAACTTTTCTTTTATTTAAAAGCTTTTGGGCAAATGGATAATTCCTTCTTACTATGTTGTTTTCAAATCAGTTTAGACAATCACGGATATAAGTTATGATGTAGGCAAATTAAATAAATGTTGTAAAGTAAATTGCGAAATTAAATTGACACAAGGCTTATAGTGGTTGGGGTGGTGTAATCCCTTAATCCACTCTTCTCCGTGATGATCGGAGGAATTCACTATTGTTTTCACAGATACAATAGTATGATTGTCCTTGGCTTCCCAAGCTTCACAATCTACAAGACTATCACTCATTGATCTGCAATGACTTGATGATTGGGTCTTCCTTGTCGCTCCTCGAGATCAAAATCCTTCAACAGCTATCACAGATTCAACTCCTTCTCAGATTGCCTCTGATTCAGTTGCTTCAGTTTGATGTGAATGTGATTCACACACTTGGTTGATCAATCTCAGCGCCAAGTATGACTTTGTAGCTCTGATATCTGAGTTGATCACTAGATGTTTCCTTGTAAGTTCAGAGAGAAGGCTTTTCAAATTGACAGAGTTTTCACTTGATTTTTCTTTTCAGTTCACTTTCTTTTTTTTTTCTTTGTCTGTCAATGTCTTCTATTTATAGCCTTGAATAACCTTGATTTTGAAATTCCGTCCGTTGGCTATATTAATGAGGGAATAATCCTTGATTTTATTCTTGATTCCCCCTTAATTGCATTCTTCTTGATTTCAGTGATCGGATTCTTTCTTCAAACGTATAGCAGAAAATCCATCCTTGATTGATCCTCTATTGATTGTGCATTTAATGCATGATCTTCTGAATCTTCAACGTATATTAAATCTGATCTGGAAAGTGTTACTTCGCCGTTTTTAGAACGGTCGAGTGATCCTTTTGACTTAGCCGTTTTAGCTTTTCCTTCACCGTTTCGTCTTTACTCAGCCGAAAGTGAGTCTGCTTTGCCGATTCACTGTTTTCTTCTTTGTTTTTGTTTGAGGAGAATCTTTGTACTTCACTGATCTTTGATTGGGGTGAGATCAGTGTACACCATATTCGAATATTAATGTGCATCGCTTGTAGTATAACTTAGACTTGTCCAAGGTCATCACAGACTTCCTTGGTTACATGTCAGACCTTTAATGTCTGCATTGCTTCTCTGCTGTGCTTGGCTGGCTTCACTTTGCCGAATATCTGTTTTTTGCTTTGCCGTCCTACCAACTAGTACAATACTTGTCTAACTCAACTTATACAACATGTCAGACTCTAAGTAAAGACTTATACAGAGAATTCTAACTTATTTCAGGCTTGCTATAACAGCTAGTATGGCCATCATCAAAACATAATAAAATGTTCCTAACAATTTCCCCCTTTTTGATGATGCCAAAAACCCTCATAAGCCTGAACATAAGTAATCAAAATTAGAACAAAATTTCAACGATTTTATTCATCCATCATAGGGTAATAAGATATTGCATCTTTTTATTTTATTTTATTTAAAGACAGGGCACATAGAAGTAATCTAGAAATCATTCAGATTGAGTGTAAGATCTACTTCTTCACATCTTCAACCCTGATGCATTTTCCTTTCTTCGCTTTGCCCTTTCTCATTGGGCTTGCCGGATCATTATCGCTTTCAGCTTAGAACTTCCTTCCCCTTTTGGCAAAGACTAAAAAGGCTTCAAGATTTGTTGGTGCTGTATCAGAATCAGGGAGAGGTCCTTATCTTCTCTCCAGTATCTTGTTGTTGGCCTCACCAACTTTGAGTAGAAGGTCCAATTGCTTGCCAGAATGCTCCATTACCTCATCCAGATGTTGAATTTGATGAGTATGAGCATTGAGAGTGTCCACCAATGGCTTAAGATTGTTGTCCATTGTCTCATCATGGAATTCAAAATTGGTTTGGACATGATGAGGAATGAGTTGCTGTAAGTTGCAAAGTAAGTTCCCTTGCCTTTCCATGACTTCATCCTGAATCTTGATGTGATTAATGAGGGCCTCAATCTTATGGTTGAAGAAGGTAGCTTCACTCCTTAAGGCATGCTTCAAATTTTGCCTGCTGTAGTATTGTCATTCCATGTCCACAATGAGGGGTTGAATGTCCAGATGGAAGACTCTTTCTGGATCAATTGCTTCTGGCGTTACATGGGCATCCTCTTCATCCTCATCATTTTCACCCTTAGCATCTTCACCTTGCTTCTCCTCATTTTCCACTTCAACTTCTTGCTCTTCCTTTTTCTCTTCTTCCTTTTCATTTTGTGCTTCTTCTTTTTCTTCCATCTGCTCTTGTTCTTCCTCATTAGACACAGGGTCATTTAGAGGTTGTTGTTGAGTGTGAGCTTCTTCATCTGCTATTGTTCCCCTTTGTGCAATTGTGGGGGAGTTGACAATTTCGGCTGAGTGAGCTTTATCAGCTGGCTCACTGAGCTGCTTGTCAACTGTACCAATGCTTTTGAAAAGCACTTCTTGGAGAGTCAGTTCATCGTCAGAAATCCCCAAATCTTCTTGATTTGCTTCAAGATTTATACCTCCTAGGTGTTCATCCTCTGACTCATCTTCTGCCTCATCTATTTCTTCCTCTTCAGATGAGGTGATTCTGTATCCTTCCTCGCCTTCCTCCAGATAGGTGATTTCCTCTTGTTGCTTTTCTTCTTCAGTTGTTGTGTCGTCACTTATTGTCACAGTTCATTCAAATTGTTGATTCCAATAGAGAGAGGTGCTTTCATGTGCCGTTTGGGATCTAGTTCTTCGTCCCACTCCCGATCCATCGCCAGTCGCTTTCTTTTGCTCCCAAAGAATGGGTTTGGGCTTCAAGGAAGCCTTGATGTAGGTAAACATGGTTTTTGACTTGTGTGGGGACTGTAGATTGGTGGGTTGTACCTTCAATTCGTTGAATGTGTGAAGAGGAACCCATATGATTTCCTCTCCCGTAAATCGCTTTTTTCTGTAAACCCTTGCTTGGTGCCGTTGTTGATAGATCAATTTCCTTTTGAATTTGGTCCTTCAATCGATTGAAAACAAACGTTGCCTAGTCGAATTTGGTACCTTCGTAGATGATGGCTATCGATCGATCCGAACCTCGTCGATTTTCCATAGACCCTTTTTACGCCTCGATATTCTTGGTGATGACCGGTGCAAATTCGCGAATGGAAGTTTGAGCATTGATCCTGGCGATTGTATGTTTTGTTGTTTCTGCTTTGGGATTCTTGGCTATTTCCGCCTGCGAAATTTTCGGACGCCAACCGTCACAAACTTGACATTATTTGGACCGATTATGGGAAGTTGCGAGATATCATTTTAGTGTACTAGGCGTTATGACTATGTCTCTTCCAAAGATTGAGCTCGTGATGCGGTCGACTTGATCTTCTTGTGTCAAGCACAAATTTGGCGTTTTCCAAAACGCAATCGATTTTCATAACAAATTCCAGTGATTGGGGGTTTAGGAAGGTCATCACCCAAATTTGAACAATGATCAACAAGCGTTGAGCTGTGATCATTATCACAATACGAGAGATAATGTTCGTTTGAAGAATGAACCGGTGATGATTGACTTCTCATAGTATTTTTCAAAGGAGAGATTGTGGAAGATGAAGCCATTGATAGTAGATAGATGTTTAGAAAGGAGTTCTTCAAGTTTTCAGTAAAAATCAGAAATAGGGTTTGTAAGTTTGCAAGAGAGCGTAAAGATTTCTGAAAATCTCTAAGTCTTGTTTATATAGTGTGATTTGGGTAGTGTGAACGTGGTTTGAATATGGAAGGATTTTGTGACATAATGGCGTGATTTTGTGTATGTGAATTGCGATATTCGAGCGTAATGGGGGAGTGGTTTGAGGTAAGTAATGATAGAGCCCGGGAATCGAGGAGTTTATAATTCGAAAAATAATACAATTACCTCCATGATCATAAGTTGATCTCCACGTGTGTAATCTTTCACAGAATAATCCTCCATAATTTCCTTATTCTCCACGTGTAATTAGAATTGATTTTGTTCACACTTTTAATTTATCCAAGTCTTTATTTCGGTGAAGTGCCTTGGTTGGTCACTTAGCCGATCCAGTGAGTTCTTTACCGAGCTGCTCCATTTAACTGTTCCTAACAATCAGTTGAGTTACCTTCATTTGGATACCGTTGCCTTACACCGCTACATCTCTCGTGAACGGCAAATGTTGTACCAGCTTGATGAAGTCACTTAGCCGATTACTCCAGGTTAGCCGCTATATGATACTTATTCAATTTCAATCATTCCTAACTCGGTTCTCAACATACTAAATCTTTCATAATTGAGTGGTTTAGTGAAGATGTCAGCCAATTGATCTTCAGTGGGTATGTGTTTTAGGATGACATCCCCCTTTTCAACATGGTCTCTGATGAAATGATGTCTTACATCAATGTGCTTTGTTCTTGAATGCAATACTAGATTTTCAGTAATAGATATTGCACTTGTGTTATCACACATGATTGGAATTGTTTTCTCTTCCACTCCATAGTCCCTTAGCTGTTGTCTTATCCAGAGTACTCGTGGCACAACAACTACCTACGCCGCTATATATTCTCGCTTCATTGTTGATGTAGATATGGAGTTTTGCTTTTTACTGAACCAAGAGACTAGTCTGGTTCCTAGCATTTGACATGTTCCAGAGGTGCTTTTTCTATCTATTTTGCATCCAAAGATAGTCGAGTCTAAATATGATATCAATTTAAATCCTCCATCTTTTAGATACCAAATTCCAACATTTATAGTGTTTTTCAAGTAATTGATTATCCTTTTAGCTGCTAGAAGATGTGATTCTTTTGGTTGAGCTTGAAATCTTGCACACACTCCTACTGCAAATGCTATATCAGTCCGCTTGCGATTAAGTATAATAAGGATCCAATGATTCCTCTATACATTTTTTCGATCAACATCCTTTCCTGCTTCATCTTTTCCAAGTATGACTCTGGCACACATTGGTGTGTCTGCTGTGCCACTTGTATCCATCCCATACTTGTGTATCAAATCTCTTGTGTACTTGGCTTGACTAATGAAAATGCCATCCTTCATTTGCTTTACTTGAAGGCCAAGGAAATAGTTTAATTCTCCCATCATGCTCATCTGGAATTTGTTCTTCATCAGGTTTACAAATTTCTCACAAAGCTTTTCATCCTCTGATCCAAATATTATATCATCAACATAGATTTGTACTATCAATGTGCTTTCTCCTTCCTCTAGTTTGAATAGAGTCTTGTCAATAGTTCCCTTGTTGAATCCATTCTTGATCAGAAATTGTGATAGTGTTTCATACCAGGCTCTAGGTGCCTGTTTGAGTCCATAGAGGGCCTTCTAGAGTTTGTATACTTTGTCTTCTTTTCCTTTGATTTGAAATCCAGGAGGTTGTTCTACATAAACTTCTTCTTCCAAAAGTCCATTTAGGAATGCACTCTTGACATCCATTTGATAGATTTTTAAGTCTTTGTGCAGCAAATGCTAGAAAGAGTCTGATTGCTTCCAATCTTGCTCTTTGGTGCAAATGTTTCATCATAATACATTCTTACCTTGAGAATAGCCTTTTGCAACTAGCCTTGCTTTATTTCGACGACAACAGTTCCTTGCTCATCCATCTTGTTCCTAAATACCCATTTTGCGCCAATGATGTTGGCCATATCTGGTCTGTCAATAAGTTCCCAGACTTCATTTCTTTCAAATTCATTTAGTTCTTCTTGCATGGCTGTGATCCAATCTGCATCTTGGATTGCATCCTCTATGGTCTTGGGTTCCACTTGTGATAGAAAGCAAGTTAGCATGTGCTCCAGTTGTCTTCTGGTTCTAACTCCTGTGTGAATATCTCCAATAACTTGTTCTTCAGGATGGTCTCTTAGCCAATTTAGATCTGGTTGAAGTTGTTCTTCACTTGGTGCTTCCATACCTTCATGCTGAGCATGAACTTCAGCTTCATGTGCTTCTTCTGTTGTATTGATATGTGGCTCCTCTTGATTTTCAAAATGATGATTCAGGATAGTAGCTTGTATGGTTGCATTTGTATAGATTTCCCTCTGTCGCTTTTCTTCTTGGTCTTGAAGATCTTCACCATTTGTATTTGGTTCATCAAAACCACATGTATTGATTCTTCAATCACCAATGTTCTTTTATTGAGTACTCAATGCTTTCTTTGGTGTCCGAGTATCCCATGAAGATTGCTTCATCCGCTTTCTCATCAAAGGTATGCAATGGTTGGTTCTGTTTAAGACAAAACATTTTGATCCAAACATATGAAAATATGAAATATTGGGTTTTCTACCATTCCATATTTCATATGGAGTCTTTCCATGATATTTGTTGATGATTGATCTGTTTTGTGTATGACATGTTTGTGTTTCTTCGCTTCACCCAAAACCTCTTTGGCAAGCATGCTTCAAACAATCATTGTTCTAATCGCTTTTTTGAGAGTTCTGTTTCTTCTTTCTGCTACACCATTTTGTTGTGGAGTTCTCATTGCCAGATAGTTGGTGTAACACTCCATTTTCTTCACAATAGGTTACGATAATTTCATTTAGAAATTCAATTGCTCTATCTCGATCCGATCTTGATAATCTTTAGCTCTTTCTCATTTTGGAGTCTTCAAAGCCAAATCTGGCAGCTTCTTAAGTGTTTCTTTCTTCTTGTTCATGAAAATGGTCCAGGTGTACTTTGAGAAGTCATCCACCACTACAAGAGTATATTTCTTACCACTCACACTTACTGGTGTGACTGGTCCAAACAGGTCCATGTGTAACAGATGTAGAATTCTTGTTGTAGATTGATAAGGCTTTGACTTGAATGAACTTTTGATCTGTTTTCCTTTCTGACATGCATCACATAGACTTTCTTTCTTGAATGTGATCTCTGGCAAGCCTTCAACTAACTTGCTCTTTGATAGTTTGTTGATGGTCTTGAAATTCAGGTGATTTAATCTTCTGTGCCAAATCCAGCTTGTTGATTGTTTATTCTTGACAAGAGACATGTTTCTGCCTTGGCTGTTCTCCAGTCCACCACATACATGTTGTCTTGTCTTCTACCTGCAAGAACTACTGTGTTGGTTTGGCTGTGAATCACTTTGCATCCTTCTTTGTTGAAGTGCACATTGTAGCCTTTGTCACAGAATTGACTGATGCTCAGATTGAAGTTAAGTCCCTTGACATATGCCACATTTTGAATCTTTAGATTGTTATTGAGTATTATGCCTTCCCCCTTAATCTTGCCAGGGTTTTCTTTGCCTCCAAATGTGACTTTGGGTCCATCAAAAGCTTTGAAGTCAGTGAGCCATTTCTTGTTTCCTGTCATGTGTCTGGAACATCCACTGTCTATGTACCAGACATCCTACAAAACAGATTAATTAAGTTTAGGTACCCAACTTTGTTTGGGTCCATACTGCATTAGCAATCATGCCTCCCATACCAAGTGTGTATCCAAAAGGTCTTCTTTTGGATAATTGAAGTCATCAACTTCATATGTATAAGGCATGACAGAATAGCTTCTAATATTTTTCTTGAAGGTATTTCGATACTTTTCTCCACCTTTTGGTGCATTTACATCCTTCTTCACTTTCCAATATGCAGTAGGAAACCTTTCTTGCTTCATGTGTCTAGGAACAGATTGGTTTTTCTTAAACACATGATGCATTTTATGGAATGGTTTCCTCTTGTATTTTGGAGGTGCAACATTCCAATCATCCTCTGAAGGGTAAAGTCTGCCTTTACTTTTCAGATGGCTGTTGTTCTTGATTGACTGGAATGAGGATTTAGTCTGCTGTTTCACTACACTAAGTTTTGACTTCACCGGAACAGGATGTTCTGTTGGAACCATGGTGTGTCCCTTTCTAAATTTTGATCCATTAATGGTCCTGAATTTAGAATTGTGTTGACCATTATTCCTACTTTCATCCTGACTGTTGTAGCCAAGACCAGATCTGGATCCAAACCTTTTTGAGGGTTTGTAAGCTGGTGCTTTTAGTGGTGCAGTGGTTACCTTTACTGGTGAGGAGATTTTCTTAACTGATCTGTTAATAACAGATGTATGATCATCTGCTTTTTGTTGATCATTTAAGTAGGTCTCCTTACTAGTTAATTCAGCTTTTGCTTTATCCAGTTCTTTCTTTAATCTCTTATTCTCTTTTCTTAGATCCTTGCATTCCCTTTCCAGAATTTCATGATTCTTTTCAATTTCATCAAATTTAGTCATGATATTTTGGACTAGGTCTGCTGTATCTAATGGGAGACTAGAAGATTGTGCAGTGTTAGATGTGGCTGCATTTGATGAGGAACAGGAACTAGATGTTACCAATTCTTTAGTCATTAAACATAGGCTTGTTTCCTCAGTGTCTGAACTATCACTTTTATCTTCATCCAATTCTTTGGTCGCGAGGCATAGACATGCTTTTTCATTTTTTCGAAATGCCTTCTTCATCACTATCATCTGAATCATTATCAGATGATTCTTCATTCTTTTCACTACTGGATTCTGCCTTGAGTGCCTTCTTGCTTTTTCTCTTTTCAGATGCTTTGTATTTCTTCTTTTCATCATCTTTGTCATTTTCTTCAGGACAATCAGCCTTGAAGTGACCTTTCTTGTTGCAATTGAAGCATCTGTATTCATCATCATTCTTCTTCATATCTTTGTTTGAGCTTGACCTCTTGTTTGATGATGAATTCCCTTTGAAGGGCTTCTTTCTTCTAAACCTGTCAAAGCGTTTAACTAATAAAGCTACCTGTTTTTTTAGTTCATGTGTCTCTTTGCTGATGCATTCGGCAAAGTTACTTTCTTTGAGGTGCGACTAATGCGTTGATTTGTGTGTCTCTGCGGGAGCACCATCTTCACCGTTCAATTCGAATTCATGAGCTTTTAATTGGGACATCGATTGTCGAGTGTCGGTGCTTGCAAGATTTGTTGTTCCTCCGACATCGATGTTATGATCTTCCATCTTTCGTAGTCCTCTCAAGATCTTCAAGCATACTTCTTTCTCGGGATATATGTGTCCAAGTCGTTGCAATTCATCGATGATGCTTGAGAATCATTGTCCATTTGATCAATGGATTCACCAATTTTCATTTTAAAGTTCTCAAATTTCTATTTTGCAATGAGATAATTTGTTTTCTTTACCTGCTTCAGATCCTTCATTTATCAATGATAGCTTGTCCCACATCTCCTTTGTTGTTTTGCAGTCTTTGATTTTCATGAACATGTTGCTATCTATGGTCTTCAAGATCATGTCTTTTGCAACAAAGTCCAGATTTGCTCTTCTCCTGTCATCCTTGGTCCAATCCTTTTTAGGTTTGTCAATTTCCTTTCCTTGATCTGCTCCTGTGCCTACCACAGTAGTGATTGTGATTGGTCCATCATTAATTACATCCAGCATCTCTTCATGAGTTGCTGCAAGATGAGATAGCATTCTTATTTTATATTCATCAAAATTATTAACATTAAAAATAGGTACTTTTGACAAGAAGTTTGAGGAATCCATCAGTGCAAATGAAGATATAAATGTAAGCGTATAGAAAACTCAGATTTGAAAACTACTTTGAAAATAAGTGATCTCCTTGTTACCAGAAATTAGATCTGAACAAGTTCTGATACTAGGAACATTGCTCCGATACCAATTGTTGGTCCCAGAGAAGGGTGAAACTATAGTCAGAGGAGGGGTGAATGACTATAGTGGAGTTTCAAAAACTTTTCTTTTATTTAAAAGCTTTTGGGCAGCGGATAAGTCCCTTCTTACTATGTTGTTTTCAAATCAGTTTAGACAATCACAGATATAAGTTATGATGTAGGCAAATTAAATAAATGCTGTAAAGTAAATTGCAGAAATTAAATTGACACAAGGCTTATAGTGGTTCAGGGTGGTGTAATCCCTTAATCCACTCTTCTCCTGTGATGATCGGAGGAATTCACTATTGTTTTCACAGATACAATAGTATGATTGTCCTTGGCTTCCCAAGCTTCACAATCTACAAGACTATCACTCCTTGACTGCAACAGCTTCAGTGATTCAGTCTTCCTTGCTGCTCCTTGAGATCAAAATCCTTCAACAGCTATCACAGATTCAACTCCTTCTCACCATTGCCTCGATTTGATTGCTTGATTTGATGTGAATGTGATTCACACACTTGGTTGATCAATCTCAGCGCCAAGTATGACTTTGTAGCTCTGATATATGAGTTGATCACTAGATGTTTCCTTGTAAGTTCAGAGAGAAGGCTTTTCAAATTGACAGAGTTTTCACTTGATTTTTCTTTTCAGTTCACTTTCTTTTTTTTTTCTTTGTCGGTCAATGCCTTCTATTTATAGCCTTGAATAACCTTGATTTTGAAATTCCGTCCGTTGGCTATATTACTGAGGGAATAATCCTTGATTTTATTATTGATTCCCCCTTAATTGCATTCTCCTTGATTTCAGTGATCGGATTCTTTCTTCAAACGTATAGCAGAAAATCCGTCCTTGATTGATCCTCTATTGATTGTTCATTTAATGCATGATCTTCTGAATCTTCAACGTATATTAAATCGATCGGTAAGTGTTACTTCGCTTTTAGAACGGTCAAGTGATCCTTCCGACTTAGCCGTTTTAGCTTTTCCTTCACCGTTTCGTCTTTATCAAACCGAAAGTGAGTCCGCTTTGCCGATTCACTGTTTTCTTCTTTGTTTTTGTTTGAGGAGAATCTTTGTACTTCACTGATCTTTGATTGGGGTGAGATCAGTGTACACCATATTCGAATATTAATGTGCATCGCTTGTAGTATAACTTAGACTTATCCAAGGTCATCACAGACTTCCTTGGTTACAAGTCAGACCTTTGATGTCTGCATTGCTTCTCTGCTGGTGCTTGGCTGGCTTCACTTTGCCGAATATCTGTTTTTTGCTTTGCCGTCCTACCAACTAGTACAATACTTGTCTGACTCAACTTATACAACATGTCAGACTCTAAGTAAAGACTTATACAGAGAATTCTAACTTATTTCAGGCTTGCTATAACAGCTAGTATGGCCATCATCAAAACATAATAAAATGTTCCTAACACTTGTGCTGCTTGAAGTTGAACTGTTCACACAACTTATCCACCAAGCTATACACGAACGACTTTCCATTGTCTGTGATGATGTAGCGTGGAACTCTCTATAGTGATAAATGATGTTTACCCAAATGAAACGGACAACATCCTTTTCTTTTACTCGCCAGAAGGCGACCGCCTCGCCCATTTCGAGAAGTAATGTCGTGGCGACCAAGATGTAAAGATGTTGGCCTGAAGATTTTGATAGTGGACCAACCACATCCATTCCCCAAGCGTCAAATGGCCATGCTGCTAGTGTTGGATGCAACGGCTCGAGGTTTGGTGAATGAAGTTAGCGTCAAATTGGCATTCTTCACATTTCCGAGCATAATCCATGCAATCTTTTACCATGGTCGGCTAGTAGTATCCCATCCTTTTGATGCAAAAATGTAGTTTCGGATCGGACTGATGGGCGCCACAAATCCCAGAGTGAGCCTCCTCTATGGCGTGAAGAGCTTCATCTTCTCCAAGGCAACGAAGATGAAATTTTAAATGTAATAAATTTTAACATAATGGAAAGTACTACATGCAAATTAAATGTAATAAATTTTAAACAATTTTAAACGAGTCAACCCGAGCTTCACTATTAAACGAGTCAACCCGAGTTTTATTGAATGTTGAACGAGTCAAATTTGAACCTTTCTATATATAACTCGATCGGCTTCGAGTTGGTTTTTTCTAGTCGAGACGAGCTTGAACCTAACGGAGTAATGACTCGGTTTGGCTCGGCTCAGTTACACCGCTATTAACTCGATTCATATCACTGAGGACAAAAATTTATGAAATATGATGAAAAAATTACGATGATTGGAGTTTTATATAAAAAATATAGTCCGTTGAAAAATAAGTAAAAGAGAGATTTTATTTTTGGTCGGCACATCCAGTTTTTTTTATTTTTTTCCCCATAAAAATGGTTACGCGTTGTTTTATAAAGGGCCAATTATTTAAAAGGACTGATTTTCAACTTATTAGGGGTTATAGGACACTCCGAAATCTTATTTAGTTATAAGGACATTCTAATTTCAAGTGGATAAAGAGGAAGAAGGAAAAATAAAAACAAGGGAAAAAAAAAAAAAGAAGAAGCGCTGAAAGGAAAAAAAAAACCAACTCAACCCAACATTCACTCAGTTGTTTTTTTTTTTTTTTTTTTTTTTTTAATTCACCATATTCTGAATGTCATATATTTTGATCTAAAACTCGGATCATCATAATTTTTTCACTAAAATTCATATTTTTTCGTCTTCTTTATTCTAAAATCAAATTTGATATTTTTCCGAATAAATTTCATAAAATCAATTTTTTTCTTCATAAAAATCGACGTGACGTATTGATCACCGTCATGCATTGACCACCTACCCGGATGCATTGGCCACCGGGATCCATTAACCACCCCGATGCATTCACCGCCGCGATTCATTGGCTACCATGATGTATTGACCGCCGCGATCCATTGGCAACCTTGATTAGTGACATCTCATTGTAGCGATTTATGCAATAACGTCTCATTGTAGCGATTTATGCAGTGATGTCTTATTGTATCGAATTATGCAGTGACGTGTTATTGTAACGATTTATGCAGTGACGTGTTATTGTAACAATTTATGTATACCTTTGGTTGTAAAAATATGCATTTAAACCAAAAAAACAAAAGAAATACAGTTATTTTACAAAGTTATCGAAAATTTAAACCAACACTAATCAAATAAACCAACATCAATCAAATATTTAAAGATAACAAAGAAATAAAGTTACTTTACAAAGTTATCAAATGTGTGTATCAAGTTGTATATGCGGTGACATCAATATCATTGCATCAGTTATGTAATTGTAAATACAGTCATCAATGTCACCGCCTTGCACATCAATGTCACTACAAAAGTCGTTAATGTCCTGCAGATCGTGACATCAATGTCATTGCATAAGTCGTCAATGTCATTTGCATAAAACCTAACAATCGCACGATCGACTCTGCTCTTGTTTTGCATTTCTCCAAATGTGGAGCTTTTAATATGGATAGAAGTACAAGTTTGGTGAAACTACAAAGACTCTTCACTATGACTCTTGTAATGGCCACACGTTGTTTGTGCCCTCATGATAATTGGATTCATTGTGGAATCCTCAATTCTTTAACACGATCTTGAATGTTTAGCTTAATGTCCTGCATCATTCATCAATGTCACCATTGCATTGGACATCAATGTCACCGCATAAGTCATCAATGTCACTATTTTGACATCAATGTCATCAGATCTTTAAAAAAAAAAAAATTCAATGTTCCAAAGCGTTTTTTTCCAGCGATTTTTTTTTTCTTTTTTCCAGCGCTTCAGTTTTTTTTTTTCCCTTCCTTCCTTCCTTTTTCTTCTTTATCCACTTGAAATTAGAATGTCCTTATAACTAAATAAGTTTCCTTCTTAAAATTAGAATGTCCTTATAACTAAATAAGATTTCGGAGTGTCCTAAATGATCATTAATTCTCTAACGACGGCCTTATAACTAATTTGCACTTTTATAAATAAATAAAAAACAACAACAACAACAAGTTGCACAACATGAATGTTCATGTTAACTCAGATTATGGAATTTTCCAAAAAAAAAAAGGAACTCAGTTTATGGAAAATAGGAGTTACACGCATTTGTATTCCTAATTTTTTTTAATTGATGACAGCTTTGTCCACCTATTAATTTTTGTCCTTATAAATAATGAAAATTTAAGTGTGTCTTATTTGTCTAATTAAGTCAATGTCTTTTTGGACCCTTACCCTATTTATTTATGCCTAGTATAAAGTGTTAGTGGAAATTAATATTATGGTATTTATTTATTACGAAATAAATAAATAAAAGATATTAATTAGGGGGAATTGTTTATCTACTATTCTTTCAAAAGTTTTTTGTTTAAATAGAATTTCAACAAAAGTTTTTTGTCTATTTAGTATCATTTACATTTCCTCCCCCCATAAAGATATACAATACCAAAAATAACCCCAACCTTGGAAAAAAAAAGGCGGGAAAGTGAACCCATAGCTGCGTCGTTTCTGCTCGTCAATTCCCAATTTGCGTTTCTTCTTCTGCGAATTGGTTCCTTCTCCTTCCCTTCCTTCTTCTCTGCGAATTTTTCCATTCTGGACCAACAATTCAAAGCTTCACGATGTTCTCTCTCACTATTGTTCTCAAAGCTTCTCGATGTTTGTAATTTTGATCAAGAGCAAGTGCTAGAATCGAAGAAGAATCAACGAGGAAAACAAAATTACTAAAGTAAGAATATTGCTATGATCGAAATTAAATGGAAAATCATAAATTAAGCGATGAAGATTGATTCAAGAGATTGATTTCATCTGTTTTCCTATTTTGCGAGAATATAAGTCTCCCTCCTGTACTCTCTCTCTGGATTTTGTTTATTCGGTGAAAACTTTCCCAAACATCAAAGGTGAGTTGTGTATTATCAATTAATATATACGCTCCACTGGATTTTAATCCCTAGGATTTTATGTTTCATGCGTGAATTTTCGACTTTGATCTGCTGCGTTTTGTTTTTTTTGGCTTTTAATTGCGCCGTCCATTTGCAATATAATTGCAGACATGCTATCAATTCTCTCTTTCATGTCAATTGGATAATCTAATCTTCTATGTGGACTTTTTTTTTTCTTTCTGTGTATGCTAATAGAAATGCTGTTAAATTGTTCTGTCAATAGAAATGCTGTTAAATTGCTCTATTGAGACAGTAAATTGCTCTATTGTTCTGTCATTTAAATTTTTCAAGAATCATGTTGTTGAGTTCTTGACTTTAAAACTCTGTTATTGGAACAGGATATCTATTGTTAATGGCTAATTCGGATGAAGACGTGGTGTGGATACAAATATGTTATTTTGTTGAATTTCAAAAGAATGATAAAGGATTACGGACAAGGAAATTTGTTGGAGATGACGAAGAAAACATTACAACAATACTTGTTCGAAAATCTATTTTATATGATGAAGCTGTATAAGAAAGTAGTAGAGCTGTGAAAATTGATTCTGTGTTATATGAATTGGAGATGCGACGTGAAAACCCTGTACGGTCCGATTATCCAGAACCACCATTTAAAATTGATTGTGATAATCGTGTGAGGTGGCTTATGTCGTATTTTCATAGAACAAAGCTAAGTATAACGTTGAAGAAAAAAGCTTTTGAAATTCAAGAACCT
The DNA here is from genome assembly GCA_026214975.1 of Gentiana macrophylla. Taxonomy (NCBI): domain Eukaryota; kingdom Viridiplantae; phylum Streptophyta; class Magnoliopsida; order Gentianales; family Gentianaceae; genus Gentiana; species Gentiana macrophylla. The sequence continues at coordinate 78,985,558 of CM047809.1, read as the reverse complement.
TATCTTGTGAAATCATGTGCATCTGCAGAATGTCTTGAAGGAAGTCATAATGTTGTGATTGATGATAATGGTTCGGATGCTTACGGTCTTGGCAGAGAAAGTCTTGAATCGCATAGGGTTGAGAAAAGTCACAATATTGCGATTGATGGTAATGGTAGAGATGCTTATGGTATTGGCGGAGAAAGTCTTGAGTCGCATGGGCTTGAGGAAAGTCACAATATTGCGATTGAGGATGTCGCAGTTGACCCCTTATTGTTGTCTTTGGGTGAAGATGTCGTGTTGAACGTGTGGCAGCCATCTTTCAACAATAGAAATGATGATGTTTTGGATAATGAAGAAGATGATACCCACAACCTGCATGATGTTGATGATATCTTCAACCACGATATCTCGGATGACAAAGATTATATGGATATTTCGGATGACGGTAACGTTGAAGAGGATGCACGTGAGAAAACACCTATTGGAGATACATTGGATGACATTAATAATCGTTTGAATTCTCATGAAGCCCCATTATTGCAATCATTTGGAAGCCTTGATTTAATTGAAGCAACCGGATAGCCGTCACATGTCTTCGTTGAGAATTTCGAAAGCTTAGATATTAAGGAGAATGAATTGTTTGCATCGAAAGACCACTTGATACAAAAGTTAGAGATGATGGCGTTGAAGTGTCATTTTGAATTCATACCACAAACGCGTCAACCCGGAGCATTTATGTAGCGCATTGTGCGGTGGAACAATGCGGGTGGAGGGGTGCGTGCAACGAAGGTAAATATGTCGGATCCGAGTCTTGCTCTTCGAAACCTTTCAAGTACGAATTTATGAAGGTAATCATTCTTGCTCGCTTAGTGTTCGTAAAAGATCATAGACATGCATCATACATGTTTGTTGGAAGACATTATCTTCATAAATTTTGAGACGTCAATCGTGTTTATACGCCTAAGGATATTATTAGCGACTTCTCCAAAGAGTTTGGATATACCATAAGTTATGATAAGGCTTATAAGGCTAAAAAATTTGGCCATGATTTGATCCATGGAAGTTTTGAAGAAAGTTATGGAAAATTACCCAAGCTTTGTTATATGTTGGAGAAGCAAAATCCTGACACCAAGACGTTCTTTGAAACCGATAAGAACGATCGGTTCACATACTTTTTTATGGCACTTGGTGTGTGTATACGTGGGTTGCAATCCTCGATTCGCCGAGTTATTTCTGTGGATGGAACACATTTACGATCTAAGTTCAAAGGCACACTAATTGTGGCAACGTGTCAGGATGCAAACTTACAACTTTATCCGCTTGCATGGGGTGTTGTAGATTCGGAAAATATTGATGCATGGACTTGGTTTTTTCAAAAGTTAGTTACGATAACAGGTGACACGCGTGAAGTTGTGATACTTTCTGACCGAGCTAGATCCATTAAGAAGGGTTTTGGCAATGTGTTTAAGCATGCTCGTCATGGATATTGTACGTATCATATGCGGTGTAACTTGAAGACCAAATTTCCAAGGCTTGGTATTGGACATATGTTCAAGAAAGCTTCAGAGGCGTATACGAAACAGGAATTTAATGTTTTGTTTGCAGCGTTATGCGCTAAGAAAGAAGGAAAAGATGGAAAAGGAGGAATTAAAGAGTATCTTGCCGATGCCCCTTTTCGTTATTGGTCTAGAGCACATTTTGATGGTTTGAGATACGATATCATGACCACAAACCATGCTGAGTCACTGAATAGTTTGCTTTTATGTGCTCGAGAATTGTGTATAACTAGTTTGATTGAAGAAATTCATGCGTTATTGCAGAAGTGGTTTGCTGAAAGGAATACAACATCTAAAAATTGTCCGACTCTTCTCACCCCACCATTCGAGAACAAAATGGTGGAAAGATACAATGAGGCAGTAGGTTTAGTTGTTAAGGAGGTTTGCGCACCTAACTATGAAGTGCGTCAGGATTCGGTTGTTCATGTTGTTCGCTTGGGGGAAAGGAAATGTTCATGTAAGAAATTTGAGTTAGACAAGTTTCCGTGCGCACATGCAATCGCTGCGGCAAAGGAGCAAAACGAGACTGGTTATGATTATTGTAGCCCATATTATACCACTAAATATTGGAGGCAATCATATTTTGAATCTGTGTATCCTTTGGTAACTGAAGAGGTAGGGGACTTTCCCGATGAAGTGCTTCGTAGGAAGGTTTTGGCTCCACTGGTGGATAAAAATCAAAGTGGCCGACCATCATCAACCAAGAGGAAGAAGTCGGTGGAGAGCTTGGTAAAAAATGTAGTCGTTGCAACAAAAGCGTTGGTCGCGATTGCCGCACTTGTTCGAGTTTGGTTGCCTCTGTTCATTCACTACGGCATGAAAATTTCGGGTGCATTGTTGCTAGTTCACAGAATCAGGCATGTTGTTTGCTTGCATGTCATTTCCTATTTTTGTCTATATTTTTTTGTCTATATTTTTTTTGTCTATATTTTTTTTTCCTGCTCTTTTTTTTGTCCTGTTGTTTGCTTGCATGTCATTTCCTATTTTTGGGTGCTGTTGCTATTTTTTGTTACTGCTATTTTTTTTTCCAACAAAAGTTTTTTGGTTCCTGCTGTTGCTATTTTTTTGTTGTTACTGCTATTTTTTCGAGCTCAAATGTAAGCCGTAACTTGGAAATTCTTTGTTTATTGCTATTTTTAGTTCTTGATCTTCTTCTCATTTTTTTTTTTTTTTTTTTTTTGTTGATCTATTGCTTATAGCATTTTTTGTTTCAGGTAACAAGATCAAGTCCGATATAACTTGGAAATCGCCTATCATATCGTGAAATTGGGTTTACAGAGCGGAGTGGCAAAAGATTTAGGAAGCATCTTTATTATCGTTTCATTTTGTTGTAGTGATTTGTCAAGATTATTGTATTAGTATGACTATGTATTAGGATGATTAAAGCGACGAAGCTTTTTTTCATAACGGCTTTTTGTGGCGGTAAGAAGAATAATCCGTTTAATAACTATTCATACATGTATGTTGTTGGAGAAGAATAATCCGTTTTAGTAACTATTTATTTACTACAGTAATCGCCATGATCGAACCTCGATCTAGCATCTTATTACGTGTAATCAACCATGATCACAGTAATCGCCCTGATCGAACCTCGATATAACATCTTACTACGTGTAATCAAACATGATCACAGTAATCGCCATGATCGAACCTCGATCTAACATCTTATCACGTGTAATCAAACATGATCACAGTAGTCGCCCTGATCGAACCTCGATCTAACATCTTATCACGTGTAATCAACCATGATCACAGTACTCGCCATGATCGAACCTCGATATAACATCTTATCACGTGTAATCAAACATGATCACAGTAATCGCCATGATCGAACATCGATCTAACATCTTATCACGTGTAATCAAACATGATCACAGTAGTCGCCCTGATCGAACCTCGATCTAACATCTTATCACGTGTAATCAACCATGATCACAGTAATCGCCATGATCGAACATCGATCTAACATCTTATCACGTGTAATCAAACATGATCACAGTAATCGCCGTGATCGAACCTCGATCTAACATCTTATCACGTGTAATCAAACATGATCACAGTAATCGCCCTAATCGAACCTCGATCTAACATCTTATCACGTGTAATCAAACATGATCACAGTAATCGCCGTGATCGAACATCGATCTAACATCTTATCACGTGTAATCAACCATGATCACGATGTCGCCGTGATCGAACCTCGATCTAACATCTTATCACGTGTAATCAATCATGATCACGAGAATCGCCATGATCGAACCTCGATATAACATCTTATCACGTGTAATCAAACATGATCACACGATGAATCGCCTCTAATCGAACCTCGATCTAACATCTTATCACGTGTAATCAAACATGATCACAGTAATCGCCATGATCGAACCTCGATATAACATCTTATCACGTGTAATCAAACATGATCACAGTAATCGCCCTAATCGAACCTCGATCTAACATCTTATCACGTGTAATCAAACATGATCACAGTAATCGCCGTGATCGAACCTCGATCTAACATCTTATCACGTGTAATCAAACATGATCACAGTAATCGCCTTGATCGAACCTCCATCTAGCATCTTATTAGGTGTAATCAACCATGATCACAGTAATCGCCTTGATCGAACCTCCATCTAGCATCTTATTAGGTGTAATCAACCATGATCACAGTAATCGCCTTGATCGAACCTCGATCTAGCATCTTATTAGGTGTAATCAACCATGATCACAGTACTCGCCTTGATCGAACCTCCATCTAACATCTTATTACGTGTAATCAACCATGATCACAGTAATCGCCTTGATCGAACCTCGATCTAACATCTTATTACGTGTAATCAACCATGATCACAGTAATCGCCTTGATCGAACCTCGATCTAACATCTTATTACGTGTAATCAACCATGATCACGATGTCGCGCTTGATCGAACCTCGATCTAACATCTTATTACGTGTAATCAACCATGATCACGATGAATCGCCTTGATCGAATCTCGATCTAACATCTTATTACGTGTAATCAACCACGATCACGATGAATCGCCTTGATCGAACCTCGATTACACTTCATCTCACGTTAAATCGGTGCTCGATTAAGACTATTATGGTAATCCGAGTCGATCGAACGTGATATGATTCATTCTTTCGAGACATTATGACAAGACTGAACTCGATTCGTCTAATAATTGAGCTCGTTCTCGGCACCCTATATAAAGCATCCCACACCCTAAACCCTAATTCAAAACTCGTTTCTCCTTCAGCGGCCCCAAACTCCAAATTTTGTGTCGGCCTCTCCTCCCCTCCCAACACCATTGACGGTGCGAAGTCATTCCCCTCTCGCAGTGTGTTTGCGTAGAAGTGATTCTACTGACTCGTTCTCCTTGGCGCCCCCAAAGAATCCGGCTTCCCAAATCGTTCTCCTTCAGCTCGTTCTCTCATCTCACCGCCGGCCGAGCTCAAATGTAAGCCATAATCTCTCTTTGCCTCTGGTTGGTTTGTGTATTTTGCTATATCTGGCCGCTTTTCTTCCACTTGAATTTTGTTTAGGTCGAAAGAAACTGGAATTTTTGTATCTGTCCGCTTTTCTTTCAGTTGAATTTTGTTTATGTCATCAAAATGTTCCTTCGTGTCCCAAAAAACACGTTTTTTTGTGTAATCGATGCATATTAACTTCTGGAATTGAACGTCAAAGTACCGATTTTAAGATTTCTGTTTTACTAAGGCTAATTCTCCCAAATGATGCCTCTTTAAGTAGCCGCATGTGGAATTTAAAATTTTCATCTGGCTTAGTTTGGAGGCATAGACAAAGGTGGATCCAATTAATTTTGACTGAAGAATTTTGTGCATCTTTTCGCGGTTTGTGCATCTTTTCATGGATTTTGTAAAATTTTAGTTCTTGATCTGTTTTTAACTAGACTCTGCATTCAAAAGTCGCATTACGGTTTTAGAAAGAGGCGTTAAATAGGATTCGCTCATTTTCTCGGGCCGTAATGGTTGGTGGATGTATTCGTTTACATCAACTCGTTCCTTGAAGCTATAGGTGTAGAAGGATAATACTTTGTTCGATTTCGACTTGAAAAAGTTGAGGTGTATTATGGTGATGAATTCCTGTTAGGCTTGTTGAAAGCTCTTAACTTTTTTTTCAAGTACTTTCATTTTGTTAGATAATTTATCGGCTGAATCAAATTATCTTTATTTTCGTCTACTTTTTGTTCTTTGTCTTCTGCAAGTGAACAAATGTTCTTTGAAATATTTTATTCATCTTGAATGTTTTCCTATATTCTTTGCCGTCTTGTTTGTCTTCTTTGGTTGTGTACTCCAAGATCTCCATTGTTGTCATTTTTCTTTGTTTTTGGGAGTGATTTATCGAGATGATCTTGCAAGGTTTGATGCTGAGTTCAATTTACTTCACGATCATTGTTTCATCTTGCATAATGTGAATAATGTGAGTATGCCCTGGTCTTGTATGCATTATGTTTGCTCTTGTAATTTCAGTATTGAAGTGTTTTTTTTTTATGGATGGCATACATTATTTTGTAGGAAATGAGCAGCTCAACTCAAATCACATGATGTCGTAAATGTCGCAGCCCGACAACAATTGTAAGAGCTAATAGCACAAAGAATCCGGGAAGGCTTTATTACCGTTGTCCTAATTGTGCATTTTCTCATTGGGTTGATGAGACTAACGAAGGATCGTTGCAAAGACAAAGACATATAGTAGTTCTCGCCCCCTCATGCAAATACGGGTGGAAATGTTGTAGTCATTTTACCCAATTCACTGGATTTTTTAATCAAATTTGTTATTTTGGTCAATCTTGTAATGCTTGTCGTGTATCTTATGACTCATATCTAAATTGTTTGTTGGATTTTTGTGCACCATTTCCTTTTGAGTGGATGCTATTTCTTGAATTGTTTGTTGTAATTCTTGCCTTTTGAAAAATGTATCAGAACATATTTTATTGAGCTTAGTTTCCTATTTCCATTGTGAAGTTTTGAGTTTTTTTTTTTTTTTTTTTTTTTTTTGGGAACAAACATCACACTATGAAAACCCAATGCTATTCTTAATCATCATAAATTAAGCATGCCGTAGAATAGCCAACTGGAATATTATTTTCCAACGGTCGGATATGGCGGTGTGGTGCCCAATAACAACTCCTTTTCATCAAAACAACAACAAAATTTCCATCTTTTCAAGGATGATAGAGAGTGATTTTTTGTTATACTAATATAAAGGTCAAAAATGCATCTTGAAACGGGAAAATCATTGAACAATAAAGTCCTTTTGAACTAAACTCATATGATAGCAATTCATTACAGTTCATTCCACTATGTTGATTTTAAGTAAAATGATACAAATCCCGACTAGACAACAGCAACAACAACAGCAACAGGCGATTTGGAATCTCCTTTCCCTGCCTCACTTTCTCTGTTTGAGCTTTCAATCTGAGAAAACGCAACAGCAGGGGCATAAGAAGACTATATAAGATCAAAACTTGTGTAGAAAATCTATATAGGAAAGAAACTTTTTCTTTAACAAATACATTAAACATACATCTGTTTATTCGGCTCGCTGTAGGCATAACTATGTAGAACAATCACATTGTCTCTGCTACACCATTCACTGAAATAACATACTTATAAGGTAAAGAAAAAGTGAGGACTTTGGGATTTTTCTTCAACATATGAAAAAAAAATGTACTTTTAAAGCCTTCATATGAAAATGCAAAGTGAAGTCATGCTAAACTAAAACTGCACAAATCGAACAACCCATAGGAGATGCGATCAACGATAAGCAACAAAGATCAAAACTTTCACAAGTAAATAGATTCATTAAATTAAAAAATGCAAAAATCAAAACAATTCCAAAAGGACAACTTACGAGCAATTCTTTGGGGCAAAACATCCCACCAATCACCAGAATCGTTGTCCTCTTCAAACCCAGAAACAGTAGATTTATGTTCAGCTTTAATCTCAACCTTCCTTTTCCTCTTATAACCTCTTACAGGACCCATCAGTTTCAAGAAACCACCAATTCAATCAATAACTGCCAACAACTAATATAAAAACCATTAATTATTCAAATTTAACTAAAACCCATTTGTTGCACATCAAGATTGACATATAAAGATCATAAACAACAACAAAATGACAGACATGCAAAGCTAACAAAAATCTGAGTATGTGAAAAAAAGGTGAAAGGAGTCAATGGAAGGTATGGTACCCCTTTTTTTTGTACACAGTTAATTTTTATTGATGTAACAAAACATGCAAATTGCATAATGGAAATACCAGCATTAACAAAGATTACCTTGCTGTTTATGTGGAGATTCTGAGCATTAGAAGAGGAAATACCAGCATTAACAGCTTCAGAAAAGAGTATGCAGCACTCCCAGTAATCCCAGCATTTCCAGCATTTGAATTTGCAATAGAAACCGAATTCTCAGCAGGCTGCACCTTTCTTGTTGAATTTCCAGTTTTTCCACCTCTGTTCCATTCAAGTTTAGTAAATTTCCAGCAAAAGAAACCGACTTCTTCAATTTCTTGGCTTCCTTTAGCACTTTCCAGTTAGTCGAAGTGGATTTTGCAGTCACCATGCCATCAAAAGAAGGTGAAGAGCCAGGTAAAGAGGCTACTGTGGTAGCTCCACCCTGTTCATCGACTTGCTTATTCAAATTTTCCATTCCCGTAACTGTATCAATATCTCCAAATTCACCAGCCATGGCTTCTCCGGTGGAATTCGCAGCGTTAGAGGTGATAGCTTCACCATCGAATGCAGCAGGGAGGGCAACAATTGGAGCAGAAACCTCCAAATTCTTCGATTTAGCAGCCGAACCTGCTCCGGGTTTTTCCTTGATTTTTGTCCCATTTTGGGACCAAAAGGGCGATAAAAACACCAACAATTCAGCGCAAACAAAGATTGTTATTCGAAAAGAGATTAGAAAAGTTTATAGGGGAAGAAGAAAGCAAGAACGCATAAAATCAGAGCTTGAAGATCCAAAATGGAAAAGGGGTTGACCTAATCGCCCAAATCAGAGCGTTTGTCATCAAGAAATAGGGAAAATGACGAGGAAAGGAGCTGATGGTAGATGGTTGAGACGAGGGTATATTTGTCCACCCACATAATTCCTTAGTTTTCATATTTGTTTAAAGGCTCCTCAATGAGGAGTACTGTCTGAACAAAAAACTTTTGAAAAGGAACTAAATGGACAATTTTCCCTATTAATTATAACATTATATTATGTATTAATATTAGATATTAATATGTATATATGTGTGCACATGTGTAGTTGATATATATTTAGTAACATAATAAAGATATATATTTTGGAAAGTATGTAATATATATAAGACATATATTAAATAGGGTTAATTCCTTAAAAGTATAGTTTTTTGGGGTCTTCATTTAAAAGGACTTGGTCAACCCTCTCTTCATTTAAAAGAGTCTCTTCATCTAAAAACCCTTCATTTTACACACAAAATCAAACCCTTTTAACCGTAATCACTCCAATCAAAGCAGCTTAAGAAAAATCATCACCTGCTGTGCACTTTTAAATAAATTTCCTAGTTTTTATCTTATTTATGCATGGGACATAAGAGGAATCTGTTGGACTTATAAGGACATAATATATCTACATGTACCAAAATACCCCTAATCTAATAAAATAAGCTTGACCCAGTATCTCAAACGCGTATATGGTAAACTTCTCTTCTTTTGGTCCAGGCATGTCACCATCTTAAACAGAACATTGGTTTAAGCACTGCCTTTTTCTGTAACATTTTGGTGCAGAAAAGATGTTTAATTGTTTAAACTTTGAAATAAAATAAGCTATGGGCATAATCCAAAAACCTTCTTTGCCTAACTATAGTTTCAGTGGATCTGTTGGTCTTGGTTTCCATTAGTAGCTTTACCTATCATATACATTTTTATCGAACTCGGTACCGGTACTATAAGCAACGGTTTTATTTTGTCTATTTATATATTGCATATCTTCGTGATATGTATACAATGAATTCTTTCGCTCTGATGCATTTAGGGCGTGCCGTCTATCAATTTGTTTTTCCGTTTCGACAATTGACCTTGCCTTAATTGAGGACACTTCTTTGTAGAATAGTAATGGAGACGTGCTTATCGTTTTTATTATCAGTTGGCTTGCCTTGAATGAGGAAATGCAGCTAGATATGCAGAGAATTTGGAAGAGAAACTTTGGTAGGGATGGTAGCAGACAACGGGAAAGAGGTATGCCCGTAACTCAGAGGGATCGATGCTAAATAAATCCCGAGCAAATTGCTCTGACAATAGCCTAACACGCCCGTTAAGTGTGTTGACTAATACATATATACGAGTTCTTGATGGTTACCTTTTTGGGACCAAACCAAGACCAAAAAACACTTCATCTACCTCTCGTGCCTCTGTTTCTTCCACCTCTAAATTAATTTGTTCCTATTCCTCTGAAGGAACATCCAAAATGATTTTGGGCTTTGTTGAAGGATTTTGAATTTCCTTCCTTAGTTGTTGCTACATTAATTGAGGCATGAGTTAAATCAACATGACATAGGTTAAACTTTGCTCGTAGCCTTTCATGAGTAGTGAGCTTGATAAACGGGTTGCTCGTCCTTTCTATAAGCAATCACCCCATGATCCATTTGCTTATGGTAGTGATAAAATTTTGATTTATGATGTGACATTGATGTCACTTCATTACAGTTAAAGAATTAATGGAGTGGCATTGATGTCACTTCATTATGCTGTTTACATTTATTTCTGCATTTAATTTTAAATTGTTGATGAAGCAAATTGTTACTAGTATTTTAACCAAGATTGGGAAATTATTTTCCAAGCCCAGCAAAATAAAAAAAGATAGAAAATAATGAAGGCTGCAATACAATAGCAGCAAATGATGAAGCAAGAGATTGGGGAACTGATGGGAGTTAGTAGCCGTATGCATTTTCATAGGGGCCATTTAAAAATTGTGCAGGTTTCTTGCTTGCTTATTATTATGATGATGATAAAAGAAGGTTATGTAGATTTATGGCTCGTTTGGATTGATGGAATGAAATGAATCTGTTGGAATATAATGCAATGGAATTGAATGATATCATTCCATTACCTTGTTTGGTAGGCAATGGAACTCATTGTAGGATTTATTTTTTCATTCCATTCCGACTATTCCATTGAATTTTGGATGGAATGAAAATCATCCATTTTCATTCCGTTGGAATGAAATCATATTCCATTCCTCCGTTGCCAAACAAGCCAAATTGACATAATGTAATGAAAAAAACGTTCCATTCCATTCCATTACCGCAATCCAAACACGCCATTAGAGTTTCTTCGTTGCCAAACAAGCCAAATTGATATAATTAATGAAGTGACATTGATGTCACTGCAGATGTCACTGTATACATTAGACAATTAATGAAGTGACATTGATGTCACTCCAGATGTCAGTGCATACATTAGACAACTAATGAAGTGACATTGATGTCACTGTAGATGTCACCGCATACATTAGACAATTAATGAAGTGACATTGATGTCACTACATAAATCGATAGAATAAGACGTCACTGAATAAATCGATACAATAAGACATCACTGCATACACCGATACAATAAGACGTCGTTCGAGCTTCTTCACGAACTCCTTGGCGATGGCCGTGATAATCAAGCAATCCGTCTGAAAGAGTTCTTCTCCGACACCACTCAATTCCCTGCTGATCAGATCTCACGGCTTAATACACTACGAGGTTTGCTCCTTGGATTGAAAATGCATGTATTGTGGTTGAAATGTTTGGTTATGAATTTGTGTTTTATTAGCTTATAGAAGGTTTACTTGAGCGTAAATATGTTGTGTTACTGAATTGTTCTGCCTGTGCGTTATTCGATGTGGACATGTAGTGATTTGTTGTATATGGATTGTGTCACTCGGTGTGGAATACAAAAAAGGTTTCTTATTTCATTATTTTAGCTCAAAGCTTTAGCTTATAACTGTAGATTTCTTAGTTCTAGCTGCTATGAGAAATGGTTCACCCATTTAAGCCAAAATATCTTGTGGATGTGGCTTGGAATTGCTAATGCTCGCCATGTTTCTATCCTATGATGGGGTTGCATTTGTAGGTGCCAGATAGATATACATGTATGATGTAACATCTGGGTTATATTACCTCTAAAGTCTAGAATGAGTTTTTGATATACTCTATTTCAGATTCCACCATTGAATTTTGGATGGAATGAAAATCATCCATTTTCATTCCGTTGGAATGAAATCATATTGCATTCCTCCATTGCCAAACAAGCTAAATTGATATAATGTAATGAAAAAAGTATTCCATTCTATTCCATTACCGCAATCCAAACACGCCATTAGAGTTTCTCCGTTGCCAAAAAAGCCAAATTGATAAAATTAATGAAGTGACATTGATGTCACTGCATACATTAGACAACTAATGAAGTGACATTGATGTCACTGCATACATTAGACAATTAATGAAGTGACATTGATGTCACTACATAAGACATGACAATAAGACGTCACTGCATACACCGATACAATAAGACGTCATGATGCCGGCGCATCTGAGGCGGAGTTTTTGGATTCCACATTGGCTACGATCAAATACATGGACAAAAGGGAGCGTTCAGACAGGTGTTAGTATTTTAGCCATAACTTTCGGCCCCGATGTCCGTTTTGCGCGCAAGACCCCATTCGGAAAGCTCTCTCCGACACCGACGTAACGGTGAACGCCGTGAGCCGTTTCACGACTTTTCGCGCCAAAATCATTATTTTCCCTTCCATTTCGCCGTAGAAGATTTTTGCACGTTTTCACATTTTTCTTATTTTATTTATGAATTCAATAAAGATCCGACTCCGGATCCATGATTTTAGCACATTGATTTCCGCGATGATTTATTTCCGTAATAAACTATGTAATTTTATATTTTTGGAAAGTTTCGTATTCATGCAGCTATAAAATCCCGGCTTGTGGGATGATTTTAATCAGGCTTGAATAATATATCAAAATTTGCCTCTCAGAGCATATTCTGAAACCCTGTTTGTGAGTTCATCTCTTTTTCGCTTCCCTGTTTGCTTTTCCTAATACGCTCCGGCGTCACGTCACTGCATAGTTCGACATAAGACATCACTGCATAAAGTAATACCGTAAGGCGTCACTGCATAAATCGCTATAAAAATACGTCAATGCATAACTCAATATCATATGATGTCTCTGCATTGCGGTGTCATTTCATCGTGGTGTCTCTGCAATGCGGTCTCTCCGCATTGCGGTGTCTCTGCATCGTCAAATATTATAACATCGCGATGTCTCTGCAATGCGGCGTCTCTGCATTGCGGTGTCACTTCATCGTGGTGTCTATGCAATGCGGTGTCACTTCATCGCGGTGTCTTTGCATCGCAATGTCTCTGCATCATCAAATGTTATAACATCGTGATGTCTCTGCATCGGCGGTGGTCACTGCATCGCGGTGTCTATGCATCTGGATTGGTCACTGCATCGTAGTGTCTCTGCATCGGAGGTGGTCACTGTATCGAGGTGATCAATGGATCTGACGTGGTCAATGCATCGTGGTGTCACTGCATTGAGGCGTCTCTACATCGTGGGTGGTCACTACGTCGCTGTATCACTTCATCGAGGTGTCTCTACAATCGCGCGTCTCTCGCATCATGTGTCTGCGATCGGGGTGGTCATTGCATCGCGGTGTCACCGTTCTGCGGCGTGTCTCTACATTACGGTGTCGCTTCATCGCCGTGGTCTCTACACATCGCGGTGTCTCTCGCATCGCGATGGTCATCGCATCGGGCGTCATTTGTGGTCAATGCATCGGGATGGTCGTTTGCATCGAGGTGGTCAATGCATCGGGGTGGTCAATGCGTCGCGGTGGTCATTGAATCGCGGTGATCAATGTATCAGGGGTGGTCATTGTATCGCGATGGTCAATACATCGGTTAAATAAAATAGTAATAATAATAAAAAAAACCTGAACAGTGCCTGGAAAAAAAAAAACCTGAACAGCGCTTGAGAATAAAACAAACAAGTAAACAAACAGCAACAGCACACTTCATATACGGAGTGAATCTGTGTAGCGTGATCTGCAACGTCGGTTTTGAACATTTATCATCTTCGCAGCATAACAGTAAGCAAAATGATTACTTATGTGCGTCGTCTTCTCCGACCAGTCCAAAGTCTAAGTGCAACTGCAACTATCATCTTCTTCTTCCTTGTCGTCCACGTTCCCTCCTTTCATCACGCAATTAATATAATATTTTGTCTTTTTTTTTTCTTTCCAATTATATTTCCAAAATAAAAGATCTGTTCCAACATTTTCATCAAACTGGGGTCCTCACGTGAAAACCTGTGTCTGTGTACCATTCTGCTCTTTAGCCCAAAATAAACAAATGAAAAAAAATCACGTGGAAAATATTCTTTAATTCTCTTCTTATACGTAAGTTTCCCAGCTTATATATATATATATATTTTTTTTTATTTTTTTTTTTCATTAAAGGTATTTGAGTGTATCTATCTAATTTGTGTCTTTATAAGTCAAATTGATTCTTTTTGTCTTATGTTCAAATGTTCAGTTTGTGTCTTTTGAGTCTTTGGTCTTATTAAATATATGACAGACATGAGATTAAGGAAAATGCTTAATTAGATAATAAATCAAACATTTATTTAGTTTATTAAAATCTCGTTCCCCATCCCTATATACAAGACAAGAGGCGGCTACTCTCTTATATAAGGAGAGAAGAGATGTGCCAAAGTATATATCTTGTGCCAGAAATTAGAAAAGGGATTCAGGTGATAAGTTTTTGGTGGGTTCGACGAGAGCAAACATGTTTAGAGAAGGGCTTGATTATAACGCCCTTAAGTGGGTTAGAGAGGTCAGATTTTCTTATGCAGTTGTAGTCATTATATGTTGTTTTGGGTTTCTTAGTTGTAATATTTGATTTTTAGAGAAAAAGTGACGATGTCGTTTTCATGAAAGCAAAATATTATTATTTTTTTCTTTTATTGGAGTTAAGTATTTTATGGATTTTATATATATAATTTTCGAGTTATATGTATATAATTAGAAGGATTATTCTGAATGGAAAAAGGGGATTAATTGGGAATTGTATTTAAGGAAAAGTTAACACAGTTTATTCCTTAACCTAAACACAATTCAGAAAATCAGTTTTTCTTCACCTCTTCTCTGCGGCTTTGAGAGGAGAAAGAGGCTAGAGGAGTTCTTTAATTAACTGAAGCGGTTCTTGATCGTTTTCAGATCAGACGGTGGAATTGGAATCGTCGTGAGGAGAGCTCCGTTTGGATTTGACTTTGTTGGAAGGGTCGCAAGTCTCGAGGTGTTTGGATCATTGCAGGCGACAATTAGATAAGAGGCTCTTCCTATGATCTCAATTATCGTTTATAGGGTTTAGATCATAATTTAAGATGTTTCAATGTTGGAAAGATGCGTTTTTTTGTTGATCAAAGGATCATAGATGCTATGGTTGATTAGATATGTTTTACGTGTTTCTTGGGATTAATTCGATGTTAATTAGGTTAGAATCGGTTCGAAATCGAGTTTTGACGATTTTAGCGTTTTGGGGAAAACCGGGCGGACGGGCGTGCAATAGGCGGACGGGCGTCCGAGACCTAATAGTGAGACGCGGGCGTTTGCAATAAGCGACGACGCGTCACGAGTTAGATTTTTATTCAGATGATGTATTTGTTTTTTGGCGACAGGCGTTTGGGGTTTAGTGGACGGGCGTACGATACGGACGGCGCCCATAGGAGGTCAAGCGGACGTCGGCGCTTTTACCTTGTTTTTACGGTTTTATCATTCTAGTTTGGTTTGGGTTTTATAATCATGTTATTATTGTTTTCAACCCTTATTTATGATATGATATCATTGGTTAACATAAACAAGCTGAATTGAGCTTACGATTCGTTCGATTAAAACACCGAATGTACTCTTAAAGGGAGTTGAAGTTCGGATCCGTTGGAAGAACATGATAGGCTTGTGCTTTGATGAATTATCATTCATCATCGCATGCAATGTAATTGCTAGAGTCTTGTTAATGTCTACAGTGGTGCAGGAAGAGAGTAGTTAATGTGAGGAGATTAATTGAAAACACTTAGGTGGCTAGTTAATCATCCTAATAAATACGTACTTGACTAGTAAAAGATTAAACAACATGTCTCTCTTGGATAGGCACCAGTCTATATCGTGATGTATGCCTACCTCTGAAGGTGGAAGAACTCCGTAGGTCAACAAAACCCTAAGTATGGAGGGACTCCGCTGAGATGTGCGTACTATCGGAGTCTACCTTTTCTAGACTCCGTGGATATTGGTGTGATCCACTAATATGTTGCCAAGAGTATCCCCAACTTGGATATGCATAGTGCCATTGAGTGCGGTTGTAACATAGTTGAGTTAAGTAGAAACGTTTAGTCAATTCATGTTGATGGACATGAGATGAACCCTAGATTGAGTCGGTCAAACATAAACAACTAAACCTTTAAATATCTTTTCTTTACAAATTGTAATTGTTATCATAACTTCTCTTTCTTATTAAGTACGTTGTACTTACCTCAAATGCATGTTTTCTATGTGTTTGGGGATGAGAAGACGAACATGTTAATATTGTTTATGAGGAGGAGTTCGATGATGACGTTTGAAGACGCCTCATTGAAGACTTTACATTATTCATTTTGTTATTCATTTATTAGACTGTTTAGACTTTTGGTCTTTCGAGACTTGTGGCACCGTTACGTTTCTTTTGGAGAATATCGTACTTTTCTTTTGGATTCGTATTTTTTCTTGAATGTAATAAGTTACATTTCCACCTTTAGATGTTGTTTCATCTTGGATGTTTGAGGAATTTTATACCCGAGTCTTTTGCTTCGTTTGCTTATTTTTTATACGACGTAGTAGAGGCTTACGTATAAGGTGAATTTATTTTTATTTTATACGTGCCGAACGTTCCTTTTCCGGATAAGGACTCGGTGTCCGAGAACGGGGCGTTACATTAATTAATTAATGTTGAAGTACAAAAGTAATGATTAGTGGTTTGTATGTAACAATATTCATTCGAATTCAGGGCTCTGTTGCAAACCAAAAAGGTGTAGACTTGATCTTCCTTTGTCTCTAAGAAACGGTGGAAGGAGTTGTGCTGGGCTGCCACCGCCCATTAAGTTGATGAGGGCTCACTTATGGGGTACGATCCCCAGTTATATGGATAAATCTGGATCAGGCTCGGACAATGATACAAGCACAGATCATACGGAGGAGGAGGATATATATGGTGGAAGATATTCACTTGACTCGTCATCGTCATCAACGATTAGCACTGCTTCTCCTCCTAGTCCTAGATACCATGATCCTGTCCGAAAGCATGGTTTTCAATATGTTGATACTAGTAGTATTTACACAGATGATGAATCTTCTTCTCATTCGGCTGCAAGCTCTGAGTTTTCCACTACTCAATTGGGTAGCAAGAACGGGAATATTCCACCTGTTACTTCAAAATTGAACACAGATCATAAGGTAATAGTAATTTGTTTCCTTTTATTATTTTGCTGCTCTTTTCGGTTTGTTTAATATTCAGTATATATCGTGCTTTGGCATATTAATAAGGAAAATGATTAGTACACAGAAGAAGTGAAATAAATGATTGGCGGCTGAATTTTAAATTAAAGAAAATGATTTGGTAATAAAAAATTGAAATATATTGGTATAATAAATAAAATAATGATAAAAAAATGTATCTATTTGAGTCAGATGCGTGCATAATGAAGATAATGATGATGATGATCCACTTTATTCATAATAATATGTATAAATTGATTAGTATAAATCTAACAAAATCAAGCGGTCTGAGATCACGGTTGCCATGACACAGTTGTCTTCAAATATCATTCTTTCTATTTTTATTTCTAATTAAAGAAATGACATAAATTATAATAAATTATTGATGAAGTAATATAAAAGCTATCCCAAACGGAGATGAAACCACTTGCATTCGAGTTGTATACAATTTAAATTATCTCAAGTAAAAGCTAAATCGTTTTTAATGTGTATTTAATTTTATGTTTTGTTTCTTGTATTTTTAAAAAAAATTCAATTACACATGAAAACAATGTAGTTGTTATTTAGACGTCGATAGATGGAACCTTTAATTACTGCTGGTTGGATACACCAAAATATACCAAAGAGTGCAGCTTTTTCATACGTTCCCTGTTTCCCCTTTGGTTTCCCTTTTCATCCTTACGGTCATGAGTCATCTGTAGTAATTAAAATTTAAATTCTGATTTTAGTCGGCTTTAAGCTGGATAAGTTTTCGATTTTGATCTGCTTTTTTTTCGGTGTGACTTTAGTCTATATAAGTGGTCCATTTTTACGAAAATAACTATATAGGCGGGAAAATCTTGTTGTCATACATTTTCCGGCCTCCACGTCATCAATAATTGCCAGATCAACATTCTTCTTAAAAATTTAAAAAAATAAAATGCCAAGTCACCATATATTACTACATTTATTAAATACATAAAAATAATATATTTTAATAATACAACTTCCAATATTTCAAAAGTCCTACCTCTTTAATCCCCTGCTCCCCTGCTCCCCTCTTCCCGACAAACCCACTTCCTCTCCCCCCCTCACAAAATCTTACTATCCAGTCCCCATGCCCCAGTTCATCTTCATCGTTGGTTCTCATTAAAAAAACCAAATATTAGCATCAAAAGCTTGGTTCTTTGTCCAAATCGTAAGCAACTCTCGCAAATCCCTAAGGTATTATGGTAAATTCGCACCATTTCTTCCCCAAATTCGCACCATTTTACTCCCCTGTTTTTTTTTTTTTTTTTTTTTTTTTCGTTTTCTTGTGGTGTGGTGAGATGTGTGGTCCTAATGTGGTCTTAATTTGATGTTTTGAGGTGTGAGATGTAATGGTGTTGCTTGTTTATTTAATTAATGATAATAGGGGTTTTGTGTTCTTGTTTTAGTTTTGGGTGTGGTAAAAAGATTAATAGTTAAGTCTTGGTGATAGCGATCCCTTGGACCAGCATTTAAACTCCTAAAGGCCGGAAAACACCTTTGCATCCTAAAGGCCGGGTTTTGTGTTGTTTCTGTGTGTTTCTTTTTATGCTATATCCGATGACTTCTCATGGACTTTCATGAGTGATAAGAAAAAATGGTTGGTCACAGCCGTGCAACTAGTGTTTCCAAATGCAAATCATAGATTTTGTGTTAAGCATTTACATGAAAATTTCAAGCAAGCAGGATATAAGGGAGAAGATTTGAAATGTGCATTGTGGAAAGCAGCAAGGGCAACAACAAAAAATGAATTTGAGAGAAGGATGGAAGAGATGAAAGCATTAAATGGAGCTGCATTTGATTGGTTTAAAAATAAACCACCGGAACAATGGTGCAAGGCCTACTTCTGTGAAAATTCTAGGTGTGATATGCTCGTTAATAACGGATGTGAAACTTTCAACAGTTGCATTCTTGATGCAAGACAGAAACTGATCGTGTCAATGTTGGAGTGGATTTTGGAGTACCTAATGAAGAGGATGCAAAAAAACCGAGATAAAGCTAATAAGAAGTGGACAGGATCCATTTGTCCTAAGATTCAAGAAATTATTGACGAAGGAAATGATGTATTGGGGGATTTTATTCCAATCAAGGCAGATGCATTCCACTATCAGATTAATTGTTTTGATGGCTCCAAGTATGCCGTTGATATTGAGAAAGGCACTTGCGGGTGTAGGAGATGGGACTTGAGTGGTGTTCCTTGCAAGCATGCCTTGTCTGCATTCTACAATGAAGGGTACAATTACTATGATTACACCCATCAATGTTATAGGATTGACACTTACAAGAATGTGTATGGTCATGTCATAATGCCTATTAATGGAAGAAACGAGTGGAGACTGACCGGTTATAAACCTCCATTGCCACCAAACAATGGTAGGGACGTTGGACGGCCTGAAACGGCTAGAAGGAGGGCAATTGATGAGCCCTCACAAAAAGTGAAGAAAAGATCAAGAGGTAAGCCTCAAGTGCAAAGTAATCAGCATCGGCTTAGGAGACAACAAACAACAGTTGCATGTGGGCTATGTGGTTGTAAAGGGCACAACAAGAAATATTGTCCACAATTACAGTCAACAGAACACCAGCTTTTGACCCCAACAAACAACAGTTGCATGTGGGCTATGTGGTTGTAAAGGGCACAACAAGAAATATTGTCCACAATTACAGTCAACAGAACACCAGCTTTTGACCACCGAAACCGGTCCCTTGGAGCAGCAACAAAACCAACTGGTGACCACAGAAACCGATCCCTTGGACCAGCAGCAAAATCAGACGGTGTTTTTTTGTTTTCAAATTTTTTTCTAAGTGTTATAGCATGCATTCAGAATGTTTTTGATGGGCAAGGTCATTGTTATAATAGCAAGGACGTCTCAATTATATTCTTTAAATAATAGTTTATTATTCCAAATGTTATAGATAACTAACAGCTTTTTTATTTCACGTGTGTTAGGAGGAGATAATTGTTTCTCAATATGGAGTAAGTCAAGCTTCTGAATATGGTGCCAGCAGCACTAACTTGTGCAGTGAATTGGACTCATCAAATAGGCTTACGAAATTGAAGGTATCCCATGTTGTGTGAATATGTTTTTAACTATTTTTTGAACTTAACATCGGAGTAACAATATTTTTGCTATGTACTATATGATGAACATTAGATGAAGAGAAAAGGTTGTCAGAGTCCACCTACAAAGTCTTGGCAAGCAACCTTAAGAGGTGGAAAGTGTTTTAGGACTCCACCAAAGCCATTCGAACAACTGCAACAAGGTCAAGTTGATCGAAAGTGGAAGGAAGAAGAAGAAATTCATCTCCTTATCTGAACTCAAATGAACATGTCTTTGGAAAAAATGCAAGTTGGTTGGGTTATTTAACTATTTTGGGCTTGATGTAATGTCACTATTTTGATGTTGTCTAAGATGGAACAACAAGGTGGTTGGGTTATGTAACTATTTTGGGTTTGATGTAATGTCACTATTTTGATGTTGTCTAAGATGGAACAACAAGTAGGTTGGGTTATGTAACTATTTTGATGTTGTCTAAGTTGGAAGAACAAGTAGGATTTGTTGGTTGGTTTATGTAAGTACTTTATGAATGGATGATTTCTTGTTTTATTATCTTTTAATGAGTTTGATACGTATTTTAAAAGGCGTTCTATGATCGTTTTGTACATTTGACCTCGTTTAAATAATAGTTTATTATCTGTTTTTTAATGAAACAATTCTTTACTCTTGAAGTAAAGTTAAACAAATACACAAACTTAAGTTTAACAATTCTGTAGTTGTTATGTTACAATTAGGCAAACTAGTCAAATGAAGGAAAGTTAAACAAATACATAAACTTGGGAACTGATTGACCGTAACATAAATAAAAAACAACATTGCATTGCATAAACACAAAACATGAGAACCGATTCATTAACCATAACAACCAAGCAAACACAAAACATGAGTTAATTCATTACAACATAACAACCAAACAAACACAAACACAATAATCAAACTTCTTCATATTAAAACTTTAAAACAATAACAAACTAAAATTCTTATGAGCAAACAAGTACACAATTTTACCCTCCAATATTGACATCCCAAAAACCTCCTCCCTGGGTTGTCACTTGTCCAAGCTGTTACTGTTTTAGCCCGAGTCCCACAGGAACAAAACACATTATGCCTTGAATTAGAAGAAGATGACATCTTGCTATCTCAATATTCCAAAGCAATTTTCACAGCACCTTCTCCAAACTTGAAATCGATCTAAGGACACAAAACACATCACATCAACCAAATAATGCAACAATCCCTTATGCCATGAACATCCAGCATGTAGCTCAGTATAATCATTTTCACAAAAATCCACAGCAATTTTTACATCACCTTCTTCAAAATCCACAAAAATCAAAACCACAAAAATGAAGCACAACAAAAACAAAATCCACATAGTCTCTTCCTCAATCAACATATAGCACCCACAAATCCCCAGACATTTTACCACACCCAAAACTAAAACAAGAACACAAAACCCCTATTTTCATTACTTAAATAAACAACCAACACCATTGCAACCCATACCTCGAAACATCAAATTAGGACAACACATCTCACCACACCACAAGAAAACGAAAGAAGAAAAGAAAAAAAACGATGGAGTAAAATGGTGTGAATTTGGGGAAGAAATGGGTTAGACATGATGCGAATTTACCTTAGGGATTTGCGAGAATTGCTTACGATTTGGACAAAGAACCAAGCTTTTGATGCTAATTTTTATTTTATTTTATGATAACCAGCGATGAAGATGAACTGATGAATGGGGACTGGATAGTAAGATTTTGTGTGGGGGCAGAGGGATTGGGTTTGTCGGCAAGAAGGGGGCAGGGATTAAAGAAGGAAGACTTTTGATTTATTAGAATTTGCATTATTAAAATATAATATGTTTATGTATTTAATAAATGTAGTATATGCTGAGTTGCCATTTTAGTTTTTTAATTAGAATACTGATCTGGCAAATATTGATGACGTGGAGGCGGGAAAATGTGTACAGTCAGCATTTTTCGGCCTATATGGTTATTTTCGTAAAAGATGGACCACTTAAAGGACTAAAGTCATCATCGAAGAAAAAACAGGACCAAAATCGAAAACTTGTCCAGTTAAAGAACTAAAATTGTAATTTAGCCTATGTAGCTATGACCAATCATCATCCCTTTGTGTCATTTAAGTGGTTGAATGCTTGCAGGATCGAAAGGTCTCAGACGACGATGATAATGATATGCCCAGTGCACCTCCAATATCTGGTTCTGGTTGGGAGGTCAAAATTCCCACCTCAGAAGTTGACTATACATCATCAACCGCAGTGCCCGCATTCTCTTTTCCCACTCGGCTTCCAACATTTCATGCCAGGTTTTGAAGATTCCATAAAGTTGCTGTTGTTGATTCAAAAGTTTTTGATCTTGCGTTTTTAACATTCTCTCTAAAATTTGTCTTAGTGAACTTGGACCATGGCATGCCTTTGTAGCTTACGATGCTTGTGTTCGGCTTTGTCTTCATGCTTGTGCAAAGGGTTGCATGGAGGACCCCATTTTTTTAGAAAATGACTGTGCTTTGCTCCGAGATGCCTTCAAGTGAGTTCTATATGTTTCTTTAGTATTTGTTTCCTTTGAAGTGCAGAATCTGTGTATATACTATAGAAAATTCAGCATCCAATCATGTTTCCTATGAGGATATAATGTGTTTTTTTCATTGCTTAATATAAGTAGGTCTTCTTTCATACAGGGGTAAAAGTGTTAACAATATGTATACCCAATTTCTTGAACTGCTGTTGTAATCCCTAAACGGAACACGGGCCCTTGTATCCTGTTATTTAGTGTACGCTGTTTTTATGCTAACGTTTTTACTTCATATGCCACTATAACAGTGTGCGACAATGGTTGTTGCAATCTGAAGAGGAGTTATTGTCAAAACTGTCTTATGGGCTTGCTATGGATGGGGCTGCCGCAAAACCTAAGAAAATGGTGGGGAAGATGAAAGTACATGGTAGCTTTACTGATCAAATGCTGTTATATTTGCTTCCATTGTTTTGAACCTTGTTGACCATGGGTGTATTTTTCAGTTAGGAGGGTAAAGGTTTCCCTGGACCCTCCTGCAGGTTGTATTTCATCTATGAAAGTAGCAAAAGTTAAGCTAAAGCAAGTGTCTGAGCTTCTGAAAGCTGGTGTAACAACATTACGTAGCAGTTCATCATCCGATGATTCAGTACAAGGTAAATATATATTTTGCTGAATTTGTTTTTTGCTTATATATTATTAGTATGTGATCGCTGCTGGTTATAACCTTTTACTTGAAAACCACTCTATGTATCACTTAAACTAAAGCGAGTGATTCACGTATCTCTGTTTAGCTTACTTATATTGTAGTTTGTTAGAATCTGCTTCTTTAGTTAAGTATGATTAACTCCTAATTATGCTTAATTAAAGACTAATTAGTTTTTAGTCTAATGGTCTTTTTTATCTGGGACTAATTAGTCTTATGGTTGTATCTTTTTTGGACATATTATAAGTCCTTTACTAAGGTGTTTTGGACTAGTTGGAGTCCTACTAGCCGTTAGGCTGCTCACCAACGGCTAGTTTCTGTTTCTCTCTCTTAGAAGGATTGTTTATGGGTATATAAACATCCTTGCATCTTTGTAATAACTTAAGCAATTATTCTGGAAATAATACATTGTATTCTTCCCTTCTCTCTCTATTGCTTCTATCTTCTACATGGTATCGGAGCCGTTGGTTCAAAAATTCAAATTTTCTGGGAAATTTTAAATCATCATGGCTGCTGAATCTACTGCTACTAGTAATACTAATGCGCATTTCTCCTCTTTCTGATCATCCTTTCACCAATAATGGTGATCTTCAAAACATCCAGCCTGCTCTTAAACTCAATGGAAAGAATTACTTGAAGTGGTCCCAGTTTGTTCGAACCTTTCTAAAAGGAAGAAGCAAGCTCAGTCATCTAAATGGGGACAGGACCCATTTCAAGAAGATCCTAAGTTTAGTAGATGGGATGAGCAAGACTCCATGGTGATGTCTTGGTTATGGAACTCCATGATCCACGAAATCGATTGATACATGCATGTTCATGGCCAATGCAAAGGAAATGCAGGATCATGTGAAGGAGACTTATTCTAAAGTCAATGATCTTTGCTCAAATTTATGAAATCAAGACCAAGATTTCCAAAGACTAAACAAGGTGTGAAATCATCACTTTGAATATTCAAGTCTCATGCAAAGTATGTGGCAAGAACTTGATTATCATCAGTGCATTCAGATGCAAAATGCTGAAGATACAAAACTCCTGAAAAGAGTATTTGAAAAGGATAGAATATTCTCCTTTTTAGCTGGGCTAAACATGGAATATGATGCTGTCAGGGTCCAAATTCTAGGAAAAGGTGATGTGCCTAGTCTAAATGAGACCATTGCCATCATAAGAGTGAGGAAGGTAGGAGAGGGAAATGATGGATAGTGTTCTGCTCAAATAGAAAGGTCCGCCTTATGATTCGAGAATACCAAGAATCCACCTTCACGACCAAATGCAAATCGAGAAGCAGAAAGGCTACAACAGAAATGATGAAAAGGACTCTTTAGTGTGTGTACTTTTGCAAGAAAAGGAGGCACACTAGGAGAATTCTTTGGAAGTTAAATGGGAAACACTGGGGTGATGGTAACAACGGGAAGTCTCATCAACATGGCACATGGGAATGAGCAAAATCGAGGATTGAAGAAACTCAAAGATCTACAAATCAAAGTCAAATTCCATATCTTGAACCATCGAAATTGAAAAACTAAAGAGGTTTCTTTGAGTCCATTGGCGACTCATCATCTTCCTTAGCTTTTTCGAGGTATTTCTGCTTTCCAATTTTGTTAATAAGGGTTCTAAGAAGTGGATTGTTGACTCTGGTGCAACATGAGACCACATGGTGTATTCCAAGGATAATCGATATCTTATAAACCATGTGATAGACTTAAAAGCTATTCTGATTGCTTAATGGTGCTCTATCCAGGTTTACGGAATTGGAGATGTCACTCTTGGCAAAAACATCACTTTGAAAAATGTTTTACATGTTCTAACCTTTCTAACAATCGATCTCTGTTAATAAATTAACAAAGGATTGAGATTGTGTTGCTATTTTCTCTTCTAATCAATGTTTGATCTGAGGATCAGTTGAAGGGGAGAAAATTGGGGTTCTAAAGCTAAGGATGGGTGTATTTCTGCAAAACAAGGGGTTAATCAAGAATCTTCTACATCTTTTATGTCCCAAGCTAGTCTTGATAAACTATGGGTGTATCACTATAGATTAGGGCATCCACCTTTTGGCATTGTAAAGCAAATGTTTCTAGCTTATTTCAAAACTGTGATAGTACTAAGCTTCATTGTAATGTTTGTGAAATGGCCAAGCATAGAAGAAGTTCCTATCCTGTTTTAAATATAAGATGTAATGAACCTTTCTCTATTATTCATAGTGAATCACCCGAAGACCTACCTGTTGATAAACATTCTTTTCAAAGACTTGTAGGTAAATTGATCTACCTATCTCATACTAGACTGACATAGCTTTTCTTTGTCGAGTGTGGTGAGCGAGTTTATGCAAAGTCCTAAAGTCCGCCATCAAAAAGCATTTGAAAGAATCTTTGGAATATCTTAAGGGGTGCCCTGGAAAAGGGATTCTATTCCAAAGGAGTGGAAAGCTGGATCTAAAGGCCTTTCTTGATCTCGACTATCTTTGGAGCCATAGATGATAGGAGATCAACTTCAGGCCATTGTATCTTCCTTGGGGATAACCTAATCATATGGAAGTAAGAAACAACAAGTGGTGCATTAGATCAAGTGCGAGGCAGAGTCGAAGCATGGCGGTTGGTCTATGTGAACTACTATGGTTGAAGATCCTACTCACCGATTTAAGGATAAAATGGGAAGGGCCAATGAGGCTAATAAGTGACAATAAATCTGCTATTGAGATTGCTCACAATCCGGTCCAACATGATAGAACAAAACACATTCAAGTGGACAGACACTTCATTAAGGAAAAAGCTGGAAGCAGGCTCATTTCTACTGAGTTTGTCACTTCAAGCAGAACAATGGTGACCTTTTTACAAAGGGATTGCTGGAAAAGTCTTTCAAGAAGAAGTTAGTAAATTTGGGCATGTTAGATCTACATCAACCAGCTTAAGGGGGAGTGTTAGAATCTGCTTCTTTAGTTAAGTATGATTAACTCCTAATTATGCTTAATTAAAGACTAATTAGTTTTTAGTCTAATGGTCTTTTTATCCGGGACTAATTAGTCTTATGGTTGTATCTTTTTTGGACATATTATAAGTCCTTTACTAAGGTGTTTTGGACTAGTTGGAGTCCTACTAGCCGTTGGAACTGTTCACCAACGGCTAGTTTCCTGTTTCTCTCTCTTAGAAGGATTGTTTATGGGTATATAAACATCCTTGCATCTTTGTAATAACTTAAGCAATTATTCTGGAAATAATACATTGTATTCTTCCCTTCTCTCTCTATTGCTTCTATCTTCTACATAGTTTTATTCTTATTTTCTTAGTCGTAATTAGTACCATGGCACGTTTCTTGAATAGTTACTTGTTAGTCTTTGGTGCTCATTGCCTCTAACGGGTCTTTTGGGATGAAGAGATTCTTGGTTCAGGAAATGGCTTTTCATGATGCAGTGCAGAATGACATTTCTTGATTTCCTTTTTCTTTTCATGTGATAAGGAATGACCACTTACCCTTTTTTTTTGTTGGTGCATTTGACCAGAAACATACTCTTGTGTATTGCGACTCAAAAGTTCTCCTGAAGAGGAAGCTATAAGGATGCAGCCAGGATCTGGAGAGACTCATGTATTGTAAGTACTTTTTATCGCGCTCTATACTTACTGATATCTTCACGAATCATTGTATTGATAGCCTTACAGTTTTCCAGATGGCCTTGGAGATGATCTAGTAATTGAAGTTCTTGATTCTAAAGGGAACCAATGCGGTCGTGTTCTTGCCCAAGTAGCTACAATTGCAGAAGACCTGGTTAGTTAGATTGTTTAATTCCATGATGATTAAGTGTGGAAAATCTGAATTGGTTTGGAGCTTATAAGAAGAAGATATTTTGCAGGGTGAGAATCTGCGGTGGTGGTCCATGTATCATGAACCAGAGCATGATCTAGTTGGAAGAGTCCAACTATACATCAACTATTCATCGAGTGTCGATGAAAATAATCTTAAGGTCAGTAACTTGTAACACCTATTAGCGCCTACTACGTGTAGAGGCTACTATTGGAATTCGCATCATATTATGGGGTTTCTGATGTGTATACTAAACTAAGGTACCGGGATATTTGATTAATCTGCTGCTGCAAGGTTTCAAAATTATTGAACTATGTGATTTGCTGCCTTACTAGTTGTTTGCATATCTGAGATTCGTCTTTCACCTCTTCAGATACCTTTCTTATGTGATGGATGTAGCCACACCCACAGCCGAGTGTCTTACTCTGGTTTATGATCTACTGCTACCCGTAGTTATGAAGGGCAATGGAAGGAAAACACTAAGTCATCAAGAGGTACTACTCTGGCTGGCTGTAGATTGTATGATCTAGGCATTGTTCTCCCCAGTTTACTTATACTTCCTCTCCTGGTTTGCTTCTTATGATCATTGGTTACTTGTTCCAGAATCGGATCTTGGGGGAAATTGAAGAGCATCTTGAAAAAATATTTGCAATGGTTTTTGAAAACTACAAGTCCTTGGATGAATCATTAGCATCAGGGATAATGGAATCCTTTGGACCTGCTACGTACAGGGATTGCGGCTCCTGTGCTGAAACCTGCTGTTGAACTGTATTCGCTTCTTCATGATATATCATCTCCCGAGGCACAGTATAAACTGTACAGCTACTTCCAGGTTTGAGAGCAAAATGCTTAAAGCTTACTTATCTTCTCTGCATCAAAAGTGCTTATTGGTGTGGTATATCTTGCCTTGTTTGCTTCCTACAGGCTGCTGCTAAGAAGAGGTCAAGAAAGCATTTGAGTGAGACTGATGAATATGTGAGTGGCAGTAACGAAGGACTTTTGATGGATGTCGTTGGTGTGTCCACTGCATATCAGAAAATGAAATCTCTGTGCTTAAACATAAGGA
The DNA here is from genome assembly GCA_026214975.1 of Gentiana macrophylla. NCBI lineage: Eukaryota > Viridiplantae > Streptophyta > Magnoliopsida > Gentianales > Gentianaceae > Gentiana > Gentiana macrophylla. The sequence goes on along the minus strand of CM047809.1, from coordinate 78,957,269 downwards.
ATGAAATATATACAGACATTGAGATCCACAACCAGCATATACTTCCAAGGTATGTTTGGCTTATGCATATTTTCTGATTTCAGTGACGATGTTTTTGGATTTCACACATTGATTTTATGTGTTTTGGTTCCATTCTCGATTTCCCTTCCTCCTCGATATTGTCATGTGACATTATATGCTAAGATCGGTTGGTAGCCATAAATAAACCGTTAAAAGTGTTACTGTTAGGAGTTTATAGATATAGATAGACATAACCTAACAGCCCCACCCGTTTATTTATTAATGTATACCTTTGAATTATGCAAACTAGATGCATTTCTTATTATATGCATTGAAAATATTAAGCTGGTGTCTTTATCTATTACTTTTAAGTGTGTTTAATTGTAAATCCTTTGCGTGGTTATAGTGTATATCGAGTCAAGGCCGTTGCTGATATGCCCTTTTTTGTGCAGTTTTATCGACCTCCCAAGCCTTTCGGCTGCTATATATAGTGCAGACCTTTGCAGTAGATTACGGACATTCCTCATTGCGTGCCCTCCTAATGGCCCTTCCCCTCCTGTAACTGAACTTGTCATTGCTACAGCTGATCTTCAGAGGGACCTTACCAGTTGGAATATCAAGTACAGTTTTACTCCTCTTATGGCGCCTCTCTTCTGCTGATTCCATTCTGTACAGTACGGTGACACAAATTTTTGTTTTTTCTTTTGTTTTTTCTTCAGGCTGGTAAAAGGAGGGTAAGATGCAAAGGAGCTGTTCCATATATATATTGTTCTTTGGATACAAGATAAGCGGCTCAGTCTGCTCGGGTCATGCAAATTAGACACGGTATAGATGCTATGGCATTATCTTTGGATAGTTCTTGATCTCTTAATGCATGAGCTGTTAACATGTTAATGCTATTCTGAATTTCCTTAAGCTGTGTCATTTCTTGCACGGTCTGCTTCGTACTCTATCCTGATGACTTTTAACATTAATAATGCAGGTGAATTGGTCTGGGGTTAGGACACGGCATTCGACAACTCCATTTGTTGTAATGGAGTCTAATGCTTTACTTAACCTCCCTCCTGTTTGGTAATGGTGCAGGTTCTTGACGACACATTTACGTCACAAATCCAACAGCTAGTAGGGAATTCATTGCAAGGAAAAGACTTTGAGCCACCTCGATCAATCATTGAAGCGCGATCTATTCTCTGTAAAGATGCTCCAAGTAATAAGGGCAACAATTCCTTCTACTACTAGGGCTAACATTATTAGCATCATCTCCCTTTCTTCTAGTGGCCACCGGCAACTCCCGGAGCTAGCTAGCTCATGGATTCGATAACAAGAGGTTGAGGTATTTCAGGATTACGGGTATAAACCGGGTCAATTTATGGGTTTGAGTCAAAATTACGGGTAATTGGGTTAAAACAGCTCATCTTTATATTATAGTAGTATAGATAGATATGGTTGTACCCTTTTTGTATACATAGTGCCGGTGCAGAAGCTATTGGTTTATATATTCTTTTTTGGCAGCTTTCTATCGGCACCACAAAAATACTATCACCACCTTTTATTTTATTATTATTTTTCATTTACTTCAACACACCACAAGATCACTTAAGACACCACATACATATTATAACTTTGTAAAATTTACACTTCAGTCCTTTATCAATAGAAAACTCTAAAATATACCTTTAAAACTACAACTTAATTACACTTTTCAAAATTATCATTAATAACATAAAACCTTAGGAAGCAAAAACACACAACAGCAGCATGAATGTAATATGAAGAAGAGGCAATGCCTTGCTGAACGAATACTTGATGAATGCGCTTATTATAAATTTGAGGTATTTTTGTCAGTCGATATTTTTCACCCGGTTGGGGTCAAAGTGAACATGATTCGCCCTATAAACATTCATTTAACACAGGTCGATAAAGTATAGAAATGAATATTTATACAATCAAAAGGCATAGCCATCGGGTTAATCAGTCGATGTGGGCCTGATTCTAACCATGAGTCTCCTAGCAAACCAAGAATTAATGAACAAACTTATGGTACAGAGTCCCCAGTTATAAGGCTCTTTACTATTTTATAACCCATTCCTTCAGCTAAAGGAAATAAATGTCCAGCACCTGATATCTCATGATAATGAATCCAAGGTAACCGTTGCGATATGTATCGCTGCAGAGTAACAGGTACGAGCTTGTCATCATCTCCCTGCCATAAGTGCACAGAGCCTTCGTTGTTTGGAAATGGATTCTTGAGATCCATGGGATCGAATTCCCAGTTTCCAAAGACGATCATCATGTCCCGGTGAAGAGACTCGTACTCTCCTTGTTGTGTTGCATGTCCCTGCAGATATAATGCAATAAGAAAAATCAGAACAAAGACAAAAACAAGGTTTTGCAATCAAACATTCACTAGTGTGGTCAAAATGATTTTAACAATTGGATTCAAAGGTATTTTCATCAATTTACATCTTTTTTGTTTTCTTGCCACCCCAACAATTTTTGATGCAACGCAACGAGGGTGCTCTTAAATATACACGCAGTCCTGGATAATAGATCATAATTACAAATTTATAACTGTTACCTTGGTCTCTGATCTATGACTCTCACCGATTCCATGCAATAATTCATGGTCTTGGCGAGAAAATATAGCAGGATTGGGCGAAATAGCAGCGAAGGCAGGAAACATTTTTTGAGTGTTCCACCAGTAAGTAAGCGATGGTAAATAGTGAGCAACACGAAGTGCCCACTGATCCTGAGGAAGCTGCTGGCTATATGCTTCTGTTGACAAGTTTGCAGGAAAACCAGGCCACCAAAAGTTGATGGCAGGTGCTATGAGAGAAGCTCCTGCCAATCTGTTGAGCAACCCAGTTATGATAATTTATATATGTCAGCAAAAAAAAATCCAGACATCCTATGACTTGGAAAAAATAGTACCTGTGAGGTATATACTTGAGGCATGGCCAGACGGCCTGTCCACCCATGGAAAATCCAATAATATAAAATTTTGACCCTAGTTCTAATTGATCAGCCAGCTCCTCTACATCAAAAGCCTTGGACTTTACCGTTTGCTTGGGATTAGGATCACTTTCTCCATAACCAGGTCTATCAAACGAAACAATATATATACTCAAATCTTCAATAACATCCTGAAAAGGAATGAAGCACGGCTTTAAGAAAAGTTAGAACTTTCAAGGTACTTGTTATGACTAATTGAAGAAATTTTGAACAAAACACTCGGGAAAACGACATTTAGAACTTTATACTTACTCTTGTCAGTGTGTGGGCAATGGCTACATCATGCCTACAGTTGCCAAATCCATGAACATACACTATCTTATGTTTTGCTTTATCTTTCGGAACTCCAAGCTCTTTATATGCCAAGTATCTTCCATCCCTAAGTTTAATTCTTTGTGCTGAGACAAGGGGGCCACCTGGTGAGCCACATGTCTTGGGAGGAGGAGGACATGCAGCTTGATAAGCCAATGCCAGGAAACCGATAAGGAAAACCACAATCGTGCTCGTAATTATTCCTGAAAGTAGTAAAAAAAAAAAAAATTGAATATCACTCATTCTGTGTTCTCTAAACAATGTGATACACCGACACTAAAAGGCCTAAAGCACTCATTTCCAAACTTCAACCTCCTTTTACTAAAGGTAGTGGCAGTTTATCAGGTCATATTGTGTGAAAACAAAGTTAGCCATTGTCCTAACAAGAAAAGGTTATGATCTGGACACGGTTCAAATACCGATTTACGGTACAACCATTCTACAAATCAGATGGATACAATATCACAAACTTGTGTATCTCACGTAGTAGAAACGTGTAGGGTTGAGTTCGTTATTATCTTATAACCTTTACTAAGGGGACAGCTTAGATACAATAGTTGCATTGTAAAATCTGTCATGGATATTTAGATCTCCTCTACTTAAAGCAGTAGTCATTAGCCAATGAAATATTACTAAACTCCGTAGGATTCTTCCAATGTATAAACTAGAAACTTCAACAGCTTTAGGTAAACTGGATTGAAATTCAAAATGCTAACTATACTTGAACTTGCAATACTCTGTGCTCCCGAAAATCATGCAAAGTACCAACCTTCTTCATATGCTTAAATGGTATATATAATTACATGAGGATGACTCCTCAATGGGGCACCACCGCTTAAATTTTAATGGGGCAAAAAGGGCTTTCACTTTGGAAGATAGATCCGTTTAAAGTAGTACAAGTCAATGTTGTGGAAAGGAAACATGTAATAGAAAAAGCACAAAAATCCACTTAAAAGTCTGCCATTCGATACCAATAGAGAATTTAATCCAGAAAGTCAAGAAGAAAAACATGTTCAAGCAACATAACCATACTACCAGAAGGAGAAAGGAAAGAGAAACCCACCGTAAGGTGATATAAAAGAGGTTTTATGCCTAGCTTTTCGAGTGTGCGATCTAGCTGAAGCTGCTGAAATCTTCCTGGTGACTCCGGCGGCCATTTATCCTTTTAAATATTAAATTAAATACCAGGCTAAAACAGAGAAAGCCGAAGGAGAATTAGACGGAGAAGTCTGGCTCTGGGACATAAGCGTCGAGATGCCTCGCTTATAGCATCAACTCCTCCTCATTGTAAAATAATATCCATGTTGATCCCAACATTTAAGGGTCCCTCCTACACGGGATGAACGTAGATATTAATCTGAAACTTGGTTTTGAGTCATAGGCCTGCCAGTTTAAGGTTAAGCTGTCTTAAACACTCAAACCCTTTAACATTAGTAGGAACGGCTGCAGGAATTTTATGACACGGGTCAGGAATCGAGAACGACATATCGTTTTATAATTTTTTAATGCATTAGGGGATTCGTAGCAGAAACCCTATATGGTGCCCTATCCCTAAAATGAAGGTAAAAAATAGAGTTTACTCCAAATAGCTCCCACAACAGAGTCTTTATCCCTATTTATTTTTAGGGATATGAGCAGTCAGATCCTCTTGTATGACGCTTCTATTCACGTCCCTAAACATATTTAATTATTAAAAATTATAGGGATATGAATAAGGATGCTGCTGGAGTGAATAATAAATATTTAATGTGTATGAATAGGGTTGTGAGGTAGAATATGTATTATTTAATATTATTTGAAATGTTATAGGGATAAGGATAGTGATGCTGTTGTAGAGGTTTTTGAATTGAGATGTTATAAAATAGGGATATATATAGTTTATATTATTTTAGGGATAAAAAATGGTGCACCTGCTCTTAGTGCTGTTATCGAGCCGAACCGAGCCGAGTAGCTGATGTTCAAGCTCGAGCTCGTTTGTAATCGGGTAGGCTCGGCTCGGCTCGTTAACACAAACGAGCCTAAAAGCCTGTTCGAGTTCGGCTCGATAAGTATAAAAAATGTTCGAGCTCGAGCTCGAGCTCGATATGAAGCTCGCGAACAGGCTCGAACTCGAGCTCGGCTCGTTCAATAGTATGTTTATTAAAGGGAAAGATTTGTTTATATCCATTATTCAACCCAAAATACTCGTTTAATCAAACATCCACAAAATATTTGTTATTTGTTAAATTATGTCCATATATTCCCACAAAAAAAAAATTATGAGTATATATGATTTATATTATATATTATATAAGTTCGTGAACACTAACGAGCGTTCATGAGCAGGCTCGTGTTCGCTCGTTTAGTAAATGAGCAGGAGAACCCGATCGAGCTCGTCTCGATAGCATAAATGAACGAGCTCGAACAAGCTTAAACGAGCCGAGTTCGAGCCTTGTTCGTGAACGCTCGGTTCGTTTAACAACTCTACCTGCTCTGAATGCCCTTATATAAATAATATGTATAATTATAGGTCAAGCGTAAACATTTAAAAAATTTAGCGAGTCATTGAATAGATATAAATACATAAAATTTTAATTGTGTAAAAAATGCATAGATTTTTTTTCTTTTAAATTATTGTAGGTCAACTGACCCATATCTCTATTAGTGACGCCGCCCCTGATCACTAGACTATGTCATGTGGCTTGTATCTAATAATCTATTGGTAGGGGAGAAAGACATCGAGTGCAAGAGCATTAGAAAAATGTTTCAGCCACAACAAAATAATCACAATAAAGTATACGAGATTCATATTAGTTAATAGTGGCCTCACATCATAATCAATAGTATGAAAGTGAATTGGGTACTCTAGCTATTTTTTTGTAGGACGGACCTAGCTTGAAAAGGGGGTGCATGGCGCATCGAGATCCGAATATCGACTTGTTTTTATCGGTAAAAAATGTAAAAACACTATTGATGCCCCTACTCGCCTTTCGAATTTGTTCATGTGCCCCCACTGAGATTTTTTTCTGGGTCCGTCACTGTTTTGTTGTGTCATTATCAGTACTCAACCCCACTCGCTTAATTACACATTTCAAACACATCGTTTTTGTTTCAATTACACTTTTCAGCATCAAAATCAAATGGAGTGTTTGATTATATAAGCTAATCTCAAACTTCTTTCTTTCCTAAATAAGTTTACAACATTTTTTTAATCTTTATAAGCTTTTCCTCATTTTTTCATATTCTTATACCCATAATGCCCTTTCTTTCATTTTAAAATTAAAAGAAAAAAAAAATACAAAAAACCTTCACGCAAATTAGCCCGACAATATTTGATTCTCGTGTTTTTTATTTCTTCGAAAAAATAGCCTTACCTTGGTGTACTAAATTTTTTTCTCCTTATTTAAGAATGTGTTGATCCGGTTGAAAAAAAAAACTCTTGGAGCAACTCCAAGGGAGCTCAAATTCAGTAGCAAATCAGCAAATAGGTGGAAATACACCTCTCCAATGAGCATGTTTTTTCTCATCAAATTGGTGGGAGGATGAAAAATATCATCAAATTTGCTACAGGATGAAAGCACCGGCAACTACTGTTCCTCATTCATTCTTTCTTTTTTCAAACAATTCAAAGATGGAATATTCTTAGAATATTTCTTTTTTGTGTAGAACCATTGGAGTTGATGGATAAATTTTGGTGTAAAAGTTGCACCAAATTGATGATTTGGTGTAAAATTTGATGGGCAACCCTTGGAGTTGCTCTAGTCATAGAATGAGAATTCTCTCCTGCCTGAAAACTTCTGCATCTCGCTCCCTTTCCGCCCATTTGGCGTCCTGATAGAGGAGGCCTTCTTATCTTTAGTTTTTTTTTTCTTTTCCTTTTCCTCTTCTTGTATCCTTTCTTTTGGCCCTTTCTCCGTGGCTTAAGTGATGTTGTTCATCATCGGATCTGGCCGGCTTGTCGGAGTTGTGGCGGATCTCGGCGGCTCTTGCTCGTTAAGGCTAGATCTGCTCTCTGTGGGATCGTTTCGTCGACTTTCTCCTCCTTTTGATAGGATTTGGGTCCGATATGGTGAAATCCAACTGTTGAGGAAGGCCCCAGCGACGCTGTTTTCTAGCCTCACTTGTGCTTATGTCGCCGGATTTCCATGGCGCTGTCCGTGACCGAGCTCGATTCTCTAGTCTGATGCCAGGTGAATTCTTGTTCATCGCCTGTGGTGGTTTTCAGTGTCACTGATGGCTTGCCGCATGTTCATTCGAAAGGAGATGTCAGGCTTGCGGGCTCTTTTCCCGTATAGTGGCGGCTTGAGGCGGTGATTGCTGGCGGCTGTTTTGTATTAGTGTTGTTGTTATTTACTGTGGTTTTATTAGTTTGTTTAGTTTTAGTTTGTAATATGTGTTTGTCTGGTAATAGATTGCATTAGAGGATCCATGTGTCTAGACGTCCATCGTTTGGAGAATTTTTTCTGTTTTTGTTCAACACCCTCTTCCCAATCTATTACTTGGCTTCGTTGTGTTGTAGACTTGGTTCGTGTTGGTTTGTCAGTCTGGCGTTAGGCCGGGTTGCAGTGCGGCATTAGGCTGCGATATAGTGCGGTGGATGACCGCGTCTTTAGTCTAGCTCTGGCTAGCTTTTGTTGTAAATTAGTTATTTTCGTGGTAATAAAACTTTCGTCTATCTTGGAAAAAATAGAAAATATGATGTTGATGCAAGTAATAATGTCTATGCAATTGGATGATTGTAGTGCTGTTAAACGAACAGAGACGTTCGTGAACAAACTCGTGTTCAGCTCGTTAGCGTCGTGGTCATTTGTTCGTTTAGCTTAACGAGCCGAGCTCGAACACAATTGTAGGCTTGGTTCGCGAATATTCGATTATGATCGCGAACGTGTTTATGTAAAATTACATCAATATACGGTAACTCTAACTCAAAAGAAGATAAGTCATTAATCCATATAATATGGATTATAGATTGATTTTATATAATATTCAGATATTTTTATAATAATTTTTGTTGTGTGATGCATATAATCTATAACTTGTTATTTTTGTATTTGCACAGTATGTTTTATACCTTAACGAACCGAACTCGAGTCGAACTTGAGTTGGAAGACAACAATATGTTTAACGAGCCAAGCTCGAACACGAGCATGAACATTTTGTCTTTTAAATGAGCCAAACTCGAACATAATGTTTTGTTCGTTTAACAAACGAACGAGCTCGTGAGCAAAACGAGCTCGAACTCAAACCACTGATACACGGCTCGGCTCATCTCGTTACAACACTAGATGATTGGGTCACAAAATGAATTATGGTTGATTAATTAAGGCTATTAGAGGCAGTTTGACATGTACTAAGTGACAAGTGACGTCTATTATGGTTGACAACTTGTAACGCCTCATTCCCGGACACGGAGTCCTTATCCGGAAAAAGAACGTTCGGCACGTATAATATAAAATAAATCTCATATTATACGTAAGCCTCTACTACGTCGTATCGAGTTAAACAAAACGGAAGCAAAAGACTCGGGTGTAAAATTTTCAACCAACCATCCAAACAAACCATAATAGAAACTCAATAAAAACCTCCAAAAGTGCAATAAATGAAACTACAAGGTTCTCCAAACGAACAACAAGTCTAATGTATCAAAACAATAGTAAACGTAAATGCTTCAACGTCGGCGTCTGCAAACATCGTCATCAAAGTCTTCCTCAAACTCCAGATTTACCTGTTCATCTTCTCTCCCCCAAACACATAGACAAACAATGCATTTGAGGTAAGTACAAAGTACTCAATAAGAGGTAGAAGCTACAAATTGACTAAGATTTATAATTAAAAGATTATCTTTATGAGACCGAGTCTATCTAGGGTTCACTCCATGTCCATCAACATGTCATGACTATATGTTTCTAACCTAACCTATCTATGTTACATCCACACTCAAGGGCACTACGCATGGTGTATATCCGCCATGAGTAGGGCTGTAAATGAACGTCAGTATTCGATTCGATTCGCTGTATTCGGCTCGAAAAAAGCTCGATTCGAACCTTCGAACGTCGAGCCGAACGTTAGGTATTTGATATTCGTCTATCGAGCCGAACAGTATCGAACACGTTCCGCTCGAACTTTTATATTTAAAAAAACTATATATATATAATATATATATATTATATATATTATAATATATAATATAATATATTATATATATTGAACAGTTCGAGCGAACATGTTCGACAGTTCGAGCATGTTCGAGCGAGCCGGACCGAACATGTTTCCTAATATTCGATTCGAACCCGAGGCGAACCTTGCTAAACTAAGGTTCGATCGGTTCGAGCCGAGCCGAACCTTAGGTTCGAACCTTTCGAGCCGAACTCGAACCCTGCACATGTTCGGTAGGGTTCGGCTCGTTTACAGCCCTAGCCATGAGATGTACTGTGCAACCTATTGATGGATCACACCAATAGCCACGGGGGAAAGCCCGATGGTGTACACGTTCGGCGAAGTCCCCCTGCTATTTAGCCGTTTATAGGCCAGCAAGGTTATCCACTTTAAATCTGAATGCCCACACATCGCGATATGGTCAGGTGCCTATCCAAGAGTGATATGATGTTTAATCTTTTACTACACGATATGTATTTATTAGTGGTTGTTAACTAGCCACATAAGTGTTTTCAAAGCAAAGCTCACCTTAACGACTCAACTCCTCACTTGACACAATTTAGACATCACATCCTATCATGTACACAGACATTGATGAACTCTAGTTCATCAAAGCACAAGCCCTATCATGCCTTTCCGATGGTCCCGAACTTCACCTCCCTTTAAGAGTACATTCGGTGCCGGAACTAAACGCATCAGAAGCTCAATCAAGGCTTGTTCATGTTTATTTAATGTTATTAGTTCAAGAAACAACAATCAAAACTCATCTCATAGCTTAAAACATTAGAAGCAACATTCAAACAGTGTTGGGGGGCGCCAACACTTTTGGTGTGCGCCAAAGTACATCAGAGAGTTCACTGAACTCTCTGTTCAGGTTTGGAGGGCGCCAAATCCTTCGGGGCACACCAAAAATGCATCAGAGAGTTCACTGAACTCTCTGTACAGGTCAGGGGGCGCCAAAAAGTTCGGGGTGCGCCAAAAGTGCCAAAAACTGCTCTACATGCAATTTTCTGCACTCTATCGATTTCTACTCAAATCCAAACATGTTCTACATGATTTTTCTCAGAAAAACATACCCTTTATGATCCAAAACAATCCTTAATCCTAAAACAACATTTAGGCATAATCCTTGATACAAAAACGCATCAAAAACATGATCTAACCTCTCCAAACCATAATCAATTTGTAGGAAGAGCCTCTTACCTTTTAAACAAGCAATTCCAACTCAAAGCTATGAGAAATCTGCAGCAAACTTGCTCCTTTCTACAGAAAACCTATGCGATTGATGTCGGGTCAAGTAATAAAAATACTCGATACCTAAATAACACACTAGCAAGAGAACTAGGTTCAATCGTAGTATAGTTAGATAGAGTTGAGGTCGATCCCACAGAGACTCAGCTTAAACGAAATATAACTTATTATACTAAAAAGCAAATTAAATGCGGTCTACGACCAACAATTAACGTAGAATTAAAATTGACACAATAGAAACACAAAACCAACAAAAGACACAACGACACTAAGACACTTATTTTTATAGGTTTTATAAATAATTGACAAACGGTATTGATAACGCTAGTAGTAATTACTCCCCATGCTATGTAGATTGATTGACGAGACAAAATAAGACATTTAAGATTAATTATTCGACTACGGGAGTCATCCACAAAATAGATCTAGCTCCAGGTAGGCCATCTAGATCATCGTGTCTCCGTTACGTGACTTCACATTTTTAGTCTCCATCTCATATAACTTCTGACACAATTACGAAACTAGGGATGCCGGTATAAACCGTAACCTCATCTAAGCAACATTCCTATGGTTAGGCGTACTTCTTAGACACCGATTCAATCTCTGTCCTAAGTAGCAATCACTTTTTGGGTCTCATGTTAAATTACGATGACAAATAATTCAGTTGATTAGGTTTAATTACTCGTTTGAATTACAAAGCAGAGAACCTGACGTAGTCGAAGCCGTTCACAGACAAATCAAGAACATCACAGATCTTGCTACCAGTGAGACATAGGCTCGCTGCCAGTAAACTCAGATCTGAACCAGATTTGCTCGTGAAACGTCTTTTACGTCTCAAATCTACATAAACATGGGTTCGTAAATTAACTACATCACGAAATCAATACACAAAACGACTACTCCATCACGAAATAATATAGATCTACGAATAAAGATTGCATAATAGACTAGACATTACCCTCGAAGACGAGCGTGACTCCCACTCCTCGATACGATCTCTAACCGCATATTCTAACGACTCTGTAACGAAAGAATATAAAATAAAGAAAACATATATTGAAAATAAAACCAATATTGTGAAATGTATTTTGCTAAAGTATTCTAGAGTGAGTCTCAAATGAAATTCGTGCAGCTCTATTTATAGGGGTTCAAGCTAATTAAAAGATATACTTCAAAATATCAAAACAATTAGAGATAACTCCCGGCCGATCTCCGGAAAAAGGTGAACTCGCCCCCAGCGAGTTGCAGGGCCGCCGCCAGCGAGTCCTCAGTCTTCGGATTGGCTCGCTAGCTCTTGTCATGCCTTACTCCTCCTTTCGTGCTTATCCGATCTTTATCTTCAATGCATCCGGATTTGCTTGGATTTATCTTGTAATTTAATTTGTCCATTTGTAATTATCCTCCAAAAATTATCTCAATCTACAAAATAAATATTTATCCCAAAGTAAATCATATTTAAATAATAAAAACGGATAAATACCAAATTATATTTTATAAATCACATAACATTAAATAATAAATATAAACATGTGATTTATTGTAAAATATATATTATAAATCTCGATTTAAGGCCAATGTTGATGACTTTTATGGGTATAATTTGACCGTCATCAGCGATCAATCCATAATTAAATTAGATACGATCACACAATTCTAAACAAACGAAACTACGAGATCATGAGTTTGAATCCTTCAAACTCAGTCAAGAACATAACTAGGGCTCAAAAACATACATTGACAAGGTCCTAACTTTCTTGTGTTGAAACGTTGCTCTTTTCACGACGATTCCGATGCTTTACTCCGATCTGAAAACCGTTAAGATCCGCCTTAGAAACCGAAAGAAAAAGCTCTCAGCCCTAATTGCTCTCTCACACGCCGTCCTCTCTAGCGTAGGGGAAATTTCTGATTTCTTTTTGGTTATGGGAATTAATGGGATATATTTTCCTTAAATAGATAATCCCAAAATAATATTCCTTATTATTTTTCCTTATTATAATAAAATCAGATTTTTCTCCAAATATATATATATATATATATATATATATATATATATATATATATATATTTTATTTTATTTTATTTTTATATTTATTTTTATATATATACATTAAAGAAAAACATAACTCCAATAAAAGTAGTAAGAATAATAACATTTTGTTTTCGCAAAACGACACGTCTGTTCTTTCATGAAAATCAGAATATTACACAACTACTCACAAGTTTTCTGGAATGGCACTATTCAGACATTTATGGACATTTTAACTCAAAAGAAAAAAACATTTATGGATATTTCTTTTAAGAATGATCTTATGTGTGTTTCGAAGCTTCAAGCAGTAACTAAATTGAACCTAGCTAAATGTTGGTCAAGAATTGTTTTCTCAAATTCCCTCTTTAATTTTCCAGACATTGTAATTCAGAGCCGGCGGTTGTTTTCTACAATGATTTTGTACGTGTTTGATATTGAAAATATTGATGAATAAGCTTTAAGGTTTTGGTTTTGTGAGGAGAAATCATAAAGAAAGGGTGATATTAGTTATGTTAAAGTATATATAGATTGCAGTAGCCTGCAATAAACATATGTCATCGCTGGCGGAGTGAAATTGTAATATTCGGATTCTCAAAAATGACATGATGTGTCGATTTGCAAGAAGCGAAACATTATATATATATTTTTTTATGGATTTAAAGTTTTATAAGTAGATATATATATATATATATATATATATATATATATATATATATATATATATATATATATATATATATATATATATATATATATATATATATGTATATGTATTAATGAGGATTTAATTGGAATTAAAAGTAATTACGAGGATTTGATGGTAATTAAGCTGGGAAGTTTATTTTGGGAAATAAAACTTCCCAGTTAATGGGAAGTTGTCAGAAGCGCTCTATTTTCCTCAAGTTCGAACTCTCTGAACCTTGAGAGCGAAAGAAAGACTAAGGAGATTCTCTACCAATTCTCACAAGATCCTACCCCGTTTTCAGATCAAAGCAGAGCACCGGAATCGTGAGAAGACGAGAATCGTTCTGATACTAAAAGTTGGAAGTTTTACTAAGGTATGAAAATATCCCTAATTCTGGATTGATCATGTTTGGTGAAAGTGCTGGATATACAGAAACCCGAATCCGGATCCGATCCATAATTGGATCGTCAGATCTGATTCACAGCACCGATCAAGACGCTCGATTATGCACAGCGGAAGCAACGAATTAAAATTCATTTTTCGATTTTACTACGATATGATTCGCATAATAAATTAATCTACAAGAAGGTTAGTAGATTTACCCCAACCGGAGAGAAGCCGTGATCTTCCGAGTTGTATCTCCAAGTGACGACTGGTGGACGTAGAAGGATGTTGGCGGTGAAAGTAGTGAATGGCTTAGTCTCGCTTGAGCAATTATCGATCATCGTAGTAGAAACCTCCTTGAATATGCTCCAAGAAAAACCCAGGGGTTTTATAAATATTAAAAACAAGAAAATAAAATTTCTCTCTTTTTCAAAAACAACTTGCGTCCTTTTTTTCATCATAATTGGCATTGGTTTTGTTCCAAGTTTGTGTTGGGAGAAACTCTCTTTTTATAAGAAAATAACTAATAATTTGAGAGTTTTACACACAAATTTATCTTTTCCTTTTAGGAAAATAAAACATTTATCCAATAGGAAAACAAATTTCCTATTTATCCAATAAGAAAACAATTTTTTTATTTATAATTATTTAACACATAAATAATTATATTATCCACATTATAATTAATTAGGAGAATTTTTTTTTCCAAAACCAAAAAATATGGCGCCATTTTTAATGCCATTTGGGATAATTGAAAATGTCTTTTCTATATTACATATTATTTACCGAATAAATAATATCCGCATATTCATTAAATAGACCAACTATTTAATTTCTTTTTGAGGTTCCACAAAACGAGAAAATCGCGTGTTAGGAGCCATCCCGGGGACCATTGACCTATAACCAGTAGCTACAATAAATTGAATAAAATATTCATCAAACAGAACATTTCTACTCAACTATTAATTCCGGAATTACGCCACCATAAATCCGAAACTGAACTCTATCGATTATAGATATAACTCATTCTCAAAAAGTCGAGTCAATAAGTGTCCATTGATATAATCAATACATACAGACTAACCATCCATAGACTATCCGTAACGAAGCGGGATTATTTCCGTAAGCCTTATTCACTACATCTTATCCTTATTTACCCACTAGTGATCAATTAGTTCATAACCAATACGAACTCGGCCGATCGATCAGTTTCTAGGATCAACAAATAAGGGGTTTGTCTTTCTACTTCCCACAGGAAGGAATGGATTCCATATCTGTGAGACACACATTCCTCACTCATTCCAGAATATTGCCAACGTGAAAGTGATTCGGACCGCGCCTCTTAGCGATCCTTAACGAACACATCAAACCCTATCTTAAAACAAGCAGGCGTCTGTAATCACTTCAGGATTAAGGTTAATCCATATACGATCATCTTGTGATTTAATAAGATTTCTCAATCACGGAATTATATGAGAAAAACAAATTAAATCGGTCCAGTCCTATATGACTACATCATATATAAATGCCCCACTTAGACAACCAATGTCGACGGTCCGGATAAGACGGTCACACCTTAAAGTGTTCTGGGCGCATTAATGGTGGTTTAATCAATAGACCCCATACTTTGATTAAGTTCACCACGGACTAACATTTCAAGTGTATCACCATAAACTTAATCCTCATGTGTGACACACACTAAGTTATATGGCAACATATGATACTACTTGGGGTTTTCAGCAGTGTATTACTTATAAGCACAAAACAAATAATAAGATGAGAATAAATCTGTCATTTATTAATTATAAAAACAATTACATAAATTGTCTTTCGGGAGCTATTTCCAACAGGAAGAAAGTTGTGTAATTCGTAGTTCTGAGCAGTTAGAAACCTTGATCTTCACTAATTATCGAATTGGTTGTGGATCGAACATGTTTTTCGGTGAAGTTTGGAGTGGTGCTACCGATTTTTCTACAAGTTTGGATTAGTTTGCTTGCTAACAAGTAAGAAAATCTTCTCTATTGCTTTAATTATGGTTTGGTGAAGTTAGGGCTTTGTTTTCAAAGTGATTTGATGTTGAAATCATGTCTAAATGTAGTTATGCAAGTGCTTGGTGCTATGTGATGTTAAAGTAGTGATTTTCTGCTATTATGATACTTAGATTGATGTTAAATTTGGTTGGTTTTGAGTAAAAATCGATAGAGTGCAGAAAATTGTGTGTAGAGCAGTTTTGGCCCTTTTTGGCGCACCCCAAAAGCTTTGGCCCCCCAAAGTGTATCAGAGGCCAACCAGAATTTTCTGCTGTCATTTTGGCGTGCCCCGAAGGCTTTGGTGCTGTTAACGGTGATTTTTACGGTTTATATGATTTTATTTCGTGACAATTTCCTTCGTGTTTTACTAATTTTTATAGAAAATTAGGTGTTTAAGTGAAATATTGAAAGAATGCGTATGGAAATCATTAAAGTGCAAAATCGAGCTAATTACGTGGTTTTATTGGTGTTTTCTATCTATATGTATGATTTTACATTTTGCATGTTTTTGCCGTGTTGTAGGTACGCTTGCATGTTATGGAGGAAGCTAAAATGATGTTCACTTGAAGTTTAAATAGAAGGAAGAAGATGCAAGTCAAACTTGGAGTGAAGTTTTACCTGGACGAGCGTTCAGAAATGCATGGGACGGGCGTCTTGTCCATTTCGGCTCGACTCAAGATTTTACGAAGTTTGGACGTCGTCAGGAAGCGACAAGCGGGCGCCCAACCAATCGATTTGCGTCGAGAAGAAGAGTAAAGGATAGACTTGGAATTATCTTCATTTTATTTTATTAGGGTTTAAGACTTAAACCCTAAGTCGGCAAAACAAGTTATAAAAGGAGAGGCATCAGCAGAAAACGAGGAACAATTCATCCTGGAGAAAAGCTGTTGCACAGAAACCGAGAAGAGGCACACTCGGTCGACCGAGTGCTACTACTCGGTCGACCGAGCCATATTTTTATTTTTTATTTATTTATTTTGTTTGTTCGATCCTAGAGATGAGCTGAGCAAGTCCTGAACAAGCATGTGAAACAGATCGTGCAGCGTTTTGATTTCGAATCTTGGATGTTTTGTGAGTTTTAAATAAAGTTTGTATCTTTATTATGCTTTTACATTGATTACGCAATTATATCGATGGATTGTTGCTTATTGATGTTTAACGTTTGATGAGAATCGTTGTTAGACCTAGATCACCGTAGTAAAGATTATATTTTTAACCTAAAAATAACGAGAGTTGCTAGGTTAAATTTCTAGGTTGCTAGATTGAGAAATCTTACACCTTTGTTATGGAAGCGTTAATCTTTAAGATCGAGAGATGAGAGATTAATAGGCGAATTATCTACTTAGAGTAGAATTCATACCTTTGATAGGTGAACCGCATCTTTATTAAATCTTCACTAAACGATCTAGGGTAGAAATTCAGAGTTGTGAGATAGGTGGATCATAGCTTGTTCGTCGTTGAATTAATTGAAAACCTTTGTGCCTTGTTCTTCGTTGCTTAGTTAGAATAGATTTTATTTTCATTAGTTAAGTTAGAATCTTTCTTCACGGCTTTGGGTGACAATCCTCTGTCGAGCTTTATTTTCCGTTTTAGTTTAGGTTTAGTAATAAATAGTAGTGACAATTTTAGAAGAATTAATAAGAACTAGATTAAACAACCTCGATTCCCCGAGATCGACTACGGTATTAATCGCTATGCTACGATCCCTACACTTGGGGTATACCGGATTTATAAATTTTATTACTTGTTGTTTTATAGCATAAAATCCGTGACAAGTTTTTGGCGCCGTTGCCGGGGAATCGGTGCGGTTGTCCAGTTCATTATTAATTTTTCTAAGGTAGTATAGTGGTGAGTATTCCTTAACGGAACCAAAAACAAGTTTTTGGCGCCGTTGCCGGGAATCGATACGGTTGTCTAGTTTCTATTAATTTTTCATTTTTGTTACGAATTTTTAGTAGATAGGTTTTTGTTTCTATCCTTTCTAGTTTCTACATTGATTCGGGGACATCTGAGGTTGAATTATCTGACTCCACATTTTGTACGATCGAACTTTTGGATAAAAGGGATCGTTTTAGCACTCGTTAGTATTTTGGCCGTAACTTTCGGCTCGAGTGTCCGTTTGGAACGCAGGACCCCAATTCGGAAAGCTCGTTCCGACGCCGACGACGTGGTGAACATCCTACGGCCGTTCGATGCCGTTTTCGAGGTCAAAATCCACTGTTTTCCCTTCCATTTTGGGCTCAGAAGATTTCAACTCGTTTTTCTCCCTTTTTTTTCGTTTTCTGTTTTAAATTTTTCGTAGGTAGATTTCTGTTTCTGTTTCCGTTTTTTTTTCTTTTTCTGTTTCTTTATCTTTTCTAAAAAAAAAAATACAAAAAAAAAAAAAAAATTTGTCATCAACTAGGATTATGCAAGATCGAACGCCATGTCAAAGAAATGAGATGGCGCTCTTCAAATGTCGCTTAATCATGAATCGGCACCGTCTTTCCCAGAACTCACAAGTTACATTACGTGGAAGATGTTGTCGACCGCCATCTTTGTTGGCGATGTCGCTTTTTCTTTTTCCTGCTGCGTATCAAGTTAACACCGCTCCATCCATAATCGGAAATTTTAATCTAGTCATATGTCAAAATTGTGACAATGAGGACACATGACTCGTTTACGTCCTATGGGTGGATGACGCCCTGAAAGTAAATGTTTCTGTGGCGGCGATATCGAGAGATTTAATAATCAGTTCTCTGTCCAGCGAGTTTTTTGAATCGTGGTTTCAATTCTCGAATCTGAATTTCTATCAAAACCGAACTTCCGTCGAACCAACATATCAATTTTTCCAATCAAAATCAATGGTTCAATCGAACATTCCCGATCCTATGTTTCAAAGTCAGTCTAGCCAATCTTTCCCACAGAACTTTCAGAACTATCAAGGCCCCTCTCAATCGGACGATCTTGAAGCTAAATTGGAGGAGCAAAACAGGACGCTCAAGAATCTTGAGAGACGGCTCAGGCAAATGGCTCAAGACCAAGGCATTGACCTAGCTCCCACACTTCCTTATGATAGAGAAGAGGACAATGCCATGAACTTAGGATCCGGCATTCAATTCAGTGGTCCCCCAAAAGTAGAAGTGTCAAGTTTAATGGATTGATCTGTCTTTGGATCCGATGCTCGTATACCCTCAACTGATGAGAATTCTTATGGACATGGATTTAATAACGGTCAAGTGAGATGTTCGTATTGTGGTGGAAACCATTATGAGGCTCAGTGCAGTGGAGGTAATTCACCCCACCAATGGAATACTAATAGCAATTATGATGCAAGTTATGAGAATCCACTTCAATCTAACTATGCATCCACTTACAATGGTGGAGAAGAGGCTAGTGCTATGAATGTAAGGTCCGACACTCAACTTAGTGGTTTCCCTATTCTGGATGAGAGTAATCAGGTGGCTGATCCCCTGAGAAATAAAGAATTTAGTGGAAGTCGGGAGGTGATCTCACATTTAGTAAGGAAGGTGGAAAGAAGTAGATGATCATATGTCTAGAATGAAGGATGAAGAAGTGAAAGAACTGAAGGGATAGACCTTTACCTTCCTCTCCGAAATGTTATGCATCTAGACAAGTGCACTCCTAAAAATCCTTGGTATGCTTCTATCGTCAACTTCTTACATTCCCGATATCTAGATCCGAATTGTCTTATCGGAGAAGAAGAAATTTTTCTCTGATGTGAAAACATTCGTTTGGGATGAACCTTACCTCTTCAAGATTTGTAAAGATGGTTTAAATCTGAGCAACGCGATATTATTGAGCAGTGCCACAGTGGACCCACTGGAGGTCACTTTGGTCCTTGGAAAACCGTTGCTAAGATCTTTCAATCCGGTTTTTATTGGCCCACGATCTTCAAAGATACAGAAGCTTTCTGTAAAGCTTGTGATAGGTGTCAAAGGACCGGAACTTTAACAAGGCGTTTCGACATGCCATTGAAACCCATCCTAGAATGCGAAGTCTTTGATGTATGGGGCATCGATTTTATGGGACCCTTCCCATCATCTTGTGGCAATAAGTACATCTTAGTCTGCGTTGATTACGTATCGAAATGGGTGGAGGCTCAAGCCACGACTCACAATGATCATAAAACGGTCATGAAGTTTCTAAAGAAAAACATCTTTGTGAGATTCGGGTGTCCACGCGCCTTGATTAGTGATGAAGGGACACACTTTTGCAACCGACCCTTAGAAAAAGTGCTTGAGAAATATGGTGTCCGGCATAAAATTGGCACACCATATCATCATATGACTAGTGGTCAGGTTGAAAGAAGCAACCAAAGTTTAAAGAAGATCCTGGAGAAAGCGATTAATGATCATAGAAAGGACTGGAGTCTCAAACTGGATGATGTACTATGGGCGTATCGAACTGCCTATAAGACCCCCATGGGCACATCACCCTATCAGATGGTGTATGGAAAATCATGCCACTTGCCAATCGAATTAGAGCATAGAGCGTATTGGGCCATTAAGTTTTTAAACTTCGATTCCCAATCTTGTGGAAAACATCGATTGCAATGATTGCATGAGTTGGACGAGTCGAGACTCCAGGCCTCAAAGCGCCAGGATCGAAGAAAGAAAAGACAAAACTCCTTCACGATGCCAAAATCAAGAAGCGAGAATTTCAAGTAGGGGAACAAGTTTTATTGTACAATTCCAGGTTACATATGTTCCCTGGTAAGTCGAGGACACGATGGTCGGTCCCTTGAAATTCTCCAAATCATTTCTGGAGGTGTTTTAGAACTAAGAGGTCATGGTGACCGGCCGTTGAGTGAATGGTCAAAGGTGTAAGCATTATATCGGTCAACCCAAAGAGAAGCCTTTGATTGTTCACTTCCTCGACATCCTCGGGTGTGGTACTCACGAAGTCAATGAGTTTGACGAGTTTTCGCCCGATTTGTTTTACGAGAATGACGCAAAGTGGTCCAAGAGAGGAAGTTCAGGGCTGGTAGTTGGGATATGGAAGAGTTTAAGCGGGAGGCACTGATTAAAGAGAAGATTGAAGAAGAAGAAGTCCGCAATGGGAAAATTAAGAATGTTTGGAAGCGGTAAAGAACCCGACCCCATGTGTGAGATGTTGTTTCTGTAGCCACACTAATGACCAAAGCTTACACGAAGTAGTGGCCGGAAGGAAGATTAAGTGGCCACGATCCAGTGAATAGTCTGATGTCTAGCCAAAGACACTAAAGAAAGGCGCTTGTTGGGAGGCAACCCAATAATAAGAATAGTTTTTTTTTTTTATTTTTTTTTATTTTTATTATTTTGGATTATTTTGTTTTTGTTGAATAAGGGGGGGCTAGTTTTGTCTTGTGTCGTCTAGGTTTTTGGTGTCGGTTTTTGTGGCCAGGTAACGTGCATGAGCTGAATTTGAAAAATCAATGTGATTCCTTCCTTCCTGCCGATGTTACATTTGTGCACTACTTTTCACATAGATTCGGTTTTTGTCAATTTTTGCATTGCTTATGCTTTGTTCCATGATAATGCCTTGTCTGTCATCTTTTGTGCCCCTACCCCCGAGGTCCGGTTTGTTTTGTTTTTCATGTGTGCAGGGTATTTGCAATAGCGATGGTGCGCTTTTAGATGAAGCCGTTTTCGGTGGATGGTCCACGCCATCGATTTCTTCAAGCATTTGGATCTCGACTCATGACCACTTCCGCAGTGCCGCCTTCGAACTACAATCAGCTAAGTTTTTCTTATTCTGCACAACATGAGGACATGTTGTTATTTAAGTGTGGGGGAGGGATTGGTTGTACCTACAAAATCTGCTTAATTTATTATGCTTATTATGCTTACCACCATTCTTAAAAAATTCAAAAAAATTTCAATTTTTGATTAAAAACATCCGTCCCGAGCATGATTTTATTTTGGCTTACTTACTTGTTATATTCCCATAATTGTGCTGGTTGACTAGTATTTTTGCATAGACCTTTGATAAATAAGCCTTTACTCGCATTCTTTTCATGTAAGCCTCTTCGATGACGAGCTGAACTTAGGAAACTGTACCCATTTAAACCGATGATGTTTGATTCTGGTTATCCTTCGCTTAGTGCTAATGTCATGGAAAATGTAATATGTGCGTAGTTGGAATTGAAGTAGGAAGTATCGTGAATATACCGAAGCCTGAATGTGATAAGTGAAACGTAACTACTGTGCTTTGGAAAAGTTGTTTTAAGAAAAATATATGAATTAATTGGGTGTGTCGGAAGCTGGTCAATGATTTGAGTGAGGTAGGTCATATCTCGAATGTCCTATACCACTATGATGACCAAAAGCTCACGACAGTCAGGAGAAGCTGCCTTATGATTTGAGTAAGGTAGGGTATATCTCGAATATCCTATTCTGCTATGACAGGGCAACAGCTCATTCTGATGTGTGTTTAATTGTGAAAGTCAATTGAATCAACTTACATAAGGAAAGTAGTATGAATAAGTGAAAGACTTAGTTATCGCCTACCTTATCCCTAGTATAGGCCAAGGTATATGTTGTAGGGAATATCCTCTGGGTACGACTGAAAAGATTTCAAAAACATATGTATTACTCTAGTCATGACATGAGTAGTTTTGCAGGGCGTATGTATAGTCAGGGTAATTCATTATCTGTCTCTAATGGGTATTGGTTGGTTAGCTTGATTTTAATTGTCAAGTGTGGAATCGGTGGAAGTTGAAGAAGGCTTTGCACACACTACACATTTGAGTAATCGTTTATTACATTGGATGTATGTTTTTGATGCTAGTCGACCGGTTGTGATATGGAATATGGGATTTTTGCATGAGTAAGCCTATGTCTTCTTGTTTTGTTTTGCTCGGGACGAGCAAAAGCTAAGTGTGGGGGAGTTGTTAACGGTGATTTTTACGGTTTATATGATTTTATTTCGTGACAATTTCCTTCGTGTTTTACTAATTTTTATAAAAAATCAGGTGTTTAAGTGAAATATTGAAAGAATGCGTATGGAAATCATTAAAGTGCAAAATCGAGCTAATTACGTGGTTTTATTGGTGTTTTCTATCTATATGTATGATTTTACATTTTGCATGTTTTTGCCGTGTTGTAGGTACGCTTGCATGTTATGGAGGAAGCTAAAATGATGTTCACTTGAAGTTTAAATAGAAGGAAGAAGATGCAAGTCAAACTTGGAGTGAAGTTTTACCTGGACGAGCGTTCAGAAATGCATGGGACGGGCGTCTTGTCCAGCTCGGCTCGACTCGAAGATTTTACGAAGTTTGGACGTGCGTCCAGAGCAGCAAACGGGCGTCCAACCAATCAGATTTGCGTCCAGAAGAAGAGTAAAGGATATACTTGGAATTATCTTCATTTTATTTTATTAGGGTTTAAGACTTAAACCCTAAGTCGGCAAAACAAGTTATAAAAGGAGAGGCATCAGCAGAAAACGAGGAACAATTCATCCTGGAGAAAAGCTGCTGCACAGAAACCGAGAAGAGGCACACTCGGTCGACCGAGTGCTCCTGCTCGGTCGACCGAGCCATATTTTTATTTTTATTTTATTTATTTTGTTTGTTCGATCCTGGAGATGAGCTGAGCAAGTCCTGAACAAGCATGTGAAACCGATCGTGCGTTTTGATTTGAATCTTGGATGTTTTGTGAGTTTTAAATAAAGTTTGTATCTTTATTATGCTTTTACATTGATTACGCAATTATATCGATGGATTGTTGCTTATTGATGTTTAACGTTTGATGAGAATCGTTGTTAGACCTAGATCACCGTAGTAAAGATTAGATTTTTAACCTAAAAATAACGAGAGTTGCTAGGTTAAATTTCTAGGTTGCTAGATTGAGAAATCTTACACCTTTGTTATGGAAGCGTTAATATTTAAGATCGAGAGATGAGAGATTAATAGGCGAATTATCTACGAGAGTAGGAATTCATACCTTTGATAGGTGAACCACATCTTTATTAAATCTTCACTAAACGATATAGGGTAGAAATTCAGAGTTGTGAGATAGGTGGATCATAGCTTGTTCGTCGTTGAATTAATTGAAAACCTTTGTGCCTTGTTCTTCGTTGCTTAGTTAGAATTTTATTTTCGTTTTAGAATAGATTTTATTTTCATTAGTTAAGTTCGTAACTTTCCTTCCTGGCTTTGGACTGACAATCCTCTGTCCAGTTTATTTTCCGTTTTAGTTTAGGTTTAGTAATAAATAGTAGCGACAATTTTAGAAGAATTAATAAGAACTAGATTAAACAACCTCGATTCCCTGAGATCGCCTCCGGTATTAATCGCTATGCTACGATCCCTACACTTGGGGTATACCGGATTTATAAATTTTATTACTTGTTGTTTTCATAGCATAAAATCCGTGACAGGCGCACGCCAAACCTGAACAGAGAGTTCAGTGAACTCTCTGATGTGCTTTGGCACACGCCAAAAGTCTTGGCGCCCCCCAACACTGTCTGAATGCTGTTTTTAGTGTTTTAAGATATGAGATGAGTTTTAAATGTTGTTTCTTGACCTAATAACATTAAATGAACATGAGCAAGCCTCGATTAAACTTCTGATGCATTTAGTTCCGGCACTGGATGTACTCTTCCATTGAGTTGAAGTTTGGGACCATCGGAAGGGTATGATTGGCTTGTGCTTTGATGAATTAGTATTCATCAATGTCTGTGTACGTGACTAGGGTGTTGTGTCTAGAGTGTAAATGAGGGAGTAGAGTTGTTAAGTGAGTATTTACCTTGAAAATACTTAGGCGGATAGTTAATCCAGAATAATTTACATACGTGTGTAGTAAAAGATTAAACATCGTAACCTTCTTGGTAAGGCACTTGTCTATATCGCGATGTGTGGGCAGTCAGATAAAGTGAAGCTCTATTGGCCTATAAAAGGCTAAATGGTAGAGGGACTTCACCGAACGTGTACACTACCGGGTCTTAACCCATAACTATTTGTGTGATCCACTAATAGGTTGCAAACGATACCTCGTGGTGGGTAGCACCACGCGTAGTGCCCTTGAATTCCGGTGTAACAAACTTGAGTTAAGTTAGAAATGTTTAGTCACAACATGTTGATGAGCATGAAGTGAACCTTAGAATGGAGTCGGATTCGTATATATAACTTCATAATTAATTAAACCTATTTATGAAACCATACAATAGCTTCTATTTCTTGCTAAGTACCTTTGTACTTACCTTAAATGCATGTTTGTTTGTGTTTGGGGTTGAGGATATGAACAGGTTGAGCAAGAGTTTGACGAGGACTTTGAAGATGATATGTGATCGATATGTTATGATAGACTTTTTCTTATTGTTTCTTAAACTATGTAATATATTATGTTGCACTTTGCCTTTCAAGACATGTTGTACTTTCCTTTGGTTCTTGTAAGATACTTGTTGTAATTTTCTTTCTTTAAGACTTCGAATGTTTGTAAGACACAAGTGATCGTTGTTGTAAGATCTTTTCTATCTTTAGTATGTTTGTATTCCTATTCTTATCTTGTATTAAAAAAAAAATATACCCGAGTCTTTTAAGCTTCCATTAATGCTAAACTCGATATGACGTAGTAGAGGCTTACGTATAATATGGATTTAATTAATATTATACGTGCCGAACATTTCTTTTCCGGATATGGACTCGGTGTCCGGGAACGGGGCGTTACAGTTGGTATCAAGAGAAGCGTCCTTTAGGCATCTTTTATTGAGATAAGTTTATTTAGGCTACTTAGTAACGTTCTGATCTTCCTTGATATTTCAGAATGGTAACAACCAGGAGAGGTGTTCATGGAGCCGAGAGTTCGGGTGTTAGGCCAGGGGCTAGCAGTCCGGCGCCAGTAGTAGGGAGCGGAGCTGTGCGACCAAATGCTCCACCTCACCAAGTTCAGACACCACCACCACATGCTCAACAGGAGCAACCTCCACAGTGGCATGTGGGAGGGTCGGTTCAGGTTACTATGGTCAATGATGTTCCACCGGGTTTTATACCACCAGTGACAGAAGTCTATCCTCCACCTTCACCAATAAACTATCCTCCAACCTTAGTTTACCCCCACAACAACAGACTTTTTACCCTCCACCCATGAGTCACCCACCTCAACCTACAATCCCACCGTCACCACGGGTTGATCACCACTGCGGTTTTGGATACCCTATGGACTACACTAGCCATATCACGCTCCACCACATTATCAAAGGTATCACCCTTATCAACAAGTTCCACCCATGGCTCAACCTCAACAGGCATATCCACCACCTTATCCACCTCAAGCACCGTAAACACCCGTCGGTTATCCACCAGTTTACCCACCAGCTTACCCACCGGTTTATCCACCTGTTGTCCCTCTAGTTAGATCACCAGTGAATGAGCATGCACCACCAGTTGATTGGTACACCAGGCTAAAGAGGAACCGTACGCAAGATTTTTATAGGAATGTGGAACCATGTAGGGCGGAAATATGGATAAGAAGTTTCGAAAAGGCATGTAGGAATGTGAATGTGCCTGAAACGGAGATGGCTCAGTTAGCCTCAGGTTTCTTGTTGAATAAGGCTGAGAGTTGGTTCGATGCTATAGAAAGCAGCCGAGGTAAGGTTACCGATTGGAAAGAGTTTAAGGAACTTTTCTACAATGAATACTTTCCACCAGAGGTTCAAGCAAATCAAGCAAGTCAATTCTTGAGACATAGTCAAGGTCTACATATGTCCGTGTCTCAATACACTAACCGGTTCAATGAATTGGGAAGGTTCTATCCTGAAATCATGAGAGTTGAGGAGAAGAAAATAGCCTTTTATAAGAATGGTTTATCTCGTGAGATTCAAGCCGGGATGATGGGAGTTACGCCGAGGAATATGGCGGAATTGTTGAACAAGGCAATAAAAGTGGAAACTTTGAAGTGTTGAAATAGTGTCCTAAACTCAATCGGGTTGGATCTGACCGGGTCGGATCATTTCTACTATTTCTTTATGTCTATATATATGATAAATGGCTATCTGTTATTATATATTTGTTCGTTTTAACGAACCAATTACGATATTTTTATATGATAACGTCCTTACTATTAAACTATGATAGAGAAATCATGATAATGATTATGGTTGATGAGATCTCGAATCACTTTAATGGTTTGATACTTAAATGTCTCTAGTCGTATGTACTATTAAATAGGACATTAATAGTACGATTAGACTAGCACGTAGTAGATGTCTTCTGTCTTAGAAGATAGGGATATATGTCGTCTATCGAAGTGTAAAGACACTTGGACTGTACGTGGACGTGTATTAGAGAATGCGTACGTTAGACTGACCCACTTACTTTATTAAGTGTTGCACTATGTAGCGGTTGTGTAATTATCCCAAGACCGGAGTCTTCATGACATCACGGTGTAGATTGTCATGCTTTGACACTATTGATGTTTCCCTTAGCCATGGGGCGATCATGTGGTAGTGATTGGGTGTGATACTGAAGCATGCGTAGGATTCATGTTTCTCATCCAGAGATCGCGTATCCTATGATTAGGAGTAAATATCCGAAATGACCTTCTTATAAGGAATGTCTTACTCTTGTGAATCTTTGCAAAGTGGAAGTAAATGAGTTATTTCGAGAGAGCATGATATCCAGATTATTAGATACGGTGATTGATGTATTGACACTTGATGCACGACCGTATGGATATTGTAACATCGATATGATTCTATTTACACGGTAACCGTTTTATAGAGATAACCAAAAAAAGGAAAGTTTATTTCGTTTATAAAGTGTTGTAGTGATAAACTAATATAGTGGTATTTATTTACTATGAATAAATATAATTCAAGATATTAATTAAGTTGATTAATTAAATATACATGTATATGTATGTGGCGCATATATGTATATCTGATATACATGTATTTTGCGAATTAATTAATCATAGAATTATACTCCCTCTGTTTTTTATATGTCGCAGAGAGAAGATTCACACGGATTAAAAAAGTAATTAATATATCTCAAATATAGTGTTGGAAATGTATTTTTTTTTATTGGAGATGTAAATAGTTTGTTGGTAAATGTGTTTTTAGTATTGGAAATGTATTTTTTTTTATTGGTGATGTAAATATTTTATTGGTAAAGGAGGAAAAAGTAATAAATGATGCATTGGAAATGTACAATGACAGATAAATAAAAACATGGCAAATTCTGAAATATGACAGATAAAAAAAACAGATGGAGTATTAATTAATTAAGGATATTCCGGTAGCCAATAATTGGCAATATGAGGTGCAAGTTTTAAAGTGTATACGATACACTTGGATTGTGCTAATTAATTAATAGTATTATCATATATTAACATTAGATATTAATGACTATAGATTTGCACACATGTGTAAATTGATTTATGGTAATATGATAAAGATAGTCAATATTAGATATTGACAATAACTTGGATTTATTTAATATAAGATATTAAATTAAATGTGATAAATCTAGAATATCTATTTTCCTTATTTTATTAGTAAAATGTTTTCTTTCTTCTTACTCCACGCAAGAAGTTATTCCCAATAGGACTGGGACAAGGGGTGGCTCCATATACCCTATATAAGCAAGGGGTTGGCTAGCTCTTTTGATCATCACAATTACAAGTCTTATTTTCTACTAGAAAATTAAGAGAGCTTCCTAGAGAGAGTTTGAGAGAGAGAAAAGGTCGGTTAGCAACCGAGTTTTTCTGGTAGCAATCCAATGGTGGATTCCGGCGCGTTGTTTGTGTGGACTGGCGGTAGAGGCCGAACGCTTGGGCGGCTCCGTGCACCACTACTCCTTCGTAAACGATAAAGCTTCGATCTTTTAGATCACCCAAGGTAACTTTCTCGTTTACTACTTATATGTTTGTTGCTTAAACGAAGTCGATCCTGGTTAAAAAGGAAATAAATTTTAAATTCTATTGCGTTACCGCGTCTATTTCCTAACATTAAGACCAAGCCTTCCATGGTAATTGGTGCAAAGAGAACGTTTGGGACGAGTCAAGGAAGTAGCCGGGCAGCACCTCACCAAAATGTGAAGAAGACTTCAGCGTCCTTGTAAGCAACACCTTCAGCAAGTGCACCCCTTTGTCAGAAATGCAAGAGGCATCATCCGGGTGAGTGCAAGGCTAGCACGGGCAGTTGTTACTACTGTGAAGATCCAGAACACTTTGCAAAGAACTGTCCAACCAAGGGAGGTAAAGAAAATCAAGGTCAAGCAAGCGGGAAAGGAAGTTCAAGGCGACCGGTTTGAGTTTTTGCTATGGAGTCAGAGGTTGTGGAGTCAGATGACACTGTTATCTCAAGTACTTTTAATTTGTTTATTCTATGTTATTAAAGTACTATTATAGCATGTTAAATCATGTTATAGTTGTACTAGTATGAAACCCTTGCATAATGCACGGAAATGATATGTAGGAAAAGAGATTGATGCAATCAATACATATTTATAAGGTGATAAGAAAAAAAAAAGTAGGAATCAAATCTAAAATTGATGATAAGTTTGTGTGAGATTTGGATGCCAAGAAAGAAATTTAATATATTTAAAAAAAGTGTGTTTATGGTAAATACATTTATAAGACATGCATTTGGTTCCAGATACCGGGATCTTTAAGAAAAAAAATAATAAGACATGCATTTGGGAAGACTTTTACATAAAAAAGATTTCTATAAGCACTTCAATAAAAAAAAATGGTATAAACATTTGATCTACTGAGTTCACAATTCATAAAGAAAATCAATAAACACACACTAATTAATATATTAATGGAAGTTCATTCACAAAACCGGATTTGCATATCACACCATAGGGTGATATATCCACTACACAAAATACAACATGTTGCATTACACACTTTCTATCCATTAATTATAATAAAACACATAGAAAGCAATTGCCCTCCACCTTAATCAACTGTTACAAAGCGTAGTGAAACATTGTATGACATTGTGCAGTGCACAGATCATTTTCCCCACACCACAGACAATTATGACAAACTTGCAGCCAAATGTTTCTTCAACCGGCCAAAACTCCCTTGTACCATGTGATGATTGTTTGTCATTTGGATTCCTCCAACATTGCTAAGAAAGGTAGCAAATGGAGCAACATCCATAATTTTGAACAACAAATGTGTAACAAAGAAACCTAACTCCCTAAAAATAGAACAATCTTCTATTAAACCAAAATGAACTAAGCCAAAATCTTGACAGAGTGGATAATCCCTTGCTTGACTTCATTACTCCCAGAACTTCCCAAACATGATCATACTAAAATCTTTCAAATCCATTGGCCTCATGCTCCAATGTACACTTTCAAGCATAGGGAAAAAATGTTGCAGTGACAAATGATCTATAACACCTTATGCATGAAAAAGTTAAATTCATCTCTCAGCCATGATGAAAAAATCATATTTTTCACCATCCCACAGTATATTCATGTTGGACATACTTTAAGTTTTAATGATGAGTGCCAGACTAGCTGTTATAGAGAAAAGGCAAAAAGATGTCTATATCAAATGTATAGGTTTATTAGAGTTTGATCTTTGTATATTTTTGATACAACAAGCACTGTAAGTAGGTCATCTGACTTTTTCAGCAGACCTGCCTAGGTCAGTAGAGTGTCTAGATCAATAGACTAACTAGAGACCTGCTGAAGACTGAAGGCTGAGGGTTCAAACTCAGTTATTGAAGGCTAAGGGATCAAACTTAGTATTTAAAGTCAAGGATATGAAATCAGAATTTAGGGAAGTCTGTGATGACCTAAACTGATTACATATACCTTGTGTACAAGGTCTAAGTTTCATATGTTAAGTGGTGATTGGAACTTAGTTATATTCAAAGTGGTGTACTCTAACTTCACAATAAAAAGTGAGGTAAAAAGTAGTCAACTGAAGTGTTATTAAAACACAGCAGACTCAAGCCAGCTGACAAATATCTCGCATCAAGTGATCGATGTACTTTTAAATCATTTGAATGTAAATCTCGATTTAATCAAAGCTACATTGGAAGATTAAATGGATAAGGATGGATTACAATCCTTGATTTTGTCAACAAATCAATGGTCAAGATAAAATGAACGTTGGAAAGATTCAGAGATTTATCCAACGGATATAAGTCAACAGGGGACGATCAAAATCGACAAAAGTCGATCGACGAGTGTCGACCCTATGAACAGAGACAAAAAGCATGTTAAGATGGAGACAAGTCTGAAACGTCTATGTTTGAAATTCAAACATAAGTCACAGGATTCACACCTATAAATAGGAGAGTCTTGACTTAGAATCAAGTGATGAAAAAAGTGATGAAAATTAAGAAGCACAGATAATCTATTCGAAGCTATCAAGTTTTTGATCAAGAAAATCACCCTGCTGACATTCACTGAGCTTAAACTGACTGATCAAGATTTATCTTCAAGTGTAACCTGCTATCAAGTTACATCAAGTATACACACTTGAAGACCTCAAGCTACTGATCATTTCATCCTGATCAAGCTGCTGAAAGCTGAATCACTTACTTGATTCAACTCTTCTTTTACAAGAAGTTTGCTGAAGACAGAGAAGCATCTTTTGGGTGTCAAGAACTGTTGTTTATGGTGGAGTTGGTGAAGGGGCAATCCTACCCTTCAAGGACCAGTGGAATACTTTGGAGCAGCAATCCTACTTGTTTCAAGTGTTCAGTTTGTGAAGCCATAGTCATTGGTGAAGGACAAACATCTTAGGGATTTTTGTAATTGCAACCTCAAGGATCTCTAGTGAATTTCCTCCAACATCACAGGAGAAGAGTGGACTGACAGGATTACACCACCTGGAACCACTATAAATCTTGCCTACTTTACTTTCTGTATTTACTTTCTACAATTAGCATACTGATCACATCAACCTACTGAAACTAGCAACTGAATCACACACTTACACTACTGAGTATCCAATACTCAGTATCATTCTTTTAACAACAAGTAATAAGGCGTAATTTAAATATATTCCGCTGCAACAAATTCAGTAACCTTGATAGTCAGCAGACTAATGTTAGTCAGCAGACTACTGACCTTGCTGAGTTTGTCAACTCCAAAAAGTTTTAAGTGTTAAGTTTATTCACCTCCCTCTAATCTTAACCAAAGCCTTTTCAAGGGACCAACAATTGGTATCGGAGCAGTGCTTCTGTTCTAAAGTAATCCTACTTGTTGTGCTTGTGGAAATTCTTTGAAATTTTTTTCAAGTTTCTGATTTTCAAAGCTTTGCATCATGGATAACAACCAGTATGCTAGGACTATGATGATGTGCTCCCTAGATCATTTTGATGAGTGTAAACTTCGTATGCAGGCTTATTTAGCTGCAACACATGATGAAATGATGGATGTGCTAACTGATGGACCATTGGAGATCACAAAAGCCATAACTGTGGGCAATGAAACTCAGTTTATTCCAAAGCCAAAAAGAGAGTGTGGTGCTGAAGATAGAAAAAGAGGAAACCTCTACAACATTGCTATTGATATCATTTACAGAACCTTGGATAGCAATATGTATATGAAAGTGAAGGATTGCAAGACTGCTATTTGCTAAGGAACTTTGGGAAAAATTACAACTAATCTATGAAGGCACTGATGCTATCAAGAAAAACAAAGTCAGTGTAGCCAAAAGAAAGTTCCAAGATTTCAAAATGAAATCAAATGAAACCATTGAACTAATGGAGTCAAGATTCAATGCTATCATGAATGAACTCACCCTACTGAATGTAGTGTATACAAAAGAAGAGATCAACACAAGAATCTTAGAAGCCCTACTTGCAAAGAAAGTTTGGGAAATGAAGGTTACTGCCATAGAAGAGTCCAGGAGACTACATGAAAAAGACACCTTCAAATTATTTTCAGATCTCAAGGCCTATGAATTCATTAAGAAACTTATTCCTGATACTGAAAAGGAAGAACCAAACACTACTGCATTGCCTGCTGCACATAAGGAAGAATCATCAGGTGCTCAAGATGATCTACTGGATGAAATGCAAGAGTAAATAGACCTACTGAGCAAGAAAATCAGAATGATGGAAACATGAAGGGGTTCTCCAAGGAATTTCACCAAGAAATCCAGTGAAAAGAAAAAGGAAGAATCCAAGAAGGATAATGACTACTTGTGTTTTCATTGCAAGAAATCAGGACACTTCAAACCCGATTGTCCTGACTTGAAACAAAAGAAGGAACCAGATTATATTTTCTTCAACTGCAAGAAACCTAGACATTTCGATTCGATTGTCGGACCTCTTTGAAGAACAAGAGTCAACAAAGAAGATCTGGCAAGAAAGCATTGGTTGCTGATGATGAATCTGGCTATGAAGTGGAATCAAAAAAGGAAATGAATCAGATGACCCTGCACTCATAGCTGATATGGATGATTAAGCTTTGATGGCAAATATGGAAGAGACTCGGGAGGTATACAGTCTCAGATCTGTAAACACCCTGTTGAAAGTGATTGTGAATCTACTTGTGGTTCAAATCCTAAATTTCGACGATGATGAAGAACCTTTGGATGCCATCCTTAATCAACTGAGGAAAATACAATATGGTTATGAGATTGTGAAGGCTGAAAAAGAGGCACTTCAAGAAGAAATTAAAAGATTAAATCTTTGAATTAAGAATTCTCAAAGGTAAGGAAAACGATTATGTATGCCGGACTCAACATAAGTCTCATGTGACATTGGTAGCTCATGAATCTGCCTTGCACAATCTAGTTCAACCTTTGCATTGAAATCTGGAAAGCCTTATGGTGATAGTAAGCAGGCCTTGGATTTGAAACTCAACAATCTACTAAGAGTGGATCCGGTAAGGCTCATGAACCTAGTACGAGGTGGTCCTAAGTTTGTGCTGCACAAGATCCAACTCCCAAAAAGGTTCTTTGAGGCAAGTGAAGTCATCGAGAATGCTTCAAGGAAGCAAAATCAAAAGTCCAAAAGTTCAACGATTACTGTGAGAAAGGGTAAATCCAAGGGTAGGGATCAGCTGGACCTTTAGAACTCTTGCTGATAGTAGAGACTGCTTTGCAAAGTCTATTTGGACCACAAAAAGGGCAAAAATCAGAAATATTTCAAAGATAAGAGTCCTAAACCCAAAATGTTAATCATTCAAGGGATACTTATCTCAGGGGGAAAGGTATATTGTTCTCTATTGATGATGATTAGAATATTCTTGCCCCTACTGCTAGAAACAATATACACAACCATAATTCTAGGGTAAAACCTCAGCAGTGGAATCAGCAGAGGACTTATTTAAGACCTCAGCAAAGACCTCAGCAGACTCCATATTACAGGTCTGTTCCTAACAGACAACAACCTTATGGTTATACTGGTGCTTCTAACTATAGAAATCACTTTAAACAACACTTTGTATCAAAAGGCCAGAAACCATATGTGAATCCTACACAACCAAATGCTAGATTTTATGGAAATGTGGGATACATATATGAACAAAAGTGTAATGCTTTTCAAAGAAGACCTTATGGAAATTTGCCAAGGGTCATGCTTACCACTGACCACTATGGACCCCAACAGTTTTGGGTACCTAAAACACATTAAATTTGTTTTGTAGGGTGTCTGGTACTTTGACAGTGGATGTTCCAGACATATGACAAAGAATAAGCTCTGTTTAACAAACTATGTGGCAAAAGATGGTCCAAGAGTCAACTTTGGCAACAAGAACACACCAGGATATACAAGAGGATATGGAACACTGGTGAGGAATGGATTAACTATCAGAAATGTTGCATATGTGGAAGGACTGGACTACAACCTACTGAGCACTGGACAATTCTGTGACATGGATTACAATGTTTCTTTTGACAAAGGCTGCTGTATTGTCATTAGTGAAATAGGTGAACATGTTGTGTTGGCTGGAAGAAGACAACAAAACATGTATGTTGTGGATTGGTCTACTGCTATTCCAGAAACATGCCTGATAGTGCATACCAAGTTAGAACTGAATTGGTTGTGGCATAAAAAGTTGAATCATCTCAATTTTGATGATATCAATCAGTTGGTGAAAAAGAAGTTGGTGATTGGTTTACCTGAGATCACATTCAAAAAGGATGGTATATGTGATGCATGTCAGCAAGGTAAACAAACAAAGGCAAGCTTCAAGTCAAAGACTAAACAATCAACAAAAAGAGTTTTGGAGCTGATGCATATGGATTTATTTGGACCAATAATACCAACATGTGTAACAGGAAAGAAGTACACTCTGGTAGTTGTTGATGATTATTCAAGATACACTTGGGTAATCTTCATGAACAAGAAAAGTGAAACACTTCAAAAGTTGCCTGAACTTTTGAAGAGATTGCAAAATAAGAAAAGTTTGATAGTAGTGAAGATCAGATCAGACAAGGGTACTGAGTTTCTCAATAAAGTCATAAGAGAATATTGTGAACAGAATGGTGTGCTGCATCAATTAGCAGCTGCTGGAACACCTCAGCAAAATGGGGTTGCTGAAAGAAGAAACAGGACTTTGAAAGAAGCATGGAGAGCTATGATTTGTGAAGCATTACTACCTGAAAGATATTAGGCTGAAGCAAGCAATACAGCATGCTACACACAAAATAGGACCCAGTAAACAAAAAGTTGCCGAAGACACCTAATGAGATATGGAATGGAAGAAAACCAAATATATCCTATTTGTTGGAAATATTATTTATGTTTTGATGATGATTCGTCACGAAATTAGACAAATCACTTACAACCCATGATGATGAAGTCGTAATTAATCGTTATAGTGCATAATGAAAGAAGAAGCAAGAAATGGTCTACAGAGATAAATGTATAAGTTCTATCTGTAGTCCGAACTTTGTATAGGTTGTTTCGGACAAGCATTGTAATAGAATAGGAACTAGCGAACAATTTGAGTCACAACAAGAAACGAGTTATAGCAAGAAAACCGAATATGCACATGAAGGCGAGGGTTCAAACTCGGTTATGCTAGAAGCTCAAGAAGATAAGTTCATTTGAGGACCTGAGACTCGATTGGCTTATCTAGAAAGACCTCAAGAAGCGAGGACGCATTCGATTCTGAGAAAAATGAAGAAGCGAGGTAGCAAACTCGGTTAGAAGTCGATTAAGTCGTGACTATAAGTCGATTCGAGCAAGTCTGTGGTGACCTGGCGAGTTATAGATCATGTAAAGCTGAATAATCTTAAGGACAAAGATTATCAGTTACCTGGATAAGAAGAAACTGATTGGTGTACTCTGACTTAGTCAATTGAAGTCAGATGTTAAGTATACAAGGTACTCAGTTTTAGAAGAAGAGTAGAAAATTGAGTTAAAGCCTTGCTAAATTTAAGCTGACAATACGACAAAGATCGTACATATGAACGTTGGCTAAACGACAAGTGTAACGGCTACAAGAGCTAGTGACCGTTACCTTACCCCTATAAATACACAAGAGAATCACTTGAAGAAAGAGAAAGAGGTGGATCAGAAAAAGAGCTTTACAAGCATATATTCAAAGATCCAAATCCAGATCCACAAAATCAGATATACCTAGAAAAAGGGGAAGCCAACGGAATTGCCTTGAAGACTTCAAAGAAAGATCTAGTAACCCATTGAGGGGGAAAGAAGGCATCTTGGAGCTACAAAGTCAGATCCAGAAGAATCAGACAGCTCACTGAATTAATCCTTGATTAATTCTAAACCTAACCTTTGTGAAAAGGGTTGGGTGTGCATAGTTTGAAGAGAGCAATTCTACCTTTCTTCATGCGATTTGCAACTTAGTTTCCACAATTAAGCAGTGCAATCTGAGGCGTGTGTGTTGGTATTAGTGGTGAGAGTGGTGAAGGAGCAATTCCACCTCCGAAAGATCGGTGTGCGAGGATGAAGGAGCAATCTCACCTTTCTTCATTTTGTGTGAGCAAGTGAAACTAGGGTGTCGTGAAGGATTGTCATAGTGCTAGGATTTTGTAACGGTTATCTCATTATTCTAGTGATACCTCCTACGCCCACAGAGAAGGGAGGCGACGGGATTACACCACCCGGAACTTCCATAAACAAATCTTTTGTTGATTTACTTTATGCATTTGTGTTTGTTTTATTTATTGCGTTATCACTCTACAAACACTAGACATCGAGTCAAAGACAAAAGCGATACATGAGAGTCTTAGAACTTAATCGACACATTTATTGCACTAAAGGCTAGTTTTATCCATTTGCGATTAACAAGACTAAATATAAGTCAGCATTGACTTATATTCGATTGAGCTAATCGAACTCCACACAAGTTAAGGGGACAGAACAAAAGCGAATCGAAGATCGGTTTGAGTTTCAGAGAAACTCGTTCTGGGCTTTTCCACTCGAGATTAGTTTTTGGTGACAAGTTTATTCACCCCCTCTAAACTTGTGTTAGCCTTTCCAAGGACCAACAATTGGTATCGGAGCGGTTCCTCTTTTGAAGGTGATCCAAATCATTTACCGCTTCAAAGTTTGATTGTTTCCGATACCAACAATTGGTATCGGAGGGCTTTTTCTGTTTTGAAGAGATCCATTATCGATCCGATGTCGGTTTGTCTATTTGAAATAATCGTCCATCGATTATTTCCGATACCAACAATCGGTATCGGAGCAAATCTTCCTTTTGGAAGAGATCCGAATTATTCTTGCTCAAGGAGATAAGCGTGCATCGATTATTTGTTAAAGCATCCAGGTTGTTGAAGACCACTCATGTATCGATTCACTTAGTTTCAATGTCTCACACATCAGAGCTATACGTTGGCTTACTCACCCACGACTAATTGCTTGCAAAATATATCTGATTTTCAGGATCAAATGATCGATAGGTTCAGTGCGACAAATTTATATACAAATCCAGAACCTCAACTCAGTGATGAAGTGAATACAAACTTCAATGTTCACATTAACGAATCCAGAGGAGTTCCATCACTAAGAGACCTCTCAAAAGAAGAAGGAATGGAGTTGTTGCAAGTGGTTGTTGATATGGAAGATTCATCACAGCAACAAAAGAGTGTACATTCAAATCCTAAAACAACATCAAATCATCAAGAAAAGGTACATTCTTCAAATCAGTTATCATTTGCTGAACTCAGTCTGAGAAACTCTGATCTTGTCAAGGTAACTGAAAAACTTACGATGGAACTAAAATTAAAAGACAGGGAACTTGACAAAGCAAAAGATTGGAATGAGTTTCTTGGCGAGGTGTCAAATCTATTTGAAAGATTAATGTCTAGAAAATTTGACAAAAGCAATGATAATCCCCCACCCCTACCCAGTCTTGAGACTTCAAAAATTATGAACTTTAGAAATCAAGATACTGGAAGATCTAGTGGATTACACAAGGAAACTAAAAATGTTAAATCTAAAAGAATCCTTGTGAAATCAACTAAGATTGAGCGTAATGGTTTATCGTAAAAGAGTTGAGAAGGTTTAATTCTCTCAACAAAGAAACTAAAAGTAATACTTGAAGAACTAACTCACCGGACCCAAAAGGTATGGGTACCGAAGAAAACTTAAACTGTTTTTGGAGGAAAAGTCGAGTTCACATTGCAAAATCTTGAAAACCGACTTCTATACAAAGCGAGAAGGCAAAGGCTGATGAAGGACAAATTGGTCAAAAGAAGTAAACTTTCCAGCTACCATCTGACGTTTGGGCTGACATGACAAATCACTCGAACCCACGTGTCTATCTCAAGAGAAAAAGTAGATGTACATCCCTACATAATCCCATTGATTATGACATGACTCTTATTTGAAAACGATTGCAAAACAAAATCTTGACGAAATCTCGCTCACCCAAAATCAAGCATTCAAGGATCCACTAACTCAAAAATCAATGGAGCAATACAACATTGACGATGGAATCACCACCGGCTGGATAATTTACATCAAAGATTTTCAAACTCCAAGCTATCAACCCAGATTGTTAGCAAAATCAAAAATATTCGGGGACTCGAAAACTGTTCGACACAAAGGTGGATACTTTATGCCCGAAACCATCGTGAGACTTCTACAAGAATGCATTAATCACCAACGAGGAAAAAGCTTCAGGACAAACTGCTCAAGATAAGAGCTTCACCGTTGATGAACAATTGCTTTCCCTGGTGTTTGGTCAGAGCGTAATTAGAGGATCTACATCTTTCACCTTTGGAAATAGAGAAAAGAACAAACTTTGGGACGCCACCGCAATCAACAAGAATGAGAAGAATCTTAGTGGATCTATCTATCGCCAAAAGCGAGAATTTGCATTTTTGACGATCCTTCCGACAAAAATGTCATTGGTCATGCTAGAATTTCTACACTCTTTCGATCGATAAACTAAAGTCGATCTACGCCATTTGGTTTTGAGAGAGATTGGATTGGAACGAGTTTATTCTCAATCGTTGATAAAGCAAATCTCAGGCGAAAGGAGAGAATCAAAGAAAGGAAGGAAGTTCTTTGGAGAAATGTTTCTACTGAAAAAGGATTTACATATCTAGTGCAAAGGATACTAGATCATTTCTCCATTTCAAAATCTACACAAGCAATGAAGTGGAACACAAATCGGTGTCCTTTGGGACAAAGAAAAGAAAAATCTTAGTTGAAAAAGAATCAAGTGAAATCTCAGATTCTAGTTCAAGTGAGACTGTGAGTTTGGATGACTGAACTCTGAGAAGACAGAAAAGGATGTGGAACAAGTTTCAAGCAATTAAAGCCAAATCGAGGGACGTAATTGAAATTGAGGATGAAACTGAAGAAAGCGAAGGAAGCGAGTCTGATGAATCTGAAGAAAGTGAACGTGAAGAAACTGAAGAAAGTGAACAGAATAAAGATGAAGCAAATGAAGAAATTAAAGGGTGATGATGGCGAAGATAGTGAATCTTCAATTGAGTTGTATGGGAATACATTGAAAAATAGAGAGAAGCTGTGGAAGACGCAGAATTTTGTGAAGCTGAGTATGAAAAGGAACTGACAGTTCATGATACTCAAACTGGCTCCTCATCGCAAGTTCATGAGGCATCCACAAGAAGATTGGCAACTGAAGAATCTCAACCTCCACGAAATCAGAATCGAAGAAAAACTGAAAGGATGGGAAGAGACCATTGAAAGTGTGATGCAAACTCTACATCAGCAGCTCTTTGAATTACATGAATTCATTGGAAGATCACATTTCTCAGGTCTATTCGAATACTCTAACCTCATCACCCTCCGTAGATTATTTGGAGATTGCTATCGCTTATCTTCAAACAAGGGGGAAAATAAAGTTGGAGATGAAGTTGAAGGTGATGCTGTCAATACTGAAAAGGCCTATGCCCTACAGTTGATTAAAGAACAAGATGAACAAATAGACTCTGATCTACAGACCATTGATCTGCTATCTACTCGAAGGAATGAAGAAGCAATTGACACTCTGTTTGAGGAATTGATTAAAAGAGAGACCTTCACTGAAACCAGAACTGAAGAAGATGAAGTTAACGTAGTTCAAGTTGTGCTGAGCATCAGGAAGAAACTTGTAACCTGTATCAGATTGCAAGAGGGTCTACAAGCAGCAAAAGACAGAAGGACAAGAACTAAGGGGGAAGCTGAACCAGAAAGGGAAGATGAAAAGGAACCAGAAAGAAAAACTGAAAAAGAAAAACTTAATCTCCTTTCGGATAAAGAAGAGAAACTGATGGAAGAGGAAATCAAGGAAATTCTGATCAAGCTCAAGAACAAAGACAATGAAGAGGCTAATCGCTTGATCAGTGAATATCTGTCGATCAAGCCTAGATATGGCGAATCTGTTGAAGAAGGGAAACAAAGAAGGCTTATGGAAACAAAAAGGAGCATCTTTCTTGGTGAAAAGATATTGGCTCTTGAAAAGAGAAGTTGTAATTTTATTCGATTATAACTCGTTTGTTTCATTTTGAAACTTGTAATAAACTTAATTTCATTTCTAGTTTGTTATTTGTTTTGTTATGATTTCTTACATTATTCTTTTATTATTGCTTTTAGGGAGGGTTATGATACATCATCAAAAAGGGGGAAATTGTTGGAAATATTATTTATGTTTTGATGATGATTCGTCACGAAATTAGACAAATCACTTACAACCCATGATGATGAAGTTGTAACTAACTGTTATTGTGCATTATGAAAGAAGAAGCAAGAAATGGTCTAGAGATAAATGTATAAGTTCTATCTAGATTCTGAACTTTGTATAGGTTGTTTCAGACAAGCATTGTAATAGAATAGGAACTAGCGACAATTTGAGTCACAACAAGAAAAAGCGAGTTATAGCAAGAAAACCGAATATGCACATGAAGAAGCGAGGGTTCAAACTCGGTTATGCTAGAATCAAGAAGATAAATTATTTGAGGGACACAGACTCGGTTGGCTTATCTAAGATCAAGAACCGAGGACACAAACTCGATTCATGTAAAAATCAAGAAGCGAGAGTAGCAAACTCGAGTTAGAAAGTCGATTAAGTCGTGACTATAAGTCGAGGATTCGTGCAAGTCTCTGTGGTGACCAAAGCGAGTTATAGATCATGTAAAGCTGAATAATCTTAAGGACAAAGATTATCAGTTACCTGGATAAGAAGAAACTGATTGGTGTACTCTGACTTAGTCAATTGAAGTCAGATGTTAAGTATACAAGGTACTCAGTTTTAGAAGAAGAGTAGAAAATTGAGTTAAAGCCTTGCTAAATTTAAACTGACAATACGACAAAGATCGTACATATGAACGTTGGCTAAACGACAAGTGTAACGGCTACAAGAGCTAGTGACCATTACATCACCCCTATAAATACACAAGAGAATCACTTGAAGAAAGAGAGAGAGGAGGATCAGAAAAAGAGCTTTACAAGCATATATTCAAAGATCCAAATCCAGATCCACAAAATCGAGATATACCTAGAAAAAGGGAAGCCAGCGGAATTGCCTTGAAGACTTCAAAGAAAGATCCAAAGTAACCCGTTGAGGGGAAAGAATGCATCTTGGAGCTACAAATTGAGATCGGAAGAATCAGACGACTCACCTGAATTAATCCTTGATTAATTCTAAACCTAACCTTTGTGAAAAGGGTTGGTGTGCATAGTTTGAAGAGAGCAATTCTACCTTTCTCATCTGATTGCAACTTAGTTGCCACACGGTGTTAGTGCGATCGAGGACTGTGTGTTGGTATTAGTGGTGAGTGGTGAAGGAGCAATTCCACCTCCGAAAGATCGGCATGTGAGGATGAAGGAGCAATCTCACCTTTCTTCATTTTGTGTAGACAAAGTGAAACTAGGGTGTCGTGAAGAATTTGTCATAGTGCTAGGATTTTGTAACGGTTATCTCATTATTCTAGTGATACCTCTACGCCACACGAGGAGAGGGGAGAAATGCGGGATTACACCACCCGGAACTTCCATAAACAAATCTTGTTTTGATTTACTTTATGCATTTGTGTTTGTTTTATTTATTGCGTTATCACTCTACAAACACTAGACATCGAGTCAAACCTGAAGCGATACATGAGAGTCTTAGACTTAAGCGACACATTTATTGCACTAAAGGCTAGTTTTATCCACGCCGATTAACAAGACTAAATATAAGTCAACATTGACTTATATTCGATTGAGCTAATCGAACTCCGCACAAGTTTAGGATGGACAGAACAAAGCGAGGCGAAGATCGGTTTGAGTTTCGAGAGAAACTCGTTCTCGGGCTTTTCCAGCTTAGGATTAGTTTTTGGTGACAAGTTTATTCACCCCCCCCTCTAAACTTGTGTTAGCCTTTCCAAGGGACCAACACTATTTCCATCCATTTGGAAGCAAATGATTTATCTTAAATCATAAGAAACAACTGAAGACTTTCCAACCAAAATTAGATGAAGGAATCTTTTTAGGATATTCTTCAGTCAGCAAGGCATTCAGGGTACTGAACAAGAGGCCACTAAAACATGAAGAATCAATACATGTTGTTTTTGATGAACCTAAGTCACTGGAATGGAAGATGAAGGTTTAGAACCTGTTGAGAATCTCCAAGTCACTGATCCAGAAATGTTGATGTTTTGGAAAAGTTAAATGACTTAAAAGTTTCTGACTCTTCCCCTGCTGAAGAACCTTCTGGTAACACTACTGATGCAACAACAGATGCAGTTCAAGGATCTGCTAATCCCTCTACTGAAGCAACAATAGACTCTACTGAAGACGAGGTTCCTGTAAATCAAGCAAATCAAGATTTACAATGGTTGAAAGATCACCCTGCTGAACAAGTAATTGGCAATATACAACAAGGTGTAAGGACTAGAAGACAATTGGAAGCTATGTGTACTTGTTTTCTATCTCAAATGGAGCCTAAAGTTGTTGAAGAAGCAA
This sequence comes from Gentiana macrophylla, assembly GCA_026214975.1. Classification (NCBI taxonomy): domain Eukaryota; kingdom Viridiplantae; phylum Streptophyta; class Magnoliopsida; order Gentianales; family Gentianaceae; genus Gentiana; species Gentiana macrophylla. Next base: position 78,914,155 of record CM047809.1, on the reverse strand, counting down.
TATCTGATCCAGATTGGATAATTGCTATGCAAGAAGAATTAAATGAGTTTGAAAGAAATCAAGTTTGGACACTAGTAGAGAGGTCTAGTCATGCAAACATAATTGGAACAAAATGGGTATACATAAATAAATTGGATGAATCTGGTACCATGTTAGGAACAAGGCCAAACTAGTAGCAAAAGGCTATTCTCAAGCAGAAGGAATAGATTTTGATCAGACATATGCCCCAGTTGCAAGATTGGAAGCAATAAAATTATTTTTTGCATATGCTGCATATAAAAACTTCAAAGTATACCAGATGGATGTCAAAAGTGCATTTTTGAATGGCATTCTATAGGAAGAGGTTATGTTCAGCAACCTCCTGGATTTGAAGTTAAATATCAGGAAGATAAAGTGTATAGACTCAATAAGGCACTTTATGGTTTGAAATAAGCACCAAGAGCATGGTATGAAACCCTATCTCAATTCTTGGTGAACAAAGGTTTTACCAAAGGTACCATTGATAAGACTCCTTTTAAAATCAATGAAGGGGACAACACCCTGCTGGTACAAATTTACGTGGATGACATAATTTTTGGTTCTGAAAATGATTTGTTGTGTGAAAAATTTGCTAATCTCATGAAAAGCAAGTTCCAAATGAGTATGATGGGAGAAATGAACTACTTTTTGGGAATTCAAGTCAAACAGATGAAAGATGGAATCTTCATTCATCATACTAAATATACTAAGGAGCTGCTAAAGATGTTTGGTATGGAAAATAGCACGAAAGTATCAACCCCTATGAGTACAAGCATCAGATTGGATGAAGATAAAGAAGGCAAAGATGTTGATCAGATATTATACAGAAGGATGATAGGCAGTCTGCTGTACCTTACTGCCAGCAGACCTGATATATCCTTTACAGCAGGTGTTTGTGCAAGATTTCAATCTAAACCTAAGGAAACTCACTTAGCTGCAGTCAAGAGGATTCTCAAGTATCTAAAAGAGACTTTGGGAGTAGGGATATGGTATTCAAAAGATGGAAGCTTCAATGTTATATCCCACTCAGATTTTGATTATGCTGGATGCAAAATTGACTGAAAAAGCACCACAGGAACTTGTCAGTTGATGGGAAATAGACTTGTTTCCTGGTTTAGCAAGAAACATAATTCAATATCCACTTCCACTGCTGAGGCTGAATACATTGCTACTGGAAGTTCCTGTACAAAAATACTATGGTTAAGACAACAATTAAGGGATTATGGTATTGAAGAAAAGGAAATTCCCATAATGTGTGACAACACAAGTGCAATTGCTATCACAGAAAATCCTGTTTTGCACTCTAGAACCAAACACATTGATGTGAGACATCATTTTATAAGATATCATGTGGAAAAGAAAGATGTGGTGGTTCTTTACATCCCTACTGAAGATCAACTTGCTGACATCTTTACAAAACCATTGGATAGTGAAAGATTTGCTAAGTTAAGAACTGAACTTGGCATCATAATAGTTGACTGATATATTAATTGGTCAGTAGAGTACTGAAATTCATCAAGAGGATTAGTCTTTGCCCTGCACGGTGCGCTCACTTGGCAGATTTGTCATTGGAATCAACAATTCCATGTACTTAAATAGTTTGGACAATTGAGCAAATGTGGTTGCCAAGGGGATTGGTCTTTGTCCTGTTGGGTGAGCTCACTTGACATATCAGTCATTGGTACTAAACTTCATATTGTATTATCAGTTGAACAAAACTAGACTGTATGAAGTTCAGCAGAGTATTCCTGTCAGCAGGCTGCTGAGCCATCACTCGTTCAGCAGAGTAAATTGATGTAACCCTGCTGAAGCTCAACTCTACTGAAGAGCAAGTATGCTGACTTATACGTTATGAAGATTGTCAAACTTTAATGAAAGTCAACAGTAAACGGATATTATTCTTATCCATTATATACGGTTACAATATCCAACGGTTACAACTCTTAATGGGACAAGTTAGTGGGACACGTGGCAACATCACATTTATTCCAAGATTAATCGTGGTTAAATGCTACAGTACATGCATAATACTTGCCTGTCAGTTATCACCCACTTTCTTTCCTTATTTATACAGACAAATACACAGAAGACATATACAAACCTCAAATAGATTTTCTCTGAAAACGTACAAGTGAACATAGATTTGCAAAATTTTCTCATTCATCTATTTCATATTTCTACAATGGCAGACAAAAGAGATGTTCATATTGGTACAAGCCAAAGTGTTAGAGGCTTTGTTGTTGATGCTAACAAGTCTGAGTTAGCCATCAACATTGGAAGAAGAATCAAAAGATGTGCAGGACTGGAAGCTGCTCTAAATATGAGATTGGATAGTATCTCATATACCAATGTTGTTAATTTCTGGAAGAATATAGTGATAAGAGATGATAGAGAGGCATTTACTACAACTATTAATGCCCAGCAGATTGAAATCACATCAGATCTGCTTAGAGAAGTGTTTGGATTTGGACATGGAAATGGAGCTCCTACAAATCTTGAATTAATGGAGTTATCAAGACTGGAGTTTGTTGAAGCAATAAAGACAAACAAGTCTGTACCAACCATCTTGAGTATCAATGTGAAGAATATTGGCTTGGAATATAACCTACTAAGCAAAATTATTACCAAGAATATTCTGGGATTCAGTGGAAGTCTTGATACACTCTCTGGATCAAAATAGACCTGCTGATAATCAGTTGCAGGAGTCTAAAGTTTGATTGGGCCGGATTCTTTGTTCAATTAATGAAGAAAGTTGTGTCAGAAGATAGAGATGGAACAAGGAAGTCCAAGACAAAGCCCTTGGGTTTGATGATTAAGGCCATGCTGAATCACTTGCATATTGCTGATGTTGCACCTGCAAAAATCAACAAGTCAAGATACAAGCCAGAAATCAATTATCCTATCCCTGGTTTGGATGATGTGGAAGAAGATGATGAGGAGACTGAGAGTGATAATAATGATAATGATGATGGTGGGCAGGAACAGAGGACCAAGGCAAAAAATTATGTGCAACCTACTGCACCTAAGAAGCCTATACAGAAAAGGAAAGCTGCTGATACAAGAAAGATAACTGAGTTTTTAAAGCCTAAAAAGACAAGGCAGCAACCATTAGACATTGCTGAGTCTACTGAGGATCAAGTTGGATTTGAGGCTGCTGAGCCTGCAGGAGTTATCAAGAAGACTGCTGCTGATTTGTTGAAGGAACAACAAAGAGAAGATAGAAGAAAGAGGAAAGCTGCTAGCAAAGAACATCTAGAACAAGAACTTTTTGAGGAAGAACAACCTGCAAAAAGAAGAAAGCAGATTGCAAAGAAGAAGGTTCATGGAAAAGGAAAGGAACTAAGGGTTCTGAAGGCCCAAAAGGAAGTAGAAGAAGGTGTTGTGGAAACAACACAGGTTGATGAGCCTACTAAGGCTGCTGAGGTTGCTGTAGAGCAACAAATTGAAGAACCACAGCACACTACTAAACCTGAACCTGCTGTGGAAGTCTTTGTACCTACTCAAAACCCTGCTGTGGATGCTACAACTCAGGGGGAAGAACAAACTGCTGTAGACCCTGCTGGTGAGCATATAAGTCAGGGGGAACCTAGTGTTGAACATATGGAAGTGGTAGGTACTAATTTACAACCTGAAGAACCTACTGACCTATTTGTATCTGCTGATGATACTTTAAGTCATCTTGTTGAAAAAATTTTAGGACAACAAGTTGAACAACCTGTTCCTAGGAGGCCTACAATGCCCTACGAAAGGAGGGAAAAGAAATCTAAGAAAGAGAGAGTGGATCCATATTTCAAGAGGGTCTAAAGATACTTTGAATGGAAATTTGGTTTCTACAAAAGACAGAAACCAGCAACAGAACATGTGACTGGTTTTGAAGAATGGATTTTTGAAAGCCTAGAAGTGAAAACCTTACTGGGATTGATAGATACATCTGAATTGGAGGCAAGGATTATGGCAATCATTGAAGATGGCAAGCAAAAGAAGAATGTTATGTTTAAAGATCCCAAATTTACACCTGATAGTGATGATTCATCCTCATCTGACTCTGATGATGATCATCTTATGTTTCCAGGACAGTCCATTGGTATTGCAATGCAAAAATCTACTGAAGAAACTGGACAAGGATCCACTGAGCAAGAGACAACAAATCAATCTGCTGATGGTGGCAAGTCTGCTGAGGGTCAGTGATAGCAAAATAACTAACCGCTAACTTTGACCGACAGAGTATTGGGTCAACGGTAGTATAGTGTTGTCAAGGTCGAATCCACAGGGAGTAATGTTCAAGTACCAAAGTCGACTTAGAACTTAGTTCAGGTCAAAATAGTGGTAGAGAGATATTATACTAATGCAAAAGTAAAGATTATACTAATGAGTTTACTTCTAGGTATTAAAGGGTATAGTCGAACTCTGATCCCACGAGCTACTTTTACCCCTAAGAAAGGACTTAACAGGGAGCGTGTCTTAACCGACCTACCTATCCAATGTAGTTTAACGACATCCATGGGTGCCAACTTCTAATTCTAGCGATTAGACTGAACAACTAGATCTAACCACCCTATGTGAAGTTAATTAATTCTCCCTTTAGAAAACCAATTAACCTAACATGATTAAGCTCAGAGTCACTCGAACAACGATGACAAACCTCTCAGTATTGGAAACGGACCTAACAACTAGGCCGAATCTACATAGCGATCCTAAAACCCCTTATCCCACATCTCACCGCAAAATACATCTATAAGTTCGATGTGTGTGATAGTGAACTAGGTGATCAATCTAATTCAAAGACGTTAAAATAAGTTTTAGGATGTGTATTAATCGTTTAAACAATAATATTACGCGACTACACAACTCCCTATCTCATCCCTTGGGGTTTTTAGCTCGCTTTCACATAATTTGACTACACATGAATTTAGCTACTCATAATTATGCTAATAAACAAAATAAGAATTGAAATCATGCTAGAAATAATAAAAGAAAGTATTCATTACCATAAAAGCGAGGAGAAATCGATCTGAAAAAGTGTGTGAAATAATCCACCAAAAGAACAATCTTTGGAACTTGAAACGTAAAACTAAGCTATAGAAAGTGTTTTTAGAATCAAAGGAAATTATCTAGGGAATCAAGGGATCAAAGGGTGTTTAATCTATGCTAAAATCGTCCACTAAATCACCTAAGAAAAGTCTAAAGTCGGCAAAACATGAGTAGAAATTTGAATGAGCTGCGTATTTATAGATTAGGTCGAATCTGCCTTTGTCGGTCCCGGACGCCCGTCTGGTCCATGTCGACGCCCGTCCGCTGGAAAATATGAAGATATTAGGGCTTTGTCTTCATTGGATGGGCGTTCGTATTCCTCTGGACGCCCGTCTGGTAACTTATGACTTGAGGCTTTTCGACCCCTGGACGCCTAAATCAGAAACACGACGCGTCGCCTGCGATGTTAAATGAAGCCGTGAATCGGGTGAGCCTACCCAAACGCCTGTCTGGGGTCTTTTGGACGCCCGTCCGACCAAAAACATAACTTTACGAATGAGTGTCAATGCTGAGGACGCCCGTCTGGAATGAGCAAACTCCCGTCTGATGTGACCTTCCCTCAGACGCCCGTCTGAGGCATATCAAACGCCCGTTTGGCTTGTCCTCATCCCAAACTTCACTTTTCTTCAATTTTTATGATACATTCGGGCCACGATCACGTCTTATAGTCCGAAACATCGCCTTCCGGATCCTCGAGTCACCTAAGTCCTGCAATAACATAGTCAAACAAACACCATGCATAATTCCGCAAGACAAAAGCGCTCGGAAAAGAGTGAAATATCGCTAAAAAGGCGGAGTTTACTATCGATATGACAGTTTAACTCCCCTTGCATATAATTCCCGATATTACTCTCGACATGGTCTATATCTACCCAGAACATGCCAATAAGGTGATAAATGGGGGTTAAACTGCACGCCAAAGTACAGTAAAGTTGACTCCCATCAACCACCCCACACTTAGCCTTTGCTCGTCCTCGAGTAAGTTAGGGGCTGTAAAACAGACCATGGGATCAACTTTACGACACATGCATAGCGCTCACGACATCAAGGCAAAAGTAAAGTAGACAATGAACGTACACCACTTGACTCTATCTTACCACGAAAACGAAGTGTGTGTGATATAAACCGAGGGCTACACTCAAAATGATCACCGGCTTTGAATACCGACCAAATGACTACACACAACTCATACCGGGCTAGAATCTCCACTAATCGAGGCAACCGAGGCTAAATATGGTCAAGTAGGACTTGAAGGGTTATAATGTCAAGCTGGATGGAGTTAATCGAAAGGAAATTTTGGGGATTTGGAGAAAGAGAGAAACACGAGTGAACCTAATCATTTCATGTATTCTCGCTTTGAAACTACACCAAACCACACCAAAATTCTTTCAATTCTTTCTATACTCATTTATAAACAACCACAACCTTAACATCATACTCTTATTTACTCAAAACATCCTCATTTGACTCCTTCTTTTTTCAACTTTATTCAAACTTCTTCTCATTCTTTTTCATTGCTTTTCATTTTTTTCTTCTCTTTTTTTTTTGAACCACAAGCCTCACAATATACTCCTCGAGCTCCTCCCCTTCATATACTAGCTCGCACTCACTAACTCCTCTCGAAGCACGCACCAACTCCCACCCCACACTTGCTTCAGCAAGTGTGTCTAAAGCAACGACTAAGTCCACTCGCAGGGTGATCAAAGGAAACGTGACCAATAATAAAGCTTAGGGTTAGGGTAATACAGGCTAAGTAACCAAATGGCTCATTTCGGACGGTGGTCAGACCGTCCTATCAAGGCTTAGAGGGGTTACGAGGGAAAATTGTTGGGATTTTGGCTTATTTGGCTCTGGCTAAGTCAAAGAAGCGCCATAACTCTCATCCCGTATCCGGCCTAGGTCAACCTCTCTATTTCGCCTCGAAACTAGTGGTATGAGTGTGTATAGCAATCAGACTAAGTACAACCAAGGTCTACGTGCATAAAAAAATGGGTTCGTATCGTGACAAAATAAAATCGCCCGGCATACATTACTCATATACTAAGACATCTACCAAATCCATCTTGAGAAACATGCATATAACGCGGTGTCAAATCATGAAAAGTTTTAAAATTTTAAGCCACGAACTGACTCAAAAACGGACATTAACTAAGCATATCACAATTAATGGCATATTTATCAATCGAAACAATAAAGCTAAGTCGTCTCCACCCTCCACTTCGAATGAAGCACTGTCCTCAGTGTGTGAATGAGATAGAAAAGGAGACTTAGCTTTAGACCCGGCAGAAAGGTGACATCGAATCCCGTAACAGCCGTGAGAAAACACGACCCCAATCCCTATACCAACCAAAAACAACCACAGCAAAGCATGCATGGGACATGGTCCACGTGCCAAAATATTGGGAAGGAAGGGGAAATAACAAGAAAACGGCCCTGTCACGTTAGAAAACTCGATACGCAAGTGTAAAGCACACAGTGGATTGCTATAGATGGATAAACGACCCAAACGGGTTAAAGCACAGAACATCTACGCGTAAAAGATAAAACCACAGAGGTTTGACATATAAAAATAATCCACAATGTGTACCAAAATCCAAACACAAGTATGAATGTGCCTTAAGGCTTACAAAACCCATCATAAAAGTAGCAAATCAAGTCCGACAGTAGCATCAAATAACATACAAATGTATCAAATAGACGCAATGACTCTAAACAACCCTAACACCGGCACATGCAGGCGATAAAAAGAATAAAGATAAAACAAAGAAAATCACGTCACGGCGGGTGCTACATCTTCACCAACAATGGTAGTGGTGCATACATAGGAGCCTCAGTGGGGGCTCCGGTCTCGGCCGCCTCAGCCTCAGCCGTCTCCTCGTCAGATGACGTGCATCCTCTGCCACGATCTGTGTGATGGCCTGCTCAATATCCTTCGAGAAGTGATAGTCCATGGTGCTCGGGGCAAAAGCGCCGGATCCTCGGTAGCGACCCTCACTCATCGGCATCGGAGAGAGTCGAATATTGTTCGTGTTTGTTTGCCGATCTTCCATCCGATTCCGAAAGCGTAGCCATGCTCAACCTCATCCGCATGGAGGAGAAATAGAAAGGCTGGTGGTGTCGTAGTCGGAGCCGAAGGCAGGCCCGGGCGGCTACGATGCCATACGCTCTAGCTGTGCCAGGGGCCTTACTTTCTCTCTCTACAACAACCGAGGATTCTTAGGCCGGTGATCCTCCTTATACTCCGGGACACGAGCGCCCCGACACTGTCGTAAATCGAGATGAGGGCAAATCAGGCAGCGGGTGTAAATCCTCTGGTTCATGGCCAACTCATCATAAATTGGCCTGTCCCACATCCATATTTAACTTAAAATTTAGGGCATACAGCATCCCGAGATCGCCGATGAGGAAATGGGTCAGGTTGTTCGTAGGTAGCAACCGGTTCTGGATAAATCGGCATTGGACTTTCCAATCCTCCGCCCACGTCGTCGTGACCAACTCTTTTCTCACCCCTCCGCCTCCAAGAGTCCAAGGTACATCCGGGCATACCAACAACCGGAGATCCTCTAACGGGTCCTCACCCGCATCCTGTTTTGCCTTTATCGCCTCTTTATAATCCAAACCCTCTAACGGTGCCAGCCCATATTTCTCATTGATCACCTTGGCACTAAGCGGGACTTGGACCCCCCGAACCTTAACCATCCCCGTTTCTAGGCTTGACTCCGAAAGATTTGCGTAAAACTCACGCACCAAGGTCGCATTCACTTTTACCTCCGGGGCTGTCATCAAGGCCTTCCACTTCCTATCAGTTAGGTTTTGCACGAAGTTCTTGTCCACATTATACTCATGGAAGGCTCGCTCTGTAAGCATCGTGCGGGTGAGGTAGTGCTCGTTATAAACCTCTAAATCTTTGGAATTCACAAATCTCCGGGCAAACGGGATCGGGGTTCCTCCAGTTCCTATTCTTTGGGTTCTAACCGGCTCCACTATTGGCTCACCCCCTTCAACCCTAGCTTCCGGTGCAGCCCTAGGCTCCCTCACTTCTTGCTCAACCCTAGGCGCCGGCTCAACTGTTCTCTTTCTCACCAACGGCTCATCATCCGTCTCAGATTCTGACTCATCTCTCAAGGACACCCTAGCTTGACTTTGGGCGGCCTTAGGGGGGTTTTGCCTCTCTCTGATCTCAACCCCTCGGTTTGGATTCACCGGTCTAGGTTCAACTGTTTTCTTTTTCTTACCGGCATCCTGAGCAATCTCCTTCCCATAAAATTTTTGCCCCGAGGCCCTCTCTTTACCACCAGTACGCCCCATGCTATCTCACACTGAACAACCACATCATACCCAAACACACAGAACACAATGCACAACCCGATTATCGTCCAAACGGGATTTCCCAACAAAACACCAATCAAACCACACCAAAACCGACCCACAAACGTAAGGCAGACGTCCATAATCAATCAATAGCACCCCCAGATCATCATCATAGCAAAAACAACCCAAAACAAAGAAAAAAACAAGCCCAATCAGTGGCAGTTCGTTTAAGGGCCGACTCAAAAATCGAACCAAAAAAAACGTGAATTGAAACAAGAAAAGCTCATAGATTCTTACCAATAAGGATGCTAGGATGATGATGGAAGTGATTAGAAGTCCGAACGATGCACGAAATGGCCAAAGTTTTGATTTTTGAAACTTGAAAACCGCCCAAGTTAGGGTCTCGAATCCGGCCAAAAGGTGTTTGTGGAAGGATTTGGGTTTTGGAAATGAAAAGAAGGGGTCAAGAGGTGTTTGGGGAACTTTGAATCGCTCCGATCGGGTCAAAAACGAGGATTTTAGGTGAAAAGGGCGTGAAAAGTCGGGTTTTGGAGGTTTTAAAACTGATTCGAAATGATGATGATGATAAATCTGGGGTATTTATAGAGGGAGGGTCAGACGGGCGTCCGTCTCAACCGGACGGGCGTCTGCCTGGGCAATGAAGAACTGGACGAGCGTTTTCCTCAATCCGGACGCTCGTCTGACTATCAGAATTACATTCAGAGTTGGGCGATTTTGGACGGACGAGCGTCTGTCTAGGGCATACGCCCATCTTATGGCCAACTCAGACGGACGGGCGTTTGAAAAGGGTGAACGCTCGTCCGACCCCAGTTCTATGCAAAACACAAAAATCTTAATCCCTTTTGATTCAAACCTTTATTCCAACACCATTTATTATCAAAACTCAGAAAAACTTAGAAAATGGTGGGTTGCCTCCCACCGAGCGCCTTTGTTTTACGTCGTTGGCTCGACAAATGACTTAAGCAGACTCAAATCACTTAAGACTCAAAACAACTCAAACCAGAATATTTCCCATAAGCATCAAAACTCGTCAACCAAAATCTAGACTCAAGAAGACCAATAGCTTAAGAAAAGTGAACAAAGTGAGAACCATGGAAATTGAATTGTCTAAAAACTTACCTCTTTTGGTCCTTGATGCTACCTCTTCCCAATGTGGTCTCGTTCTCATGCTTCTTTGAACCGCATTCACTGGAGGGAGTGAAAACTTGATCTCATAATACTCCTCATCACAAGGTGGATGAGTGAAGTAATCCGGGACCATCATATCAGGAATCACCAATCCATCTGGTGGCTTTAATTTTAGTGGCTCATGAACTTGATCTCGATCCACAAGTGAGCTTGACGATAGAATGAGCGATCCCAACATCTCCTTTGTCTCGATCTCCACATAATCGACGACCACAATCGAATCTACCATACTCTCTGTCAAGCCATCATTTTGTATATCGTGGGAAGGCGGTGTAGTAGACAACAGTTGCACCACTTCCATCTCAAAATCTTGCAGTTCTTCTTCATCCCAGAGCGTTTCATTACCAAAGATTTCTTGCTCACTCAAGACAATAGTCGGCTCCACTGTACACTCCACCAAAGTATCATCAGATATTTCAATAGAATGTGATGGTGCTATGAGCGATCCCAACTCAGTCACTTGCTCCGTCCTAAAAATTGTGAGATCCCTCTGAATAGCAGCTAACTCCTTTTGCATTGATTTCAACTCAGTTTCCATCCTCTCTCGCTCTGCTGCTTTCTTTGGTTGGGAAACTCCCAGCTCTCTACCACTAACTGATTCATCAACCTCACTCTCCACTGAACTTCTTCACTTTGTCAAACTTCCTCGCAACCTTATTCACCTCGTGTGCACAAGCTTCTTTTTCATGTTCTAGCTCCCGGGCTTCCTTAAGCGAGATGAGATCCTTGGATATGTCTAGAAACATGTTCTTCCTACGTGCCCATTCTGGTCTAGTCGTGGAGGTTCTATACTCACCGCGCACACTCCTTCGGTGGAGTGCCCAAATCCGATCCATAGATTCCGTGATCTCCCTCTACAACTCATCCATCCGCTTCTCCCAGTCTGAACTATGATGTATCCGCACTCTCTCGACTTTCGCCGCGAGAACCCCTCTCGCGCCTCCTCTATTATCTCAACTTCCCGTTCTTCTTGGCATGTCCGGGATCAATCTCGTATTCCTCTTTGCGGTTGAGATATGAGAATGGTCATACTCGACTCTCTGCCACTTATTGTATAAGTTGTTGCAGGAGTTGTTGGGAAACATGGTCTTGATACCCTTATCCCTTAGCATTTGCGGCAAGACTCGGTTGACATTCGCTTGGTTGAACTCCGGTTTAAAGTTACGCAATTCTCTTTGAACCGGTTGATATTGTTGGGTGGTTGAAAATCACCAATCCCATTCCCCGATTCCAATCATGCCCGTTCCCACCAAACTGTCCATTACTGTTTCCATTCGAATAACCATAGTATTGATTCTGGTTTGAACTAGGGCACTGATAATCCCAAGAACTCTGGTTACTCTGCTGCTGATATATAGGTTGAGCCGCATACCATTGTTGTGCATATTGGTTCATTGTCATCCCTTGTTGTTCAGGTTGGTAGTGTGGAGGTGAGACTACATCCATTGTAGCTTAATTGCAAGATCTCGAAAACAACACCACACAATCAAAGTATCTCGTCACCACCACCACATCAATAGGTGGTGTGGACGCTCAATATACTGAACTCCATCAAGAAAAGAAAAAAAAAGAAAAAAAATAAAAATAAAAATAAAACGACCTAAGCCCAAGCTTTCAGTCAACTTACAAGATATTCACCTTGTACTCCCCGGCAACGGCGTCAAAATTCTTGATAGCAAAATAACTAACCGCTAACTTTGACTGACAGAGTATCGGGTCAACGGTAGTATAGTGTTGTCAAGGTCAAATCCACAGGGAGTAATGTTCAAGTACCAAAGTCGACTTAGAACTTAGTTCAGGTCAAAATAGTGGTAGAGAGATATTATACTAATGCAAAAGTAAAGATTATACTAATGAGTTTACTTACAGGTATTAAAGGGTATAGTGAACTATGATCCCACGAGCTACTTTTACCCTAAGGAAGGACTTAACAGGAGCGTGTCTTAACCGACCTACCTATCCAATGTAGTTTAACGACATCCACGGGTGCCAACTCCTAATTCTAGCGATTAGATGAACAACTCGATCTAACCACCCTATGTGAAGTTAATTAATTCTCCCTTTAGAAAACCGATTAACCTAACTGAATAAGCTCTGCAGAGTCGCTCGAACAACGATGACAAACCCTCTGTATTGAAACGGACCTAACAACTAGGCCGAATCTACGCAACGATCCTAAAACCCCTTATCCCACATTTCACCGCAAAATACATCTATAAGTTCGATGTGTGTGACAGTGAACTAGGTGATCAATCTAATTCAAAGACGTTAAAATAAGTTTTAGGACGTGGATTAATCGTTTAAACAATAATATTACGCACTACACAACTCCCTATCTCATCCCCCTTAGGGTTTTCGCTCGCTTTCACATAATTCGACTACACATGAACTTAGCTACTCATAATTATGCTAATAAACAAAATAAGAATTGAAATCATGCTAGAAATGATAAAAGAGAAAGTATTCATTACCATAAAATTGAGGAGAAATCTGATCTGAAAAAGTGTGACGAAATAATCCACCAAAAGAACAATCTTTGGAACTTGAAACGTAAAACTAAGCTATAGAAAGTGTTTAGAATCAAAGGAAATTATCTAGGGAATCAAGGGATCAAAGGGTGTTTAATCTATGCTAAAATCGCCCCTAAATCGCATAAGAAAAGTCTAAAGTCGGCAAAACATAAGTAGGGGCTGAATGAGCTGCGTATTTATAGATTAGGTCGAAATCTGCTGCTGTCGGTCCCGGACGCCCGTCCGCCTGGAAAATATGAAGATATTAGGGCTTTGTCTTCATTGGACGGGCGTTCGCATTCCTCTAGACGCCCGTCTGGTAACTTATGACTTGAGGCTTTTCGACCCCTGGACGCTCGTCTGTAAACCTGGACGTCCGTCTGATGTTAAATGAGCTTCGTGAATCGGGCTAAGCCTACCCAAAAGCCCGTCTGGGGGTCTTTTGGACGCCGTCCAGCCAAAAACATAACTTTCTGAATGAGTGTCAATGCTGAGGACGCCCATCTGGAATGAGCAAACGCCCGTCTGATGTGGCCGTCCCTTAGACGCCCGTCTGAGGCATATCAAACACCCGTCTAGCTTGTCCTCATCCCAAACTTGGCTTTTCTTCACTTTTTATGCTACATTCGGGCCACGATCGCGTCTCATAGTCCAAAACATCGCCTTCCGGGTCCTCGAGTCACCTAAGTCCTGCAATAACATAGACAAACAAACACCACGCATAATTCCGCAAGACAAAAGCGCTCGGAAAAGAGTGAAATATCGCTAAAAAAATTTGAGTTTACTATCGATATGACAGTTTAACTCCCCGTGCATATAATTCCCGATATTACTCTCGACACGGTCTATATCTACCCAAAACATGCCAATAAGGTGATAAACGGGGGTTAAACTGCACCCCAAAGTCTGATAAAGTTGACTCTCATCAATCGAAAGAACCGATGATTTGGATCAAGCTCGTTTGTTCTTTGTTATAGCAGATTTGGAAGAACAATTGACAGCAGCAACATTTCTTGAAGATGCTATGTTGAAGGCCACTACCGATGCTGTGATGGTTGAACTACAAGAAATTCTATCAGAAGAATCAATTCAATATCAAGAGAGTATTAACACTATTGAAGTTTTGGCACTAGCCTCTGAAACTCATAGAGAGATTGCAGATGTTGGAGGTGTACTAGAGGAAAATATGGATGTATTTCCTCAATATCTTTATTGAAGAAATGGAGGTTCGATCAGTGAGGAACTAACAACAAGCTGAACAAAGGTTGGAACAGAGGTCCTAATCACCGAGGATCACACACAGTGTTGGGACAAAGGTTGGAACTTTTGATGGGATTTGAGAATCCCAAAGTGCATGTTGTGGAGGCTATTCAGGAACCGACCCGTGGAACAAGGCTGGCTGTAGTACAGAGTTCTTTCAAGAGCCTGTTGTTGTTGATGAAGCCAGACAACAAACTGCTGAAGAAAAGGTTCTTGATGCTAAAGATAGCCGAAGAAGTCGCTAAAGATATTGATGAGGAATAGCTTGTTGACTATGACTTGATGATGAGGAGTTTCAAATGCCCGAGGAAGAAGAAGTAGCGAGATGAGCCCAGCAGGCACATGTACCTATATTTTGAGGAGGTACTGTTGAAAATGTGATTGAAGAAGGTCACGAACACTCTTTGAATGGGACGGGACAAGAGCCATAGTTGTCGAGGAGACCAAGGAAAATTATCATGTTGAAGAGCACTGTTGATGATTTTCTTTGGACAAATGGCTGGAGAGTGCGGTGTGGTGCTGATACCAACACACATTTTGGATGAGTTGAGAGCATTCTGAGATGATATTACACAATTAAGGACTAAACTGAATAGAAGTGAACAAAGGTTTGAAGACCTAGTGAATCTGGTAGAAAATAGAGGAAGGACTTCTGGAACTGTTGCTTCCAACATTACCTCTGCTCAATTTTCTATCAATGATCTAATCAAAGATGTAAGAGGTATCAAGCAAAGCAATGCACACAGAGATAAGAATTTGAATGAACAGATTGCCTCATTACACAAGAAGTTAGACAAACTTGCCGAGGCACCTAAACCTGCTGTGGCACCTCAACCTGCTTAGGCACCTCAACCTACTGTACTTGATCCTAAGATTACTGAGAGGATCAATCTGCTGGAGCAAACTGTTGAAGGAAGGATCACTGTAGTTGACACAAGGACAGAGATAATGGAAGGTCAACTTGCAAATTTGGCGATCACACAAGAAAGTGTTCATGGCCTATTGTCCCGGTTTATTGAAGATGTCAATAAGGGGGAAGATGGCCTTACAGCAGAAGCAATGGAGGCTGCAAGGATTTTTGCTAAGAAGAAATGGGAGGCTGACATAAATGACCTTCACCTGGCAGGATTCAGATGACTGATGGTCTTCTAAAAGAATACAAGAAGCTGTATTATAGAAAGAAGAGACCCTATCATGACATGGGATTTCAGGAAGGACTGAATTCCTTTTTAGGACTCAAATTTTGGGAAGTGAGGGTCAAATCATTGAGAGCTTCTAGTAGAGGTGGAAGAGGTGGCAGAGGTGGAAGAGGTCAAAGAATGGGAAGCCAATAAGCAAGGGATTCACTGGAAGAATTCAAACATTTCTACATGGGACAAGGCTTCAATGTTCATACTATAAGGTTGACTCTACTAGAAGCTTGGAAATGGTGGAAACAGTTACACACCTGGGTTGACTTTTCCTCTTTGGAAAATCAATGGATGATAGATATTGTCAAAGAAATCAGGGAGTTTCATGAGAAGAAAGAACAAGACAGAGACAGAAACTAGATCAGCACACTTACTTATGCATTGACCTTTTGCTGATCCTAGTTTGTAATAATTTTGAACAAGTATGTTTTTAATGGAGAATGACTAAATTTGTTCTGTTTTTGTTTTTATCTTTTTGCTTTGCTGTAAGGAGGGTATTGGCATCATCACTAAAAATGGGGAAATTGTTGGACATATTTTAAGTTTTAATATTGAGTGCCAGACTAGCTGTTATAGAGCAAAGGCAAAAAGATGTCTAGATCAAATGTATATGTTTATTAGAGTTTGATCTTTGTATATGTTTGATCAAACAAGCACTGTAAGTAGGTCAACTGACTTTTTTAGTAGACCTGTCTAGGTCAGTAGAGTGTTTAGATCAGTAGACTAACTAGGGACCTGCTGAAGACTGAAGGCTGAGGGTTCAAACTCAGTTATTGAAGGCTAAGGGATCAAACTTAGTATTTAAAGTCAAGGATATGGAATCAGAATTTAGGAAAGTCTGTGATGAACTAAACTGATTACATACCTTGTGTACAAGGTCTAAGTACCATATGTTAAGTGGTGATTGGAACTTAGTTATATTCAAAGTGGTGTACTCTAACTTCACAATAAAAAGTTAGATAAAAAGTAGTCAGCTGAAGTGTTATTAAAACACAGTAGACTCAAGCCAGCTGACAAATATCTGCATCAGCAGACTGATATACTTCTTTTATCTGCTAAATGTAAATCTCAATTTAATCAAAGCTACATTGGAAGATTAAATGGATAAGGATGGATTACAAGCCTCAACAAATCAATGGTAAAGATAAAAGGAATGTTGGAAAGATTCAGAGCTTTATCCAATGGATATAACTCAACAGGGGGACAGTCTGAAAACTGACAAAAAGCTAACTGACAGTGTCAGTCCTATGAACAGAGACAAAAAGCAAGTCAAGATAGAGACAAGTCTGAAACGGCTATATTTGAAATTCAAACATAAGTCACAGGATTCACACCTATAAATAGGAGAGTCCTGACTCAGAATCAAGTGATGAAAAAGGTGATGAAAATTAAGAAGCACAGATAATCTATTCGAAGCTATCAAGTTTTTTATCAAGAAAATCACCCTGCTGACATACACTGAGCTTAAACTGACTGATCAAGATTTATCTTCAAGTGTAACCTGCTATCAAGTTACATGAAGTATACACACTTAAAGACCTCAAGCTGCTGATCATTTCATCCCGATCAAGCTGTTGAAAGCTGAATCACTTACTTGATTCAACTCTTCTTTTATAAGAAGTTTGCTGAAGATAGAGAAGCATCTTTTGGGTGTCAAGAACTGTTGTTTGTGGTGGAGCTAGTGAAGAGGCAATCCTACCCTTCAAGGACCAGTGAAATACTTTGGAGCAACAATCCTTCATGTTTCAAGTGTTCAGTTTGTGAAGCCATAGTCATTGGTGAAGGACAAACAGCTTAGAGATTTTTGTAACTGCAAACTCAAGGATCTCTAGTGAATTTCCTCCAACATCACAGGAGAAGAGTGGACTGACAGGATTACACCACCTGAAACCACTATAAATCTTGCCTACTTTACTTTCTGCATTTACTTTCTACAATTAGCATACTGATCACATCAACCTACTGAAACTAGCAACTGAATCACACACTTACACTACTGAGTATCCAATACTCAGTATCATTCTTTTAACTACAAGTAATAAGGTTTAATTTAAATATATTCCGCTACAACAAATTCAGTACCCTTGATAGTTAGCAGACTACTGACCTTGCTGAGTTTGTCAACTCCAAAAAGTTTTAAGTGTTAAGTTTATTCACCCCCCTCTAAACTTAACCAAAGACTTTTCAAGGGACCAACAATTCAAATAAAACCTGGAAAAAAAATCTGCACCATTAAAAATCTTCACATTAAGTTGGATCAATGCAATGGAAAAGCATATTTGGAATGTCATAAAATTCCGGCATTAAGTTGATCAGAAGTTGCCTTATCAACATGCACTTACCCCTAGGGGGAGTGATTAATGAAAATTTTCTGTTGCAAACTACATTTCAGAACTCTAAATAAGACTGTCAAAATTGTTAACCTTGGTATCAATCTTATCCATTAACGGGACCTGTCTATCCAATTCCTGTGTACATAATTAGCAAATATGCATACGCAGAAAATCATTAGTGAATTCTACCGAAGAGTCAAAGACACAAACCTCATTAATATCTTGGGACATGTTCTTCAATGTATCAAAACCTTCTCCTATAACCTCCAGGCCTTAGTCCTATGTACATGAAAATAAGACCTCGGGTCATAGGGAACCTAATCAATCAAACACACATATTAAGGACACCTAAAAAAAGACATGTCTGCTTCAATTTCCACATTTCATACTCTTTGCTGAATTGGTTGGACTCTTCTGATTGCTGAAAACACTCATCATCAAACCGACCATCTACAAATGAAAACCTGATGTAACTAAATATGTTCTCACTTGTCAAGCCAAAACAGAAAGTAAAGATATCATAAAGTGATCAAATCATCACATTCTCTAGGCAAATTTACCACTTAATCTTACCTGAATCAAACTTAATATCCATATGCGAAGCAGAAGCTCCCCAACCTCCTCCTAAGCTTTTTGGTGCGCAAGCAGCACCATTAGGTATTGCCTGAATTTTATCAGGTAATGAAAGTGCCAAATCATTTCGTACTGTGAGTTCTTCTGTTGAGAGTCCTTTAACCTGCAGACAAATGTATTTCTTTAGCAACAACAGAAAGTGCACCTGCAATATTTCATATCCTTTTCACCGGAAAAAATCAACCGATTTTCCACAAACTACGTATCCGTTCGCCTTCGAAACAACCAAGAAATATTAACCAAGATATTCATATGAACTATGATACAATTGAAAAACGATTGAAACACTACATTGCCTAGCATCAAAGACAAAAATTTATTCAAATGAAAGTAAGAAGGAAAGAACAGTCATGTTGCAACAAAAATAATGCCTTCAGAGAAAAATGGGGAATGCCATGTCAATGATTATTAAAAAATATATAGCAGTCATGTATTTGTTGCATGTTTAGTGCATTCAATGGATACAACAACGGGATACGGATTCATCACAAACCTTTCACAATGATTTTTATGTTTGATGAACGAACTTAAAAAAAACTTAAATGTCACAACAATTTATCAAAATAAATGAAACAGAAAGATGTAAATTATTCACCTTAACTTAAATTGCAAAAATGAAATGCCTTACATCTCCATTGAAGGTGTGTTTGTCAGTGTACCCCCAAATGGAATTTTATGACTTTTATTTTGCAATTCCATTGTATACTTGCTTGCTTTAAGCCATATAATGATAGTTCACAAAATTTGCCCTGCAACTATTCCTCAAGTACCAAACAGTAAAATGTAATTTCAATTAAAGAGAAGTGCTTTGGTTTTGATCAGCTATTCAATGCCGTACTTGTGGTGTATGCCGTACGGAAATAGCTATTCATACTAATCACCGGGAAAGCTATAAACGAAAATGAAAAACAAAAATTAACCAAAGAAACCAGCTTTGCAAATCCCTTTGATGTAAGAAACAAAAAATCACCGGGAAAGCTATAAACAAAACTAAAAAACAAAAATTAACCAAAGAATCACCTTTGCAAATGAAATCCCATCACTATAACAAAATCGTAAGAGATGGAATAAAATTGTTCCTGGGTTACATTGGTGATAGAATGCTTCTACATCTACAACGAACCATTAAAATCAACCAAAAATTAGACAACTGAAATGAATCAGAATTATCAAGAAAAATTAACAATTAGATATGCGATTAGTGGTGCAAAAATAAAGGAATTGAATGAAGTGAGCAAATAGTATACCAGGAGTAAGGGCTTTAATAATACCAGCCCGACGACCCTTGAAATCAACAAAGACTTCTTCCAGTGTTCTTGGACTGTATTGATGATAAGCCTCAATATTTAGCAGTATTTGTCCTGCAACTATTCCTCACGTTTTGAAACTCCACACACTGTCGGTCTCCTCCATAACCGCAACCATCTCTACAGACCGAACAAAATCACCGGATACATCAGGTTGAACATAACAGGGTAGAGGATTAAATTGAAAAAATTTGAAATAAGAACCATTAATGTCAGTCTACCTTGAGAATTTGATCTGAAAACACACAATAAAAAAAATCAAATGAAACATGGCGCAGAAGAAACAATCTTACTTGAAATTTGAAGGCCTGCCAAAAGAATGAAAAAGCTTTAATAATCACGTCACTTCGTTCAAAATCCTAAGTAACAGAGATATTCGGTAAACCACCCAATGCACCATGCCAAAAAAAAGGATAAGCACCTATGAACAATTGATGAGACACAAACCCCAGAATAAAAACAGTACAAATATTGACACAAACTATAGAACACCGATATATCGTTAAAATACTGATAAGAAAGGAGCAGTGGCGATTGAAAGACATCCATAGTCCAAATACTCTTCAACATCGTCTCCAAAATCCCCTGCAATTGCGGTTACATAAAAGAAAATGTATTTATTAAGAAATCATCAAACAAATGGACTTATGCACACATTATCTCAACTTGATGACAACCATAAAGTGTGTAACAACATTTTTTTTGCTCTTGCTTGCTCCTGCAATAAGAGAAAACATTTCCATGTGATACTAAGCTGAAAATAAAGAGTTTGTGTACGTTAAAATCACTATTTGATAACCCGTTATATATGTGCTTACAAAACCATAGTATCTAGATATAGAACTACAAAAATCCGAACATACACTTCGCAATTTTCATCACCTTAATCGAGTTTAAAAGTACTTCAACAGATGATTTCGGTTGGCTATTCCACGGATAACCACCATCTTTTGTAAACTGTTGATTTGAATGGAAAGCCATCATATTCCCTTTTATTTATGGCTAATTTGTGATAGCTGGTGTCCTGGCGTCGGCAATCATCATTCCAGACTGAAAATCCACCATCGTGACTACCAAATTCGTCATCTCAGAAATCTTTGTCTTGCGAAGTCAATAATAAAAAATTGGATGAGCATAAGCCCGATATAAAAATTGATGAGCATGAGGCATTTCAGAAGAGAACTGAACGTAGGGATTTTAGAAGAGAACTGAACGTAGGGATTTCAGATATCGTTTCCTTTAGCCAACTGTTCGCCGGGAACGTGGATTGGAAATCGTGGAGTCGAGGAGGTTTAGAAATGTGGGGTTTTTCCCCTTAATAATAACGGACGCAGACAACTTGGAATTGAGGAGAAGAGTTATTATACGGTAGGTATTTATGGGTGATACCAAGTGTATGGTTGAGATTTGTCCAACTCACCCCTACACACCACTACTGTGTGAGATGGAAGGTAAATTTCAACAAATCTCAACCATCTGACATGATCACCAGCGTGAACACATCTTTGTGATAATAACTTTTCTCGGAATTGAGGAGGGGATTAATGATGTTTCACGGTTTGAGTGGTTTAGGGAAAAAAGTCGTGCCTTTCAAAAAAAAATTGTGTTTTAAAAGCCGGGTTGTGGGTGGGTTTGGGTCGGATTTTACAGGTAATTGGGTTAAATCTCTTCCTCTATATATTATATATAGATTTAAATAAACGAATTTACATATTTTAGGTACGATAATATTAGACAATCTAGCAGTTAAGGCTTTGTTTGATACCGGGGCATCTAGCACTTTTGTGTCATCTAAGGTTGCTAAGAAACTAAACTTACTATGGAAGCTTTAAGGGACACGTTGGAAATAACTACACCGTTAGGAAGAGTTACTAAAGTGACGAAGATGATACATCGAGTGGACATTCGTGTAGGATCATATCGGTGTAAGAGTGACTTTATAGTGTTGGACTTTACGGACTTTGTCGTGATCTTAGGAATAGATTGGTTGTCCAAGAACTATGTACACTTGGACTGTAGGGACAAGAGGGTAACCTTTAAAGTACCCAGAAAATCTTCTAAGACCTTCCAAGGTAATGTTTACAAGCCGAGTAAGAAGCGTCATCCGATAATCTCAACAGTTAAGGCTATAAAAGCATGTCAGAAAGGTTGTGAAGGCTACTTGTTGTATGCAATGGACGTAGAGCAAGTTAAGCCTAAGTTGGAAGAAACCCCTATAGCAAGAGAATACCCCGAGGTAATTCCGGATGAGTTACCCGGCATTATGCCAGATAGGGAAATTGAGCTTGAGATCAAGTTAGTACCGGGGGCAGCACCAGTAGCAAAAGCACCTTATAGGATGGCTCCAACTGAATTAAAGGAATTGAAAGCCCAGTTAAAAGATATGTTAGAAAGGAATACAATTCAGCCAAGTAATTCACCGTGGGGAGCCCCTGTGTCTTTCGTTAAAAAGAAATGCGGTAGTATGAGGATGTGTATTGACTATAGAGCCTTGAAGAACCTCACCCTCAAGAACAAGTACACACTACCAAGGATTGATGACTTGTTTAATCAGTTGCAAGGAAATAGAGTGTTTTCTAAGATCGACCTTAGATCCGGTTATCATCAGTTGAAGATTAAGGTGGCAGACATACCTAAGACAGTCTTTAATACAAGGTATGGACATTATAAGTTCTTGGTTATGCCTTTTGGACTCACTAATGCTCCATCGGCATTCATGGACTTGATGCAATGAGTGTTCATGCCTTACTTGGATAAATTTGTGATTGTATTCATAGATGATATCCTCATATAATCAAAGGATGAGAAAGAGCATGAAGACCACTTAAGGACCGTGTTGAAAACCTTGAAAGAAAAACAGTCGTTTGCTAAGTTTTTGAAATGTGAGTTTTGGTTGAAGCAAGTCAGTTTTCTGGGGTATGTGATATCAGGGGATGGTATACAAGTAGAGCCTGCAAAGATAGAAGCAGTTGAGAAATGGCCAAGACCTGCCACAGTTTCAGAGGTAAGAAGTTTTCTGCGGTTAGCCGGATACTATAGGAAGTTTGTGTAATATTTTTCCAAGATAGCCACACCACTCACCAAACTCACACAAAATAATGTGAAATTTGAAGGGACTGGTGAGTGTGAGGCATCTTTCCAGACTTTGAAGGAAAATTTGACTTCAGCACCGGTTTCGGCAATTATAGAGATCTTTGATAATTATGATGTCTACACCGATGCTTCGGGACAAAGTTTGGGTTGTGTGTTTGATAAAGCCCTAAATCGTACCATTAATTATACCTATATTCACCCAGAATTCTGCTCAAGAGAGGATATATAGGCTCGTTATTATGTGGAATATGTGTTAAATGCTACGTGTGTATTCCATGGATCGTAATTCTACATATGATATTTTTTCCTGAAGATTTGGTACTGATTTGTCTCGTTTTGTGTGTTTTATAGGATGTACCAAATCTGGAGCATTGGAGAATGGATCTGGACTAAAAGGAGCATGTTGGGCTAAGTAAAAGAAGTCCAAGAAGAAGCTGTTGAAGAAAAGGAGAAAAGTCGGCCCGGTTTACCGAGGGCTAGGGCCGGTAAATAGAGGACTTGTTGGACAAAAAATCGATTCTGCTGCCTCTACTAGGTCGGTTAGGGTTTCTATGAGTCATAAGTCGTCTATTGTATCCATATAAAGCCGCATAACTGATATTTTTAAAGTGTGTTATATCTTATTATTGAATCTTCAATTACATTATATAATTTGAAGAAATAAAATTATTCTAAGCTTTTGAAGAGTTATTTCTGGTTTTCTACCTTTCTCTACCATCTCTAGCTTGAGTAGATCGAGCTAGATCTCCATTGTTGAAGGTATGAAGCTTTGAACGTTCCTTTTTGTCTTCAATATAGTAGATCTGTTCGTATTTATGTGTTTTAGTTAATCTACATGTTTAAAGACCCTATGATTTACTTAGATTAATCGTAATTGAGTAATGTAGATCCAGGAATAGGAAAAGCTGACCCCGGTAAACAGGCGGTCTATACCGGTTTACCGAGGCAATATTTAGAAAACCTAAAACTGGGATTCACTATAGCTACGTTGATCGACAGGTTTAATTAATGATGAGGTTAGATCTGGCCAATCTGCTTATTGTAATCGTAAAACTAGCATGAAATACGAATAGTGAAGTGTTAGTTTGGACATAGTCTTCAATGGACCCACAGAACGTCTTCGATCGATGGTCGACAACCAATTTGTCTCGGCATTTGGTTAGCGGTATGAGTTAGCGCTCGATATCGGTAATTCTAGGTTTTTATGCGTATGGGCTATTACGGACCAATTAAGGAGGGTAGCTTGCGTATAGATTGTCTACTACCATTGTCGGAGTAGATAGGGTTAGGTGTTGCACCCATAGCTTTAAAATTAAATTAAAAGCTCGCTCGATTAATTTAAGGAAATTATGTGGGGAAGTAAACGTAACGATTAACTAATCCAAGTTAGTAGATCGGTGAGAAGAGGGGGAGAAATACCAAGTTTCTTTTACATGCATTGTTGGTCAATGACCTCCTATATGTTGCTCCTTAATTAGATTATAATCGTTTATAGTTAAAGTTGCATTGTCCCTGTGGGATCGACCTTGACTCGCATTTACATTACTATGATGTACCTAGTATTCTTGCTAGTAATATCGACGTTAGTAACTTACACGCGATCAAGATTTTTGGCGCCGTTGCTGGGGACAATGGTCAATTTTAAAGATAAACGTTTTAATTATGATTAAGAAGTCATTTTTATTTTATTTTATTTTCTTTTGAGTCTTGAGTCATTCTGGATCAAACCAGCACCTGTTAATCTGCAGAATAAGAAATTTTAGGTCTGGTTTACCGAGGTTTACCCCTGATTTACCGAGACCCAAAAAATCAAATTCTGACAGCCCCTGTTATTCTTATGTGTATCCCTGTTGATTTTAGTTAGTAGGTCTGCTTCAGTTGGGACCGCAACAGTTGGGATCATACCCAACTGAAGCGGAAATTGCTAACCTTTTCTTTGTTTTATTTTGTCTCTTTCGCAGGAAGATCAGGACACTTCAGAGATTCGATCGAACTGGAGTTGAAGAAGAGCAAACAAGTCAAGCAATATTCCTCGGACAATATTGAACGTCATGCCAATTTCCATGTATCTTGGATCCGCAGTCAGAGAGCAATACGAAGCGGGTGGAAAAGAAGAGAGAAGCAATCAAGCAAGAGCCTGAAGAGAACTTAAATGAGTACAACACGTATTGTCCAGGTGAGTTCCCTATCGAGCTAATCGATGTATCATCTTCGGATTATGATTCTGATGATCCTAAAGAGGATCCCGACACGATGTTCTCTGAGTTTGAGAAATACCCAGACTCAGACATCGTGGTGAAATTAGGAGACCCTGGCACATTCCGACTCCCAATCACTGTCAATGGTGTAGCAGTAGGATTAGGTCTCTGCGACTCCGGCTCGAGTTGCAACATTCTACCTTTTTCCCTCTGCCAAAAGATTAAGCTTCCAGTCATTATGAATCAAACCCGAACCATGACTTTTGTTGATAGAACTAGAGATATGCCTGCCGGTCTACTGAGGAAGTGCACGATAAAGGCAGGAGGGTTCACTTTTCCAATTGATTTCACGGTTATAGACATACCAGAGAACCCAAGTGCCCCAGTTTTGTTAGAAAGACCTTTCTTAGCGACAGGCAGAGCAATCTTGTACTTCGACAATGGGGAGATCACTTTGAGGTTGAATAATGACACAGTATCTTTCATAATCTTAGAGCCCCTAGATAACAGGCCGGAAAGTTACAAGATGACGTATGATTCAGGAAAGGTGGAAATTATGGAAATAGAGAATGAAGGGCATAAGCATCGAGAGGTTGTATTAAAAACCATTGAGCAGGAATTCATGAGATTAATGCTTAGAGAACGCGAAGAAAAGGACCACAACAAGACGCTCATGGAAGCTAGTCCTTCTGTATTGCGTAGTGAACGATTTGAGCCTAAAGTAGGAAACATGGAATCCTTAGGCATCAAGGTCAAATCTCGACGCAGAGGCAGACCTAGTACGCAAGCTAAGAGAGAGAGGCATGCTAGGAAGAGAGCTCAAAAAGGTTATATAAAGATACAAACCTCTGGAGCAAAAGTTTGGCGAGTTAAAGCTCCAACCCTTGAATGATCGAAAATCTGAAGAAAGCCGAGCTGGTTACTATAAACTCAGAACTATTTCTCTTAAACCCTTAGGTAGATTAGGAGGGAATAATAGTAGCTGGATGAAGGGACGAGGTTTTTTTCATCCTACCGCACCCTTAGGCTTGAAACCGATCGTTGTTGGGAAGGTTTTTTTTACTCGTTGTGGATTCTATTAAAGTATGTTAGGATTGAGTCAGAAATAGCAACAAAAGGAGTATGAGACTTGTCAATTTGAGGTTAGAATTGAGAAGAGTGGTTGAGTGAAGTGTGCAGAGAAGGAGTACAGAGAAATCTGAGGAAAAGAAGCCCCGGTAAACCGAGAGCTACTTCCGGTTTACCGAGCTAAGATTTTCAATTTTCTGAATGTCAGTTTAAAAAGCTGAATGTTTAGAGACACGAGGAGGACACACGATGCATCAGACACCACCAGTCAGCAAAAACCGTCCCATTTTCCCTTTTTTCAAACTTTTCATCATTTCCCACACTCCACCATAACTCCACCTCAATCCCATCAACCACCCCCTCAAATCCTTTACCCTAATTACTCCTCTACCTACTATCCCACCAAATCCTTCCACCTGCCACCATTTCTCCGATTTAAACCACATTTTCACCACTATTATCATCATTCTCATCTACTATCATCTTCTCAAGTCACCACACTTTTTCCATTCTTCTTCTTCTACAAAAATTCAGCCCCTGTCACCACCATACCTCCACCGATACTAAACCTTTTTCTTTCATTTTACCAACCCAAAACACCAACCATATCATTTTCTCCATCCCCATTCTGTTGATTAGTGTCTTTGTGTTAAGTGAAGTCTTTGCAGCTTCTTCATCTTTATTTATCGAAATCTTGTCGATCAAAAAAACCCAAAAAAATCAGGCCGGTAAATCGAGCCCCCCTGCCAGTTTACCGATGGTACCTTTTTCAGAACCATCATCATCTTCAGTTCCTGTTATCAACCATGATGGGTCCTAAGCGTAGCCGATCTGTCCTTCGTCCCAGTGGTTATCAGAGTATTTATGTAGATGCTAACCCCTTGATAGACGGGGTTGAGAAATTTCATTCATTAGAAATCTATGAGTCATTCCGAGGGCATTGGAATGGAAGATCTGTTGCTCGAGAGCGGGGCATAGAATTGGACGATTGCGGTGAGATCTTGCTACGAGCCCTACAAGTACAAGACATTCTGGATATGGCTAAGGCACCAACACGGTTCAACGCCATGGTGGTAAGAGAGTTTTATGCTTATGTTTCGCATAACCCTGGAGCTACATTTGCGATGGTCCGTGGGGTCAATATTGACTTTTCTATTGAGCGGATCAATGCACATTTTGGGGTTCGCAATCCACCGGTGGGCCCAGATGAGTACACATCCTTGAGCAATGTTGAAGATCTAGAGAGGATGGATATGATTTGTGATTACTTTGGGGTGCAATGGAAGCGCAACCCTATGGGATCCCCCACCATCTTCCAGGAAAATGAGTTATCCTAGGATAGGAAGGTGGTCAATAGATTTGTTTGTGCTCGACTTGTGCCGACCAAGCACACAGTGTCTGTCACACCGAAGAGGGCAGAGTTGTTGTTCTATCTTGAGCAGGGATCTCCAATCAACATAGGTCTCATGATGCATATCCATATTCACGAGCTTGCTGCCACATCTGAGCGCGAGCAGTTGCCGTATGGACCTATGATTGACATGTTTGCTTTATAGAACGAGGTCAAAGTTCAGGTCAGTGATGAGTGGGAAGACCCTGAGCCGATGATTAGTTCACAGTCAGTTTCGAGAGGGGAAAGACGGGTCGGTCAGAGAGCAGAGAGAGTGTGTACTCCATTCCTCGGAGCACCTCGGACTCAGAGAGCCTTGCTAGAGGAGCACTCGAGAGAAATTGCGAGTCTGCGTCGGAAGATGGATAGAATCATAGACTTTCTAGGAGTTCCTCCTACAACCCCACCACCTAGGACTGCCCCACATCATAGAGAATCCTCTTCTACCGGTGCTGCCTCCAGTTCTGGACCACCTACCGATTTTGAGCCTAGAGATGACTGGGAAGATTATTATGAAAATGACTAGTTTTTCTTTCTTTTCATTGTTGTTCTTTTCCATTTTCTTGTTTTTTCTTTTTATTTCCTATCTAGTTGATGTAGCATAATTTTATTAATATAATGATTTTGTCGGCTTAAATTGTTTGGAGTTATTTATTTTCACTTTTAACGCCGTAATTTTATTATACGATTTCTTGTCACCACCATTATTCTTGGTTTGTTTTAGATACTTAGAACAGATTATTCAAGGACTACTTAAGCCTGACACATTACGAGACGATCCAATTATTCTTTGGCTCCACCCTTAACGAAGCTAAGTTCCTTTTCGTTTTTAATTTTTCACCTTACACATTGAGGACAATGTTTCGTTTAATTGGAGGGGTACGGGACGTCACTTAGCTTCTTAGAATTATATTCCGTGAATTGCGTGATTATCTTGATTCTCTTTGATGCACGATTCACCACTTATACATTGATTCTTTTCGACAGAATTTTGAGAAAATATGATATCTTTGATCTTTTTGAGTTAATTGACTTCATCTTTGTTGCATGTTTAGGGTAAATTTTACTATATTTTCGGGCTTAATCCCTAAACAATTTACCTTATTTTTAAGGGAAATAAATGAGAAAAGCGTGTTTTAAACGTTAAATTCCTATACTGGTTATTGAGGGGTTATAATTTAATTATGAGGAAATATTGAGTTTAAATGTTATTTTGTTACACATTTTATTATTATTATTATTCGATGACTTGGTGTAACAACAATTTTGCAGAAAATTAAAAGATATGCATGGGGATATTATTTATGGAGAAGATTAATCTCATTCAATCAAGTGATTTCAATATAAAGAAGAAAATCGGAGCATTGAAGAGAGGATAAATCAGATAAGATCGAAAGAGTGAAGTGGGGGACACGGTATACGAAGCAACAAAGTGAAAACGCGTAAATAGGTAGGCTCGGTCGACCGAGCCATGCTATTCGGTCGACCGAGTGTCTTATGTCGGTCTACCGAGGCTGAAAATCGACGCGTTTTTCTAGATCCTTCCTTATGTCGGCGAAACTCCTATATAAGCAGCACCATTCGAGCAGAAAAGAACACACAGAAAAACACAAAAGCCGCACTAAATACAAATAACAATATGAGTTTCTTTCTTTCAATCTTGCTTGGGAGTTTGAAGATGATTGAAGGCTAAGCATCTTGCGGTGGGACAACGGAGGAAACCAATCAACAACCACACCAACTAGAAGATTTTAAGCTATATCTTTAGTGAGTTAAATTTACTGTTTTTCATCAATTGAATTTCGTAATAATTGTTTATGTTTTATTGAATCGAGAGATCGATGAAATTACCGTTTTAATTGAATTTATATGATAATATTATTCAAGTTGTGATTTCTTTCAATTGATGCAATTAATTGTGATTCAAGAGATTGTTTATGATTAATTGAGTAGAGTATTGGAGACAATCTCATGATCGTGTTATGCATGCTAGTTTAGTTTTGCTTGAGAAAGAAAACGAAACCCTAGAAATTGATTAAAGAGATTTAATCGAATTCGTGATTTGATCATTACTAAAAATCGTACCTTTAGCTCACAATCTAGTTGGGGTTGGTTGGTTGATTGGTGGATTCTAGTTGCCTTGCCGTTCTTTTAATTCTTTGATAAACCAATTTGTTCGTGTCAATTGTGATTGCTACGATTAGTTATTTCAAGAACTTTAGTTGAATTTTTCTGTTTTCTGCTATTTTAGTCACTGTTCTTCGTTTCTATTTTACAATTAATATAAACCTTAGTTTTAGGTAGTAATATGTGACATAATCGATATAATAACTGTACTCTAATCCGATAAACGTTCGATTCCCTTAGGACGACCCGTTAACACCCTTACTACGAACCTTATACTTGGGGTGTTTCGGTTTATAAATTCAAAACTAGTTTTTACCGAACATTGCACAATGTACAAATAAAAGTAAATGCCCACTTCTGAAGTAGTGGTGTATTATACGCATATTCTGTTATGAGCCACCATTTTAAGAACGTATAACTCACTTTCCTTGGTGTGTAGTCGATAGCATATTGCTTTGACTAGAGTTGACCCTGGCTTTATCCCGAATTATGCTTCACCAATGCTTATAAAGGCAAAGGAATTTCGGATTCGGTAGTTTATCAAGAGTGAGACCATGAGGATAGATAAATCAATGAGAGTTCACCCACCAAGAAAGAGAAGTGCATTGAAATATAAACATCTATAATCTCTTTGGCAAAATTTGGGTCGATAGAGAGTAAAACTCACGACTTTTGCATAGACCAATAAACGCGATCCTAAGAGTAATACATACTCGGTTCTCGATCCGCCTTTCCAGCTAATTTGATTCAATAAATAACATGTTCGAGACTGGCTATTTCGACTATGGGTTGATGTAATGTGATATTATCTGCATTACTAGGCGGTTGTGAAAGTTATTGCACACACACATTGGCTCATGCTGTGAATAATGTTTAATGCGTTACTGATGGATATGAGTGGCATGGTCTTGATCTCGACTTTGTGAGGCATAGTTGTTTTTAATTAACTTGTATACTGATCAGGATGTTTTTTTCTTTTCGCCTTTTTGCTCGGGACGATCAAAAGCTAAGTGGGGGTAGTTGATAATGCCCTAAATGGTACCATTAATTATACCTATATTCACCATGAATTCTACTCAAGAGAGGATAGATAGGCTCGTTATTATATGGAATATGTGTTAAATGCTATGTGTGTATTTCCAGGATCGTAATTCTGCATCTGTAATATTTTCCCGAAGATTTGGTACCATTTTGTCTCGTTTTGTGTGTTTTATAGGATGTACCGAATCTGGAGCATTGGAGAACAGATCTGGACTAAATGGAGCATGATGGGCCAAGTAAAAGAAGTCCAAGAAGAAGTCTGTTGAAGATAAGGAGAAAAGTCGGCCCGATTTACCGAGGGCTAGGGCCGGTAAACCGAGGACTTGTTGGACACGAAATCAATTATGCCGCCTCTACTAGGTCGGTTAGGGTTTCTATGAGTCATAAGTCGGCTATTATATCTATATAAAGCCACATAATGTGTCATATCTTATTATTCAAACTTCAATTACATTATATAATTTGATGAAATAAAGTTATTCCAAGCTTTTGAGGAGTTATTTATGGTTTTCTCCCTTTCTCTACCATCTTTAGCTTGAGTAGATCGAGCTAGATCTCCATTGTTGAAGATATGAAGTTTTGAACATTCCTTTTTGTCTTCAATATGGTAGATCTGTTCGTATTTATGTGTTTTAGTTAATCTGCATGTTTAAAGACCCCATGATTTACTTGGATTAATCGTAATTGAGCAATGTAGATCCAGGTATAGGAAAAGCTGACCCCGGTAAACCGGCGGTCTATACCGGTTTACCGAGGCAATATTTAAAAAGCCTAGAACTTGGATTCACTACAGCTATGTTGATCGACAGGTTTAATTAACAGTAGGTTAGATCTAGCCAATCTGCTTATTGTAATCGTAAAACTAACATGAAATACGAATAGTGAAGTGTTAGTTTGGACTAGTTTGGACATAGTCTTGAATGGACCCTAAGAACGTGCTGATCAGTGTCGACAGCTGTCTAGGCGGGTAAGCGGTATGAGTTAGCGCTTGATATCTGCAATTCTAGTTATTTATGCTTATGGGCTATTACGGACCAAGTAAGGAGGGTAGCTTGCGTATAGATTGTCTACTACCATTGTCGGAGTAGATAGGGTTAGGAGTTGCACCCGTAGCTTTAAAATTAAATTAAAAGCCCGCTCGATTAATTTAAGGAAATTATGTGGGGAAGTAAACGTAACAATTAACTAATCCAAGTTAGTAGATCGGTGAGAAGAGGGGAAGAAATACCAAGTTTCATTTACGTGCATTGTTGGTCAATGACCGCCTATATGTTGCTCCTTAATTAGATTAGAATCGTTTATAGTTAAAGTTGCATTGTCTCTGTGGGATCGACCTTGACTCACATTTATTATACTACGATGTACCTAGTATTCTTGCTAGTTATATCGACGTTAGTAACTTACATGCGATCAGTGTTGATGTAAGGAGGCAAAGTGATTTCATCCAGACAACTAAAAGT
Organism: Gentiana macrophylla; assembly: GCA_026214975.1. Classification (NCBI taxonomy): domain Eukaryota; kingdom Viridiplantae; phylum Streptophyta; class Magnoliopsida; order Gentianales; family Gentianaceae; genus Gentiana; species Gentiana macrophylla. The sequence continues at coordinate 78,881,976 of CM047809.1, read as the reverse complement.
GCATGAAAAGAATTACCCGACACATGACTTAGAGTTGGCAGCAGTAGTGTTCGCCTTAAAGGCCTGAAGGCACTATCTGTATGGAGTCAAGGCTAGAATCTTTACGAACCATAAGAGTTTGAAGTACTTTTTCACACAAGAGAATCTGAATATAAGACAGAGAAGATGGTTATAGTTTGTGAAGGACTATGACTTGGACATTCAGTACCATCCAGGTAAATCGAATGTGGTTGCAGATGCGTTGAGTGGAAAGCCAGTGTTTGTAGTTTCAAGGATTCAAGATGTGCCATAACAGTTAGATGGTTCAGTTTGAGGACCAACAGTTTGTGGAACCGTTGTGGGCTAGGTCAGAGTTGATGGATGATATCCGGGGTAAGCAAGATGAATACCCAGCTATGGCAGATCTGAAGAGAGTTGTAAGAGAAAATCCTACAGTGGGTTATGTACTAGACAAGAGCGGAAATCTTTGGTACCAGGATCGGTTATGTGTGCCTAATGCAGTGACCTAAGACATAGAGTTATGGATGAAGCACACATAATCGCCTTTGCAGTGCATCTAGGAGCTACAAAGATGTATAGATATTTGAAGGAATGTTTTCTGGTGGCCTTCAATTAAATTGGAGATAGCTAAGTTTGTGGCTGAATATGATACGTGTCAGAAAGTCAAGGCCGAGCATAAGAAACCAGGGGGTATGTTTAAACCTTTAGATATCCCCAAATGGAAATGGGATAAGATCACAATGGATTTCATCACCGGTTTGCCAAGAACAAAGAGTGGGCATGATATGATTTGGGTCATAGTGGATATATTAACAAAGTCGGCTCATTTCTTACCAACCAAAGTTGACCTGTCATTAAAGAAGATGACTACACTCTATTTGGACAATATTGTGAAGCTACATGGAGTACCTAGCTCAATTGTATCGGATCATGACAGCCGGTTTATTAGTCGGTTTTGAAAGAGTTTGCAAAAATCCTTGGGTACAACGTTGGACTTGAGTACGGCCTTTCACCCTCAAACAGACGGACAGTCGGAAAGAACAATCCAAACACTAGAATATATGTTAAGAGTTTGTGTTTTGGAAGTAGGCGGATCAGGGTATGACTACCTACCAGTGGCGGAGTTTTCCTACAACAACAGTTATCAAGCAAGTTTGGGTGCCTCCGTTTGAAGCTTTGTATGGTAGAAAATGTCGAACGCCGCTATTTTGGGATGAAGTTGGGGAAAAGCAAATCACCGGGCCAGAATTGGTTGAACTGTTTGGAAACCTATGCGGGAATGCAGCGGAATTTAAAATTTTATTTCCTTTTTAACCAGGATCGACTTCGTTTAAGCAACAAGCATAAAAGAAGTAGACAAGAGAATACTTTGGTTGATCCAATTGGGTCGACGCTTTGTCTACGGATGTAGTTCTGCACGAAGCCGCCCAAGTGTTCTGCCTCTACCGTTGATCCACACGAACAGCCCGACGATATCCTATCATGGATTGCTACCAGAAAAACACGGTTTCTAGACCGACCTTTTTCTCTCTCTCAAAATCTCTCTAAAAAGCTCTCATATTTTCTAGTAAATTAGAACTCTTCTAATTGTGATGTACAAGAGAGCTAGCCAAGCCTCCCTTTACATATATAGGGTGACCTGTGCCCCTGTCAATCCCAATCTGATTGGGAGAAACTTCCTAGTATATTGGAGAGAAAGAAAAACTTTTCCTAGTAAAATATGAAAAATATCTTTGATTGATTTATCTCATTTAATTTAATATCTCATATTAAATATTTTCAAGATATTGTCAATATCTAATATTGATTATCTTTATCTCATTACCATATATCTATTTTTCATAAATCTATTAATATCTAATATTAATATATGGTAATACTATTAATTAAAATGCACAATCCAAGTGTATTATATACACTCCAAAATTGCGCCACCTTTAGCCAATAAATTGGCATCCGGATTATTCTTAATTAATATAATGCTATGATTAATTAATTTGTAAAATATATGTGTATCAATATACACAAATATATATATTTCGACTTATACATCAACTATGTATGTTTAATTAATCAACGTAATTAATATCTTATATTTAATTTATTCATAATAAATAAATACTACCATATTAATTTATCACTATAACACTTTATAGTCAAGATAAAACTTTCCTTATTTGCTTATCACTATAACCGCATTTTAATCCGGCTAGATGTTCTTATGTGTGTGACCCGATAGCCTTCCGAATATGTTGGCCGTAGGTACAAAGTGCAATTACGAAAATGCCCTTCATACTAACGATCATGGATAGCGTCTAGCAACACGTCCATGACCCCCAATCATCGGAAGAGTCAAATGCAATGACTACTACCTTTCATGTGAAACGGTTACCATGTAAATAGAATCCTATTGCTGTTACAATATCCATACGGTCATACGTCGAGTGTCAAACATCAATGACCGTATCTTATAATCTGGATATCCTACTCTCTCGAAGTAACATATTACTTCCGCTTTGTAAAGGCTTTCGAGAACAAGACATTCCTTATAAGAAGGCCCTTTCGGATAGTTACTCCTAATCATAGGATACGTGATTTCCGGACGAGCAACATTAATCCTATGCATGCTTCAGTATCACACCCAATCACTACCGCATGATCGCCCCATGGATAGGGGAAACCTCAATAGTGTCAAAGTATGACAATACACACCGTGATGTCATGAAGACTCTAGTCTTAGGATAATTACACAACTGCCACATAGTGCGACACTTAATAAAGTAAGTGGGTCAATCTAACGTACGCATTCTCTAATACACATCCACGTACAGTCCAAGTGTCCCTACACTTTGATAGATGAGATCTTTCACTACCTTCAATAAGATAGAAGACATCCAATACGTGCTAGTCTAATCGTACCATCAATGTCCTGTTTGATAGTACATACGACTAGAGACATTTAAGTATCAAACCTTTTAAAGTTAGTCGAGATCTCATCAACCATAATCACTATCATGGTTTCTCTATCACAGTTTAATACTAAGGACGTTATCACATAACAATATCGTAATTGGTTTGTTAAATGAACAAATATATAATAACAGAAAAGCCATTTAATATATGTATAAACATAACAAAATAGTAGAAATGATCCGACCTGGTTGGATCCGGTCCAACCCGATTGGGTTTAGGACACTATTTCAACATTGTTCCACTTGGCCTAAAGCCAATCACTTGTACACACAAGACCAAGTTGAAACACAAGAATCTCATGCAATACTCGCAACTAACCCTAAGCGTAAACGGATCACTATCCGTGGGGACTCAGACTATCTTCATATCATGTTCTGAATGACCAAGTCAAAAGGAACTGCCTCACACACACATGAATCTCTGACGAGACCCTGGTCCTTGCCTAAGCAATGAATCCACCACTATATCATCTATATAGAGAACGTGGAAGAACCGTACAAGGTTCGAGGGAATGAACCATTCAGATCCATGTATCGCTGCTCGCTGCGCCTCCAAGGCAACAACGTGTTTTGGCCGGTGTAGAATCTCTGGTGATATCTAGCTATGAACATTTCCTGCTCACTGTATCACTTGATTAAAGTGACTGCAAACCCAGACTGTAGCTCCCACTATCCTCATAAGACTCTAGGTATACATCTGTATATCTACGTCTATTTGATTCCAAGTTTCAATAAACTAGGAACCCATCCTTAACACTTTTAAGGATATTCTCGACATTTACCAGAATTAATTTCATACCTACGCATGACTTTTCATAAGTATTGCTCGTCCGGAAATCACGTTATCTTCAGGGCTAACGTCCTGTTATAGATAGACCCCAAGAATGCTGGCTAGCAATATCTCTTGTTGTGATATATGCTAAACTATTTTAGCATCTCATCTATAAGGGTGAACTGTGATAGCTAAGAAGCCTCTAAATCTATCAATATAGATTTTATTTCCAAAATAAGAACTGCAATTCCAAGAACTTTCATAAAGACCTTGAACTACCAAACATTAATTGACTGTATCTAGAGATGACAGTTTTCGAGAATGATATTCAATACCTTGCTCAAAAACCTGTGACGCTCCCACTAACCCTGTTGCATATTAGGCATATCTTTCTTCTTGATGGAATCAAACTCTTTTGATCTATCAAAGCAAAGAACTTATTTTGAGAGACTTGTTTGAGTCCATAAATGGATCTCATGAGCTTAATCATCATGTCATCTTCTATGAACATCAAGCCATTGGCCCAACGTTTTCAACACTATTATATAGCCATGATACGTAGCTACAACAAGCACAACCTGAATAGATCTAAGCATAGCTGGTAGAACAAAGGTAATTACAAGGTTTTGGCCTCGTAGCCTTTTAGCCGTCAACTTAGCTCAACTAGTAATCGTTTTACTGTCCATGTTAGTCTTTCATAAAAACATACAATACCTTTTAGAGACGTTCCTTTCAGGTAAGACAGACTGGGTTCATAACCCGTTTGTCACACAAGGAATCTTTTTCAGACATTACGGCTCCAAGCCATTCTCTTATTCTTGGCTTTCAAGCATTCCTGCATAAGTTGCGAGATATTCGTTCTTCAAGATGAACATACCATCAGCCCTTTTTGGCATGTGGTCATCTGTAGACTCATAAAATACTTTTGTGCACTGAGCAATGTCATGCACCTCATCGCTATGCGGTGCACGCTCACATTCCGACGGTTGAATATCCCTTTGTGGTTCTCAAACTCTTTTGAGATCTAATTTACTCCCACTGTTTATTTTGAAAGAAACACTTCCTCTAGAAGACAGCATGTCTGGAGACAAACACTTTTGCTCCGTGGGTATGTAAATAATATCTAGCGTACTTTATAAGATATCCCACAAAGTTGCACATGTCATACTAGGCTCCAAGCCTTTCAGACACTGCCTGCTTGCTAGAAGCACGACAACCCTAAATCATCGGTTAAGATGGATTTGATGCCATCGATTCCGTATCTGATATGGAATTTATTCAACCTTTATTATTTGGAACTCGGTTAAGTATATTTATTGTGTAAGGGCACTATCCCGAAACAGGTAAAGGATATTTCACATGGCTTACGTCACACCTTTATCGTATAAAGTGTTATTTCCATTTTAGAAACACGATCTGATCGGGTATCCAAAATGGTATCCTTCAAGGGAGAATCTAATTCCTTTTTCAGACAACTTATGAAACACCCATCAGGTATTAATTACTTCAATCCAATTGAAGATTAATAACTACGCAGTTCATCAATCTCATGTTCGTATTAGCTCAATCTTTTCGGGCTTTCCGAATTTCGCACTTCACTGAGTACACTTGACTATTTCTAAAATAGTCATAGAGAGTAATAAACAATTATTCATGGCATTTATTGTCATAAGCTAACAAACATCAATATGTTTAGGCTTTGGTCAATATTATAGAATCTATCACCCTCTCATAAAAAGGTATTTTAGTCACATTTGGATAAGATACGTATCACCCACGTGATTCATAATCACATGGTTCAGACATCATCAGAATGACATTGGATTACACGTTTCTCTTCCACAGGGACTATGTCTAGAACAATCACAAAATATTAAGGATAACACCCATACAAATATTTGGTTGAGATGTTATCACCTGTATCAACTATATAGTGACACCAATCTAGTATGTTAGACTCAGTGACCGTTCAACTTTATCGGAATAACATTTATTCCTTACAATTGAATATGTCTACTAAATCCTAACAATTAACTGACCTCGTGTTCTTGATAAGAACCTGGAACACAATAACATTTATTTAGTTCCTTTATCAGTTTACCAGACTCAGAATACAATACCGAAAAATGTCGCAACGTTTGCTTCACTTTTCGTATCTTGGTGTATTCCGTATTCAATATTTCTAATTTAATCATACTCATAAGATATCATATATCTATGAGTAGACTTGAACTTAGATAGATTTATCTCAACACACTTGCCTAGAATCGAGACTTCAACAATATCTCTTAATTAAGCACATGCCCTAACTTTCCCTTTTAATCCCTTAAGCACTTATAAATATTTCTTAGTTTAGTCTTCATAAGACTTAAGAAAAATCACAAGAGCTATGTCTTCAATTTCTTTTCATAAAGAAAATCCAATTAGATAATTTATTTAACCTTTTGAATCATATTCAAAACATGAACTATTTAATTAACCTTCAAGCAATTTATTAAAGAAATAAGTCGATACTTCAATCTTATAATTTTGAAAACAACCTTTCCAAAATTTGATGTGGTCATTCTTATCCAACCTTTATCGTATGAAAAAATGATCATATTGGATCGTATCCAATATATGATTAATTCGTTGAAACTTATTTCAAGTGATTTAACCATATCTTGAGCTTCCGTTTATTCATTAATAATTAAACTCTTGGAGCACTCCATCAAATATGTAGTCTCCTTGTTTCTAACTATTATAACGAGGTTGCTCGTGTCATTGCTTATTTTTAAAAGGATTAAAATTACTTAACCACAGTTGAGAACGTTTCTCAAAAGGTAACAGTTATAATTTGGTTTTACTAATCGAGAATAAGAACATAGAAATATAAGTTTGCTAGAAAACTACAACATAAAAATAAAGATAAACGAGTGTTGTTGTGTATACATGCAAAATAAAAAATGGTCTTTTGGTTTATGATTTTGCTCCCACTAGTCAACTACTCCAAATTGACTTTTAATAATTTTCCAAAAATTCCTTAGCGGCCAAGATCCCACCTAGTTATGTTGATTCCCTGTTGTGGCTGGTGAACTGAAATAATTCGATGAGTACGTGTCACCTCAACAATCACATCACTATGTGACTCTTGGTTGTTGACCAGTAAACTCTTTAACAATACACATCACAATGTGGTAGCCAACCCTCGTCTCTAAAAATTACCCGAACCTTGCTGTGGCTGATGATCGAATAAATTTTAGTCAAATCATAACCCAATATTCACGAAATCACTTGCATTCATATCTCAATAATAACGATATACCCGAGGTAGGGCATCCCCCAACTGTGGCTGATGGATTGGATCTGAACAAGAGCTCTTCACCGTCATTATAATATTGGGAGACAATTCCGACTTAATTTTTGAGGTGAAAGTATTTATGTAAATTAATTCACTTAATTAATTTTAATTACGGTCTCATCAAATATATCTATCTCTATAGACATACATCCTACACATTCATCTAGATCGTGCCTAGTCATGCATCTATCGTATCATTTAAAATAAATACAAGCACAAAATAAATAAATACATAAAGTAACCGATATGATCATGGACTTTTCCTAAGTGCGGTTTTGAATACAAACTGACGAAACCGCGGGTCACAATCTAAGGGTAGCTGCAACCGCCGGTAGGATCTTTAATGCGCCACCTTCAAGGGGATCCTCATTCGTCTTTCTTTGGTCTCCATCTTCTGCTCCATTCTTGTTACATTACATTCTATCTAATAAAATAAATACACCCGCCGCACACGGGAGGGATCTAACGGGAATGAGATAATGCAGAAAATAACTAGGTCACGTTCTTCATAACGGCCTAGGATAATTTTTAAACCAACAGAAAAATAAATCTTTTACATCTATCCTTTTGGCCGAGTCCATGATCAATCGGGGTCTATATAATCATATTATATCTAACATATCTAATCCATACAATAAAATTATATGAAAAGATAAATATTAAAACTACCAACTTGTGTCTTAATTAATTGATTAACGTTTAATCAATTAAATAATTTAACTAATCAATTAAATAATTAACATTTGATTAATTAAATGATTTTAATCGAAATAAAATTAACGATTGATTTTAAAATTGATTTCTATTTTAATTTTATTAATTAGAACTATTCTAAAATAAATCAAAATTAAAATTAAGTCTCTTTTGTTTCTTTTTTTTTGATTCCTAATCAAAAGGGATGCATTTAGTTTCCAAAACCAAAATGCTTCTTTTTAGGCCTTTTTCCAAAATTAAAATTTTGAAAAAAAGCTGGCTATTCCAAACCAAATTTGGAATGACTGGAGTTGACCTTAGAGTCACGATTGTGGACCATAAAGCCAAACCATTTACTCAACAAATTGAGTAGTAGTACTTTTCATTCCATGTGGCATCCCAACGATCTAAACTATTTGTACCATCGGTTGGCGCATGACATCAACTAAAAAATAAGAGATATCAATGTACTATATAGACTCACAAAACAACAAAAGAAAAAACCGGGGACCACACAAGGCCGACCAATGCCGGCAGCCCTAAGGCACCGCCGCCGCTGCTGCAACATGGCGGGGAGCCGCCGCTTCGGCCGTGCTCCCCAAAAAGCCGATGCCCCCCCCTCTTTTTTTCTTTTCGTGAATCTAAATCATGCATCCATTATTTTAATTACTACGCAAATTAACTAATACTTATTGCTTAAGCTCGAAGCTCGTTCTGATACCACTCTTAGGAAATCTATGCGGGAATGCAGCGGAATTTAAAATTTTATTTCCTTTTTAACCAGGATCGACTTCGTTAAAGCAAAAAGAATAAAAGAAGTAAACAAGAGAATACATTAGTTGATCCAATTGGGTCGACGCTTTGTCTACGGTTGTAGTTCTGCACGAAGCTGCCCAAGTGTTCGACCTCTACCGTTGATCCACACTAACAGTCCGACGGAATCCCATCATGGATTGCTACCAGAAAAACTCGGTTGCTAGACCGACCTTTTCTCTCTCTCAAAATCTCTCTAAGAAGCTCTCATACTTTCTAGTAAATTAGAACTCTTCTAATTGTGATGTACAAGAGACCTAGCCAAGCCTCCCTTTTTATAGGGTGACCTGTGCCCCTGTCAATCTCAATCTGATTGGGAGAAGCTTCATAGTAGATTGGGGAGAAAAACCTTTTCCCAGTAAAATATGAAAAATATCTTTGATTGATTTATCTCATTTAATTTAATATCTCATATTAAATATTTTCAAGATATTATCAATATCTAATATTGATTATCTTTATCTCATTACCATAAATCTATTTTTCATAATCTATTAATATCAAATAATAATATATGGTAATACTTTTAATTAAATTACACAATCCAAGTGTATCATATACACTCCAAAATTGCGCCACCTTTAGCCAATAAATTGGCATCCGGAATATTCTTAATTAATATAATTCTATGATTAATTAATTTGTAAAATTCATGTGTATAAATATACACAAATATATATATTTTGACTTATACATCAACTATGTATATTAATTAATCAACATAATTAATATATTGTATTTAATTTATTCATAATAAATAAATATTACCATATTAATTTATCATTATAACACTTTATAGTCGAGATAAAACTTTTCTTATTTGGTTATCACTATAACCGCATTTTAATCCGGCTAGATGTTCTTATATGTGTGACCCCATAGGCTTCCGAATATGTTGGCCGTAGGCACAGAGTGCAATTACGAAAATGCCTTTCATACCTAACGATCATGGATAGCGTCTAGCAACACGTCCACGACCCTCAATCACCGGAAGAGTCAAATGCAATGACTACTACCTTTTATGTGAAACGGTTACCGTGTAAATAGAATCCTATCGCTGTTACAATATCCATACGATCATACGTCGAGTGTCAAACATGAACGACCGTATCTTATATTATGGATATCCTACTCTCTTGATGTAACATATTACTTCCGCTTTGCAAGGACTTTCGAGAGTAAGACATTCCTTATAAGAAGGCCTTTTCGGATATTTACTCCTAATCATAGGATACGCGATTTCCGGACGAGCAACAAGAATCCTACGCATGCTTCAGTATCACACCCAATCACTACCGCATGATCGCCCCATGGCTAGAGGAAACCTCAATAGTGTCAAAGTATGACAATCCACACCGTGATGTCATGAAGACTCCGGTCTTAGGATAATACACAACCGCCATATAGTGTGACACTTAATAAAGTAAGTGGGTCGGTCTAACGGATGCATTCTGTAATATATGTCCACGTACAGTCCAAGTGTCCGCACACTTTGATAGACGAGATCTATCACTACCTTCAATAAGATAGAAGACATCCAATACATGCTAGTCTAATCGTATCATCAATGTCCTGTTTGATAGTACATACGACTAGAGACATTTAAGTATCAAACCTTTTAAAGTGAGTCGAGATCTCATCTACCATAATCACTATCATGGTTTCTCTATCACAGTTTAATATAAAGGTCATTATCATATAACAATATCGTAATTGGTTCATTAAACGAAAAAATATATAATAACAGAAAAGCCATTTAATATACGTATAAACATAAAGAAATGGTAGAAATGATCCGACCCGGTCGGATCCGGTCCAACCCGATTGGGTTTAAGACACTATTTCAACATGAACAAGCAAAGGAAAGGGTTTGTTCGTAAAGAAAAACTTGGAGGCAGCTCAAGATTGTCATAAAAGTTGGGCTGATGTTCGTAGAAGACCATAAGAGTTTGATACTGGTGAAAGAGTATACTTGAGACCTTCACCAATGAAAGGAGTTAAGCGGTTTGGACAAAAGGGAAAGCTAAGTCCGAGGTATGTTGGACCTTTTGAGATCATTGAAAGGCTAGGACCCTTGGCTTACAAGTTGAAATTACCGGATTCAATGTCAAGAGTTCACAACGTATTTCATGTTTCGATGTTAAAGAAGTGTTTGACGAAGACGGATGTTGAAGAAACAGTTGATCTGGAAGTTCTTCAAGATAACCTTGCCTATGATGAAAAGCCAGTTAAGATTTTGGATAGAAAAGAAAAGATGATTAAGAGAAGGTTGATTCCTTTGGTTTTGGTGCAATGGAGCAATCATTCACCAAATGAAGCGATATGGGAAGTGGAAGACGATATGATAAGTGAATTCCTAGAATTTTTGGAGTTACCAGGTATGTTCAAGTTTCGAGGACGAAACTCCTCTTAAGGGGGGGGGGGGGGGGAGGGAATGTAATATTTCGATTCTCGGGAAAGGGCAGACGTGTCAATTTGCGAGAACGAAACATTATATTTATTTCTTTTATGGATTTTCGAAATAAATATGTATATATATTAATGGGGATTTATTTGGAATTAAAAGTAATTAAGAGGATTTGATGGTAATTAATTGGGGAAGTTTATTTTGGGGAAATAAAACTTCCCAGTTAATGGGAAGTTGTCAGAAGCGCTCTAATTTCCCCAAGTTCGAACTCTGTGAACATTGAGAGCAAAAGAAAGACTAAGGAGATTCTCTACCAATTCTCACATGATACTACCCCGTTTTCAGATCAAAGCAAAGCACCGGAATCGTGAGAAGACAGAATCGTTCTGATACTAAAAGTTGAAAGTTTTACCAAGGTATGAAAATATCCCTAATTTTGAATTCATCATGTTTGATCATGTTTGGTGGAAGAAAGTTGTGTAATTCGTAGTTCTGAGTAGTTAGAAACCTTGATCCAAAATAGTTCTCGAATTGGTTGTGGATCAAACAGGTTTTTCGTTGAAGTTTGGAGTGGTGCTGTAGATTTTTCTACAAGTTTGGCTTAGTTTTCTTGATAACAAGTAAGAAAATATTCTCTATTGCTTTAATTATGGTTTAGTGAAGTTAGGGCTTTGTTTTGGAAGTGATTTGATGTTGAAATTATGTCTAAATGTAGTTATGCAAGTGCTCGGTGCTATGTGATGTTAAAGTAGTGATTTTCTGCTTTTATGATACTTAGATTGATGTTAAATTTGGTTGGTTTTGAGTAGAAATCAATAGAGAGTGAGAAAATTGTGTGTAGAGCAGTTTTGGCCCTTTTTGGCGCGCCCCAAAAGCTTTGGCACCCCCCAAAGTGTATCAGAGGCCAACCGTAACTTTTTGCTGTCATTTTGGCGTGCCCCGAAGGCTTTGGCGCACGCCAAACCTCGAACAGGAGTTCGATGAACTCTCGACGATGTGCTTTGGCACACGCCAAAAGTCTTGGCGTCCCTCAACACTGTCTCGAATCTTTGTTTTGAGTTTTTTAAGCTATGAGATGAGTTTTAAATGTTGATTCTTGACCTAATAATATTAAATGAACATGAACAAGTCTCGATAAAACTTCTGATGCGTTTAGTTCCGGCACTGGATGTACTCTTCCATAGAGTTGAAGTTCGGGACCGTCAGAAGGGTATGATTGGCTTGTGCTTTGATGAATTAGTATTCATCAATGTCTGTGTACGTGACTAGGGTGTTGTGTCTAGAGTCTAAGTGAGGGAGTAGAGTTGTTAAGTGAGTATTTACCTTGAAAATACTTAGGCAGATAGTTAATAAAAAATAATTTACATAAGTCTGTAGTAAAAGATTAAACATAATAACCTTCTTGGTAAGGCACTTGTCTATATCGCGATGTGTGGGCGGTTAGATAAAGTGAATAGCTCTACTGGCCTATAAACAGCTAAATAGTAGAGGGACATCGCCAAACGTGTACACTATCGGGTCTTAACCCATGGCTATTGGTGTGATGCAAACGATGCCTCGTGGTGGGTAGCACCATGCGTAGTGCCCTTGAATGCCGGTATAACAAACTTGAGTTAAGTTAGAAACGTTTAGTCACAACATGTTGATGAGCATGAAGTGAACCCTAGAATGGAGTCGGATTCGTATATATAACTTAATAATTAATTAAACCTCTTTATGAAACCTAATTAATACAATAGCTTCTGTTTCTTGCTAAGTACCTTTGTACTTACCTCAAATGCATGTTTGTTTGTGTTTGGGGTTGAGAAGATGAATATGTTGAGCAAGAGTTTGACGAGGACTTTGAAGATGATATGTGATCGATATGTTATGATAGACTTTTTCTTGTTGTTTCTTAAACTATGTAATATATTATATTGCACTTTGCTTTTCAAGAATTTTTTGTACTTTCCTTTGGTTCTTGTAAGATACTTGTTGTAATTTTCTTTCTTTAAGACTTCGTATGTTTGTAAGACACAAGTGATCCTTGTTGTAAGATCTTTTCTATCTTTAGTATGTTTGTATTCCTATTCTTATCTTGTATTCAAAAAAAATATACCCGAGTCTTTTAAGCTTCCGTTAATGCTAAACTCGATATGACGTAGTAGAGGCATACGTATAATATTGATTTAATTAATATTATACGTGCCAAACGTTTCTTTACCGGATATGGACTCGGTGTTCGGGAACGGGCGTTAAAGAAATTTAATCTTTCATCTCTCATCCTCCTATTTCTGCTTCCACGCACGGCTCCTGCCCGTTGCAGGCACGGCTCAAGGCCTCCATTCATGTACCTTTTTTTACTGCAAACTTATTTCAATAAAAGACGCTAAAGAACCATAAGCATGACAACAATGGATTTGGAGATATTACAAAACAATAACAAAAAGCAACATAAATCATGACACTTTAAAAAGAGCCTTTTATTTAACTTTTCAAAAAAAAACTTTATTTTAATCTAGCCCCGGGCCCACTAAATGTTAGGAGCGGCCATGTTAGAGACACTCGTTATTTAACATTCCGAGTAATCACTTAAGTTCATTAGCATTAGTGAATATACATGCGAGGCGAGTGTGTGGATTTCTCAAAATATTCTATAAAGTTACAGGAATATTATATAGGTAAATTTCCACTTCTATAAAATTTAAGCCGGCGACTGTTATTATTTGTATTGCGGAAATGTTTTCTTAAATGACTTTCCTGTGACATTTGATGGAGAGTTGTGCCCCCTGAACCGAAACCATGCCTCCTCCGCTGCTTGACAACTTGTTTTCTCAAATTCCCTTTTTTCAGACATATTATAATTCAGAGGTTGCATGAGCTCAATCATTTGATCCATTCTGACGGTTGTTTTCTATTCACTGATTTTGTCTCTCTTTGACGGACTTGGTGTCTGGTGGACGATTAATATTCAGTACATACGTACAAGTACTGTTCCAACATGGGCGGAAGATGTTGCAAACTGATTTCAACATGAAATCCAACTCCACATCAACTCCAATACACCGGTCCGGAAAATTCTCAACCGACCCAACGGCGTGCTGCTGGAAATACTTATTCCAAAACAGATAATAATTACTACCTCCGTCTCATAATGTAAGTCCATTTGAGTTTTTCACATAGATTAAGAAATTTGGTTAAATTGGATATGTGTCATTAATTTTGATGGAAAAATCTAAAATGACCTTTGACTATTATTAATGCAATGTAGTGAAAAGTAGGTGGGTAGATAATAAATGAGGGGTAAAATGAGAAAAATGTAATAAATGCTTTCTTGATTATTGAAATGGACTTATATTATGAGACAAAACAAAAAAGCTAAACGGACTTATTTTGGGACGGAGGTAGTACCATAGTATAGACGAGGTGTTTGCACGTTTTTACCCTTCATCAATATCTATGCATATATTATAATATTTATACATTTTCAGTCCATTTTATTTACTATGTGTCGAGTTTTTTTATTGGTCTGAATCATTGTCGTTTATTAGGTTCCCGTGCCCTTCCACGTGCGGGCCTACAGTCAATGAACCTTATAGTGGGGATCGATTTTACAAAGAGAAATGAGTGGGACGGGTAAAATATACCACTTAAACCGCACGCATCACATCGGGAATCATTTAATCCTTATGAGCAGGAAATATCTATTATCGGGAAGATGTTATCCAACCTCGATGAGGATAACTCGATTCCATGCTTTGGATTTGGCGATGGTATGTTTCATTTAATTTGACTTTTCTCGTCTTATAATTATTCTGTTATTATCTCGTCTTATTAGTGTTCTGATATGTTCCTGTATACTCTTTACCCTTTTAGCTTAAAACTGGAAGCCTTGAAGTTGAATGCAGGTGCTTAGATTTATTTTAGGTAATTGTGTTTTTTGTCTCCTTTATTTATGTACTTCTATGAGAGGTTCCTACCATGTTTCTTTTTGTGTGTGTGATGATAATTGCTGCCAATTTAGTCATGTATTGCTCTTTTACCCTTTATCGATCAAAGTTTAGTTCATTTGCATTAATATCTATTTAAGAAGCGAGAATGCGATCTTTGTCGATTTATATGTAGTTCTCTTAATATTTTTAGGGCTTTTGCCTTTCTTCATCAGTTTTTTCATTATTTGGTTGAATTGCTTGCCTTGAAATTTTCCTAAATTTTCTGTGGGGAGTGTTCACCTGATTTATGCTGATTGGATTTGACCAAATGAGCCAGCTTTTCAAAGCTCGGGAAGGTCCATTATTTTCAAATCATCAACCGATCAAAGTCCTTGGGGACGTTGGAGAAGAGAAGGAGAAGTGATAAAGTGGAG
The DNA here is from genome assembly GCA_026214975.1 of Gentiana macrophylla. Taxonomy (NCBI): domain Eukaryota; kingdom Viridiplantae; phylum Streptophyta; class Magnoliopsida; order Gentianales; family Gentianaceae; genus Gentiana; species Gentiana macrophylla. The sequence goes on along the minus strand of CM047809.1, from coordinate 78,866,634 downwards.
GTGAATTGACAAACCAACTTACATTGTGTACCAATCATAAATTTGTGTCGTTATGATCAAAGGATCCAACTGCCGGATTCAGCCTCCAAAAACAATGAAAAATTTTATATTATTTATATCATATGGGTGATACATAAATTTATCATAGTGTATCATGACGAGGTAAAAAATTAGCCCTCGCCATGTGTCATCCCCTCATTGACTAAACAATCAATGAAGACAGAGATCCTGCAACATTAAGGGCCAAGAGCCCGACTTTATGCCTAAGGGCAGACATGAACCCTAGGTGGGTGGTCTTACCCGTTCTTCCGAACAGCACCACCATAGGTCGGCTAGGTTGCTAGGGAGCTCGGGTATACGTAGTACGGGCTGAGTCGGTCTGGAAAGGCTCGACACAGGTCGGCCAGAGCCTTCCTTATCTGATTTACGCACATGTAAAATATACGATAATTAGGAAAAGATCCAAAGGATCCTTCTCCTAGTAGGACTCTGATCCTATCATTAAATGTCAATTAATGATAACCGTAATTATCTCCTAAAAATAAAGGATATATACGGGAGAATCCCCAATCCTTAGGGGACAAGAAAACCGGACGAGATATCCTCTATATAAGCGACCCCAAGAACTACGAAGAGACTTGATTCCTAAACAATTACAGGATACATAGTCAACTTGGGATAAAATATCCTAGGCTCAGTCTAAATCACCACAAAATCATCTTGTGCCCATCTTTCTAGGGTTCTTTGGTCTTGAATTATTGTCACTAGGAAAATACGGCCCATATTTAAACCCGACGATTTTTTGCATCGTCAAATGGCGCTAGAAGGAAGGCCTTCTAATGACAATTTGTTCAAGATCCATCGTAACCATGCCACAAAAGTAGACCAAAAAGGAAGTTCTAGGGGAAACCATCCAGGATGGTGGTAAAAATGGTAGAGACGGGACGGCAATAGATCCCGCCACCAACCAGAATCCACAAGGCACGAAGTTGTGTTAGATTCTGCTCAACAAGCAGTAGCGGAGCAGTTGGCTGCCATGGTTGCAACAACTCTAAACGCCATCGTCCCATCGGTACGATCAACATCATCTCTGGTGGGCCAAGCGGTCAAACCCGTGATGAGGACAGGTTCCAGACTCTTATGACTCATTTTCAATCTTTACTTATGCAAATTTAATACAGTTTATATTCAATCAGGCTAAAATCATGTTGCACTCAATGTGTGCTTTTTATTATTATCTAAATCATACGTTGATTTTCCACTTATGAATGGCTCTGATCAAGTTTGCAGGACAGACAAGCTGAGCTCCGTAGGATGGACTCTGCTCAAATTGCTAAGACTGACATCTGAGCTCCGCAGGTTGGACATAACAAACATATATCAGCAAAATTTCATAAGTCACGGGGATCGACAAACCGAGCTTCGCAGACGAACTCAAAGAAAATTTATTAAGTCTTCAAAGATCGACTAATCGGGATCTCGCAGGCGGACTCAACAAAAATCATTAAGTCAGCAGGACTGACAACTGAGATTCGCAGGATGAACTCAGCAAAATTTATTAAGTCTACAGGATAGACTAACTAAAATCTGCAGATGGACTCAAAAAAATCATTCGATCCGTAGGACGGATAAACTGAGCTTCGCAAGATGAACTCAGCAAAATTTATTGAGTCTGCAGGACAAACAAACTGAGTTTCGCAGGACGGACTCAACCAAATTTATTAAGTCTGCAGGATGGAAAAACTGAGTTATGCAGGTCAGACTCAATAAGGTTTACAAAGTACAAACCTTTTATATCCGCAGGACGGACAAACTGAGCTCCGCGGGATGGACTCGGCATATATTATTTAAGTCCACTGGACGGACAAAGTGAGACCCGCGGGACGGACTCAACATATATTATTTAAGTCCGCAGGACGGATAAACTGAGTTCCACATGATGGACTCAGCATATATTATTTAAGTCCGCATGACGGACAAGTTGAGCTCTGCAGGACGGATTCAATGTAATGTTGAATAAGTATGCAATATCGGAGCATCGCTGGACAGAGCCAACAAATAGATTTGGACTAAGGAAAAACTAAGTCAAGGTCTTTAAGTATGCCATCCAAAAATGATAACTTGTAGCATGGCATACTGGAGGGCCGAGCAGAATGTTATCAAGCACTTGATAAAAGTTAAGACTTGCAAAATGCAAGTATGAAAAAATTTCGCAAGAAAACAACGGAAAAAGCAAGGTAAGTCGTAAAAAGAGTCCTTCATAAATTAGAATTTTTATACTCGTACATTTTTTGTTTGTACTTGTACATTTTTTGAAACAAAAAAAAACACTCTGCATAACGGACTCAAAAATAAAGTCTGCCTGAAAGACTAAAAAAAATGAAGTTTGCAGGTCAGACTAAAAAAATTAAGTCTGCAGGTCAAACTCAAAAAAATGAAATCCGCACGTCAGACTAAAAAAATAAAGTTTGTCTGACAGACTAAAAAAATAATGAAGTCTGCAGGTCAGACTCAAAAAAAAAAGTCTGCAGGTTAGATTAAAAAAATGAAGCCTGCATGTCAGATTCAAAAAAATACAGTCTGCATGACAGACTCAAAAAATAAGTCTGCAGGTCAGACTCAAAAAAAAGTCTGCATGTCAAACTCATAAAATGAATCTGCAAGTCAGACTCAAAAATCTGATCACACTGACGAGACTAAAAAAAAAGTCTGCAGCCACACTCAAAAAATAAAGTCCGCTATGAGACTCAAAAAAATACTGATCATTTGTGGACTCAAAAATAAGTCTGCATGTTAGAGTCAAAAAATAAAGCCTGCCTAACAGACTCAACAAAATATATCCTCATCTCTGTGAATCAAAATTAAGTCTGCCTGACAGACTCCAAAAATCATTATGCCTGACATACTCAAAAAATGAAGTCTGCAAGTCAGATTCAAATAATAAAATCTGCATAACATATTCAAAAATTAAGACTGCATTTGAGACTCAAAAAAATCGATCCGCCGCTAATGAGACTCAAAAAAAGTCTGCATGTTAGACCCAAAAATATAGTCTGCCCGACAAACTCAAAAAATCAGTATGCCTGACATACTCAAAAAATGAAGTCTGCATGTTAGACTCAAATAATAAAGTCTGCATGACAAATTCAAAAAATTAAGTTTCCATAAGACTGAGCTCTGCATGTTAGATTCAGCAAGTTGCAATATCCAACTTCCTAAGTCTGTGGGCAGACATCGAATTGCAGAGCCCTGCAGGTAAGTTTCAAAGACAAAAAATCTACACACGCTGCTAAGTATGTCATCCAAAAACTATAAGTTAATGCATTGCATACTGGGGGGCAAGACACCCCACTGCGGATCAAAGTACATCAGGTAAGTGCTGAAAATAAATTTAAGACAAGAGAACTTGCAAAAATTTGCATATATTATAAAAACATTGTACATGATACAATTTTGAAACATTTCTCCAAAGTAGGTAAGACAGACTCGGAAGCTCGAGTTCCGTAGGTCAAACTCAACAAAAGGAATTTATGCCAAAACACCAAACCCAAATGAAAGTGGATCTTTTTTTTTTCATTCCTGAGGAAGTGCATATCTTATCCGGATCTTCTTTCATAATGGTATGTAACAATAGTATCGTTGGAGTAGATACCTTTTTTCTTTAATATAGCGATTCTTCTAACTAAAAAGACTGACGAATTCTAAAAGTCGGGATTGGATCATATCAACACAAGATAGGGAGGTCCTTTTCTATCCAAATGGTAAAGCGTTATCATTGGCTACCTACATGGAACACCTTCATCAAATGGAAACCCATGGAACACACCGTAGCCTGCCTTATACTTATAGAAGGCTTATGGAAGCGATTTATAAAAAAGATTTCGAACTTGACAAGCAGGGAATTAAAAAATTAAGATAATTAAAAAGCGGTATATAAGGCATACCCTGTAAAACTGCCAGTCAAGCTCATCGAGTCTGCATGACAGTCAAACTGAGATTCACAAGACGAACTCAGCAATGCATTTAAGCGTTGAGCTCTGTAGGCCAGACTCAACTCTGAGCTCTGCAGGTCAGACTCGGTATGTTTGCAAAAAAACAAACTTTCCAAGTCTACAGGACAGACAAACTGAGATCTACAAGTCAGACTCAGCAAGCTTACAGACGTAAAACTCATGAAATCCCAGGACACATGAAAGTGTTGAGCGCTTAAAATAAATACTGGAAGTAAAGCCAAGGCAAAAACACTTGGTAGAAAACTTTGCATGTACTATAAAATAATTGTACGAAAGTTACAATTTTTTAGAGCAAAAGCAACAAAAGAAAAGCAAGTCCACAAGAGATTTAATCTATGCATCAGGAGCAAACTTTGTTGTTGCTCAGAAGAAGGAGGAGCTGAAGCAGCTGAAACAGAAGACTCTGACTCAATAGCCGTTTGACGAGAGGCTGCAGTTCAACGAGATTATTTGGACACAATGTCCACCCCTTCTTTGAACTCTTTCAGACGCTTGTCATAGATTGCACCCATGCCAGGCTTATAGAAAGCATGTCTGGCCAGGCTATCCACAGCAAGGTCAGCAAACTGACTCTTAGCCTCATCAACTCCCAAGGTATAGCCATGGTTAAGGACAAGAATGAGCAACAATATCAAACTCATTTGAAGCCTTGTACTCCTAGATGGCTCTAGTAATCCAACCTCGAACATCAGCTTCCAGCTCGTTCTTTTCAGTACGGAGCTTTGTCACGGCTCACTCCAACCCAGTTTTCTCTGCAGAAAACTGGTCGTCTGTGGCTTGAGGACTAGAAGCATACTTGTCCTCTCTAGCATTTCGCTCAGCCTCCTGAACCCTAAGTTGCTCCTCGAGAGCCTCTACCTCTTTTTCTTTGGATTCAACAGAGCCCTTAAACCATTCCCGATCTACACGCAGATCGGTAACCTTCTTTTCCAGATTCATCTAGATGGCCGAAGACTTAGCCAATCTTCTAAAAACTTCCTGGCCAATCCTGGTTCCCTGCATAATGAAGCAGCAAACATGAGAAACATTATCAAGTTGAAATACAAAACTCAAATGGAAAAAATATGAACTTACATATTCCATGGCACAAAATCCCGTTCCATCCAGCTCGCTAGCAATCCGCTCCGGTTTTGTAGCGGCATCTTCTCTTTCCTGAGTTTGATCTTGAACCTCATCAGGAAGGGTAGCCGATTTGCTCTTTTTCTTGGGCCTTCCCTCTTGAGGGTTCACAAGAACCCCAGCTTTACCTCTATTTTGGAGTTAGCCATCTTCTCACTCCTGATCAGCTTCATCCAGGGTGATCGGGTCAGTATCTCTTTTCAGAACAGAGATGGGTGGGACCACTGCATCATTAGGGTGACCAAACATTATCAGGACCCCAGCAGCATTCAGGGTAGTGCCCGCAGATCAGGCTAGAGAATGCTCTACACATACAGTCCTCTCAGTATCCTGGCTCTGTTCGGGCTGGCTATCCTCAGCCTTATCATCACCGGTACTAGCCAGTAATACAGAAAAATCTGCCATTGCAACAAACAAAAACATGGTTAGACAAAAACAGAGAAAAATACAAGCATAAGTAAAACATAAAGGGAAAGAAGAAGAGAAGTCCCACGGACATCCCTCTCCTCATCACTAAGGGCCACGTAAGGGTCATGCCCAAAATCTGTTAACCGAGCAACGATGATCAGCTCGGTGAAGAAGTCCATGACGTCTACGGTGATTCCCGACTCTCGGATACCTCTTAATAACTCTTCACTGACAGTGAGGTAGACGTCCTTAAGTTTTTTCCGATGATCGGAGGTCGTCTTCTCCAGGCCGGCCATTTTCCTCTTCAACTTCACCTTGTTGGCCGAAGACGTAGCAAGCCTTGCAAAGGACTCCTTGCCTGTAAAGATCCCTGCATCAACAAGTCATCAAGTATGAGAAATCCTACCAAGTTACATACAAAGTACAACTGAAGAAGTGAAACTTACATATTTTATGTCATTAAAGCCAGCATCAGCCAACTGTTGATCGGACAACTGATTCGACAGGGGTTATAAAACCTCAAACACATTCTAGAAAACCGTTCCACTTTAGACGATGTGGGCAGAAATGCCTCGAACCCCAGAAAACGGTATGACAGCGTCATAACAGTAACTCTGCCACCTGGTAGAGTAGGTCATTACAAATTCTACAAGTCTATATGACAGTGGCCGAACAATACTCTAACAGATCCAACCTCACAACGAGTAGTTAAGTCAGATCTGGGGCTTAGGACGAGGGAAAAATTAGCCCTCACCACGTGTCATCCTCTCATTGACCAAGAGATAAATGAAGACAGAGAAACTGCAACATTAAGGGCCAGGAGCCCCATTTTATGCCTAAGGGTAGACCTGAACTCTAGGTGGGAGGTCTTACCCGTTCTTCTGAACAGCACCACCGTAGGTCGGCTAGGTTGCTAGGGAGCTCGGGTCTATGTAGTACGGGCCGAGTCAGTCTGGAGAGGCTCGATGCAGGTCAGCCAGAGCCTTCCTTATCTGATTTACGCACATATAAAATATACGATAATTATGAAAAGATTCCAATGATCCTTCTCCTAATAGGACTCTGATCCTATCATTAAATGTCATTTAATGATAACCGTAATTATCTCCTAAAAATAAGGGATATATACGGAAGAATCCCCAATCCTTAAGGGACAAGAAAACCGGACGAGATGTCCTCTATATAAGCGATCCCAAGAACTACGAAGAGACTTGATTCCTGGACAATTACAGGATACGTAGGCAATTTGAGATAAAATATCACATGTTCAGTCTAAATCACCACAAAATCATCCCCACGTTCATCTTTCTAGGGTTCTTTGATCTTGAATTATTGTCACTAGGAAAATACGGCCCAGATTTAAACCCGACAATTTTTTGCATAGTGTATCACATATTTATTATATGATGTATCACTATAATAATTGATGTCTTAATGTCTGGTAAAGAATGTAGCGTTGTAAATCTTGTCGAGACATCTTTATATCATTTGTAAAAGATCAACAAACTTTATGTCTTACACCGTTAGTCTAAGACTTTTGTGGTAATATTACAAATATTATATAATGATGATACATAACGTGATGAATACTGATCAAAAGGATATAATATAACATATAAATGTACGATATAGTTAAATTTACAAAAAATAATTTCTGTACGATAAATGTACGATCAAAAGGAGATTAATATCATGATGACATGGTACGATATGGTTAATTTTACAATTTCAATTACGCACATATAAGTTATTATTTTAAAACAATCAAACTTATTAATCAATAGGTGTCTTTGAAGTATCATTACTCAACAAATATACTTATTTTTTTATGGGGGGGAGGTTAAAAAGGACATAATAGTGCATTAAAACATAAAAAAGGACATGAACGGTGGAAGTTGGTAAATAAGGACATATTTTTACTGTATCTCCAAAATACCCCTGTTTTGTTATTGTTTTTTTTTTTTAATTTAAGAAATCAAATATACTGCATTTTAAGAGTGAACAAAAAGTTCAGGATATAACGGATGCACTTATGAGAGTAAATTCCACAGAATCCGCTGAAATCAATGATGAATCCCGATCCAAACGGTATATGGCGATTGCGGCTATGTACACTGGCCGAATTTCATCCTCGGATTTTGAATGAGTTTGGAACCGGGAAGCATATGTGTTTTTTATTTGATGCGAACGGCAAAGATTTTGAGCAAACGTTGGTTGATTGAAAATTGGAATACAAGAAACGGTGGATATTCTGGTTGATGAAGGATTGGATCGAAATTCAATGGCGGAATTGAAGAACGACATGTAATTCATTTGGATTTTTTTGTTCTGTTTTTTGTAAAAAGTTCTTTTGAATCAGTAATTCTGGTGTAAATTTGGAACAGAGTAATAATTCACACGTATATCCCTCGTGATAATCTTGAAGTTTTTAATCGGTGATTCTACGTTGAAGTGTGCGGATTATGTAATGCACTAGTGTTTCTGTAATGCATTCCAGTTTTTGTTTTTTTATCTCGGGTGGTCGAATTTCATGTAGCATTCCACTGTTATCACTAGTGTGACGATTCGAATTCTGCATTCCAAGCTTTCCACTGTTCCAAGATGTAGCATATTTGATTTCCACAGTTATCACTAGATGTAGCATATTTGATTTCAGAAATGTTTTGTGGTTTCGTAAAGGCTAATTTACCGTAGGTGCATACAACCATTTATTCCTCTGTGATTATAGAACAGAGAAAATGGTCGAAAAAGTACTGTGTTTGTTTTGGAAAATAATCTTACTTGACAGATAGAACATAATATAGACGTTGTTGTTCTCCAATGTTTGGGGTTGTAATACATCATGGTAATCATTTATTGCATTAGCGAATAGTGGAATGCGCGTCGTAGTAGAAAAATTATTGAAACGATCTTCTCCGCCGTAATTTGTGAATGCGCATGATGGATTTGTTAAGAGCAAAGTGGAATGAATTGGGGACGAAGGGAATTTGCATTATAGAATAGTGGATTATGGTTTTGTGGTTGTGTTAGTGTTTTGTTTGAAGTAGAAGAGGGATTTTGCTATACGCGTTCCACAAGATGCAATTTCACTTTACCCACAGATAAGTATACGTAACTCTGATGTGAATGTGTTGAGGATGTCAGTGGTGTTAATTGTAGGATGTCATTGATGTTAATGGATCAGCTTGATTGGCATGTTGAAATATTTCTTCTTTGTAATGTACAATTAAATTAAAATGTGCACAGATAGTTTGAGAAAATATGAGCTTAAGTGGAATCTGTTTTGTTTGCAAATGTAATCAGCCATCAACTCTGTTATGTTGTGTCATTGTTGTGTTGGGGACATTTCAATGTGTAACGTTGGATATGTGAAACCCCGGTTTTGACACTTTTTCTATGCAAACTAGACAAACACAATACAGGTGCACCATTCATGCAATTGTCAAGCTATATGACGAGTTGAGAATGTGGATAACGGATGGACACAAGGACCTTATGAAAAGAACACCGTTCAAGCACTTGTTTGAAGCGATTAGTTACGGAAAAATAGATGCGACAAGGAAAAGGATCGATTCTTGATGATTTGTTGGGTACATTTGATAAAGGAGCAGGAAAATTCAGGTTTGGTAGCCAATATTGCAAACCAAGTAGAAAGGATGTGAATCTAATACTTGGAATAGAATATTGCACTGAGGATGTAGGAAAAGTAAAAAAACACGGATGGGATGCAACTGATATCGGACCAAGGATGTTTGGAAAAATTAAAAGAATTCCAGCTAGCATGATTAAAGAACGAATACATGAAGTTGTATTGCTACGAGATGGGACTGGAATAGAAGATCTGATGAAGGTCGATGTGCCTCCTACTATTCCAATGTTTTTTGCTTCCAAACACAGGATCGTATATCGCATGGGATATGTCTACTTCATCGACAACTTTGACAGATTAAATTTGTACGATTGGTCAACATATATACTGAAACAATTATAGAAAGGATTGAATAACAAATGGACAGAGCCCACAAAAGTCACTGGTTGTACATTGTTCTTGCTGGTAAGTTGTGAATGAGAACCTTATAGTCAGTGTCTCTGTTTGGTTTTCTATGTTTTATCGGATGTCATAACTTATATTTTGGTTCCACTGCAGTATTGGTTTGCCGAGCATTCCACGGAAATGCAATTGAGGTTTAAGCGGTATGAAGAAGGAGTCAATATGAACACTGATGATGCGGAGGAGGATATGAGTATCAATTGGATACCAAGAATCAATAAGTGGAAGCTAACACAACTTGAAAGTGTAATTAATAAGGCAGTTCTGGAAGGACTCGAAGAGCACATGGTAAGTTGATGTATTTTGGGTTTTTGTTTGTTGGAAAGTGATTGCGATCATCATTTCTTTTTTTTACTAAGTGTGTTTTCTGTAATATAGTTCAACGATGTGGAGTTAACACCAACTATAGCAGAAGAATTGATGTTAAATTCATTGAATGACAATTATATGCCGGAAGAGTACTTGGTGGTGGAGGACTCAGACTATGACGATCCAGTAGACATTAAAAAATGTGTTGTAGGGGTAGTACGTTCAAATGGTACAAACTTGAGTCTTCAACTGAGTGAAGAAAATGGTGGAAGGCATGCAACTGAGTCTTCGTGTTCGAGAAATGATCAAACCAAGAAAGACGCAACAATAGCCATTATAGAACAGAGTGTAGAATATTGGGATGGTCCCTCGTTCTCGCTGTTTCAGAACGAGTCCCAAGACATCCTTAATGAAAATGTAAAAATTTCAATTCACAGTGGAATACTTCTACACTCTGTTCAACAATGGCTATTCTTCATTGTTCATTGCACCGTGTGACATTCTTCATTGCACTAATCACGCCACTCGGTTCTTATCATTTTTAATGTACACGTATTGAAAACCAAGATGCAAACTTATCTTTTGCAAAGACCAAACGAAACTCAACACCCCACCTACAAACCGACCGCCTTCTTCCAAAACTAGTTTATCCCAACCTAAAGAAACAGAGATCTCACGTTCATTTGAACAAGCGACGACATTAAATGGTGATCATTCTCTTCGACGGGTACCATAGCTTCATCAGGATTAAATGAGTTGTTGGCTCTACCCACGCAAATAGCATCATCACGTACCACATCCACATGAATAAAATCAATTTTAAGAGACTCGGCAACCAAGAACATATTTCGAATTTCGCCATCATTACATAACATGCATCTTTGGTAGTTATGTACCTTGTATCTGATTTGACACATCCAAAGATCGATAGCGGGCCAAGAACTTCTAATTTTATCCAACAAATTATTGAATGTCTCCGTAGGGTTTACATTTAGAACACATGTGTCGAGATTATACGTGCACATGAGCAACATTCTGACAAAGTAAATATACAACTACGATTAAAACATTACAAAATGTTCAAACAACTTTTGGAATGAAAAAAAGCCATAAATTATACAGTGGAACAATTTATAGTGTAGATATTCAATGGGTACTCCTTTGTGCAGTGAGAATCAATGAAGAAGAAGAAAAAAACCGAAAAAAATTAAGAGTTTCACTCAGAATTAGGATAACGATGAATATGGCTGAAAACATAAAAATAGAAATCACACCTGCAATGTAGGATGTACCAGATTTTGCGGAAAATGTACTTTCTTCTCGTTTGCTTTTCTCAAGTGCGAATATTATGAAGGTGCCCACATTCCTAACAATTTAGGGGAAATGAACAACTTAGGGGAAAGATGAAGAAGATGACCTGTAAGAACAAAAAATCAATTTACACCTATTAAATGATAGTTACAAAGAAGGAATTGGGTTGAATCACGCCATAAATATTTACTGCAATTTAGAATAATAAAATTAAAAAGGAAGGGTAAAAAAGTCTAGTGGAATGCTTTATTATCCTTGTAGCCATAAAAAAAAATTCACTGGATTAAACACTAATTTCCCTACTGAAAATGTCCTTCTAGACCCAAAACCCTTTTTTTATTTTAAGCAACAAATATACTTATTAGTTCACTCAAATATAAATTTCAACTAGGAGCCATGAGGCTCTCAAATACTAGCCTTTAAGTGGTCTTTCAAATATAAGTGATCAAACTATATATTTAAAATGTGAAAATATCTAGCCGTTGTTTTTTTGTTTGAAAACTATATTGTTTTGTATATAATGTCTAAAAACACTTTACTTGAGAGATTATTTAATGCAACTAATCGAGATGATCCTTGTTCATTCAACTAGCTAGTTCAGTTTGTTTTGTGTGTGTTTGGGTTTGGGGTTCGTTTTATATCACTTCACCAATAATTTCTTACAATTTCTCTCACCAATCATTCTTTCAACTAAAAAAATATTAAATTATCTCCCACCATTTCACTTTATTACTCTCCGTTTTTTAAGTGTCGCAGAGAAAATATTCACACAGATTAAGAAAATAATTAATATGTTTGAAATTGAGTATAAAATGACTAAATTGTCCTTTGATTTTTTGAATATATGCATTGGTAATAGTGAGTCAAATTGACTTTTGGAATTTTTTGTATTGAAAATATATTTTTTTTACTGGAGATTTAATACTTTGTTGGTAAAGGAGGAAAATAATAAATAATACATTTGAAATGTAAAATGACAGATAAATAAAAACAAAAAAAATTATAAAGGAAGTACATTTTTATTATTATTTTATTATACTAATTTATTTCAATTTCTCTCACCAATAATTTCTTTATATATACAAATTTCATAAAAAACTTTTTAACTTTCGAATTATTACTTCAATTATTTTTATTATATTTTATTATCCACTAGTAAATACACTCAACACTAAATCCAAACCTAACCTAACCCAAAACAAACGAAACATATGTATTAACTAAGTGATGTTATGTGGGTTTGAGATCACTCGTCTAAGTTGTGTGTTTAATTTTGATGTCTAAGTAAAAACTACACCGTTTCATGTTTATTTAAATTTTGAAGGAAAACAAAACATAAAAATTAAATACGCATAAAACGACTTAACTTTTACATAGATATCGAAATTAGACACACAACTTAAAAATGTGATCTCATCCCTTATGTGTAGGTGGCTTTGCCGCCAGAATTTACTTTGTGGACAGCCGGGAGTTAGGCATTTTTAGTTTTATTTTTATTTTTATAGGAGTAGTTGGCATTTTGTTTTCTTTGAAGATATTTCTAAAATTGTACTTGAAAAAAAAAAAAAAAAAAAAAAAAGATATTTCTAAAATAAATAAAAATTTGCTCGAGGAGAAAAAAAAAAAAAAAAGAGACAAAACTTTGCGTTCCTTTATGCCCGTCCAGTCTGTATCTGGACATTTCTAAATTATCAATATTATCGTCCACGTTGTTGATTATTGAGATCCCGCTTTCTGTTTTGTTTCTTGGATCCTTCTTTCCTTCTTATTCGTTGCTTCATTTTTTTCTGCATATTCCATTCCAACCTTCTCCACCTCTTCTATTATATAAATCTAAACACGGATCATCTACCTAACTTGTCTGTTCATCTTCAATATTTCCCATTATATATCAAACGTTAAGGGCCATTTCATTTCATTTCTCGGGCCTTTTGTTTTCTTTCTTCACAAATTTTCTTCCAAAAGGACTTCAAAAGCATGGCGGAAGAACATGGATTTCGTGCTTCTGAAGGGCACCGGTTGTGCCTCAACAATTGTGGGTTCGTCGGCAGTCCGGCAACGCAAAATTTCTGCTCCAAGTGCTATAACGACTTGTTTCGTAATAATGAGATTAAAGCCACCACCAAGCCGCCGTTGACGGTGGATCCTCAAGTTTCCTTACCTTCCTCTTCCCTGACATCATCATCATCATCGCCGCCGTCCCCAGCTGGTTCTTCGCCGATTGCGGAGGTCGCCGTGCAGCCTTTGACCAAGCCAAATCGGTGTTCGGCGTGTCGGAAGAAGGTAGGCTTGACGGGATTTCGATGCAGGTGTGGGATCACCTTCTGTGGGACTCATAGGTACCCGGAGCAACATGGGTGCGCGTTCGATTACAAGACCATGGGACGAGAAGCCATCGCCAAGGCCAACCCCGTGATCAAAGCGGAAAAGCTTGAAAAGATATGATCAGTTTTCAAGGAAGTCGACGGTTGTCGAGATTATTGCCTGATATGATATCCCTTCCGGTCGATTCATCCATGTTAATATTGTAATGTAAATCTGTTTTTTTTTTTCTGAGTAATTTTCCTGTATTTTCAATTATGCAGTAATTTACGAGGGCTGCTTTGCTTGTTAATTTAGAATTTCATGTTTTATGATAATTTGGAGTTTTCAAATCCACAAAAACAAGCCTGCGTGTTCTTCGACTCGTTAAGTCATGTTTAAACTTACAATTCTGTTGCGCCAAGCACTGCTTAATTCAAAGACAAACCAAAAATTGTTGTTTGCGATTGCTCTTGTTCGTCTACAACTACCTACTTTCTCATCGTCTCCTCTAAATTCGATTTTATTTATTTATTTAATTAAACTGGAATTGAAAGCCGAATGTGAAACTTCCGGTAACAATTATTACACCCTACTTCCGAATACCGAGTCATTTTTCGGTCGGAGGCACGTGATTTTTATAGAAAATCTTAAAACCCACATACAGAGAGACTCAGGGGACAGACCCTCAGGGTCTTCCAGCAAAACAACACACTAGAAAAGACCCGTTGCAGCCATAACTTGATTCATGATTAACCGATACCACTACTAAATCAATTTCAATTCAATATGTTATTGCAATGTGAGCTAGCTCCAATGCAAGGAATGTTTTCTTTTATTTTTTTTATTTAGATAAACAATGCAAGGAATGTTAAACCCCTGAAAATCAGACATAGCAAGAGTGCAACTTCAGATGTGAGTGTGTCTGAGGAACCAGAAGAACCTGAAGAGCATTTGGAAAGAAGGAAGAAGAAGAAGGGTGAATGGGTGTTCAATCAGCTGAATATGGATTGTCTACATCATATGATAGATTATACACAACTGCTAACAGATGGTTATCCAGCAATCAAAAACAAAATGAAAAAGGGTGGAACTGTCATTGCTGAAAACAAATCAAACCCAATGATGATGATGATGAGGATCCAATGGAAAGAGGTATTAGAAATTCTTTAGACCCAATGAAGAATGTTAATATTGGGGAGTCCAGTTCAGCTGCTGCTAAAAGGAATCAATGCAAAGAGGTATTAGAAATTCTTGTGATTGTAGTAATATGAACTTTAATCCTTGTGTACTCACTTTAATTTTTGTTTCAGTTTGTTGATTATTGCATCAAACTTGCTTTGCCATATTGATAACAAACATTTAAACCACCATAAAGCTAAAGGCTTGGGGAGCAAACTCAATTGTACAAAGCTTAGGGGACAAACTCATTAGTGAAGACTAAAGACTGAAGGTTGATGGAACAAACTCAATATTGAAGATTTAAGCTGAGGCTATAAAGTTCAACTTCAGGTAAGTCTGTGATGGCCTGAATTAACTTTATAGACCTTGTATTGAAGGTTTGAAATTCTAACGAAATGTGATGAAGGATCTCAATTATAGAAATATGGTGTACTCTAATCTCACAAATTAAGATCAGATGAAAAGTGTAGGAACCCGTACGCAATTAAAATAATTAACACGAATTAAACAACAATTTTATTGAAAATAAAACGAATTACAGTTGAAAAATGAAATATACTAAAATAAAAGTGGAATAAGACAAATTTGGTCCGGTGTGTACCCCGGTTAAAACCAATTGTCTTCCAGGATAACTCGGATTACTGATTCGTATAGAGGTACTTCTTACACGAACCTTCAACGAACTCTTCTAGTGCTCAGAATCTCTTCTTCAAACTCGTATGCTACTATATGAATGTATGAAGCTTTCTGGTGTTGTATTTCCAATGTGTGTCTAACTTCAATCCATATGGAGGCTATATATAGGAGAGGGCTGGGCTGGAGATGAACTCTGAACTGAAGCTTTAATTATCAGTTACAGCCGTTTCATCAGTTCAGCAATGAATTAACATAACTCATCAGTTACATCTGTTCAGCATTGAATTAACCCATTAATTATTCTTTGAACCGAAATGAACTATGTTGGATAACCGAAACGAAGTGAACTCTTCAATCAATCTTCACTCAATCGAATGTTTATGAACCTGGACCAAGCCCAATTAACTTTTGTATAAAAGTTTAACACAGCCTGGGCCTAGGGCCCTCAGGCCCATTCCCCAAAGCCCAAAGACCAAGACCAAGACCAAGACCAAGACCAAGGTCAAGGTCAACGGTCAACGGTCAACGGTCAACGGTCTCGGGCTCGGGCGGGCGGCGGCGGCGCGCGCGCGTGTGGCCATTTTAGCGTAACGTCTGATCGCTAAAACCAACCCGCTATCTCTCCTTCTTACAGGAGCTTATACCACATATAACATTCTTCCCACATATATCTTTGGAAAACATTTCTCTCTTTTCCAATGTGGTATACGATTTAGTTGAATACTCTTCAACTTCCACTTCCAACAAAAGTTCTTTCAAACACCCGACTTCAAGCGTTAATTTCTCATTCACTCGATCCGAATTGAATGATTCTAAATCTGAATTCATCTACGACTTACGTAGTTTTCAGAATTATCAAAACATTGTATATATTCTATACAAGAATATAATCAAATTAAGCTTGCAAAGTCGTCAGAATAAAATGATTATAAAATCATTTTTTATTCACTTTAATTCAATTCCACTATTTTCTCCAAAAATCCCCACATGAATGGAAATTAATGCAAATGCAGACCTCAAGAGATTCTCGATGAAAAACATTGCATCGGGAGAGGTAGCTTCGGCTTTGAACACGCCTACTAGTGAAGTACTATCGGATCTACTCGGCTAATCGTGAACTTAAGTCTTGAACTGTTTCAACCTTTAGTGTAGAACTGCATAATAGCAGACTCACACAATATTTCCCCTTAGATTGTATTTGGTTCTCATGACTGGATTCATTTTGGCCCCGAATCACACTGGTTTCGTAGAAAGTGCTTTAGAGAATTCTAGCCTCTGAATTCTCATGTAAGCGCCCCACTTCGCACTTACATAGGTGACCTCCTATCAAGAGTATTCTCGCCATACCCCACTCGAATTTAATCAAGTTATAGGAATCATTAAAAGTTTTCACTTAACCTTCACACTCCTGGCAGACAACACTTTTATTCACAGAATGGGAAAGTGTTCATCGACAGCTTCATAACTTAGTTGTCCCCTTGAACCAAGATCTTGGGATCTCCAGTCAACATGGTAGGGTTACCATTACAAAACTTAACTTTCAATAGGCTTAAGTCCCATTCCGAGTGTCAAAATTGACATCGATCTCTGAAGTAAACCTTTAGTAAGCGGATCCGCAAGATTCTCCTTCGATTTTACATAGTCGATGGAAATCACACCACTAGAGATCAAGTGTTTAACGGTATTATGTAAATCGACGTATATGTACAGACTTGCCATTATACATACTATTTTGTGCTCGGTGTATAGCCGATTGACTATCACCGTGTATGCTAATAGAGCAATCGGTTTTGTCCAACAAGGAATGTCCTCAGGAAATTTCAAGCCACTCGCTTCTTCCCGAGCTTTGTCAAAGGCAATAAACTCAGCTTCCATTGTGGAACGAGATATGCATGTCTGCTTTGTGGACTTCCAGGACACCGCAGCACCACCAATCATAAAGATATATCCAGTTGTGGATTTTGACTCTTTAGAATCAGAAATCGCTTTGCATCACAAGATCCTTCTAATATCTCTTTGGATATCTTGTGTAACGTAATCCTGTGTTCATTGTATATTTCAAGTACTGAGTACTCTCATTAGCGCTTTCCAATGATCCTCACTGGGATTACTTGTAAAACTCGCTCGCTTTGTTCACCGCTGACACGCAACATCAGTCTAGTACTGCTTGGTTATGTACATTAGACACCCTATAATCTGTGAATATTTCAATCGAGACACAGGCTCACCCTTATTTTTGACCAAGTGAAGACTTAAGTCAATGGGTGTTTTCATAGGACTTTCATCAAAAACATTGAATCTCCTCAGAACGGATTCAATGTAGTGAGACTGTGATAATACTAGTCCTCGGATATTACGGAGATTTTAATCCCCAAAATTACATCCGCTTGTCCCATATCCTTCATATCAAAATTGCGTGTCAAAGAACATTTTGGTATTCATGATGATATCATGAGTACTTCCCATAATCAACATATCATCAACATATAAACACACTAACACATAAGCATTAGGTGTTTGTTTGATGTAGACGCATTTGTCACACTCGTTAATTTTAAACCCATTAGATAGCATAGTTTGATCAAACTTTAGATGCCATTGTTTGGGTGCCTGTTTGATCCATACAAAGACTTAACGAGTCTACACACCTTGTGCTCTTGCCCTGGAACTACAAACCCCTCGGGTTGTTCCATGTATATCTCTTCTTCTAATTCACCATTTAGAAATGCAGTTTTAACATCCATTTGATGGATCTCCAAGTTATAGATCGCAAAGAAGAGCAATAAGAACCCTTATAGAAGTGATTCTCAATTCTTGGTGAATAAGTATCAAAGAAGTCAAGACCTTCCTTTTGTCGATAACCCTTGGCTACCAACCTGGCCTTATACTTATCAATAGATCCATCGTCTTAAGCTTCTTTTGAAAATCCACTTACACCCGAGTGCTTTACTTCCCGGTGGAATGTCAACCAATTCCCAAGTGTGATTTTGCATAATAGAATATATTTCACTATTAATAGCTTCTTTCCGTAAAGGTGCTTTCGATTAGACATAGCCTCGGCATATGTCCTGGAGTATTTTCTACCATGTAGGTTAGAAAATCGGCCCAAAAGACGTTGAAGTCCTAGCCCTCTTACTCCTTCGAGGTTCCACTTCCTCGCTTTTTCGAGTACTATCCCCACATTTTCGTGTACTCTCTTATTTGAGTCTTCATTGTGTCTTTCTTTATGTGGAAAAACATCCTCAAAAACACCGCATTTCTTGACTCCATGATTGTGTTTACATGCACATCAGATTGTCGATTTGTGCACAAGAAATCTATATGCACTCATCAGTATGAGCATACCCAATAAATATGCAATCTATCGCTTTTGGCCCAATCTTAATCTGTTTTAGGCTTAGGCACTTCCACCTTGCTAAACACCCCACACTTTCAAGTATTTATAACTTGGTTTGTGGCCTTTCCACATCTCATATGGAGTTTTATCCATCTTTTTAGACGGAATCCTGTTGAGAATTGTATTGGCGGAGAGAAGGGCCTCCCCCCACAAGTTCTGAGGTAACCCAGAACTAATCAACATAGCATTCATCATCTCTTTCAGAGTACGGTTTTTGCGTTCAGCAATTCCGTTAGATTGAGGTGCATATGGAGCAGTAGTTTGATGAATAATGCCCGAATCTAGACATATTCTTTCAAATGGCGATTCATACTCTCCACCTCTATCACTACGAACCTTCTTGATCGTCTTGCTAAGTTGATTCTCAACTTCATTCTTATAATTTTTGAATGCCTCGATAGCCTCATCTTTGCTACTTAGCAAATATACATAACAGTACCTTGTACAATCATCGATAAAAGTTACAAAATACTTTTTACCGCCTCTCGATTGCACAAACTTTAAGTCACACAAATCAGTGTGAATTAATTCTAACGGTTCTGTGTTTCTTTCCACGGATGGAAACGGCGCTTTAGTCATTTTAGCTTCAACACAGACTTGGCATTTTTCAGTTTGATTAACTTTTAGTGTAGGTAATAAATCCAAATTCATCATTCTTTGAATTGATTTATTATTAACGTGTCCTAAACGATTATGCCATAAAGTACAAGACTCAATCAAGTACGCAGTAGATGCATTTTTATTAGCCTCACTGGGCACAACATTCTTTGGCATAATAGCCATTACATTGAGTTTAAATAAACCCTCGGTAAAATAACCTTTACCCACATACATATCATTTTTGGTCAAAATGACCTTGTCATTACCAAATGAAAGTTTAAAACCATTCTTATTCAAAGATACCACCGGATATCGATTTGCGTATGTCGGGAACATGGAGAACATTTGTGAGGGTCACTTTCTTTCTGAAGTCATCTTCGAATCACATTTCGAGCCTCTGAATGGTTGGTCGAGCGAGTTGCCCATCCACGGCTTCTCACCATTTCCAGCCTTGTAGGTTGAGAAGACATCACGATCGGTCGCAGACATGTTTAGTGGCCCAAAGTGTCCACAAACCATTGTCTCGGATTACCCATGATGTTGCACTCTGTCACCATTCTTGCAGAGATTGTCATCATCCTCGATTTCAGACCATATGAGCCTTATGGTTGTAAGGCTTCTTTGATCGGCGATCCGCAAAGACGGTGCCCTTGTTTGCCACAGTTGTGACACTTGCCATTAAACTTGAATGGCGCCGCTTATCCCTGTCGGCTTCCTTGAAGATTCCCTGTCTCTAACCGATTT